>CM061558.1:215383702-216028202 GCA_030864225.1 Capsicum baccatum var. pendulum | reverse complement strand
CTGGTTACGCCACATACTCATTCTCAAGTCTAGATAGGTGATCAGCCACTTGGTTCTCGCAACCCCTTCTATCTTTGACTTCGAAATCAAACTCTTGCAGCAGCAATACCCATCGAATCAGCCTTGGTTTTGCATCCTTCTTCGTCATTAGATACCTAAGAGCTGCATGGTCTGTATGAACGATCACCTTAGTACCCAGTAGATAGGCACGAAACTTCTCAAACGCATACACAACCGCTAGGAGCTCTTGTTCAGTCATGCTGTAGTTCCTTTGGGCTTTATTTAGGACCTTACTCGCACAATAGATAGGATGAAACAATTTCTCCTTTCTCTGCCCAAGAACAGCACCAACGGCTATACCACTAGCATCACACATGACTTCAAACGGGAGCGTCCAATCTGGTGCTACCATGATAGGGGCTTCAATGAGTTTTCCTTTAAGGCATTCGAATGCCTTTAAGCAATAATCATTAAAGTCAAACTTCGCATCTTTCTCCAATAGTTTGCACAATGGACTAGAAATTTTGGAGAAGTCTTTGATGAATCTACGATAAAACCCAGCATGGCCAAGAAAACTTCGAACTTCCTTCACCAAAATTGGAGGTGGTAGCTTCTCTATTACCTCGATTTTGGCGCGATCAACCTCTATTCCTCTTTCGGAGATCTTGTGCCCAAGAACGATTCCTTCTTTTACCATGAAGTGGCACTTCTCCCAATTCAGCACAAGGTTGAACTCTACACATCTTTGCAATGCCATGCTCAAGTTTGCCAAACATGCTTCAAAAGACTCACTAACAACTGAAAAGTCGTCCATAAATACCTCCAAAGTGTATTCTACCATATCAGAGAAAATAGACATCATACAACGTTGAAAGGTGGCTGGTGCGTTACATAACCCGAATGGCATACGTTTGAAGGAAAACGTACCATATGGGCATGTAAACGTTGTCTTCTCTTGGTCTTCGGGGGCAATACAAATTTGATTGTAACCTGAATAACCATCCAAGAAGCAAAACCATCCTTTCCCCGCTAATCGATCTAGCATTTGGTCCATAAATGGCATGGGAAAGTGATCCTTGAGCGTCCAAGAATTCAGCTTGCGGTAGTCCATGCATACTCTCCATCCAGTAACGGGCCTGAGTGGAATAAGCTCATTCTTTGCATTCACAACCACCGTCATACCTCCTTTCTTAGGAACACATTGTACAGGACTCACCCATGTACTATCAGAGATAGGGTATACAACTCCTGCGTCTAACCACTTGATAATCTCCTTCTTCACCACTTCTTGCATTGGTGGGTTTAGACGTCTTTGATGTTCAATGGTGGGTGTGCACTTTTCTTGAAGCTGAATTTTATGAGTGCAAATACCAGGTGGAATACCAATGATATCCGCAATGGTCCATCCAATAGCTCTAATATACTTGCGTAAGATTGCAATAAGAGTTGCAACTTGTTGCTCACCCAAATCGGCTGCCACTATGACTGGAAGAGTATTTCTGCTTCCTAAGAATGTGTACTTCAAATGGCTTGGCAGCTCCTTGAATTCTAACGTGGGTGGCTCTTCAATAGATGGCTTAGCTGGTGGTGTAGGTTGATTTTGGAGATCAAGATCCAGCTTCTTGGGAGTATAACGATATGTCCCTAATCCCGATAGAGCACAAATATTTTCATCAGAAATTTCAGCATCATCATTCTCTCCTTTCATGAGCAAAACTTCCAAAGGATTATCTAGAATTCGCTCTTCAGCAAGTAACTCTTTCTCATCATCAAAGACAACATCAGCCACAGAAAATACACTCAGATCTTTGGGTTGCTTCATTGATTTGCAAACATCAAAGCGCACCACTTCATCATTTATTCGGAATGAAAGCTCATTAGCTCTCAAATCTATGAGCACACTTCCCGTAGCAAGGAAGGGGCGTCCCAAGATTATGGGAACCTCTGAATCTGCTTTGCAATCCAAGATGACAAAGTCTGCTGGAAAGATAAATGAAGAAACCTTTACCAAGACATCGCATAGAATCCCAACCGGTCGTTTTACCGACCTATCCGCCATAACAAGCCTCATATTAGTTGGTGTAGGATCTCCTAACCCCAACTTCTTGTAGATTGATAATGGCATCAAGTTGATGCTGGCTCCTAAGTCACACAATGCCTTAGAAAAGTCCAAAGATCCGACGGTGCAAGGAATAGTGAAAGCTCCGGGGTCGGCCTTCTTCTGAACTATCGATCAGGTAGCAATTGCACTACAATGATGCACATCATTCTTCAGCTCATAACTTGCTGCCCTCTTTTTAGTCAAAAGATCTTTCATAAACTTTCCATACCCAGGCATTTGTTCAAGTGCCTCTACCAATTGGACATTAATGGTCAGCTGCTTGAGCATAGTCATGAATTTGCTGAACTTAGTGTCATCGGCCGCCTTCTTCAATCTTTGTGGAAAAGGTGGTGGTGGGTATGGAAGTGTTCTCTCCATGGCTTTCTTCTACTCTTTCTTCCGTTTATCATTTTTTTCAGGCTGCACATCACTAGGTAAAACATCTTTGACGGTTGAAGTAGTTGTTGCAGCTTCTTCTCTTATAACGTCACTAGGTGTGGCATCAATGTCTGCTGCTACGTCAACCACTTGCTTGCCTTTTGCTGAAGTTTCCAGCACCTTACCACTTCTGGTGGTGATGGCCATGCATGACCCATCATTCCTTGGGTTTTGGACTGTATCGCTCGGTAAGGTGCCAGTCTTTCTTTGATTGAATACTGCTGAAAGTTGGCTTAATTGCTGCTCTATTTGCTTGATAGAAGTGGAATGAGAATCAACTAGTTGCTTCATGGAGGCCAAATCGTCAATTACCTCCTTAACTCCCGCGCTCGTTGCTTCCACTCCTTTCAATAACTTAGCCATCATGTCTTCCATAGAATTAGATGTGGTGGTGTCACGTTTTCCAGGGGGAACGTACAAACCACTTTTTTCATTGTTTTTCTTCCAACTACCTTGGTCTTTGCTTCCAGATTTATCATAATAGTTCCGACCTTGGTTTCCTTGGGTATTCCCTCGGAAACCCCCCTGATTGTTCAAGTAGTTTGCCTCTTCTTCAGAATCAGATTCATCTCTTCCTTTTAGCGCTACAGCTTTCACTTTTTCGGTCTTCCCTGATAATAAGTGCTTTGTCAGAAGATCCAATTGTGTTTTCATGTGCGCCATGTCTTGCTCACGTTCTTCTTCTCTTCTTCTTTGGTCTGCAGATATGCCAATAGATAAAGTGGGGCTTGCTACCTCAGAATCCCTGGTATGCCAAGCTCTACTTTGCTTTGTCATGCGATCTAGCATATTGCTTGCTTGACCAAAGGTAAGGTTCATAAAAGAACCTCCAGCTGCGTTGTCCACCACTGGTTTAGTTACTGAATTCAAGGCTCCATACAAGATCTCCATGAGGTGAACATTAGTCATGTGATGGTTTGGGCATCTCGTTAGCTTTGTTTTTCAACCTCTCCCATGTTTCGTGAAGATCTTCAGAGGGAAGCTGACGAAAGTTGCTGATTTTATCTCTCAATTGTGCTCTTTTGGATGGCGGAAAGAATCTTTCTAGGAAAATGTCTCTTAATTGCCTCCAATTTGTAATTGAAACATGAGTCAGCCCATTCAACCATAGTGTTGCCTCCCCAGACAGAGACAATGGAAATAGACGCAATCGAATAGCATTCTGACCAACACCAGGATTGTCAAAAGACCTGCATATAGAAATAAAGTTGATGAGATGCATATTCGGATCATCGCCTGCTAGTCCACCAAATAATCCCTTGAGTTGCAATAACTGAATCATGGTGCTTGTGATATTAAACTCTGCTCTGGGTGCCAATGGCGGAAGAATAATAGCTCCGGAGGCACCAGGTCCGTCCAGATCGTCCTCATCATCATCAAAAGGAATTTTCATAGCTCGGCGATCAGGTCTCCATCGCGCTTGACGATCTCTCCTCTGCATGGGTGCCGCCATCTCAGCAGTATGTCGTGGGTTTAGTAGCTCCTCATCGCCCAGATCCTCATCATCAGGATTTGTTGCACGGCCTGGGTTATCTATATTCTGTTGATGCACTTGAGCAGTTATCCTTTCAATTTCACATTGTGCCTCCATTGATGCACTGAATAAACCTAAACAAAACAAAAACAACAACTAAAAGTAAAAGTACGAGAATCTTTGACCAAAGGGTCTAGTAATTATCACGAACTTGATTGACACTCGTATTCCCCGGCAACGGCGCCAATTTTTGATAACGCTCAATCTACAGCTCTCGAGGGAGTGTAAAGCGGTCGATAGCAAATATAGAACCCAACCTGGGTTGGGTGTCGATCCCACAGGGAATAGCTTGGCCAACAAGTAAGCAAAATTAATAGACTTTTGGTGCAAGTCTCGTAAGAAGGGGGGATTGTAATAAGTAACCAAAGTAATGAAATAAAAGCTGAAAATAGCAAAGTAAAAAGAGAGTATTTCGTAGGTTGTGAAACAATGAGAATTGAAGCGTTGGGGTTATGTCCACCTTCTGAGGTATACGTCTCTATTGGCTACAAGTGTGTAGAGTCTTGACATGCAATTGCTTATAGAGAATTGTAGTCGATGGTAAATCCAAGCGTCTCGCGACCTAAACAAGGACTATTTCACTTTAAATCTCGCAAGCTTAAAGCGTGTCTAACGGTACGAATTCTCCAAGAGGTTAGTCCAGTTATGGCACTAGCTTTTTAATAGGAAAGGGTGTCCTACTACCTTGACATTATCTCTTTTCCAGACAAATAACCTTTCTCTCGAACAGGTTAAATGTTAGACTGGCGTTATTCTATGCGTCTGCAGCCACAAGAATTTGTATTAAGATGAAGAGAATAATGATATAAGCAATATACGTGTCTCGAACTCACAAACTCACAGCAATAGATAGTATCTCATTCGGCTTCCATAACCCCAACAGAGAAGTTTAGTTACCCATGAATGCGAAGGAAATCACGATTTGCATTGTTATTGTTGAGTAATGGCGTGTGGATTAGGTGATTCCCTAGCAAGTAACGATTCTCTTGTTGTGGAATAGATGAATAGAAGAATAATAGAATTAATGGAAAGTTTAGAAGAGTGAATAGAAGTATTGTAGTGGAAGAAGAGAGGGATGGAAGAATTGTATAGTAAGAAGATGAATTAATTTCTAAATGAATAAAAATCTCTTAGCATGATAGGGTATTTATAATACTCCTATCCTACTCCTACTAAGCTAATGAAATAAATAACCAAATCCTAATATACTAATGAAATCCTTGACACAAATGTACTAGGGTAAGGTTACAATATCATAATCCAAATAGAATAGTAAAACACATAACCTAATTATACTAGGTTAATGTATCTTTGTAAAAATCCAGCTTTGTGTCTGTAAGTCCCCAAAGTCTTCAGAATTGATGTTTTAGCCCGGGACAGATTTTTCCATGCAGCAGATTTGGTCCTTTAGGCGTCCAGCTCCTTTCCATCTCGTTCGTGAGCTTTCTTTTGCGTCAAGTAAGCCATAAAATGCTGTATTTTGCATCATTTATACCTGAAACTTTCCGAATCATGTTTGTTAGCTCATTCACAGGAAAAAGGACTAAACGTGCATGAAATATATAATTAGTTCTCAAAACTAGGCTAAAATATGGGCAAAATATATTGATATAGGCACGTAAATTCGCCTATCATCAGTTACATGTGTTTCCAAGTAGAATGAGTCATATATTTGTTGGAGTGTTGTAATTTCTATGTCATGTTGAATTGATTTCAGGATAAATCCCCAACTATGAAATTTAGCCTTGTAATCCTGTACTTTCCTTATTTTTAGTACGTTCCATGTTCAAATTTATGCTTCCCACATGTTTGATGAAATGTCTATGTTTTGGGTCTTTGAACCATGATTACATACTTCAGTTTTTCCAATTTGATATTATATTTTCTTTTCAATTATTCACCATTGGCTGGTTATGAACACCCAATACCTTTGTGTTTTACATGATTTTTATTTTTCAAGAACAAGTCAGTAGATCATGATTTAAATATCATATTCAGAACACCATGACATGTTGAGCATTATCAGTTTATATGTTATAATTATCTCAGAATCCATATGCACCATTATATATAATTTACCATGACCTAAGCTTATTAGTTATTAGTGCATGCATCATTTAGTATTTTAGTGCCTTTCAGTTGGATGTAGGATTTAGCATCATGTAGGAAGTGTGGGTTCAATACACCCAACTTCCCTGGAAACTATATGCCACCATAGGTTTATGTTTAGGGGCCTCGCCTGAGAGTGATTCCCCTTATCCAATATAGGCTCAGCTTAGTGATCATGCAAGTTTTGGTTCTACTCCTATGGCAACGATAGAACAACCCTCCTCAATATGGGTCAGGCTTTGGACTCCATGATTGTTCACGTGGTTTATGTTGATTACATGATAGTAGCCAAAGATTCAGTCAGTATTTCAGTGTATCTCAATTTAGGTTTGCTTGACCAAGTGTACAGATTATCAGTTAATAAATTATATAGATTTTAATTATTTAGATTCAAGATTTATCTCAAAAACATATTTATAGTAGGTCTTGTATTTTAGATATTACATGTTCATGCATTCATGTTCAGTTATTCATGCATTTCAGTCAGACCTCATCGCTTATACCAGTATATTCAAAGTATGACCGCATACTTTTCTTTGCGTTGTATTATCTTAAAACATAGGTTTGGACGCACAAGTTCTAAACCGTTCCAACACAGCTCAGCATTACTCAGCAGTAGTAGTGGTAAGTCCTCATCCATCAAGGGAATAATATATTTTTCCCAGTTATTTCACTATTTTGATAATGTTTAGGCAGTCGGAGTTGATGGTGGATCGTCCCATAAACTCCTCAAGCAGTTAGAGGCTTTCAAATAATCAAACAATCAGTTACACAGTCAGTCAGTTCTTTAAGTATTATTAGTTGCTTAGATAAATAGTTCGATTCCTTGTATTTTATCATCTATTTCAGACCCATTCTTGTTGCATATTTTAGTATTCAGTTTTATAGTAACTTGTCAATTTATTTTCTTCTCATGTATAAAATTTCATCATCATTTTTTCTTGATCTTTCATGCTTACACTTGCCCCTATCTGCTATAATTTGTTCTTTAATGTGACAAAATATGCTTCCTCACCGAGCCAATGCACACAGCCCGCTGACCCTTTGAATGAAAATATGTCTCATATTAAATTTAAGAATTCCTTTCAGGCGGTGGCCTAAGTTTTAAATGCCAATATTCAGGGCAACCCACAAGTGAAATGGTAATTTAGCTACAGCTAGGATTCGTGACCATGAGAATGAATCCACCTAAGTTCTTTGGGTCAAATATTGGTGAGGATCCACAACTCTTTATTGATGAGGTAAGAAATATTACTCAAATTATGCATATTACTGAGTAGAAGTGTAGAATTGACATCTTATATAATGAAGGATGTTGCTTATTATTTGGTTGTTTTAAGGAAGAATGGTAGAGGTGAGAATGCAACTCCTATAAGTTGGCAGGTGTTTCAGGATGTGTTTCTAGATGTGTTATTTTCGTGTGAGGTAAGGAAAGCTTAGGTTGAGGAGTTCATGAACTTGAGGCAAGCCTCATTGACAGTATGAGTAAGTTTGTTAGTGGAATATCTGATTTAGTAGTCAAATAGTGTAGGAATACAATGCTTATTAGGGATATGGATACTACTAATTTGATGACTAATGCTCAGCATATTGAGCAAGAGAAGTTGAAGGAAATAGAGAAGAGAAATAAAAAGGCTATAATTACATAGTTTGAGTATGGTGAACCAAGGTCTGGAGGGGGAAATCGTTCACATTTTCAAGGTCATTCATCTGTGTCAGCACCATCTTCAACCAGTGCCCCAGTACCCAAAACCATGAAGGAGCAGTGGAGCAGGACTTCTATATCTAGGTCTTAGAATAGTGTGGGTGCAAGGCCTAGTTGTCATACATGTGCAAAGTGTGGAAAAAACCATCCTGGTAAGTGTTTGTAGGAAGAAAGGGTTGCTATGGATGTGGCAAGTTGGTTCACGGAATCAAAGAGTGTCTATATGTTAAACATGGAAAAAGGTATGTTCATCCCCAGACTCAGGCTACTAGCACACCAGATCTACTAGGTCACCCAGTTCCTTATCTGGGTGCATCGTCCGGTTTCGGTGGCAATAGGTTCCATAATCAGTTCTATACTTTACCATATCGATAAGAGCAGGAGAGTTCACCATATATTTTTATCGGTATGCTACGTGTCTTTCATCTTGATGTGTATGTGTTGTTAGAACTCGGATCAAATCTCTGTTATCTGACTCCATTAGTTGTGGTAAATTTTAGGATATGTCCTAAAAATTTCTCCAAGCCTTTGTTAATTTGCACCCCAATAGGTGAGTAAGGTGTTACCAAGTGAGTTTAAAAGAAGTTTCCTATCACTGTCATTTATAAGATCATAGTAGCAGACCTCATAAAGTTAGAAATGGTAGATATCGATGTCATTCTAGACATGGATTAGCTCCGTTTATGCTATGCATAAATATATTATCGTACCCATATGGTGAAGTTTTAGTTTCTTGATAAGGTAGTTTTTCAGTGGGAAGGTAGTTCAAAATTTCTGAAGAGTCATTTCACATATTATCTTAAGGACTAAAAGTTGATATCAAAATAGTGCATTTATCATTTAGTTCTATTTAAAGATACTAAGTATGAAGCTCCAACAGTTCAGTCAGTCTATCTAGTCAATGAGTTTCTTGAGGTGTTCCCTAAGGATTTGCCAGGGGTACCTCCAGAGAGAGAAATAGAATTCAATATTGATCTCCTTCCTGAAACTCAGCCCATATCCATCCCTCCATATCGTATGGCTCTGGCCAATCTTAAAAAGTTAAAAGAGCAGCTAGACCTCCTAGATAAAGGTTCATAAGGCCTAGTGTTTCTCCATGGGTAGCTCTAGTCCTGTTCGTGCATAAGAAAGATGGCTCTCTCTAAATATACAATAACTATCACAAGTTGAACAAAGTCACAATCAATAATAAATATCCTCTTCCAAGAATTGATGACTTATTCAACAAAATTCAAGGTGCAAGTTATTTCTCAAAGATAGACCTCAGATTCGAATATAATCAACTTAGAGTAAGGGAATGTGACATTCCAACGATAGCCTTCAGAACTTGTTATGGCCACTTTGAATTTTTGGTCATGTCCTTTGGGCTAACAAATGCCCCAACAACCTTCATGGACTTGATGGATAGAGTTTTCAAGTAGTATTTCGTAATGTTCATTATAGTCTTTATTGATGAAATCCTTTTTTATTCACGTAGTGAGAATGATCATACAGACCATATAAGAATTGCTCTATAGACTCTTCAAGATTATCAGTTATTCGCTAAATTATGTAAGTGTGACCTTTTGCTAAGATCAGTAGCTTTCATTGGCCATATTATTTTTGGTGATGGCATTAAATTTGATCCTTAAAAGAGAAAAATAGTGATAAACTGGCCCAGACTCATCTCTTTGTCAGATATCAGGAGTTTTTTGGGTTTGTCTGGCTATTATCGATCGTTTGTTGAAGGGTTTTCATCTATTGCATCGCTCATGTATAGATTGACTCAGAAGAAATTCATATTTTAGTGGTCAGATTCTTGCGAGAAGATTTTTCAGAAATTGAAGACTCAACTCACCTCAGCCCCAGTTTTGACGCTACCAGATGGTTCAGATGGATTCATTATTTACTGTGATGCTTCTAGAATTAGTCTGGGTTATGTTTTGATGCAGAGAGGTAAGATCAGAACCTATTCCTCTAGATAGCTTAAACCTCATGAAAAGAATTATCCTACCCATGATCTTGTGTTAACAGCTATTCTTTATTCTTTGAAATTTTGGAGGCCTTCTCTTTATGGGGTGCATGCTGATATTTTTACGGTTCACAAAAGCTTGTAGTATGTGTTCTCATAGAAAAAATTAAATCTTTGTCAGAGAAGGTGGTTATAGATGTTTAAAAATTATGACATGAGTATTTTGTATCATTCAGGTAAGGCCAATGTAGTGGTAGACAGCCTTAGTAGATTGTCTATAGGTAGCGTTGCTCACGTTAAGAATGATGTAAAGAATTTAGTTTAGGTGGTTCATCAGTTAGCTAGATTAGGTGTTCAGTTGTTTGATTCATCTGAAGGTAGTGTATGGGTTCAGAATAGTTTAGAATCTTCTATGGTTTCCAAATTAAAAGAGAAGCAAGATAGGGATTCCAGTTTGGTAAGGTTGAAGGAGTCAGTTAAAGATAAAAAAATTAGAGGTTTTCTCCCAAGTGGGAGATGGTGTGTAGTGATACCATGGGTAGACTGTGTGTGTCGTGTGTTTATGGTTAGTGGTAGTGGATTTTGGCAAAAATACACGGTGTGCGATAATTTATTCACCCAGGAGCCGCCAAGATTTACCGCTATTTGCGAGAAATATTTTGGTGGAGTGGCATGAAGAGGAATATTGCAGAGTTTATAGCTAAGTGTGATAATTGTTAGTAGGTTAAGGTTGAGCACCAAAGACCTTATGGCACTATGCAGGAGTTCAACATTCCCACTTGGGAGTGGGAAGAATTTAACATAGACTTTGTGACAGAGTTGCCTAATTCAACTCACAAACATGATTTGATTTGGCTTATTATAGACAGAATAACCAACTTACCCCATATTTTCCCAGTTCATACTTGTTTTTTCATCGACGATTATGCCAAGATCTATATTAGAGAGTTGGTCAGAATGCATAAAGTCTCGTTGTCCATTATTTCAGACAGAGGTACTCAGTTTACCTCTCACTTTTGAAAAGTCTTTTAGAAGGGTCTTGTTAGCCAAGTTCATCTAAGTAATTATTTTCTTCCTCATGCAGATGGACACACAGAGAGGACCATTTATACCTTAAAGGATATACTGAGGGCATGAATTCTGGACTTTAAAGGAAGTTGGGATGATCACTTGATGTTGATTGAGTTTACCTACAACAACAGTTATCATTCCAGTATCTAAATGGCTCTGTTTGAGGCTCTCCTAGAGAGAAGATATAGGCCACCTATTGGTTGGTTTGATATGGGTAAGGCTACTTTAATAGGGCCAGATATGGTGTTTAAAGGTATAAAGAAAGTTAAATTAATTTGAGAGTGTTTGAAAATAGCCCAGAGTCGACAGAAATCCTATGCAGATGTGAGAAGAAGAGATATTGAGTTTGAGGTTGGTGACCTAATTTATTTGAAAATTTCTCCCATAAATGGAGTAAATATTTTTGGCAAGAAGGAGAAGCTTAGTCCTCGATGTTGGCCCTTACAGAATCTTGCGTCTTTTTGGGAAGGTGTGTTTGAGCTTGAGTTTCCTACAGATTTGGCATCAGTGCATCCAGTGTTTCATGTCTCTTTATTAAAGAAGTTTAATGATGATCCAGTTGTTGTAGTCCCTTTAGAAGGTACGGATGTTCAAGATACCCTTTCTTATGAAGAAATCTCAGTTGAGATCCTTAATCACCAGATTTGAAAATTGAGGAACAAAGAAGTTTCCTTGGTTAAAGTTCTTTGGAATAATTAGTCTGTTGAGGGAGTGACTTGGGAAGCAAAAGCAGATTTATGAACGAAGTATCCTCCTCATTTCCCCATAAGTTTAGATTCAGCCTAAGGTAATAGTTTTCCTTAGATTATCTCTTTCCCATTTTTAGTTCCAGCTTTATATAATCATTTTCACGTTATTCAAGCATTCATGAGTCAATCAGTCGTGTAATCATGTTTTCAATTATTCAAGTTTTGTATATAATTTTAGTTCCTCATTTTTCCCATCTTAATCAGTATCATTCGAGGAGGAATGTTCCTAAAGGGTAGATATTGTAATACCCTATATTAGACTTAGTGTAGTTCAGCTCCTAGTGCTTGCATAAGAGGCTTAGAGCTGAAAATATAACTAAGTATTGAAGACTTGGCCTTATTTTGACCCCTAAGCTTTGAGGATTTTCAAGTTGACCTTCCTGGATCGTAGATGATGGATATTAAGTTGATTCATTTTAAGGGGTGTATGGAGCAAGTCTCGAGGATGTTCTAAAATTTTCGGACGAGGTTTGGGTCATAGTTTGATCTTGATTCCAGCAGTTCAATGTGATTTCTTCTCATCGCACCGGGTATAGCAATGAGTATATAATCAAGTAACACCAAGCCTCTGAATAACATTCCAGTTACAAAATTAATCTCCTGAGGGGAAGTTAAGTCTTTTCCTATCACCCCAAATCGTAAAAACAAGAGATTAAACATCGACTTAAGCATTATTTTCCCATTCTACTTCACTTTTCTCTCCAAAAAATTCCTAGCCTCCTTCTAAGAACTTTTAAACTCCTTTACATTATCTTCACGTTAAGCAAGAATCTAAGTTCCCAAATCGAAGAATCTCATGAAAGATTTCAAGATCATCTTCAAGGCTTCCAAAGTATGAACAAGGGTATCCTTGCACCCTTGTGCCCAAATTGCATGATTTTAAGATTTTATTTAGTTTTTAAAAGTTGGATTCCTACCCAAGTATGTATGTGAGTGTATATATATATATATATATATATATATATATATATATATATATATATATATATATATTCTTGAAGCATGTGATTATCATGAGATTTAAACCTTTGAGTATATCAAGAGTTACTTATATTTATGTTTTAACGTATAAGAGTTATATTATGCATCAGATTTCTCTATTATGACTTAATAATGTTGAAGTATTTTAAGATTGTTATTGTGCATGATGTTTTGTTATAAATTGACATGAGTTTAAAGAATTGGTTTTAATCCCTAAGTTTAAGTAATGAGATTTCAAGAAGATCATGCTCTTATGTTTTATTTGATAAGTTTATACCAAGAATGAGTTGGAGTTTTAAAGAAGTATATGATATTAAGCTTCTATGATGGTTTTATACCAATATTTAAAGAAACATAGATCTTTTGATCCTAAGCTAAGATATTGAATCCACATTTTTTCATTTTGATTACAGTTTAAAGAAAAGAGAAGCATAACTAGTTTTCATTATAAAACCCATATGCTAAGTCAGGGTGGTATTCCTAAAGTATGAGCATTAAGTAATAAGAGATTAGTATTTAGCACCAATTTGGGTATAAGTCTATGGTCATATGCCCCAGAACTACGTTCCACCATATGTTTAAGCGCCCATAGTGGGCTAAGTATAGTGATCACTTAAGTTAAGTTCCTATTCCAATGAAAATGGTAGGACATCTCGATGTGGGTAAGACGTTGGAATCCTTGATTGCTTATATGGTTTATGTCGGTTAAAAGAACCTTCCTAAGAAAGATTAAAATTAAAGCTTTAAGAAGTAAGTGTTATGGCTACAAAGTTGATCATTATGCTTCATTATTAATGTGTATGATTCTTACAACTTTCGTTTTTTTCAAGCCCAAGGTGATTATTTACACTTAGCATGCATTTTTTGAAAATCTAAGTACGCAGTGAGTTAGTGATTTACTTATGCATTCACCCGTATATGCTCAATACATTCCAGGAGTACAAATCCACCATATACATCTATGTGAAACATTTTTTTTAGAATGTAGGTTTAGATGCTTAGTTCTAGCAGCATGATTGATTACAGGAATCTTCAGCTACATCCCGATGTGTGGTACGTCCTCATAGTTTTAGGACCTATTTTATCAGATTTTCTATTGATGAAGTATTTTAGTTATTTGATTTTGTTTAGTTTAAGTCAGTTAGGGCTTGTCCCAGTGGCTCGCTAGACAGAAATAGAGGCTTCTCCAATTTTTTTGCTTATAGACTTCAAAGTGTTTGTTTTTAAGATTTCAAAGTTTAATACTTTCAATTAAAACATTAATTTAGTTGTTTCAAGATTTATTATGTAAATTTTATCTTTATTATGAGTTCCAAAGTTGTTACAAGGCTAAAAGGGTCAGCTTACGACTATTTGTAGTCTTGAGCATCGTGTGACGTCTAGGGTGTAATTCTAGCACATTACACTCATTCCAACCTCGAGTTATTAGTTTTTGAGTTAATTCATGATTAGGGACACATGAAGTATGTCTTGGCAGAGTTTTAGATTTTTGGACAAGGTTTGGGGCATGTTTTGATCACGAAAATAGTCAGTCTCCATGATGAGCCCCGTTATGGTTGCTAGTCCTAAGCTCATGCTAAACGTATCATGGTGAGTGAATTCGATGACTATGATAAGTCAGCATCATGGTGAGGTTGTTGCATCCAGTTCTCGATTTAAATAATTAAGAGGCAATCGGGCCATTTCTCCCTCAACCTAAATCGTCCATAACAAAACTTGGGGTATCTTTTAGGATATTATTTGCCCTTTTTCTCAAAATCACTATCATGAAACCATCTTATTTCTGTAGTAACAAATTCAACTTATTTTTAGCATGAAATCAAGAATTCAATCTCCCCAAGTTCAAGAACCTTCATGAAAGAATAAAGAATAGGGTTTCTTTCCTATGTTAAGAAGCTTAAGGTATGTGGGATGTTCATCCATGGGTACTTTTCGCCCATGGAGCCCAAAAAAAATATTTTGGTTTAATATATAAGTTTATCCATGTCCAAATATGAAATAAGTCCACTAATCTCTTGTTAATTCACTTACAAGTTTTGGTTACATGTGTTTCCAAGTAGAATGAGTCATATCATCCTTTAAGTGTTGCAATTCCTATGTCATGTTCAATTGCTTTGAGGATCCCCAAACTATGAAATTTAGCCTTGTAATCCTATTGTTTCCTCATGTTTAGTACTTTCCATCTTCAAATTCATGCTTTCCACAAGTTTGATGAAATGTCTATGTTTTTTTTTTTTTTTTTTAAATAAAGTATCATCCGAGGTTCGAGAGTTTTTGGGCTCTCCCACCCGAGATGATCAGGGGTTTAGCCATGCACCCTCAAGCCTTATTATAAATAAACGAGAAGGTAGAAACTGAAAGTACACGCAGGGGGGCATAAACCTGACCTCCAAACCTATGCTGGTTTTTAAGTCAACTGATCAACGATAGTCAATCGACCCTTCCCCAATACTAAAATGAAAACCTAGTGCTATGCACCTAAAAGCGAGGACTCCTCGCGGTACAGAGTAAACTAGGTATAAATAAATAAGGGAGACTCTCCCCTTACAAGTAAGAGAAAAATCAAAATAAACATGACGACTACATAAAATCTGAAATCTGCAGAAATGTAGAAACAATGAAGACTATAAAAATTGATTTTTTTTCCGAAATCCGCGAAAATGCAGAAACAATGAAGTCATTTCGATACCTGCCATGGAACAGTGAAAGTAACCGTCTTAGTTGGAAGAATCAAGGCGGTTTCTTTATTCTCTTCAGCTTTCTCCGTTGAAAGCTCATCGTGCCAAGCTTGTCTAGAATAAAGTACCCCTTTGCTTCTCTAGGCAGCTGCTGGTGAGTGTAGTAGTGCTGAGGAATGTCATATCAATGGCTATACTTAGACAGAGCATCTGCCGTGTAGTTAGCTTCCCAGTATACATGATGAGACTGAAATGACTCAAGCTGACGGACGAGTTTTTGAAGTTCCCAAAGGTCAGTATCAAGTCTCCAAGGTGGTTGGATATTGTGAGTGAGCCATTTGATAAGAAGCTCGGAATCCACTTCTAAGATAAGCTTATTATAGCCATGTTGGATGCACCAAGAGACTCCGAAGATAGCCGCTTTTACCTCCGCCTGGTTATTCGTGCCAATGCCGAAAGGAGTGGAGAAAGCATAGATTAGGTTGCCATGATGATCGCGGAGAATACCCCCTCCACCAGTGCTGCCCGGGTTCTGTAGTGCGCTCCCATCAGTGTTTAACTTATAGGAATCAGCAGTGGGTTTTTTCCAAGTAATGCTGGTGACTCTAACATCATGTCTGCAGCTTTCAACAATGGAAACCAAATCGTTCCAGCTGGTCGGCCAACTTATATGAGGGAAAGAAGCGGCAAGTAGAAAGTAAATGTCCTTGAAAACTAGGAATTTAACTCTTGCAATATTGGAATTCTTTCCCCCATATTTGCTAGCACATCGGTTCTTCCAAAGGTTCCAGCAAATGAATATAGGAGTGGCATGGATCAGCAGCTTGTGGGCAGCATTTCTATGCTCTGTAGCCCACCATTTAATAAGAAAATTAGGCAACGGGGCTGCTGCATAACTGCTGCCCAGATTTCCGGCGAAAAACTTCCAAATATGTCTCGCAAATTGGCCGGAAACAAAGATGTGATCAATGGTGTCAAGACCTGGTCGGTCACAGCAAAAACAGTCCACCTGTGCACCTCCGAACTGAGTGATCTTTTCATTAGTTGGGAGTTTTCCTCGCAGCGCTCTCCAAAGAAGGAAAGATACTTTGAAAGGAATGTTTTTATGCCACGTGTTGGTATGGATACTAGTCTTTTCCTTCTTCACTCGAACTAACTCCCACTCCGAAGAGCAAGTAAAAGTTCCACTCTCATTCAGTTTCCAAATTGGTGTATCATCTACGCCCTCCTGGAAATGAAACTGAGTGGACAAGATTTGTGGCAACAAGAGAGGAGGAACTTGTTGTCTGATCATCTCTTCGTTCCATCGGCCATCGATTAAAAACTGAGATACTTGAATGTTGCCAGGTCTGGTTTGCACAGTTCTGTGAGCCGATAAAGCTCCAATTCCAAGCCAATTGTCCCACCAAAAATAGCAACTACCTGATCGCAACTTCCAGCTTATGTGATTTTCAGCAAGGCTTTTGTTTGTCATCATGTGTTTCGACACAAGAGATTGGCCCGTGTCCCATTTTTTGGCGATAGGATTAGCTCTTTGGTAGTATTTGGCTCTTAGGAAATCACCCCACAAGGTTTTCTTGGCTCTAGAAGTCCACCATTGTTTGAGCTGGAAAGCAGTGCACACATCCGAGAATTGTCGCACTCCGATACCACCTTCTTCAAGCGGGTAGCCAAGTGTCTCCCAAGATGCCCAATGGTATTTTTCTTATCCTTGTCCCATCCCCAAAAAAAATCAGCTGTTAACCTCTTGATATAATTGAGAATTGTCTTTGGAGGTGAGATGGCCGCAAGAGTGTGAATGGGAAATGATTGAAGGACATGTTTCACCAACGTAACCCTGCCTCCAAAGCTGAGAATTCTGAACTGCCAGCCGCTGATTTTTCTTACTACTTTATCAATCATATCGGAGAAATAAATTACTTTCTGTCTGCCAATATATAATGGACAACCAAGGTAGGTAATTGGACTCTCTTTTTGATTGAAGCCGGTAGTATCTCTGATGGTTGCAATGATCTCTGGTGGAGTCCTGTTAGGAATCATAAAATGACTTTTTTCTCTATTGATTCGCTGGCTGGAAACACTCTCATAAGTCGACAAAATCTGCATGATCAGCTGTAGAGAAACTCTGGTTCCGGAGGCAAAAATGATCACATCATCGGCAAAGGTGAGGTGATTGATTTGTGGACCTCTGTACTCCATGTGGAAACTCTTATATTGCTGATTCTGCTGGAGATTATTCAACATACGGGACAAAACTTCAGCCCCCAGAATAAACAAAGCTGGGGATAACGGGTCACCTTGCTTAAGGCCTCTAGAGGATCGGAAGAAACCATGCCTTGCACCATTGATGATAATAGAATACCAATTGTTGCTCATAATTCTCCATACCATATCAATGAAGAACTCCGCGAATCCCATTTTTTGTAGCACCAAGCAAGTAAACGACCAAGAGACCCTATCGTAAGCTTTAGCCATGTCAAGTTTGATGATGACATTATCTCCCGCTTTAGGCTTCTTGATACCATGGGTGATTTCTTGCGCGAGTATGATGTTTTCAGATATACTTCTGCCCTTGACAAAACCTGATTGGTTTTCAGAGATGAGGTTCGGAAGAATGGGATCCAGACACAGACATAAGAGCTTAGAAATGATTTTATTTGTAAAATTGCTAAGACTTATGGGTCTGAATTCTGAAAATCTGCTGGGATGGTCCACTTTTGGGAGTAGAACCAAGCAAGAGTGAGAAAAATACTTGGGTACGGGATGGCCACAAAAAAATGACTGAACAACCGCAAGCAGATCTCGCTTGATAATGTCCCAACAGGATTGAAAAAATTTTCCATTCATGCCATCTGGACCGGCAGCCGAGTTGGGATTCATAGAAAATACCACCTGCTTTAGTTCATCAATAGTAGGCATAGCAGAAAGCTACTGATTCTGAGCAGCAGTAACCATAGTAGGAATGCAATTAAGCGCAGCTTCGTTCACCGTCTATGATTCTGTCGTAAGGATATCCTTGAAATGGGCACAGGCTGCATTAGCAATATTTTCCTCACCTTGAATCCAGTCACCTTGTTCATTGGAAATTTTGTGGATAAACAACCTCCTCCTCCTCCCTCGTATGAGTCCATGAAAGTATTTGGAGTTTGTATCCCCTTCCTTGAACCATTGTAGCTGTGTTTTTTGCTTGAGGATGGACTCTTCCAGCTTTAGATATCTGATATATTCAGCACTAACAGCATGTAGGTTAGTTCGATTCTCGGCAGTGTTGTGATTGATCATTTCTTCTTTAGCCCTACTAACTTTTCCTTCATACTGTTTAACCATCGCATGAATGTCCCCATACTGATTTTTGGACCAATTGCTAAGGGTGGCAGCAAGTCTTTTCATCTTGACATGAAAAGTCCACATGGGATTACCTGTAGTATCTCTGTTCCAGCACTCTCTAACCATATCCAGGAAGGTCTGATTCTCTGTCCAGTAGTGCAGAAATTTGAAATATCTGATGTTGGATTGTGGAATCTCCTGAACTTCCATAACTAGAGGGCAATGGTCGGAACCGACAGACGGAAGATGAGTAATAGAGGTATGTGGCATGGTTTCTAGCCATTTATCATTAACCATGGCTCTGTCTAATCTCTTCCATACTCTAGCGTCTGGATTTCTTTGATTACACCACGTGAAGTGCTGACCATGAAAACCAAGATCTATGAGTCCACAAGCTTCTATAACTCTCAGAAAATCAAAGCTTTTGTTGATGTTATAAGGTACCCCTCCCTTTTTCTCTGCCTTAGTGGTGATCACATTAAAATCCCCAATTGCGCACCAAGGGCCATGATGAGCTGCATGATGGAGAAGTTTATCCCAAAGAGGTCGTCGGAGATGAGCACTACACTTGGCATAGACGAAAGTGGTAGTGAAGGCAAATGGAAGCTCTGCATGGCTGAACTCACAGGTAACTTGTTGATCATCAGAATCAAGCACTTTGCAGTCAAAATCTTGATTCCAGAAGATCCAAATTTTACCACTATGATTACAATATGCATTTTCCATCTGAAGGCGACTCTTGTAAATGCTAATGTGGGAGTTGTCGATAAAAGGTTCCAGGATGGCAATCGTGGACACATTATGGACATTCTCGAGCTGTTGGAGTCTTTCCAAAGCTCCTTTGGTGTTGATGCTTCTAACATTCCAACAAATGGTGTGAATCATTGGGCACCTCGACTTCTCGACCAGGTGATGATAGGTCTGCTGGAATCAGTAGAGGAACTTCTTTTGGACTGCTTTCTGGTATGCCGTTTCTCTTTATTGCCCCGGGGGGACAGACCATGGCTATCCACAACCTGTTGAACCTCTGTCTGCTTAGTGCTGTGATAAGCAGCCTCAGGATGTTTCGGAAGCTGAACACTGTCATGGTCCTACTCTTCTTCATCAGATATGGAATGAGCATCCTGTTCATTTTCCTTCTCTAATTCGATCACTCTATATTCATCCTCTTCAGCTGGGGGGCTTGTAGTATTAGTATTGAAAGTGCACGGAGCTGGGTGAGCATTTTCCTGAACCTGGGCAGCATGATGATTGACCTGTGGGTCTTTTCCTGGTCTGGTCTTCTTCTTATCAGTTGTGATTTTGATTTTTCTGGCCACAGAAGTAGAATTGTTGGTATAGGGTGAAGAGAAGAAAAAGTTGTCAGCAGCCTTGGATGGAGAAACATGAGGGCTTCCATGAGCAGAATCAGTCATCACATCAATACCCATGTTTTGAGGCTGCATCTGGTCACTGTCTGAACCATCTGTAGAAGGATCAAGTTGTTGAACCTGAGCCATGGCCTGATAACCCTGCTGATAAGCTTCAGTCCCACAACTAACATCACCCAACTGTTGACCCTGAGCAAAAGCCTTCTTTTACTGATTCTGAGTTGTGTGTCTAACACCAGTGAGTGCAGCAGGTTTGGTCAAGGCAGCTTCTGGACCTTTATGTATTTGAGAACCATTCAGCACTACAGGACCCCTTTTCTGCTGCTGCAATTGATCCCTGATACCCAGAGTAGAGCCAACAGTATGAGCTGCATTATGAGCATTGTCAACACAGTTCAGATGATCAATTTCAACTTCAGCATTCTGTGCATCATTAACATCACATTGAGCAATCTGATCAAAAGCCTGAACAATACCACCGGCTTGACATAGCTGGGCCCTGGCATTTTCAGCAAGCATTTCAGAACATGTATTATGCTGAGAGCCAAACACCCTACCAGACAACACTATATGCTGGTGCTACTTTTGGTCTCTGCTACCAAATGTAGGACTAACCATCTTAGTTGCAAAATGTTGAACTTGATCACTGGGAAAATCCCCCTGAGTATTCTGATCCTTATTTGCACAGTCCACTTGAGCAAGTACAACTTTAGCATTCTGAATATTAGCAACTTTACATTGAACCATCTGAGAACCAGCAGCTTGAACATTGTGAATACGACTAGCCTGAACCCTGGCACTTTCATCAATCTTGGTCGAGGTAACTTCAGACCATTTAGCCTGTAGAGAGCCATCCACCACTACAATATTCATTTGTTGAGGCTTGGTCGAGGCAACTTCTGAACTTTTATGAGTTTGAGAACCATTCAGCACTACATAACCCCTTTGCTGCTGGTGCAATGGATCCCTGATAGCCAGTGTAGAACCACTAGTATGAGCTGGAAAATATTGCAACTGAGCACCGGGATGCTGGGAGCCATTCACCACACCAGTCAGCACTACAAAATCTTGCTGGTGCTGCATTTGGTCCCTGATACCCAGAGTAGGAACAACAGCAGGATCTGCAACATGTTGAATCACCTGACAGCCCAGCATATCATTTCTATTACCAAGGCAAACACTCTGAAAATTTTGATCATTCTTAACACTATCCAAGCCATCATTCTGAGTATTATCAACAGTACATTGAGCAAGCTGAGTATCAATAGCCTCATCTGGCCGACCCTGAGCATTGTCGATCAACTGGACAGTATTCTGATTTTTCTGAGAGTAAGAAGCCGGGATGATGTGCGAAGTGGTAGTAGAGGCTCTATAGTCCAACCTATGGTCAACCAGCCTATGCTCATGCAAAGCATGAGCTCTACCACCACCCTGAGGATCCCCTTCCTGCAGATTATTAAGTTTCTCCTTCAATCCCCTTTCCGCACCCCCAGACTTCTCAGCAGACACCAGAGCATTTATCGTATTAATGGGGCGGGGTTGATGGAGCATTGAGTCAATACCTGTGATCTTATTTTCCTCAATTGGGAGCATAACTTGTTTGGTTTACTGTTTTTGCTGCAGCTTAATGTTTTGGTGAGCAGATGATGTGGGTTTATAAACCTGAAGTTATGATGCTGCTGCCTTGGTTTTCTGATTATTTTGAGTGACACCTTTGAAGTTCTTCTTCTTTTGGGTTTGCCATTCCTCTCTTGGTTGAATCTGCTGATTTTGCTGTTGGTGTTGATGATCGGCCTTAGTACCGGAACCACTTGGGCCAGCAGTAATAGCAATAGCTTGAGATGTCGGGTCCTTAGATGGCACCTTTTTGCTAACTTTCGGTAATTGTTGATCCTTGGATTTGACAACCAGATCAGCTTCTTTTTTCTTCCTATACTCATCATCTCGTCTCTTCACATTGCAAGCTTGTACAAGATGGCCTTGGTGCTTACAATACGAGCAATAAGCCGGAATGTCTTCATAGTGGATAGCTTGCTATTTACCAACAGTAAGATCATTCTTATCAAATCCTATCCAGATATGGGGGGGTAGTTCGTCGGTGAGATTGATTTGCAACCTCACTTTAGCCATGCTACCTCTGGTTTTCTGAATAGAGGCAGTATCTAAATATAGCATTTTACCCACCGGAGATAATAGTGCTGAGATGAATTCCTTGTTGTAGAAGTGCCAAGGTAACTCCGGTAGTGTGACCCAGACAGGAACAATAGGCATTTCTTCCTTTGGAGTAAACGTTGGAGTCCACTTTTGCAGCCTCATTAGTTGGTTATCGATATACATCCTCTGTTGAGTCCACACAGTGATGTAATCTTGCTCATTATCAAGATCAATGTAAACATGTCTTGGATTATAATGAGCAATTTTAACTCCGCCAGTGAGCTGAGTTTGCAAGATGAAATGTTTCCTAATCACCTCCATTTTAGGCATTGAGTTGGTGAATTTGCCAATGAGTGTAAACTTACACCTATCAGCTAACTTCACCATAACATCAGCAGTATCGAAGATAACAGCCGGCAAACCTTGCCTAGTTGTAAGAGTAGGTTCAACTAGTTGAATTGGAACCTCATTCTTCATATGATTAGCTCTTAATCTTGTAGCATATGTCTGAACTACAGTGAATGGAGCAGGCTCGGGAACAAGATTATTCTTACCAATGGTAGCTGAAGTTGTAGCCGCAGTGTTGGTGGACTTCTCGAATTGGTTAAGCTGATCGGTTTTGGGAGTATTCTTATCGAAGTTTGCGGAGATTTTCGAAAATGCAGAATTGGTACTCCTGTTTCCTTTTGACTGCAAGGCAACAATGTTCATCACAACTCCTTTCCCGGATGACTGACCTTTCTTGTTTGGCAGGGAAGAGGGATCCGAAATTGTCCCAGCTTTGTCGATTTGATTTTGTTGAGAAGTTGTACCAGCATTTTCTTCTATAATAGCCTTCAACCGAGAATCAGTAGTACACTTCACCGGAGCTCCGTCAGCTACTATATTGATAACCGGACGGGGTAGAACCCTAATTTCCAAATTGGAAGAACATTATTGCAAATTAATTGGGGGTTCTGTGTTCGTTGTGATGCAATCCTTATTACGATCCAAAACATCCGAACAGATAACAATTTGGCTGATTCCGGCAGCGGCGCCGCCGACATCCGAATTCGCCGTAGGCGGCGTAATCTTCGAATTCAAATTGGAGGCGTTCTGGTGCGAACCAATTGGGGCTTCTGGCATGGTTAGGTTCGCATCTTCATCGCGAATAATTTTCCATTGATTACCGGTAATTTCGCCGATCAGAATTCCGGCGCCGGCAATGAACTGTTGGTCGCCGGAAATTTCTCCGTTAGGGTGCTCTGCATTTAGACGAGGAGGAAGATCCGTTGAAGGCGAACAGACCCCCATGGAAGCTCCACCGCAAAACTCACCGAAAAGTGGTTCGGTTGCAATCAAAGTGGTCGGGCAGGTTCGCGAAACAGCAGCTTTTCCGGCAATTTTTGCAGCATTGAGGCTCGATAATGTGGAATTGTCAATTAGGGGGTGGTGCGCAACGTTACTGCGCACATTTTGGCGGTGGTCCGGCGGCCGATGAAGCTCGACCGGCGGCGGCGCCGCCAATTATTTAGCTTTGGAGGTTATGAACACATGATACCTATGTGTTTTACATGATTTCTATTTTGTAAGAACAAGTCAGTCAGATCATGATTTTAATATCATATTAGAACACTATGATCATGTAGAGCATTATCAATTTATATTTTATAATTACCTCAAAATCCGTGTGCACTATTATTTTTAGAATACCATAACATGATCTTATCAGTTATTTGTGTACCCACCAATTAGTATTTTAGTGTCTTTTAGTTGGGAGTAGGATTTAGCACCAAGTGGGAAGTGTGTGTTCCATGTGTCCTACATCCCTAGAAACTACGTGCCACCATAGATTTATGTTTAGGGGCCTAGCCTTAGAGTGATTCCCTATGCCAAATATAGGCTCATCTTAGTGATCATGCCAGTTCAGGTTCTACTCCTATGGAAAGGATAGAACAACCTCCTCAATGTGGGTTAAATTTTGGACTCCATGAAAGCTCACGTGGTTTATATCGGTTACATAATAGCTCCCAAAGTTTTAGACAGTATTTTAGTGTATCTCAGTTTAGGTTTGCTTGATCAAGTGTACAGATTATCAGTTAATAAATTATATAGATTTAAATCATTCAGATTCCAGATTTATCTCAGAAATATGTTTATACTAGGTCTTGTATTTTAGATATTACATGTTCATGCATTTATGTTCAGTTATCCATGCATTTCAATCAGCCCTCATCGCATATACTGGTACATTTAATGTATGACTGCATACTTTTCTTTGCGCAATATTATCTTAGAACATAGGTTTGGATACATAGTTTCTTTACCGTTCCAACACAACTCAGCATTACTCAGTAGTAGTAGTGGTGAGTCCTCATCCATCGAGGGCATGATATATTTTTCACAGTTATTTTACTATTTTATTACTGTTTATTCAATCAGATTTAGTTAGGGGCTTGTGCCATCAACTCCTCAGGTAGTTAGAGGCTTTTAGATAATCAAATAATCAGTTAGACAGTCTGTCAGTGCTATAAGCATTATTAGTTGCTCAGATAGATAGTTCGATTCCCAGTATTTTATGACATATTTCAGAACTGTTCTTGTTGCATATTGCAACATTTTATTTTATAGTAACTTGTCAATTTATTTTCTTCTCATGTATTATATTACTACTTTACTTAGTGCTTACAGAAGGTACTGTCTTATGGGTTAGCTTGTGGCCTTGGTAGTTGTAAATGCTCCGTTGTCATGACTAGGGGGTAGCCTTAGGTCATGAAAGAATTTGGTAACAACACCTATGGTTTTAAAGTATTCTAAGGAGTTTGAAATTAGCGTTGAGTAGAGTCTTATACAAGGGTGTGAAGCATGCTGCTTATGGATAAGAGGTTATGAGACATTTTAGGAAAGTTTCCCTTTTGCCAATGTTTATATCATGCGAAGAAGCATGATCTCTGTTTAATCCCTCTTTCTAACTCATCTTTCATTTTATTTACAAATAATGTCTCTCATAAGAAATAACATAAGAAGGAATGAGGGTCAGCCTATACCACCGCTTGTTCAAGAAAATTTGCTGAATAAGCATGCCTCTCACACAAAATTCAAGGACACTTTCATGACCTTGGCCCATTCAGTAGCTGCTCAGAACAACCAAAAAGCTGTTTCCCCAGCTAATCCAGTGGTAAACACAGGATTCATGATTTCACTCGGATAGATCCCCCTCTATTTTCTAGATCTAAGTGTAAGGAAAATCCATAGGAGTTTATGGATATGGTATAGAGTGTGATAGATATCATGGGCATCACCTCAACTGAGAGTACAAAGTTAGATATTTATTAGTTGTAGGATGTAGCACACACCTGATTTAAACAGTAGAAGAAGGATCGTGATGTTGATGCAGGGCCAGAAGAGTAGGAGGAATTCGCCACAACTTTCTTAGACATATTATTTCCCTTAGATTTAAGGGAAGCTAAGTTTTAGGAGTTATCAATTTGAAGTAGGGTAATATGAGCGTAAATGAGTACTCATTTAAGTTCACTTTGTTGGCGAGGTATGCTCCTTCTATGGTGGCAGATAATAGGTATAGAATGAGTAAGTTTGAATTTGGTATAACTAATAGTATGTTTAAGGAGTGTAGGAGCTCCATGTTAATTAAGGAGATAGATTTATCCAGACTTAAGGTTCATGCTTAGTAGATTGAGGAGGAGAAGCATAAGGAGAGAGAGAGAGAACAAAAGGGCCAGAACAGCTAGTTTCAACTTTTCACAGCCAAGGTCAAAAAGTTGTAACCGTTCTCAGTTCCATTCAAAATTTTTATCCCTAGTTTCATCTTCAGCTAGTGTGACAGTATCTAAGTTAAGGGAAGACTGTTGGGATAGTATGCCTGGCTCTAAGTCCTAGGGCAGTGTGAACAGTGGTTATACTAATTTGCTTTGTAAGAAATATGGTAGGAACTACTAGGGTAAGTGTAAAGCTGGTAGTGATATGTATTTTGGATATGAAAAGCTAGGCCACAAGATCTGAGAGTGTTCGGTAGTTGCACAAAGGGGAAGCAATGATCGTCGGCAAGGTAGTCCAATCATTTTTCTGCTCAAGCAGGTCACTCAACTCAGTAGGGTGCCACTTATAATGCCACCAGTGGGAAGTTTCAGAATAGGTTGTATGCTCTCTAGAATTGGCATGATTTGTAAAGTTCTCCTAATGTTCTAAGGATACGTTACAGGTTTTACATCTTTATTTTATGCATTGTTTGATCCTAGAGCTTCACTTTTCTTTGTGGCTCCGTATTTTGATTTTGATTTTGGTGTCTATCCTGAAATATTAGCAGATCCTTTTGCGGTGTCTACCCCAGTGGGTAAATTTATTATAGCCAGATAGGTATAAAAAAATTGCCCAACCAAAGTATCTCAGAAAATGACATTAGTTGATCTTGTTAAGTTAGAGATGACTAATTTTGATGTCATTATCAGCATGGATTGACTCCTCTCATGCTATTCCTCAATTGATTGTATAAATAGAGTCGTTCAATTTTAGTTTTGTAATGAACCAGTCATTGAATAGAGGGGTAGTACTTTAGTACCTATATATTAGTTGGTTTCCTATCTTAGAGCAAAAAACATGATATCCAAGGGGTGTATTTAACATCTTGTCTGAGTCAAAGACTAATATTCTAAGACCTTTAGTATCGAGTCAGTTCCAGTAGTATAGTTAAGGAGTTTCTAGATGTGTTCCCTAAAAATTTTCCCAAAGTTCATCCCAAAAGGGAAATTGACTTCAAAATAGATCTGTTTCAAGATACCCAACCTTTCTCTATTCTCCAGCTAAGCTTAAAGAGTAATACAATAGCTAAACAATATCTTAGATAGGGTTTTCATCAGGCCTAGTATTTGTCCATGGGGCATTGCAGTCTTATTTGTGCGCAAGAAATATAGTTATCTCAAAATGTGGATCTATTACTGTCAACTGAACAAGGTCAAGATCAATAATAAATATCCACTCCCCATAATTGATGACTTATTCCACCAAATTCAAGATACCATTTATTTTTCTAAGGTAGACCTCAAGTTTGACTATCATCAACTTAGAGTCAGAGAATGTGATATTCCAAACACAACTTTTAGAACTTGGTATGGTAAATTCAAATTTTTAGTTTTGTATTTTGGATTAACAAATGCCCCTACAGCTTTCATGGACTTGATAAATACAGTGTTCAACCAGTACTTGGAACTTTTCATTATAGTTTTCATTGGTGATATCCTCGTCTATTCTCGTAGTGAAAATGATTTTGCAGACCATCAAACAATTGTGTTGCAGACCCTTAGAACTCATCAGTTGTTTGCTAAATTCAGTAAGTGCAAATTTTGGATAAGATCTACAGTTTTCCCCTACCATATTATTTTCGGTGATGGCATTCAAGTTGATCCCCAGAAGACCATAGCAGTGAGAAATAGGCCTAGACATGTCTCTTCATCAGATATTAGAAGTTTTTTTTGTTTGGATGGATATTACAGATGGTTTGTTGAAGGCATTTCTCCTATTGCATCCCGCATATGTCGATTAACTCAGAATAAAGTCAAATTTTAGTGGTTAGATTCATATGATAAGAGTATTTAGGAGTTAAAAAGTCGACTCACTTTTTCCCTAATTTTGGCCTTAACAGATGGATCAGATGAGTTCGTAGTATATTGTGATGCTTCCAGAGTTAGTCTTAGTTTTGTATTTATATCGACAGGTATGGTCATAGCACATACCTCTATACATCTTAAACCTCATGAGAACAATTATCCTACCCATGATCTTGAGTTAGCAGCAGTTGTCTTTGCCTTTAAGATATAGAGGCATTATCTTTATTGGGTTCATGTTGATATGTTTACAGATCATAAGAGTTTGCACTATGTGTTTAAAAAGAAAGATTTGAATCTTCGTACAAGAAGGTATCTTGAGTTACTAAAAGATTATGAGTGTACTGCATCATTTGGGCAAGGCCAATATGGTGGCAGATACCCTTAATATATTATATGGGTACTGTTGCTCATATTGAGGGAGATAAGAAGTTAGTTAGTGAAGTTAATCATCTTACAAAATTATGTGTTCGATTGGTTGATTCATATAATGGTAGTATATGGGTTTAGAATGGTTTATAATCTTCCTTGGTTGATGAAGAGAAATAAAATAAAGATAGGGATCCTAGTTTGGTAAAATTGAAGGATGTAGTTAGAGATTATAAGGTCAAAAACTTGCTAGATTACGTGTTCGATTGGTTGATTGAGATGATGGTAGTATATGGGTTCATAATGGTTTAGAATCTTCCTTGGTTGCTGAAGAGAAAGAAAATCAAGATAAGGATCCTAGTTTGGTAAAGTTGTAGGAGACAGTTAGAGATCATATGGTAGAGGTTTTCTCCCAAGGAGGAGATGGTGTACTTCATTTCTAGGGAAGCTTATGTGTCCTATGTGTTGATGGTTTGAGGCAGTGCATCTAGAACCCACTAAGATGTACTGTGATTTATGGAATCTATCGGTGGAATTGTATAAATAATGATATTGCATAGTTATGGTAAAGCTCCCAAATAGTTAGTAGGTTAAGGTTGAGCGCCAAAGGCCTAGTGGTTCACCTCAGGAGTTCAGTATCCCCTCTTAGAAGTGGGAATCGGTGAATATGTACTTTGTGATAGGTTTGCCTCGTACGCATTGTCAACAAGATTTAATTTGGATGATTGTTGATAGAATTACCAATTCAGCCAATCTCTATCTAGTTCATACATCGTATTCAGCCGAGGAGTATGCTAGACTCTATCTGAGAGAGTTAGTTATATTACATGGGTTTCTGTTGTCTATTATCTTAAATAGAGGTACTTAGTTTACCTCTTACTTTTAGAAGGTTTTTTAGAAGGGTCTTCGTACCCAAGTTCATCTCAGTACAACTTTTTATTCTCAGACAGATGGTCAGGAAGAAAGGACCATTCTGACCTTAGAGAACATTTTGTGAGATGTGTTATTGACTTTAAAGGTAGTTGGGGTGAATATTTACCTTTTTGATTGAGTTTATTTACAATAATATTTATCACTTCAGTATTCAAATGGCTCCATTTGAGGCTCTCTATGGAAGGATATGTAGATCTCCCATTGGTTAGTTTGAAGTAGGTGAAGCTACAGTTATAGGCAAATATTTAGTGTTTGAGGCAATGGAGGCGCTTTAGTTGAAAGGCTGAAAAAAGCCTTAAGCCATCAGAAATATTATGCAGACATGAGGAGAAGAGACCTTGAGTTTGAGGTTGGTGATTTTGTCTATTTAAAAATTTCTCCTTTTAAGGGAGTAAAGAGATTTGTCAAGACGGGGAAACTCAGTCCTTGGTATGTTGGCCCATATAGAATCTTGAACTATTTTGGGAAGGTAGCCTCTAAGCTAGAGTTGCATGCATATTTGGCATCCGTACATCCAGTGTTCCATGTTTCTTAGTTAAAAAAGTGTATTGGTTATTCAAGTGTAGTGTTTCATTTAGAAGATATGGACATTGAGGATAGCCTTTCCTACGAAGAATGAGATCCTTGTTTGTCAGATTCGTAGTCCAAGGAATAAATAAGTTCCCTTGGTTAAAGTCCTTTGGCGGAATCAGTCAGTTGAGGGAGCTACTTGGGAAGCAGAAGCAGATATGCGAACCAAGTACCCTCATCTTTTCTCCACAAACTCAGATTCACTTGAGGTAATGATTATTCCTTAGATTGACTTTTTTCCATTCTTAGTTTCAGCTATGTAACCATTCCCATTTCATTATATGCATTCACAAAATTAGTTCAATTCATGTATCATGCTTCGGACTCAATTATGTAATCATGTTCCAAGTCATGCATGATCAGAATAGAATCTCAGTTGCCTTAATACTATCAGTCTAACTAGCCTAATTCAATGGTGAATATACTCAAAGGGGAGATATTGTAATACCTCGTAATATTCTTAGCTTGATTCAGCAACTAGTTGCATGCATAAGGGGCTTAAGGGTATATCAAGTCCCACATGGACCGGAGATCACCCCCTTCACCTAGCTTATTCAACTCAACAACCTCAAATGTTGGATAAATTCAAAACATACAACAAGATAGAGAAAAATAAGACTAATCATAACTTATGGAATGTCTAAACCAATCCACCATAAATGATGCACTCAAGTCCACAGTAATACAACAAAGCCTCTACAAATATTAAGTCAATAATATGTCAGGACATGCCCCAAAAATAGCCAAAACCAAAGTCTAAACAAGTTTAAGACATAGAATATAAGGACTATGAAATTAAGCCTTCCAAAATATGGAAGCTCATCAATTCACTGTCAACTCATGAATGAATCAAACACCTGATCACTACACAGGAATAGTAGAAGAAACTCTGGGACTTGAATCACATGGGGATATATCATTTGGAGATGGTTAGCAGTTGCAGCGCTAGCATGTAACCTAGGGATATACGAATAAAATAATGTCGTAATTTAAAACCAAGTAAATCATTATATACAATCACACACACACACACACACACACATATATATATGTATATATATATATATATGTATATATATCATATTAGGATAGGGAACAAGGCCTAGTATGTACTTTGAAAACCTTAACCTGGAATGTGTAGCATAACAATCATATAAAAAGGCACCTACGGGCTATATAGGCTCAACTCTCACCTAGCTGGAAGGCCCTCACTACATGTAGCCATACAAACCAGAGAATATCTATAATTGTATATGCAATTATGGGGGACTTGAATCTCCTAGCATAATCAAGGTGACCTAAGCACCAATATATACAATATGGAGGACTCAAACCTTCCATTCATGTATCAATACAGGGGACTTGAACCTCCTGGTCATATAGACACCCACAACAACTAGCGTGGTTTCTAGGGTTAGTCCTTCAGGCTCCACTTTCATGGCTCGACTATACATCCCGTTTTTAAGACAAAATAAAATATTCATTACATATGTACACACCCATTATTCTAATCAATTACCAAAGTTATCCCATTGGTATCTTTATACCAACCCCCACTTACAAGCGTACAACATCCCATAACCATTATCAATTAACTTTGGGACTCGAACTTATTGTCTAAACCAAGACATCAATTCAATTCAAGATTTAAGGACTCAAACCCATTTATCTAATTAAACTACTAAGGTTACAATTCATATCAATTTATTTCCAATAAGGTCTTCATAAAACCGTCTACCTATTGCCTGATAACACTTAAGTTACACGTCAATTTAGTAGAAGGCGGTCTTCATCAATATATTTACCCAAATTTGGAGTTGGGGTTGAATCCACGGGGAAGAACATGAGTGGTAATTAAACTAGTTTGAAACTAAAGCTACAAGTTAAATTCAAAAAAATGATACGAAAAGATAAAATGGGGATTTATGTTTAACAAGTTGTTGTTTGTCACTTTACTTTTGGTGTTTGTAAATCAAGAGTTGATGAAATAACCAAAATTATCTTCACTAGGGCTTCCGGTACATGACAGATGCTAAAATTATCTCAAGATTCTCACGATGGGTAGGATAACAAGCTATATTTATTAATGATATGCGTAAATGTCACTCGACCTACTTAAGCATTTAATTCCCTAATCCTCTCGGGGGTGCTGTGTGATAAGAAGGTGCCGCCCAAGCTTAAAGGCAAATTTTACAGGGCGGTAATCCATCCGGCCATGTTATATGGAGCAGAGTGTTGGCCAGTTAAGAATTCCCACATCCAAAAAATGAAGGTGGCAGAGATGCGAATGTTGCGCTGGATGTGTGGGCTGAATCGAGGGGATAGAGTTCGGAATGAGACTATCAGGGAGAAGGTTGGTGTGACTCCAGTGGAGTGCAAGATGCGGGAAGTCCGATTGAGCTGGTTTGGACATGTGAAGAGGAGGGACATGGATGCCCCGATTCGTAGGTGTGAGAGGCTAGTGTTGGATGGTTTTAGGTGGGGTAGGGGTTGGCCAAAGAAGTACTGGGCAGAGGTGATTAGGCGGGACATGGAACAGTTACAGCTCACCGAGGACATGACCCTAGATAGGAAGGTCTGGAGGACGCGAATTAGGGCAGAAGACTAGGGCAACTTTGGGTTGCTAGTGTAGGGAATTATTTGCTAGGGGTAGTATTCCTATTTTGATTTCGTGTTCCTTGTTTGAGTACGAAGCTGGGCGCTTTACTCTGTTTTCTTTTACTTATGGCTGCAGTATTTATGTTATGTAACCTTGTAATCTTGTTCGGTGCTTCACTCTGTATTTATGTACTATGTATTTGCGTGGTGTCTCTTGTTTTGAGCCGGGGGTCTATCGGAAACAGCCTTTCTACTTCTTTGGAGGTAGAGGTATGGACTGCGTACATCTTACCCCCCCCAGACCCCACCAGGTGGGAATACACTGGGTTTGTTGTTGTTGTTGTTGTTGTTGTTGTTGTTGCAGATGTTACCTCAGGTTAACCAACCTTGTTACAACACTGAATATTAAACGAAGTATTTTCGAGTCCCTGTTGATAATTCACTTCCTACTATATTTGATTTCTTTCTCAAGATAATCAAAGCAGGTGTGTCTATTATTTGCAACCAATAGACGTTAATTAAAACATCAGAATTATCAATAAATCCTACCACTTTTTGAATCTTGAACGCTTAGTACCTTATCAAGACCTAACCTTTGATTCCATAACTCAGGTTAATGAAGTTTATCCACTCATGATTTAATGAATGAAACACATAATTGAATTCATGATTTGAAAGATAAACTTACAGAGATGAATAATAACTAACAAATCACTGATTAGATCACAAAAAAAAATCCCAGAATACTGATAATAATCTCTTCAAAGTATTTTCTTTTTTCAAGCCAAGAAATTTAGAGAGAAAATATCAAAAGTATTTTAAAACTCAAGTGCTAACCCCCTAGAAAAAACCTAAACAATACTTTTTATAGTTAATCCTAAATAAGTAAATAAAATCACAATGTTCATAAAATTCTTCAGAATAAGTGACGACATTTGTGATGGCGTTTCAAGGTCCTGACGACTTATCAGGAATATCATCAGGACCTCAACATTCTTGGCATCTTTTGCTTTAACTGACGACAAAGCAGGACAACTTATCAGATACGTTATAACATATCATAAATGTCGTCACTTCTTTATTCAAAATTTGATTCTATACCTACACTTGACGGCAACTCTGATGCCTTATCACAGTTGTGATGATACATCAGAAATGTTGTCACAGTGTCACTTTAATTCTTCTAACACTACAACACCTGACGTGATTTCTGGTAACTTATTACATGGCTGACGACTTATCAGGAATGTTGTCAGCCAAACTTCCAATTCTTTTTGCATCAATTTTTAGCTCTTTTGCTTCTATTTCCTTAAATTTCCCTCGGATCATGACTTTTACTGCAATATCAAAGTAAAATAATTAAAACCAACAAAGGTTTCTTAGGACTTCACAATTATTCTCAGTTAAAAGCTTTAAATGTGTTAGCGTCTGCTCACACATCATTGCGCATATTCATAGGCCAATGCCTTAGTTCAAAACACAATTCATATGTGACATGATTTTTCTTATTGACATTTTCACAAATAGGTTGAGTGTATACCATTATCAAACCATTATTTCAAGCCCAAAACCATCAAGTTAGGGTTAACTATAAACCCTTCAATTAAATCATTATTCCTAAGCACCCATATGTGCAAAACCCTTATCAAAGCATGTATAATCATAATTTAAGACATGGGAAAACAATACTTAATATTAGGAATTCAAACGCTCAACCAAGGTTTTTAAAACCACCATTAACGATTTAAGAACAACTTTTAAAACACATAATTTAAGTAAAATAACAATGAGGGAAGAGTCACATGCTGAGTTACGAAGATTCACGAAGAGATTTCGATCCTTAAGCCTCCAGATGACTACCTTGAAGAAACCTAAGACCAATCTCCTTAAGAGGTTTCTAGAGAGTTTTGAGAGTTTTTTGATTTTTACAATAAAGAATTAAAGTCCAAAAAGTGTTGTAAGATGTGGGGTCTTAAGGGATTAGGGTGGGAATTTTTATAAATCTCCTCAGCTTAAAAACTGTTAAAAGAACACGGAAGGGTACGGTTGGACCCCCTCAACTCGTATCCACATCATACGAATGGTACCCTTAATTCATAACTTGATCAAAAAGTTGGACACCATATTCTATCCAATATACGTCTACTTAGACTAACTTATACCTTCACCATATGACTAGTACCCTTCAAGTTATACCCTAAGCAGAACATCAAAGGCTAGACATTGACAATATATGATTTGGCACTAGGCCTCTCATATCATGAACATATGACTCACATGGAGTATTTTCATACCTTTAAAAAAATATGGTCAATATCACACTGGCCTATATTTGAATAGGGTACTAAAACTATAAACACAACATACAACTAGTATTGTGTGTGTCGTATGATGATCAGAAGGCTCAAAACTTAAGAAATTTACAAGGTCCAAAGTTTGTGTTGTTTCACCAGTGCAAAGATGAAGTAATGAACCTTTCCAAACTCCCTCATGGCACAAAGCCAAAGTGAACCACTTCCTTCTAAATGCACAATATTTGTTTGGTCCAAAACCTTACCCCGATACAGCCAAACTCTTTTTAAAGTATTTTATTCTCAAGGTAGGGTGATGTAGGCTCGATTAAGATGGTTTTTAGACACCATAACACATGGGGTATTGTATTAGTAATTGATAATAGGCCTATGTCTCTTATTAATAATAATAGTATGTTAGGTTAGCGAGTTATATTAGATGACTTAGTGTAGGAATTCGTTACTTGGTAGTGTGTTTTACTAGATTGGTTCAGAGCTATCAATCTCTAGTAGTTCAAAAAGTATGAGATGAGCCTTATAGGGATCAAGGCCTTATTGTCTTCATTTTTAGTTGTCACCTTTCTAGATAAGAGACTAGGGTGTGCGTTAGATCATATATTTGGATATTTGCTTGTCAGTAGGTATGGTTTTGACACTCGATCCTGGGGGTTTAACTCATATACCAAGAAGATAGCCATTGATTTTTTGAATCGCTTACGGTGTGCATTTTGTGATTAGATTCCATTTAAGGCATTGTGATTGGTTGATTATGATTACTTACTTCCTACTAGTTCAATTTTACTTTAGACTAGAAAGATTAGGTTAGATTGATACTCAAGGGATGGTTTATTTACATAAAGTGTCAATTCCTACAACTTTTAACTATGGTTCTTATTTCACGTTAAGTTTTTAGATGTCTACTCTAAGTGAGATAGGGTATTGGTCTTAGAACAACTTTCACCCATAGATCAATGGTCCTTCAGGGTAAACCATTCAAGCTTTGGATGTTATGCTTTAAGTCGGTGTTGTTGATTTAAAGTACCATCAGTCTATTTTTTGGCCTAAATGTAGATCAGTTATATTAGCCTTGCCATTTGAATATTTAGTTCATTTCAAGGCATTACAGATATGATAAACCATACAAATTTTTAATGGGTTCATTTTATCCTTTTTAGGTTAGGTTATGGGACACTTATTATTGTATAGTTATATAGATAAGATTGAGATATTTCTGTAGGGATTATGTGTAGTTCATAGTGAGCAGGAGATTTATGATGATTGGAAAATGCTGGATATAGATCTTAAGGTTAGTGATCTAGTTTAAAAGTTAGCTTGCATATAGCCTTTTTGGATGTTCACCCTATGTTAGTCATATCTAGGTAGTAGCAGTATATTATGATTGAGTTTAACGTGCTTTAGTAGGGTTTGGTTTAGTTTGATGGGATTTGCATACGAGGGGGGATTGGTTGTTATCCTTAGTGGATAGGTAAGAAAGTTGAGAATGAGGGGATTTCTTTAGTTAAGCTTCTGTACAGGTTTTGTTCAGTCAAAGAAAGTGTTTAGGGAGCCTAGCAGGGCTTGTAGATCTAATATCCACTTCTCTTTGAGCAGTTAGGCCCTTTTGTTTCTTAACTTTAAGGAATGAAATTCCATTAAGTAGTTGATGTTTTAATGTCCCTCCATATCATTTTTGAAATTCTGTTTTGAGCTTTCTTATTGTTTCCACACGTCATTTATAACTTATCGGGATAGGTTGTTCGATTCCCCAGTCATTTATTAGAGAATTTTATTAATATCGAACATCTTCTAAAATATTTAATTTAAATTAGAATTAAAAATTCTTTAGTTATGATATAATTTTGTATGTATTTATTTAAAAGAATTTTATAGTCATTACATTTTAATAGAGATAGTAAATTTGTTTATGCTGTAGAAATTATTATATTAGGTTGTCATTATTCATGGTAATTTTCTATTAATTGTGATATATTCAAAATATTATATTTATTTTACCGCAAACCTAGCATCCAAATATATATATATATAATAGGGTAGAAGTATTTTATGCTATGCCACCTCCCCTGCAATTGGAAATGGAGGGAGTTGACGACAAATGTCAAAGTGTAATGGTGGTATTGAATTGTTTCAAATATATCCAAATCTTTGTTAAAAAAATTAATATATATACATACATATATATATATATATATATATATATGACCATTTATTTTGTTGGCAAACATTTTGTATGTGGCATGCATGTGCATTTTTATCTTGACTATATCATTGATTTCTTTTTGTTCATTACAAAGACACAACTATATATATATATATATATATATATATATATGTTTGTGTTTTGTATTTAATTCATTTCAGTTCTGCCATACTCTCCATACATAAAAATAAGTAACATAGATTTTTCATATATTTATTTGTTATAGGGGAGAGGAAATTGTGGAGGAACGATATGTCATGATTTACTAGGTCATAAAAAAAATTAGTTATGTACATCAAGTTATGTAAGCTCAAACTAGTATGAAGTTTTGACATATGAGGATTATTCCTAATTTTTGGAGGTTATTGACGTAACATCTTTCTAAGATTGAGAGTAGGACAACATCCCGTGGTCTTTTGAGGCCACTATTCAATTCTCTATAATACATGGATATGTCAATAGGAAAACAGTGTAATCGTGGTTATCATGATAGTAAATAGAAGCCAACTAAGACATACTAGTATCATTCCAAAGTACTATCCCTAATCGACACTAAAGGTTCATAGTCTAATCCCAACATTGCAGATACATACAAATATCCCTAGCCTTAAACTATCACTACAGTAGTTATATAAAATTAAGGTACAAGCTAATGGTCTATTCTAAAGGTTTCCTAAAGATGGTCAGAAACATTGAAAATGCTAAGATAATCTAAAGTCTATCCTAAAACCCTAACCCCGCATGCAATTCATACTATAAAAAAATATCGTAGAGTAAATTCTATAAGAAGGTTGACCTCTCATCGGACATTAGGTTAGTGTTATTTGCTCTTGAGAAGTGGTGATCTTCATTTATTGATACTTAAGTGATTCAATATTGTGTGTATACTAGTGACGGTATGCACCTCCACACATGAACTAGTATTCAATGTGGTACGATTCCAAGGGAAAACATTGATTTCACGATTATTTTCTTTAAAAGAGGATTATTTCGCATTGTCCATACATAAACTATTTATCAAATTATAAATCATACCGCCCTTGCTATTGGATGGTTACTTTAATACTAAGATGTAATATTTATGCTTCGGTTTGAGAATGAGCACTGGCTATATTTACACCTTATTATGGATTTTCTCTATCATTTTTAGAGAAATTTGGATTGGTTTTTCCCCTTTATTTCTGACTTTGACATAGATTTTGGAGAGATTTTATTGATGCATTAGTTTTCAAAAGGGAAAAGTAGATCATTTTAGACCCAGTTCAAGTTTGGGCACCAATCATATTCATAATTATTTGGATTATTACTTGGAAGTATTGGTTTGGGATCCTATAGTGTATACCGATATCTCGAGTCCCATATAGGTCCTTCCATTCATGAGCCACAGTGACAAAGGAGGAATGTTGCCCATAGGTCCTCCCTTTGTTAGCCACAAGGCTAGGGGAGGTGTATATACTTTGGTTAGACGTGGAACTCATATTATATCACATTACTTGATTTTTTATCTCACTCATTAACATTGTTAGAATGATTATTGTTATGTACATATCGTGTTTATTAGGATCAATTGGCTTATGTTTTTTATTTTTACGTATCATTCTTATAGGGGCCAGTTGGGGTTTGTTTGTTGTTCTATACTTTCTGGGTTAATCGGGGACTACTTAGGTTATTATTTCATTATTACTACTTAGTTTGTAACAGCAGGTTATATCTGGCATGTACTCATAAATTAGTTCTTTTTTGTTAATTCTCTTTTAGCCTTTTCATCTTTAGTGTTAGATATCTTGTTATTTCTTTTACTTAGGGTAAACATTTTGAGTATACTACTATTGATATTCTTTCTTAAGATGATTCCTGTTGTGTTAGACTATTAGGCTACTTTTATTCTAATTACCAAATTTGTATATCATTTTCTTTCCATTATGTTCATTGTTAATTATCTCCTTTCATGTTATTTATACTTAAATTATCTTTAGAGCTAAATGAGCCTAAACCTAATGCATACCGTATGTTTTGGTACTCATACTATACTTATGCATCTTTTTCCTTGATTTAACTCCTAGTGTGAGTTATCATCACTAATGTGTTCTTCGTGCATAGCTATCTTGGATTAGAGATTTGGGGTGAGTGTAATGCCCTGAATTTTGTACCAGAAATACTACACAGTGCTCAAGACCCTAAAGGACCACAAACGAACCCATGACTGATATCTATACCTGTATACTATATAATATACTATATAATAAAATAACATGAATTGAAAGGCCGTGAGGTTCAAAACTGTAACATAAAATATAATAAATCATAACATATGGATGGGGTAAAAAATAACCAAAAAAAACTAGAATAAACTGTCTGAAACGTGATAGTCTGGAAAGACTTTAACTGACTGAACTGTCTGAATAAGGAGTTGATGGGACATGGCCCCAACAAAATCTGCCTACTGAAATGACTAAGTACTGATATAATGAAATAGTAAAATCATATCATCCTCAGAGGATGAGGATTCATTACTAACTGACTAATGATATCTAAAATCTATTGATGCTTTGGAGCTTATGTCTCTGAACCTATGGTATAAGATACTATAGCATAAATGCGTCAGTACTTTGAATGTACTGGTATGCATATGAAGTAGGATAAATTCTTGGGGTTTATATGCATGAACTATACTAACTGACTAATATGAATGTGAGAATCCATGCATGAATACATAGTAATTATATCTGAGATCGTAATAACATGAAATTATTAATAACTAATCAAGACTGATAATTGAGTTTTGATGACTGATATAACTAATAAAATGAGTGACTCTATATGATAGTCTTGAATCTGATGGAACTAGGTGAGTTTCAAAGTATTTTGAGTTGACTGTATCTAATAGTCCTAAATTCTATGGAACTTTCTGAGTTTTACTACAGAGACTGAATGACTGTATCTGACAGTCTTGAATTCTATAACTGAAACTATGGGAAGTAATTATCTAACTGACATGCCCCAAATAATGCATTATAGCTTATTTGTTGTCCAATATGTAACCCCAATTTGAAGGGTGTCAATACCACACCACGAATAAGGACAAGCTGTGGGTGACCCTCATCTAAAAGTGTCTCCTAAAATAGAATAGTGGGACCCTCATCTAATAGTGTTTATTCTCCGTATCAACCCTCATCTGACAGTGTTAATGTCTCAACCTATGTTGGCTACATAGTTCTGGAATGCAAGAAAGACTTCTAAGAATCACACCCTTATCTGACAGTGTGTGTTCTCATCCCTGGATTCACTCGGTGCTAATTCCTACTGCTCTCTGAATAAACACTGAACATGGATTACTAAATTGACCTAGAGGGGAAGATTAATCCTAAGGGGGGAGATGATATATTAACCCGAGTTTGCATATCTTAAACCTCTTGAATTTTATTTATGAAACCGTATCTAGCCAAAAGTAATTGCTAAACATAAGTTGACTGTCTTATTTGTAACTCAGCCTAATAACTATTGTAATGTCATTGCATGGATTCACTAAATCAGTTCAGTCGTGTGTTATGTTTCATACGTAGTCATGTAATAATGTTCACAGTCATACATGTTTAGTATGTGATCTCAGTTTTCTTAGTTCAATACTCTAAGTCTGACCAATCTTATTAGAGGATGATTATTTCCTAGGGGAAATATTGTAATATCCCATACATTTCTAACTTAGAAACTGAACCTTCATTCCTATTTGTGTAAACTCTAGTCTCATGATTCATACTTAAATCCATGTTTCATGATCATTAACCTAGTGTGAAGATATATTATAAGGTGGGAAAGATGTTCGTAAGAGTCACTTAGAGAAAAGTGAGCTAAAAGCCTTTGATTCGGTAAAATTTTGGTGTTTGATTTCACAAGGGCCAGCTTTAAATGAGTACAAATTTATACATGTGTGGAATTTTGTAGCTTAAGACCCACAAAATTTGAGATAATTGAATTATCTTTCCAACAATACCAATTTCACCTTAATATGATACTTTAGGGATAAGTTATGGCGATGCAAATGGTTGTGCGTTGCCTAACAATCACCGAAGGCCACTGGAATGGGTGTGAGATTGGAAATGCGTCACCTAACCCAGGGCTAGGAGATTGTCCATGCTTTGCCCACCTTGTCTTGGTCGATTTACTAAGAGTCGCCTAGGTTATTTCCCAGTGCCAAAAATGCTCTGTATTGACTTAAATCAAGGGTATTGAAGTTATTTCACACCCCTAAACCATCCCTAATTACTTCAAAATGATTTGGTGAAGTCTTAATCATATTAAATCCTCTCTCTTAACCCTAAGAAATCAGTAAACAAGTGAAAAACCCTCCTCCATTTCAAATAACAAGATTCAATCCCTTTTCATAAGAAATCAAGGAATTCATGTTTCCAATCTAAGAATCCTATCATAAATCAATCATTAAGGTATGTTTGATGTTCATCCATGGGACCTTTTCACCCATAAAGTCCAAGAATTCCTTTTTATATTTTAAATTATGAGTATTACATAATTTAATTTGAATTATTCCCATGAACATCTTGATAATTTGATTTCAAGTTTTGATTACACGTGATTTTGAGGGAGTGATCCATTCCATGTTTTGAATATTGAACTCTTGTCATTTAAAAACTTAATTCATGGTTTTATTAGTGTAACTATGTTATTATAACATGATTTACCTATTCTTATGCACAAGTTCATAACTTTCATGTTTTTGATGAAAAGACTAAGTGTTGGATTTTTAATAATGATTCCCTACTATTGTTTCAAAGCTTTTATATGTCATTGTTCTTATTTCCATTCAGTTCTAGTGGGTTATGAACACCCGATACCTAGTTGTTTACATAATTTCAATATCTTCAGAATAATTTCAAATATACATAAGCATTATCATTCAGTTAGTTATTACGTTCATTTGTTTGTTTAGTTAAGCTTAGTTTAGTTTAGTAATTTATGTCAATTAAGTTAGGAGTAGACTTTAGCATCAAGTGAACATAGGGATGGGGGATCACCCTCTAGCTAGGACTTAGTCCTTAGAAGCAGTCCTTAAGTTTCAGAACTACGTAACCAGTATAGGATTATGAGATGTCACCTCCTCTTTTAGGACTGACATTCTCTGAGATGTCACCCACCAGTTTAGGACTGACATTCTATTAGGGGTCACCTAGCAGTTTAGGAATGACTCCCTAGTCCTCCGGGACACCAGTTGAGTGGATATATTTAGCCTTGTGTTAGAACCCGTGGCACGATACTAACACCCTTCTAATTGGGGTTACCGGTTTTACCCTAATTATCTTAGATTAGGGCATGTTGGTTAGATGATATCTCCTACAGTCTCAGTTTAGTATTTAGTACAGAATTTAGTTTAGGTTTCCTTGACCATAGCATACAGACTTCTACTTATTCAGTTATCAGATTTCAGTAATTCAGTTTATAGATTATTTCAGAAATATTATATACTTGGTCTTACATTCTCAGTATTTTAGTTTTCTTGCATGCATACTCAGTTATCTCAAGCTATTCAGTTATTCATTACTCCATGTGTAATTAACCCATGCATGTTTACCTAACCTCATTTCTTATGCCAGCATATTCAAAGTACTGACCGTATACTCATCTATGCACTATGATGTTTTATATCATAGGTTCGGATGCTTTGTTCCCCAACCGTAGTTAGACATCCCATTGTTAGTCAGATGTTGTAGTGGTGAGTCCTCATCTATCAGGTACATAATGGTTTATTTTAGTTGTTTACTAGTTTAGTACATTCAGTTAGTTGAAGTTAGTTGGAGACTTGTCCCATCAACTCTTCAGTAAGTTTAGAGGCTTTCAGACATTTAGATAGTTAGTTTATTTTTTTAATAGATTTTATCTATTATTTAGACTTGATATTAAATCATATTCTCAGTATTCATACCTTATGTCTTTATCAGTTATTTATGCACATGTCTATTATTATTCTTTTATTTAGTACTCACAACAGCTACTAGATCACAGGTTAGCTTGTGGTTACCTGTAATTATAAGCACTATTGTCATGACTAGGGGGTAGCCTCTGGTCATGAAACTACTTATATGAAGGATTACACGACTATTGGTAAAGTTTAAAGGAGAACCATACATCCCATTATCAACTACTTGTCTTATGATCACATCAACCCTAACTGTCAAAGTTATTTTACTAAGTTTTACCATCTCAAGGAGCCTAGGCACTTTAAAGAAGTAGCCAAAGATAAAAAAAATGGATGCAATCTATGAACCCAAAAATATAGGCCCTTGAATACAACAAGATTTGGCTGAAGGCAGACTTACCTTAAGAGAAGGTTGCAGCATGCTCAAAATGGGTGTACAAATCAAATATTAGGCAAATGGTGAATTAGAAAGGTTTAAGGCAATATTAGTTGCCTAGTTTTATAGTCATCTAGTGGACTAGACTATCATGACACTTTTTCGACTATTTCTAAGATAGTGACAGTTAAATGTGTCATTGTATTGGCTATATCAAAAGGGTGGAGATGTTTAAATGGATGTATATGATGCCTTTTCTACAAAGTGATATTAATAAAGAAGTCTATATGGAGATCCCAGAAGGATCTAAGAAACTAGGTGAGGCAAAAATGCAGATTACTTAAGTATCTATCTGGTATGAAGTAGGTATCTAGGAAGTGGAACATAAAACTAACTACTACTTTAATAGATACTAGTTTTGTTCAGAGCGCATATGACTATTCTTTTTCCACTCTTAAGAACGGTGAAGGTTTACTGATTACATTTGTTATGCTGATGATATAATTGTAAAAGGTAGTAATGAACATGTTATTATTTAAGAAAAACAAGTTATACATAAGTAGATTAAGCTAAAAAAACTAGGGAAGCTCAGTACTTTTTGGGAATTTAGGTTTAGAGATCCACTAAAGGTGTTATATTGAATCAGAGAAAGTATATTTTGAAACTTATTCCTGATACTTGTATTAACGGTGCCAAGCCTACCTCCACACTATGGAAATTAATTTGAGGCTAAACTTAGTAGAATATGATCAAGTCACTGGTTTTCCTAAGGATATTGTTTTACATAAGCTACCTCATTTCTGGATTGATTGGTAAGCTTCTATATTCTAACATAACCAGACCAGATATTAGCTATATGGTTCAGACCCTTAGTTAGTTTATGCAATGTAATATGAGATCATAGTGGGATGCGACCATAAGGATAATTAGTACTTGATGGGGAAATTTTGTCAGGGGGTGTGGTTACAAGTTTAGTTTTGCTACCATAGTGACTTATTAGATTAATTTTGATTAGGATACTTTTACAAACTCTAGAAGATCCATTAGAATGTAAGTGGTCAAATTTGGTGAATCCCAAGTGTCCTAGAAGTCTAATAAGAAGAAAAATATATCTAAAAGATCACTGAAGTTGAGTAAAGAAGCATAACCTCAACTGCTGTTGGAGTTACTTGATTAATAAGACATTACACTCAGTTGGGGGCTCCTATTTAGATGTCTATTATACTCATAAGTTATAGTAAATCATATATTCATCTAGTAACTAATCCTATTTTTCATGAGAGGACTAAACATATAGAAATAGATTGTCATTTTACCAGGGCTTATTGAAAAAACCTATATTGAAACTTAACAACAAGTTGCAGATCTCCTCACTAAAGGCTAAGGAAGTTTCTACATCAACAAATTTTATGAAAGCTTGGTGTGCTCAATATTTTCCCCTGCAGCTTGAGGGCAGTGTTCAAATACACCAGGATTCACTTGATAGAATCTACTATTCAATTGATCAATATCATAGTTTTTGTCTCTATATTAATCACTATTCATTAATGAAGTTAGTTATTCTAGTCATTGTTTATTCTGTTAGACAGTTTAAAAATTAGTTATCTAGTTAAGTAATTAAGTGTGGAAGAATTTATTGGGACCCAAAATTATAGGTCATGATGGCACTTATAAACCTACCAGTAGGTAAGCTGAATGTCACAACCAGAAACAATAAGTGAAAGGCTAATAGAATGAAGATACATACCATAAAATAGAAGGGCCAAATATAAATATAAATATAAATATAAACACGAACAAAAGGCCCCATAAGATATATATGATATAGATTAAGAAGGACAATATATGAAATACACCCCAAGATATGGTACCAGTCGGTATAGGAGCTACTAAACATAACAAGAGTACTAAGAAAATTCAACATATACAGAACTGACTTAAAAATATATAATAATGACTAGTCCAATAAAATATAGGAAGAAGGAACAACTTCATAGGTTAGGGGCTCACTGTAATACCCCAAAGTTTCCTAGCTAATTTCGTCCCAAGAATTTCTAGTATTATCCTCAAAATTGAATTATGTTTATTTCATGATTTTTATATTCACATCTTCATGCATCAGACATCCATTCTCACTGTGAGAAACTCAGTTATCAAAAATCTCAGTCATGTATTAATGTATCAGCCTAGTCAAATCATTAATCCTATATGCATCCTCAGTACAAGTCTCACAAATGTCAGTTATGTAGTCTTGTTTTAGTATTCATATTCAGTGTGTACTTTGACTTATCGTTTCTCCCCTCTCAGTCAGTCTTATTCGAGGATGAATATTCTCAAGAAAGAGATATTGTAATACCACAAAGCTTCCTAGCTAATTTCATCTCAAGAATGTCTAGTATCATCTTCTAAATTGAATGTTTATTATATGAGGAATTCAATAAGATTTCCATCAATATAATATTCTCCCAAATTTGATAACCGGCTAAGAAGTTATGACTATTTCAAGATCCCATCATAAAACAACGTCATATTAGTCAGTGGCACGTCGCGCCACAGGAGAAAATAGAAATTGTCAAATTCCAGTAGGGGTCGCAAATAAAGTGGCAACGCGATAGTCAATTTCTCCTCAGTTAGCCTTATGAAATTATGCTATGTATACATTCTATATTATTCATGTATCAAGCTATTATAATCAAATGCCCTTGAAATATCTTTAATTATTTTATTAAGGACTGTAGATGTTAGTTATGTATTGAATAATGCCATGCCTTGTAAGTTTTCTTCCATCACTCTTGGGGGTACTTGTACCCAAAAAATATAGTTGTGTGCCTAGAATCAGTGTGATGTTTCAAGATACTCTCAGTCAAGACAGGTTCAACGGAATTCAATCAGTCTCGTGACTCAAGAAAAACTCAGTAGTATGCAAACTCTACAAGAGTAAAATGTTCAACCCAAATACTACAATATTCAATCACTCAAGGATGAAGCATATCTTTTAATGTCTTAATAGTGCTTTGTACTTGCCCATATGACTGCGGGTGGAAGGACATACTAAGACTCACCTTAGTCCCTAAACCCTTCTGAAAAGACTGCCAAAACTAAGATGAAAATTGTGTTCCATGATCTAAGATAATAGAAAAAGGTACTCCATACACATTCAAAATCTCATGGAGATACAACCTTGCATAATCCTCAGTCGATAAATTAGGCTTTACTGGAAAAATGTGAGAAAACATTGTCATACTATCTACGATGACCCAAATCAAGTACATGACACATAAACTAAACTAAATTCATAATTTATATGGATGCGAACAATTATCTCTTGGAATGGACACTCTCATGAAACATTGGATAGTAAGGCTAGATTGAAAGATGGAAAAACCATAGGATATTATCTGTCTAACTGCTTAAATATACGGACTGAATTATATTGAAATATTATACTAAACTAGAGTATTTATTCAACACACTTTCTAAGATGTTCTAAAACATTAGGGAGCAAAGAATTTGGGCATGATCTGAATAAGATATATGAGTAAGGACTCTTATTATGGATATAACCCTTCAATATAGAACATAGGACTATGAAATATAAACTAGGATAGAATTAATAAGCCTTAGAAAATTTAACTTCCCAATTTAAGGTTATCCTCACTCCTTAAATACTTGTACGAGTATATATATGTAACACCCCGCACCTTTGGGCTAGAATTTGAAATGTCGTTCCTATGTGTATAGAACTAAACTAAATGATTCCATGTTAATATATGTGTGGTGATCAATCCTTTAGTGTGGTAATATGTTTGAATATGAATTGATGTCAGAAAAATCCGCTAACTCTAAGACGACTTGAAAATATTTCTATCTATTAAGTTTTAGTAGATGTTTCAACTTGGGTAAACTTCCATAGACTATTAATCCTAGAATATGATGAGTTAAGGGTCCTACTATATATCAAATTAAAGACCTTTGAATCTTCTTTCCAATGCCACTGGCCATTCATTAATCTGAGTCTAAAGTCAAAAGTTATGAGTGTTTGAATGAGACACTATCCAGACAATGCGATGGGGCATGAGACTCACACTTAAGGCTATGATATGGGTATTGCGTCACCCAGATTGGCTTGTTCCATGGACTGTGCATCACCCAGCTTGGAAAAAATGGCATAAAAGCTCCATTTTAGTGTTATTTAAGGATAATACAGTCCCTTCACATCCCATAACAGTCCCTAAACACTTATAGATGAATTAAAACCCTAATGTAGGTTATTACCTCTTCAAAAATTCCAAATTACTCTTCTAAAACATAAGAGAAGAAAAACAACTTAGGGTTTGCTTTTTCAACCTTAAAGGCTTGATGTTTTTAAAAATTCTTCATCAATTATTGTATGTGAGGTTTCCCTAAACTATATGGGCATCATGAAATCGTTTTAATAAGGTTTTGAAGGTTGAGAAATCATATGTTTATGAAGTGTTTTAAATTGCATTAATAAGAATACATTGTGAACATTTCGGTCTTGAGTCCTTCCCTTAAACTTGAATTTTTACTCGTATATATGTGTTTTTAGGTTTGAAATATGAATTGAGAGAATGAATAATGTATTTCTCTCTGTCATTGTGTTATTTCTTGATTTACAAGTTATGGGTTACTCAACTGCATGTCTTAAAGAATGAATCAAAGGTATTACTATCATTTATGAACCTTATGTTGGTTGTGAATTGAAGATAGGGATATTTCTTATTTGTAAATGTTAAAGATGATTATTGAAAGAATTGCATGCTTTGCAACAAGGTAATTGACCACCTCCTATTTGGGAATTAAAAGAGAGAATCTTTACATAAGTTTTTCATGCATTTCGATATACAAATTCTCTTTTACTATTTGAATGATTTGGTGGTACAAATATTATGTTTGAATGAAAATGTTGTACATGAAATTGTATGGCTTAGATATATGACTTGTAAGTCATGGTATAACAATACCAAATAGATGAATTCCATGACAGAGTAAGATTTTAAGGTTTTAAATTCAAAGAATGCATGTTTAGAAAGAGTTAAAAATGGTCTTAAAAAGAGTTATGTGGTTAACCGAAGAAGGCATGAGCCTAAAGAATTCATTACCCGAAATCGTGTTTCGCCGATACGAGTTATTATATTACCCGAAAGGGAAAATGTAGGCTCGCAATGTCCCTGTAGCATAGTAAATAGGTAGATACTCCAATTCTTGCGGAAAAATTGGGTTAGGGTCTTGGTTTTTGAGTCAAGGAAAGATTATATATAGCCCATGGGATTGAAGAATTATAGGGTGTACCACTTAGCTGAAAAGTAAAGCAAAGAGTGAATTTTTTTTTGGTTTTAAAGAAATGTTTCAAAGTCTTTAAATATGCCTATGTATTTTTATATTTCTTATGTAAAATATTTTATGAATTTCTCTCACTCATGTTTGATATAAGTATTTTATTTTGAATTTCTTTGTGTACCAGTATATTAGTATGGACCCCCTATATTTTAGGATTTGAGGCTCATTCTCGGGGTCCTACTAAGCCATAGTTTTGTCCGTCTGAAGTGTGCAGTTGGTGAGCCTCCCTTATTTTGGAAGGCCTATTTTTAGATCATTGTTATTTTATTTTGGGTTTATGGTCTAACTAGGGGCCTTGTCCCAGTTTCTAGATAGATAATGGTTTTTATGTTATCAAATATTTCGCAGACTGGTGTTGCATATTTTGAATGCTAAGTAGTTTCTTTTGAATTGTTCAGTTAACTTATAAGATTGAATATGTTTTTGTCTTAGTTATTTTCCATATTTATTTATAATATATACATGGTGTGTATGATGGCCCGATAGAGATAGGAACCCGCGCCTTTATGATTTGATATGCTCATCACGGCCAGGGCCTCAGCTCGAGTCATGACAATCTAACTAATCCATCCAAAGTCTGATTTGAACTAACTTCTCTCACCATGCTTAAGCCAAACTCATAATTACAAGGTATTTCACATAACACCATAATTCTAGTCTGAACCATGAATTCAATACCCCATATATTTTCACAACTTCTCATCTCTATAATCATTCTTCTTACCACCTCAACAACTAAATTGAGCATCTTGCTAGGAATTTACTAGAACACAATGCACCCATCTACTTCCATACAAACATGAAATTCAAGCCTATTATTATAACTGCATACCAACACCCATAAAAGCATCTTTCTCATATTCTCTAAACTTCTATCAATAACAACTTCCATGAACTATCCTCAAGAAGATACACCTAGAATTCTCAACTAATCATAACATATACAAAAAAAAAGTTTAAGCTCAATCTTCCTTCACCCTTATAGCCTTATATATAAAACAAGAACGCAATAATATTTTCTCAATAAGAAATATTTACTCTCCCCCAATATACAATTGATCATTAATTTTTCATCAGCACTATCTAAACTTTATGGAGAGGTCACTGAAAGGTTAGAACATGAGGACCTGAAACATAAAAGAATACAATGCATAAATTTGACACTTAACTGAGGCCTGAGGAATAGTGTATCAAAAGCATAAATTCAAAATAAATCTAAACTGAGGACACTGTGAACTGATCATACTATAAGTCATAGGTACCTAAGTCATGAGCTGCATGACTTGAGTTTGGAGTTCATAAATACATTGAACATGATTCTTACTATTGAGAAACCTTGAACTCTTTATACTAGGAACTGGAAGCGTACACCATTCTATGGGAAGTGCATGAATATGAGTTATGATCATGGAATTGACATATCAGGTATGAGTAGATATCATGACGATTGAAAAACAAAACTTTGCACTGAGATAAGGATGGGTTGGGAATCATCCACCCTTACTGTTGTTCTACAACACACTAGCATCAACACTAGAATCTGAGAACCTAACTTGGTTACTTGTTCTATCACCTCTCCCTTTGCTTTAAGCTATTATTCTAAGTTTGTGAACCCCTTTAATAAAATCTAAATTGAACTATAATACTCAACCTGAAAGACTACACCTGAAAGTGTAAAATCTGCTGCTAATAAAACTTTCTGAGATACAAGTCTTAACTGTTTATAGTGCCAATAGTCACCACATAGTAACTTAAACACTGAAAAATGTAGAGTCTTCATAATTAGCACCATACCATAAGTTCACACCATCTAAAATATTTAATTCACCTTACTATTAGATCAACCATCCAATATTTTGTAAGACTACGCAAAATCCTAAGCTTAATTCAGTCCTTTTGTGCTTGTTAAGGGGGGGCCTATACTTGGAAGGTTCTAGCTAAGTTTGCAGACTTAGTTTATTTTAGCCTTATAATGTTTTCAATCTTATTTCATGACTTTGATATCATTTAATGGTACGTATTCTTGCTAATTCATGACCAGGAAGGTCAATAGGTGTTCACGGACAAGTTTTAAATTTTTTAGAACTCGTTTAGACCATGTTTGATAGTCCAAAATGGTAGACTAAAGTGATCTTGGTGCGCCACATCGCCAATCACATTGGTTGATATTGTTACAAATTGCCAAGGTCAAAGTACTAAGACTCTATAAGATGATGAAACGATGCATTGACTATTATCGATGTCTCGCATCGATAATAGCATCGATGCCCAAGTTCAATCATTAAATATTTTTATTTTTAAGGGAAAAAGGGTCAATTTACCTCCCCTATATAATTATAAAACATGGTATTTAGCCCTAATTCAACCAAAATATAGTGTCTCTCTCAAGTTTCTCTCAAGAACAAGTTAGTGTTTTCAATTAAAGATTCAAATTCAAGAATCTCTCCACCAATTTTCATATAATCAAGAACTAAGGTATGCAAAGTGTTCATTCATGTATTCCTTTCACCCATGAAGTCCAAGAATAAAGTTTTAAAATTATGAATTTTGGTATTTATGCTATGGTTTGATTATGTTCATATGGTTGTAGTTGAATGATTCCTAAGTTGGAACCTTTATCTGTTTTTATGAAAATATGTTAGCATGTGAGTTCAAAATCATGAAGTTTAGTTGGTTATGATATGTCAATTTGATCATTATTCCATGACCTAAGTAATGCAACGTAAGTGTTTGATAAAATGCCTAAGAGATTTAAAATTATGTAATATAGCTCAATTGTGACTTAAGTGATGGATTCCTATTTTACCCTTTTGTTCAAATTACTCCCATGCTATTGATGTGCCATGTAGATGTTTGTTGAAATATTCATGATACTAGAATATGGAATTATGGCATTGATTATATGCATTCCTACCATGTACAAGATTATGCTAACCATGTACTTCATGAAATCCCTAACTTATTGTATGATGAATTGTTGATACTGTTCATGTGTTACAGAAGTGTCAGGTCTTGTCAATTTTATGCTATTGAGTCCTGGGGGTACTTAAACCCAACAATATAGTTGTGTGCCTAGGGCCAGTGTCAGTTTTTACTATATTATCAATCAAGCCATGAGCCATAGAACTCAATTAGTCATATAAATCCGAAAAACTCAGTAACACAGAAATATAAAAGACCTAAGTAATTTAGTAAATCTCAGTAGGATTCTATCAGGCTTGAAACCCAAGGAAATCAGTACAGTTTAGTTTAGTTAATCATGTTCAGTGCCTATTCAGATGGGAGTAGGATTCTGCACTGAATGAGCCCAATGATTGGGACTCACCTGTTATTAGAAGGTGTAATTCTTAGAAGCAGTCCTTCCACTCAAGAACTATGTAGCCAACATAGGTTAAGAGATCAAAGCTGATATTTTGAGGGTAGATGAGGTAGCTTAACCTATTATATGAGTGTCCCACCATTCTCCTTTGAGTACCTGCTATATGAGGGATCACTCACAACTTGTCCTTACTCATAGAATGGTACTGACACCCCTCTAGATGGGGTTATAGGTTGGACCTCATCATTTTAGATATGGGGCATGTCGATTAGATGATTACCTCCCATAGTCTTAATTTTTGATTTATTGTTAGTAACAGATATAAAGACTATCAGATACAGTCGCTCAGCTCAGTACAGAACTTAGTCAGTTCCATTAGAATTAGGACTGTCAAATATAGTCATCCAGTTCAGTCTAGAACTCAGATTGTCTTTCAGATTCAGGACTGTCAGATACAGTCACCCAGTCTAGTACAAAACTCTAATAGTTTTTTTCAGTATCAATATACACAGTTATCAGTCATCAGTTATATAGTACCAGTAACCTTAGATATTGGTTACCTGTTAACTCCATAATTTATACCATCAATTGAATTAGTTATTCAGTATCCGTATATAAGTAAACAAAGATTCAGTACAACAGTATTTAGTATTGTCATGACCCCAGTCTTTGTTTATGTATTCATGCATGTATTTATCACATATTTATGTTTATGTCATCAGTTTATTAGTATTATTAATGCATATGAACCCTTGCATTCAGCCTACCTCACTTGTATGCCAGTAAATTTAATCGTACTAACGCAATTTCACTATGGTGTTTATACCATAGCATTAGAAGCACGAGCTCCCGAGCATCCTTAGTAGATCAGACATTCAGCAGCCAGACTAGCAGTGAGTTCTCATCATTCAAGTTTAACATGATTATTTTATTACTTTATTATTTCAGTAGTTTTGATTTAGTTGGGGACATATCCCATCAACTCTATAAATTTCAGACAATTTAGAGTCTTTCAAACTACAACATATTTTAAATAGTTTTTTTTAAGTTTTGAGTATTGTTATACCCCATTACAGACATTGTTTTACATTCAGTAGCAGTTAAGTTTTGAACCTTATGTCCTTAAATCTTATATTCTGCATATTTATAATATATTATTTAGTTTTCAGTTATAGATATCAGTCATGGGTTAGCTTCTGGTCCTTCGGGGTCATAAGCACCATGTAACATTCCAGGTACCAGATTTAGGGTATTATAAACTTGGTATCAGAGTCTAAGGTTCAACAGTGTCCTAGGAAGTCTGAAATGCCGCATTAAGTAGAGTCTTGTGCATGGGTGTGTTGTGTACCGCACTTATGTGCAGGAGGCTATGAGATGTTTTAGGAATAATTTCCCTTATTTTAGTATTCATGTTATGCCAGTAAGAACAATCTACAAATATTTTATCAGTCTAATCCACTTCTTTCTCTCACTTATAGAATATGACTTCCAAAGGGGCTAGCAAAAAGAGAATCGGTAATCAGTCAATACCTCAACCCATTCAGGCAGATCCCCTAGGTGAACATATTTACCATGTAGAATATAGGACTACATTTATTACTCTAGCTATTTCAGTCACAACTTAGAATGAATGGCCAGCTGCTATTTTGGCCAATCCAGTGGCCAATTCAGCTGCAACTAGGATCAGGGACTTCACCCGAATGAATCCTCCCCTATTCTCAGGTTCTAAGTCCAAAGAGGATCCATAGTAATTCCTTGACTAGTTTTAGAAAGTCGCAGACATCATGGGAGTGACTTCCAGTGAGAGTGCAGAGTTAGCTGCTTATCAGCTACAAGCTATAGCCTATACATTATTTAAACAGTGAAAGGTAGACAGGGGTACAGATATAGAGCACATAGAATAGGAAGAGTTTTTATGAACTTCTTATATAGATTCTTGTCCCCAAAGCAGAAAGAAGCCAAAGTGTTAGAGTTCATCAATCTCAGACAAGGTAGGAAGAGCGTAAAGAATACTCCCTCAAGTTCTTAGAAAGGTACTCTCCCTATGTAGTTGCAGATAGTTGATCAAGAGTGAGTAATTTTGTGTCTAGGATATTAGGTAAAGTGGTTATGGAGTGATAGACTACAATGTTATTAAGAAGATAGACATATCAAGGCTTATGGTCCATGCTCAATAGATTGAGGAGCACAAACTTAAGAAGAAAGATAGGGAAAATAAAAGAGCCAGGACTGGTAGTGTAGTTTTTCTCAACCAGGGTCACAGAGTGGTTACCATTCTCAGCATAGAAAGAAGTTTCTAACCCAGTTCCATCTTTAGTTAGTGCATCAACACCAAAGTTGAAAAATGACCATAGAGATAGGGTACTAGGATCTAAAGCCCATGGTTGTGAGGGCAAGGTTTTTTCACTCATCCACTTTGGTAAGAGTGTGGTAAGCATCAATAGGGTATATGTAGAGCCGGTAGTGATGTGTATTTGAGATGTGGTGAGTCAGGTAATAAGGTTAGAGATTGTCCTAGGCTTGTCCCTAGAAGCAAGAACGGTCATCCTTCAGCTCAGTCCGGTCACCCAAATCTGTAGGGTGCCAGTTTTAGCGCTATCAATGGGCAACGCCTAAACAGACTCTACCCACTTTAGTCGTGATAGGATTAGGAAAGTCCTCCTAGTGTAGCCACTGGTATGTTGGAGATCCCTTACTTAAATATTCTTGTTTCTTTAGATTTAGTAGCTTTTTTTTTCTTTTGTAACTCATTTCATATCAGTCAACTTTAAGGTCATACCAAATGTTAACAGGATCTTTTCCAGTCTCTACCCCAGTGGGACAGTCTAACACAACCCGACAGGTATTCAAAAACTGTTCGGTTATGATAACTAACAAAGTTAGGCCTTCAAATTCTAGTAGTAATTCAAGTATGTGTAGAAAATCAATAAGGGAAGATGATTCCTAAATCATTCCTACCTTATTGTAAAGTTTTGTACCTCAACACTCCCGATACTTACATATGTTTTACATTTCAGTCCCGCAAATATAGCTTATATCCATGTGATTTTTATAGAATAGTGTGTGTTTTAAGTTTCTCGTATGAGAAATCAAAGTTTATCCAATGTTGTAAATCATGTACCATGAACACAAATATTCTAGACTCAGGCTATACAGCTCATGACTCATGCACTTATGTCATTCTTTACAGTATGATTATCCCACACGATTCCTGACTTCACTCCTAGTGTTCAGTCAACCTCAGATTATTCCATGTATACCCTTAGTTTAGATCCCTTGATGAATCTGTCGTATCAATGTTCCATCCTACAGGCCTCAGTTATAGTATTAGTTATGGTTACAATCTCAATTACCATCTTAGCTACAATCTCAGTCCCTGTCCTTGTCTAGTCAGATCATAAACTTAGTTCACTTTCTGGATTACCCGACCATAGTATATGGCCATCAGTTATTCAGTCATTGGTATTTTAGTACCTCAATTTATAGAATGTTTTTGAATTATGTTGTACGCTTGGTCTTATGTTCTTAAGGTAATAAAATTTTTCACTCATTCATTCTCAGTTACCACACGTTACCTAGTAGTCATTACCTTTTATGTATAATAGTCTATAGTCTTAGTCCAGCCTTTCATGCTAAGTACAGTTTAGCCTTACAGACCCAGTAGTCAGCTATCAGTCGTTCAGTTAATCAGATAAGTTGGTATATTTATGCATTAATGCTCAACACCCATGTGAATATTTTGAGTAGTCTTAGTTGTAGTGCATAAAGCTTAGTCACTTTATCTTAGATGATGTTTCATAGGCCTTGTCTCGTAATACAAGAATCCCAGCCATGTAGCGATCTCTTATTCTAATGTCCTGCTCAAATCAGGCCAAGATTCTTTATCTCTCTCTAGTCACTAGAACTCTAAAGAAAGAGTGTCATAGGAATACTCCAGTCGAGTAGAAGTTTCTAGTATGAGTTAGTTAAGAAGCCAATAATTCAATTTAGCATCCAGACAGATAAGTTCAGATGATGTTCTTTCTATCTTTCCATCTAGTCGCACTATCCAGAGTCTCATAAAAGTTATCATTCTAAGATGGACTAACTAGGTAGTTACATGTTCATCCTAGTTCATGTATCATGTCTTAGTTTCAGATCTCGGATATTTAGATAGAAGGTGCCTTATATATTTCCACAATTTTCCTCATAGCTCTACGAAGTTAGTCCAGTATTTTTCAAGGGACATAGTGCCACAAGAGGGAGATATACTATAATTCCCCAAACCTTCATGGCATAAACGTGCCGCTCTTTATTTTCATAACGAATCCAGTTTGGGGTAAGGGGAACTCATGAGTTAACTCCCAAACTTTGATCATATCCATAAGCCATGTATTCAAGGTACTCAGTTTAGGTCACGATATCCAGCTCAGTATCATGTTGCAGAATTAGTTACGTTCACGTATTTCTGTTCATGCATATCTAGTATTAACTTTAGGCTCATTACCATTTTTAGTTTAAGGAAATAGTCTCCCTTGAACTTACCAGTTTTATACTCAAATTTCCATAATAAACTTGGTATCAATTACCATTGCATATTCAGTCATGCATTCATCTGTCAGATCAGTTATGTATTCATGCACTAGATATACATGTTCAGTATAATATATTTAGCTTATTAATTATGCCATTCATGAAATCATATATCAGATATGAATACTCAAAACAGATCTCAGTAGATTAGTGATGTCAGTCATGTACTCATATTTTAGTTGTTCATGTTCATCATGTACTTTAGATTATCATTTCCCCCATCTCAGTCAGTCTTATTGGAGGATGAATGTTCCCAAGGGGTCGATATTGTAAGACCCCACAAAATCTTAAGCTTAATTCACTCCATTAATGTTTGTTAAGGGGGACCCATGCTTAGATGGTTCTAGCTAAGTTTCCAGACTTAGTTTATTTGTTTGCAGTCTCATTTTGTAACTTTAATATCCTTTAATGGTCTGTATTCTTGATAATTCATGACCAGAAAGGTGAATAGGTGTTCCCAAACAAGTTTTAAATTTTTTAGAACTTGTTTAGACCAAGTTTGGAAGCCCAAAATAGTGGACCAATGTGATTTTGGCGCGCCACATCACCAATCATGTTCGTTTATATTGTTGCAAGTTTCCAGGGTAAAAGTACTAAGACTTGATACGATGATGGGACGATATGTCGACTATCACATCGATACCATTGATGTGCCATGTCTATAATAGCATCGATGCCCAGTGTCAATCATTAAATGTCTATATTTTTAAGGGCAAAAGGGTCAATTTACCACCCGTGTATAAGTCTAAAACATGGCATTTATCCCCAATTGAACCAAAATATAGTGTCTCTTTCAATAACAAGTTAGGGTTTTCAATTAAGGATTCAAATTCTATACTCAAATTACAGAATCTCTCAGTCAATCTTTGTATAATCAAGCACTAAGGTATGCATAGTGTTCATTCATGTACTCCTTTCGTCCATGAAGTCTAAGAATCAAGTTTTAAAACTATGAATTTTTGAATTTATTCTATGGATTGATTATGTTCATGTGGTTGTTTTTGTATGATTCCCAAGATGGAACCTTTATGTGTTTTTATGAAAATATGTTAGCATATGAGTTCAAAATCATAAAGTTTAGTTGGTTATGATATGTTAATTTGATGATTATGACATGACCTAAGTCATGCAACCTAGGTGTTTGATAAAATGCTAAGAGATTAGAGATTATGTAATATAGCTTAATTGTGACTTAAGTGATGGATTCATGTTTTACCCTTATGTTCAAATTACTCTCATGCTATTGATGTGCAAAGTAGATTTTTGTTGAAATTCTCATGATGATAAAATATAGAATTATGACATTGATTATATGCATTCCTACCATGTACAAGATTATGATAACCATGTACTGCATGAAATCCCTAACTTATTGTATAATGAATTGTTAATATTGGTCATGTGTTCTAAGTGTGAAGTCTTGTTAGTTTCATTCTATTGAGTCCTGAGGGTACTTGTACCCAAAAATATAGTTGTGTTCCTAGAGCCAGTATTGTTTTTTATGATACTCTCAATCAATCCATGAACCATAGAACTTAGTCAGTCGTGTGACTCAGGAAAACTCAGTAACCCCAGAAATTTTAGAAAGCTTAGTAATTTAGTAAATCTCAGTAGTATTATGTAAGCCACAGAACCCAACGAACTCAGTCTAGTTCAGTTCAGTCAATCATGTTCAGTGTCTATTTAGATGGGAATAGGATTTAGCACCGAGTGAGCCCAAGAATAGGAACTCACCTATTATTTGAGGGTTTGATTCTTACTAGCAGTCCTTATGCTCCAAAACTAAGTAGAAGCTTTGGTTGAGATATCAAGCCTGCTATTTTGAGGGTAGATAAGGTGGCTTAACCTATTATATGAAGGTCTCACCGTTCTCCTTTGAGTACCTGCTATATGAGGGATCACTCATATCTTGTCCTTATCTATGGCATGGTACTAACACCATTCTAGCTGGGGTTACATGTTGGACCCTACCAGTTCAGATTCGAGGCATTTCAGTTAGATGATTACCTCCTACAGTTTCAGTTTTAGATTCAGTCTCAGTAATAGAACTTAGTTCAGTTCTATATACATCAGGACTGTTAGATACAGTCACTCAGCTCAATACGAAACTCAGTTAGTTCCATCCGAATCAGGACTATTAGATTCAGTCATCCAACTCAGTTTAAAACTAAGATAGTTCTTCAGATTCAGTACTCTCAAATACAGTCACCCAGTCTAGAAAAGAACTCAGATAGTTTTTTTCCAATATCATTGTACTCAGTTACTAGTTATCAATAATATACTACTAATAACCTCAGATATTGGTTACTTGTAAAATCCGTAATTCATATCACCAATAAACTTAGTTATTCAGTGTCCTAGTGTTAGTAAACTCAGATTTCAGTACAGCAGTATTTAGTATTGTCACAACCCCAGTCTCAGTTTATGTAATCATACATGTATTTCCCATGCATTCATATTTATATCATCAGTCAGTTATTATTGTTGATGCATATGAACCAGTGCATTCAGCCTACCTCACTTGTATACCAGTACATTCAATCATACTGATGCATTTGTGCTATGGTGTTTTATACCATAGGTTTAGAAGCATGAGCTCCCAAGCATTCTTAGTAGATCAGACGTTCTGTAGCCAGACTAGTAGTGAGTCCTCATCATTCGATGATAGCATGCTTAATTTATTACTTTATTATTTTAGTAATTTGGAGTTAGTTGGGGACATGTCCCATCAACTCCACAGATTTTAGACAGTTTAGAGGCTTTCATACTACAACATGTTTCAGACAGTTTATTTCAGTTTTGGGTATTGTTATACCCCATTACGGACATTTTTGTATATTCAGTAGTAGTTTATTTTTGAAACTTTAGGTTCTTATAGCTTATATTTAACATAGTTATAGTATATTATTTAGTGATCAGTCATAGATATCAGTAATGGGTTAGCTTATGGTCCTTCGAGATCATGAGCATCGTGTAACATTTTGGGTACTAGATTCGGGGCGTTACATATTCAAACTTAGACTCTAACACGTAACATGGATATTCTTAAACTTTAATGAACCATACTAACTTCCTCTATAGCCTACTAATATCCTACCTCTAAACTTATATTTTTCCTTAAACCATGAGAATTTCCATTAGACCTGAACATCCGACATCATCATCATATAGCCCATAACTCAGCTGGTAAAAACATCAATTACTAGATTACTAGCCTCATTCAAACTTAGCAACTCAAGGGTACAATATAAGCGTGCCCACACCACTATACTTAATTTCTTGCATACACTATTTTAGGACTACTGCTTCACCATTCATACAACTAGCACTATGGATACATCATCTATTAACTATTAATAAATGCCATCCCTACCTTACTGCTTCTAAAATTTTTGATTTATACTTCTAACTCTTGATCATATGCTATCATAGGATTCTGAGAAGGAGCTAAAATCACATCCCTTGGATATCATCTTTATTTCTCTAAGATATGAAACAATCTGACCCCGAAGCACTAAGATACTACCCTCCATTCAATAACTGGTTTATTAGGAAACTAAAAATGAATGACCTTATTTCTATAGTCAACTGAAGCATAGCACGAGTGGAGCCAATCCATAATGAGAATGGGATCAAAATCAGTCATCTGTAACTCCATAAGTTTAACTAATGTGACTTTTTAAAATACTATAATCAAATAATTTTTGTATATTCGTATGGCAATGATCAATTTACCCACTGGGGTAGATACTGAGAAAGGCTTTGCTAATGTTTTTGGAATGACACCGAAATTGATAGCTATATAAGGAGTCACAAAAAAAATTGAGGCTCCGGGATCTAATAAAACATAAACATGATGATAAAAGACCTATAATGCACTCGTAACCACATTAAGAGAACTTTATTAATCATGTCAAAATGGGAGTGCACATAATCTATTCAGGCATTGACCACTAGTTGCATTGGAAGTTATGCCCTATTGATTTGGATGACCTGTTGGTGCTATGGAAGAGTTAGTGTAACCCTGTTGGCGACTATTTCTACCCTTACACATACTTATAGGGCACTCTCTCATCCTATGGCTTGGCTTGCCACATCCAAAACATACACCACTACTATCCTTATACACACCCTGATAATTGCTACTAGACCTCCCATAGAGCAGATAAGTATGACCATTTTTCACGTTACTTTGAGGCCTAGAGCCTAGCGCCCTATCTTAACTATCATTCCTGAACTTTGGAACTAGCGCACTAGATAAAGAAGGAGTTGGGGTTTAGAATTTTTAGTGTAACTGGTAATGGTTACCAATCTCTAACCTTGACTTAAAACTACCTATTTTGGCTCTCTTATTCTCTTTTAACTTTCTTCCTATGCTTCAACTCTTCACTCTGCTGAGCATAAACCATAAGCCTAGATAGGACAACAACCTGCTGATCATTCTGAGCAACTATTTAATGAGATAAGTTAGTGAAAGTAGCTATAAATTCATCGTGAGAGACATGCTCATTCGTGGGATCTTCCTAAATATATAGATGTGTGGGCTTCTTCCTATTCCTTTTTCTGTTGTTTATTTTGGGAGGCATTGTCTATAAACGAAATAAATGATGAGTCAGAAAGAGAGGTTAAATATAACTCATGCTCTTTCACACGACATGAACTCTAAAAGAAAGGATACTTTTCCTAAAACATCTTGTAGCCTCTTGTCCATAAGTGTGGCGTGCTTCACACCAATGCACAAGAATTTACTCAACACAGCTTTCAGACTATGTAGAAATCAATAAAACCTTAGGCTCTAATACCAAGTTTTGTCATGACCAGAGGCTAGCCCCTAGTCATAACAACTGTGCTTACAGTCACAAGTAACCATAAGCTAACCCATAAGCTGGTACCTGCTATGACTATTGAATAAAATAATAATAATGGACATGTGAGGAAATAACTAATAAATTCATAAGGTATGAATACTGGAAATACATTTTAATGTCAAGTTTGAACAATAGATAGAAACTATTAAAAAAAGAACTAACTGTCTAACTGACGATCCGAATGTCTAAAAGCCTCTAAACTGACTGAGGAGTTGATGGGACAGGTCCTCAACTAAATCTGACTGACTGAATGTACTAACCTACTGAAAAACTAAAATAAACCATTATATCCTATATAAATAAGGACTTACCACTACTGCAACTAAGAAACTCTGGGATGTCTAACTGCGTTCGGGGAACTAAGCGTTCGAACCTATGATATAAGACATAATAGCGCAAAGAGGAGTATGTGGTTGGTAAATTTAATGTATTGGTATATGAGATAAGGTTAGACTGAAATTCATAGGTTAACTATGCATGAAGTAATGACTGAATAGCCTAAGAAACTGAGTATGAATGCATGACAACTGAAATACTGAGAATGTAAGACCAAGCATATAATATTTTTGAAATAATATGTAAACTTAATTAATGAAATCTGATAACTGAATAACTGGAAGTCTTTATGCTATGGTCAAGCAAACCTGAACTTAATTCTGTTTTGAATAACGAACTGAGATAGTGGGGGTATGATATAACCAACATGCCCAAATTTGAGCTAATAGGGGTGTAACCGGTAACCCCAGTTAAAAGAGTATCAGTACTATTCCATGGTTACTAGCACATGGCTGTGTTGATCCACTCAACTAGTTTCTCAAAGGACTAAACTATAAGTCCTAAACTGGCGAGTGACCCCTAAGAAAATGTCAGTCCTAAACTGGTGGGTGATATCTCAGAGAATGTCAGTCCTAAACTAACGAGTAACATCACATAATATTACGCTGGCTACGCAGTTCTGGAACTTAGGGACAGGTTGTAATGACCTAGTCCTAGCGGCTGCTGATCCTCTATGCCTAGATTCTCTTAATGCTAAATCCTACTCCCAACTGAATTGACACTGATTACTGGACTAATCTAAGCTTGATTGAACAAACAAATCATCATAATAATTGACTGAATTATAATGATCATGGTATATCAGAAATCATTTTGAAGATACTTAAATTATGTAAACAGCTATGTATCGGGTATTCATAACCCACCATCACTGAATGGAAATAAGAATAAGAACATATAAAAGCTTTGAAACCATAGTAGTGAATCATTGTTCAAAATCCAACACTTAGGCATTTCATCAAATATATGAGAGTCATGAACTTGTGCATGAGAACGGGTAAATCACGTGATAATAACATAGTTACAACAATAAAACCATGAATTAAGTTTTTAAACGACAAGATTTAAATATTCAAAACATGCAATGGCTAATTCCATGGAAAACACGTGTAATCAGAACTTGAAATCAAATTATAAAGATGTTCATAGGAATAATTCAACTTAATCTTGTAAAATTCATAATTTAAAATTAAAAAAAAAGATATTCTTGGACTCCATGGGTGAAAAAGGACCATGGATGAAAATTATACATACCTTAACAACTGATTTCTAGAAGGATTCTTACATTGGAAACTTAAATTTCTTGATTTCTTAAGAAAAAGGCTTGAATCTTGTTCTTGAGAATAGAAGAGGGTTTTTGACTTGTTTTCTGATTTCTTAGGGTTAAGAGAGATGATTTAATGTGATTAATGCTTCATCAAATCATTTTGAAGTGATTAGGGATGGTTTAGGGGTGTGAAATGATTTCAACACCCTTGATTTAAGTCAAAACGGAGCATTTTTGGCACTAGGCACTAACCTAGGTGATGCACAGAAAATTGCCCAAACCAAGGTGGGTAATGCATGGACAATATCCTAGCCTTGGTCGGGGCAACGAATGGCCAATCGCACACCCATTCCAATGGTTTTAGGCAATTGTTAGGCAACACACAATCCTTTGCATGGCAATGACTTTTCGCTCAGGTATCGGATTAATCCAAAATTGGTATCGTTGGAAAGCTAATTTGATAGCCATGAATCATGGTTCTAGATTTCCACATTGACAAGGGTTCAATTTTTATCTTGGAAATGTAGGGGTGTTATAAGTAGTCTGATTCGCGGATCTAGTCCTCCTAGGAGGGGAATCTTAGATAGTAATAAGGGCATAGTAGGATTCAATAGAACATTGCCATCAACTAGTGCCACAAGAATTGGTATATGTGATAGACTATGATAAAGTTGTGCCTCTATTAATGCTTCATCTTCATTATCATGAAAAGGTTAAAATATTACTTTCTCCAAAGGAGATCCCAATAGAATAGGTATTGAGTGTCTGTCTTGGTCTGGCCAAAAGGAAACACCTCCTCTTTGAATACCACATCTCTATTCACAAAGAATTTTCTAGATCGAATATCAAAAAGTAAATATCCATTTTTTAACTCCAAACAACACATCAAGATAGTAGGAACAACTCTTTCTAGGAACTTATCTCTACTAGGTAATACTGATGCAATGCAAAGGCATCCTATGGCCCTCAAATGTGACAATGTTGGCTCTTTATAATACAACTGATAAGGACTCTTATTATCTACAATTAAAGAAGGCGATCTGCTTATCAAGTAAACTGCAACCTTTATGTAATATCTATAAAATCTTATAAGAATGCTTGAATGAAATCTAATTGTTCTAGTAATGTAAAAGATTGAAATCTAATGATTCTATCAATGTGAATGATATGTATATGTTTCTTTTCAACCACACTATTTTGTTTTAGTGTGTGGATGAAACTACTTTGATGTAAAATGCCTAGATGATGAAACAATTATGTGCATTGAGAGTTAAAAATTTCAATGTCATTGTCTGATCTCACAATTTTAATATGAGATCCAAATTATGTTTGAATCATCAAAAGGAAATTCTTGATAGATACAATTGTTTCAGAATTCAACTATAACAAGTGAGTCCACACAAATCTTTTATAGGCATCTGTCAATGTTAGTCTTGTTTCCTACATTAAGGTTCCTAGATGGTCCCCGTAGATCTATATTAACAACTTCAAACCTCATAGATATTCTAGATTCACTCACAAGAAAGAAAGGCCTAGTTTGCTTAGCCAATTGGATATTAAGACAATCATCAAGTATCTCATTATCTTACATCTTTTTATCAAGTCTAGGTATTTTATGTTTTGATAAGAGGGATGACCAAGTCTCTTATGACTTAGACTGATATCTTACTTTGTTACTACTGCAACCACCTTTCTTCGATCATCTTTTGTCCTTGTCATCTTCTTTATTCCAATTTTATTCTTAAATATGCAAAATCCTCTATCTTTTTTACTAATCCCCTTTATTTTACCACTGAATAGGTCCTAAAACACATTGAAATCACGATAAAAGCATACAAAAAAAAATACCTTGTGATTTTTGAAATTGATAATAGGTTGAACTTGAAATGTGGCACATATAGAACATTCTTTAGTAAATCATCCTTAAATATAGATGTGTCAATAATATGTGCAATATCCACCTTGTCTATTATAGATAAATGCACCTGATTCTATAGTGACTTGGTCAACTCATGATTTCTAACCAACAAGTCTTTGTTTTCTATTATATGATGAGAGTCACTAGAATCCACTATCCATTCCCACGCCAAAACATCTATAATAAAGCAAGTGGTAACACCTGGTATACTCATTATGTTAACATTCTTAGTTTTTGCACAACTTTATTAAAAATGCTCAATATTTATTTCTATTTTATCATGACCCAACTTATGAGTCACGATGGAACCTACTAAATCCTATTAGTAGGTAAGACAAATCAGAACCTAGATTGAATGCAATGGGTTAATTCGGTAGGAAATGCCCAACATAGGTGAAAATGAGTAACATACTTATAAATAAGCAAAGAGTTATAATTAGATAAAAGTAGTCAATACTAGATACCATCCCACGACCTCGTAAAGATAGTACAAGATCATCTAATAGTATTACAACTTACCAACTTAGAATAGTCAACAACATTTGTCTCAAAAACAAAAGACTGAATATAAAAGATATTGGGAAGGGGCGACTCTAACTCCAAGAGCTAACCTTATCTTTGAAAATATCAACACAACACAATCAATAATAAATGATGGTAGCTAGTACTCAGATATGCATCAAACAGGTATAGAAATGTAGTATGATATAAGTCCATGTAAAATCCTAGCCCATTTAATCTTACTATAGAATGTTAAAGAGGGTCTGCAACTTAGAAAATTTCACTAAGTAATTGGTACTTAGTCATACTTAATGCTCCCAAACCTCGATGATTTTATTTTTGACCTTCCCGATATTGGAAACTTAATTTTTAATTTTATTCATGATCGAGGTTGCCCGTAGTACATCCCGATTGAGTTTTGGAATTTTGGGACGAGCGTAAAGGCATGTTTGGGAGTACAAAAGAGTAGATGCACGTGATTAGCATACGACACACACTTCATTTAACCCCTGAGGGATAATGCGATGTAGCATGCGGAACACACTCAATTTCGGGGCTCTAGAGTATGTGACGCATGTTCCTAAAATTTCTAGATTTCAGTCACATTTTTTCAAGGGTATTTTAGTCCTTTCCCTTCATCTAACTGATCTTAAACACGATATTTGTGGTGCCAAAAGCATAAGTTACTATTTTATTCTCAAAATTCCCCTCAATTGAAAGCATTCCCTTTTAAGAATTTGCTTACTAAGGTATGTTAGGTGTTCATCCTTGGTCCCCTTTCCACCCTTGGAGTCCAAGAACCTTTTTTTAAATGCAAGTTATGAGTTTTACATAATTTGAATTGAATTACATCCATGAATGTATTGTTGTTTGAATATTCAAGTTAAGAATGTATGAGTTTCAAGTAGAACAAACTAATGTGTATGTTGATTGATGTAAATCTCATGTCAAACCTTTAAATTGTGAATTTAGTAATGTAGTCATGGTATGTTAGTCTGTTGTTCATTCCCATGTATAAGATTATGCATATCATGTGTTTGACAAAATGTCTAGATGAAAGAGTTTTGAATAGTGACTACTTATTTTGATTCTAAAGGTGTAGTATGGTTCTATTGTCAATGTTTTTGAGTCTGAGAGGTAATGAATATCCAAAATTTAGTTTTTTCTTAATTTTTGGTAGTAATAGAATGGTTCCAATTGTATTATAAGAAGTAGTATTCGGTCAGTTAACATAGTTAGTATGAGTTCAGTTAATCTTAGCCCAGTATGATGATAAATTTTGGTTAAGTTGGGAATAAGATATAGCAATGAGCAAACCCAAGGATAGGAGCATTACTTCCAGATTAGAATGTGACCCTTAGTAACAGTCCCTGGTTATAGAACTATGTATCCAACATAGGTTGAAATGTCTTCCTACCAGATTAGGTGTGACATACACTTATATTACATGAGTCTTCCTGCCAGATTATAGTTGACCCAACCATTATTAGTACCCATGGCATGGTATTAAGACACTTCCAGCTGGGGTTATAGATTGGACCCCAATCAATCCTTATTAGGTCATGTCAGTTAGATGATATCTCCCATAGTCTCAGTTTTAGTATTATGTATAGAACTCAGTCTTGTTCTGCATGACCGCATCTTTTAGTAATTAGTTATTAAAATACATGATACATGTTTGGTATTGCGTGGTCAGTACTTTTAAGTAGTCTCAATTTTCCATGAACTCTCGTATGGTTACTCTATGTCATTCAGTCAGTTATCATTAAATGCACATAAACCTCTACATATTAGCCTAACCTTATATAGTAGACTAGTATATTCAAAGTACTGAGCGCATACTCATTTTTTGCACTATGATGTTTAATGTAATAGGTTCGGCATCATGAGATACTGACCATACTTGGATAGCCTATCAGCGATAGATATCATGGTAAGTCCTCATGTATCGAGGGCATAAGTTCCATTTAGTTCTTATAGTATTTTAGTATGTCTCTAATTATAAGATAGTTTTGGAGTTAGTTGGGGCCTTTCCCATCAACTCTTTTATTTAAGTTATTTTAGAGGCTTTTAGACACTTTCAGTCGGTTAGTTGATTTAAGTTGTTATCATTCTTCAAAAAGTTGTATTCAATATTATTTTGTGCATTTAGATCCTTATGGAAATTGTAGTTAATTCAGCATATGTTCTTTATTACTATTATTCTATGCTCACATCAGGTACTAATTCATGGGTTAGATTGTAGCCCTCTGAGGTTGTAAGCTCCGTGTGACACCCATGGGGTACTCTCGGGGCATTACAAACTTAATATCAGACCCTAAGGTTTTAAAGTGTCCTAGGGAGTCTGAAATTCTTATTGATTAGAGTCTTGTGCATAGGTGTGATGCGCGCCACACTTATGGACAAGAGGCTATAAGATATATTTAGGAAAACTTTCCCTTCTTTCAATGTTCATATTATTTGAATGCGCATGAGATCAAGTTAAACTCCATATATAGTCCAAGCTTCATTCCGTTTATAGAATATGCCTCCTAGAAAGACTAACAAAAGAAGGAAAGGAAATTAGTCAGCATCACCGCCCGTTCAAGAATATCCCTTAAATGAGCATGTTTCTTATGTAGAGTTCAAACATGAATTCACTACTTTATCTCATTCTATGGAATCTCAAAACAATCAGCCATCTGTTATCCCAGCCAACAAGTGCCTAATGCCACCGCAGCTAAGATTCAGGACTTCACCCAAGTGAATCCTCCTTTATTTTTTGGATTCAAGTCTAATGAGGATCCGTATGAATTCCATGATTCAGAAGGTGACTGATATATTGGGTGTGACTTTCAGTGAGAGTGCTAAACTGCCTGCTTACCAGTTGCAGGATATGGCTCACACCTGGTTTAAGCAGTGGAAAGAGGATAGGAGAACAAATGTAGGGCCTCTAGAATGGGAGAAGTTTTCTTCAATTTTCTTAGAAAGATTTTTTTCTTTTGGAGTTGAGGGAATCTAAGGTGTTGGAGTTTATTAACTTGAAGCAAGGAAACATGAGTGTGAAGGAGTATTCCCTCAAGTTTACTCAGATAGCCAGGTATTCTCCTCACCTAATAGCAGATAACAAGTCTAGGATGAGAAAGTTCATTATAAAAATCAACTTGGGGGAATCCATTATACCCCACAAGTTTTTCAAAACCATTCTAAACTAGTTCGCCATTTATACAATGCATTACTTTCAAAGAGAATAGCTAAACTAAATGATAATTCAAATTCCAAAACCAATTATGCAAGTGGGTCAAAGTTATTATCAATTTCCATACCAAAAATATTATTTCGGGAATCCATTATACCCCTATATTTGTTTACCATTCCCATGCACCTCAATAAGTGTACAAACCAACAATTTATTCATAGTAAATCAATAGAATCCATGGAAAAAATATTCATACAATTTATATCCAAAACCCTCAACTCAAAATTTAACCCAACATTAAAACCATGAATAATAAACAAATTTTCATTCCATTAAGAAAATACAAGCATAAGAAAATAGGTAGATGCCTTAGAAACACGAGAATTGAAAACTAATTTGGAACTTGGAACCCGAAAGATGAATGTATGATGAAATCCTTATGCTCTCCTAGGATCTTGAGTTTTCAAGTGGAAATGGAGATTTTTAATCTCTTAAAACTGAAAGAAATATGATATACAATGCCTAAGGATAGTACATAGGTGAAAAAAACCCAATACCCCTTATCCCAAATAATTAAAACAAAACTGCACAAATTTTACATCAGGGCATGACACGGAAGTTATTGTGGAGGCTAACCATCATGCCACCGACCCTAACATAGAGATTATCCTCTGTGTCACAAACTATAACATGGAGATTATCCTCTGTGACACGGGGATATCGCGGAGGCACACTGCCTCCGTGGTCCAAATCCACACAAAACCCATCCTAATATTTTGAAACTATCCCAAGACACCCCATTCACATATCTAAACAATATTTAAGTAAAAATTCAACATTTCAAACTCGCGAGGACCAAAAATAAAAAAACTCAAAATTTGGAGGGTGTTACACTGCCCCCTTCTTAGGATCATTCATCCCCAAATGATGAGATAGGGCATTTTTCACTCGAGAATAACAATATTACTCTAGAATCAAAAGATAAATCCAATTACTAAAAAAATAAGAATAAAATTAATACCTTAAGCTCTTTCTCCAACATATGGAACAAAAATGGGCATTTAGTCTTTAATATCTTCCTCAACTTCCCAAGTGGCTTTTTCCATCTTATGGTTCCTGTAAAAGACCATTACTGAATCCATATATTTCTTACTAAACCTAAGAACTTGTGTTACCAAGATCTCCACCAGGACCTCCCCGTATCATAAGGAATCCAAAATGCCAAGATTCTCAACAGGCACCACCAAGGAAGGATCTCTCATGCACTTTTTCAATATAGAAACATGAAATAGATGGTGAATAGAACCCAAACTTATAGGTAATTCTAGATTATAGGTAACATCTGTAATACCCCATACTTTTCCTAGCTTGAAAAGTTTCCTCAAGAATGTTAGATGCTTTCTTTGAAAGCTGAATCCACTTTTGTATATGTGGTATTTTCAGTATTTTCAATCTTTCTCATATGGGGAATCAAATAATCTTTTCATCGACACCAAATTCTCTCAAATCCAACACCCGGGTGAAGAGTTATAGCCTTTTTAGTGAGACAGTGTATCACCTTAGGCTTTAGCGCGTCGTAGAGATAGCTCAAATGGAAATTGTCAATTTCCAGTGTTGCTCTTTAATAGTGGTGTGTCGCTCCAAACTTCCAGGTCATAGATAAGGTGGAAACACAATAGCTCCACCTTGCGCCACCGTGAAATTTCCCGTTTGTCACTTTCCAGTGACTTGGTACATCGCACCAAGGATGAAATAAATTAAATACGTGTCCTAGGGTTAAAAGGGTCAATTTTCCACCCTATCTAAGCCTTATAACAGAAGATTTTTCCATAATTCAGCAGCTTATACTCAATTAATCTCAAAAAGACTTAGGGTTTTCATAGAAGGTTCAATTCCAAGGGAATTCACTGTTAAATTTCAAGAATCTCTTCGTCAATCTTTGTAGAATCACAAGCTAAGGTATGCATAGTGTTGAGTCATGGACTCCTTTCGTCCATAAATCACAAGAATCTCTTTTCTAAGTTTAAGTCTATGGATTTCTTTATGAATTTCAAGTTGGTTTGGTTTGTTTATGTTGAGAATGATAAATTAAATTCAAATCCATGTTGGGTGATCAATTTTATGTGGAATTGATTTGTATAGATGTATATTAATGTGAACCTATGAATAAACCCTAGGATGATGAAATTAGATATGAATCATAATGTTTGATTGTTGTATAATGTTATCTACATATGCTATGTCTATCATGTGTATTATTAAATGTCTAGATGAAGGAACAATGCCCAATTAGTATGATATCATGAAATTGCCATATATGTACAAGCTTATGCTTATCACATGTTTGATAAAGTGCTTCAATATATGAATTATGAATTGTGTTGATGGTCATGGGTTCAAGTAAGCCATGCCACATCAGTTTCTTCTTATCGAGTCCTGGGGGTACTTGAACCCAAACATTCAGCTTTGTTCCTGGAGCCATGTCATGTTTTCATGATCTCCTCAGTCAAGCTAAGATCCATAGAAATCAATCAATCTTATGACTCAGGAAATCTCATAAATCTCAGTAATTTTAGTAGCTTAGTTATCTCAGTAAATTCAGTATTCTCAATCAGTCCTCAAAACTCAGTACATTCTGTCAGTTAATGGAACTCAGTAAATTCAGTTAAGCTCCGCTAGAAAATACGACTAGTATCAGTTAAATTTAGGTAATTAGTATAGTTCAGTTAATCAGTTCATTGTCTTTAAGATGAAAGTAGGATTCAGCATCGAGCGAGCCTAGGGATAGGGACTTACCCTCTAGAAAGGACTGAGATCTCTAGAAGTAATCACTAATTTCTAGAACTACATAGCCAGCGTAGGTACAAGATATCACCCGTTAGACAGGACTGACATACTCAGGGGTCATCTGTTAGCACATTTAAATATATAGGACTGATCCTAAGGTTTATCTGCTAGATTAGGACTGACTCCACAACAGTTGTCTTTACCAGTGGTGCGGTACTGACACCCTTCCAGTTGGAGTTACAGGTTGGACCCTAGTTAGCTTATTATGGGGCATATTCGTTAGATAAATACATCCCACATATTTAGTTACAAAATTAGGACTGTCAGATATAGTCAATTCAGCTCAGTAGTATAGATTTAGGACTATCAGATATAGTCACTTCTTATCATTATAAATACACTCAGGGATAACCCATTAGATAAGACTAATCTAAGCTATTGTCAATCAGTAATGGTATTATCAGATTTAGAGATCACTCGCCAGATAGGACTGATCTCAGATTCAGTTACTTAGATACAGTATGAAACTCAGCTAGTTCCACCAAATTTAGGAGTGTCAGATACAGTCACTCATGTTATCTATTATATCAGTTATCAAAACTCAAGTTATCATTATTCAGCTTCAGGACTGTTAGACACAGTTAACTAGACCAGTTCTTCATAATCAGAACTATTAGAAATAGTTATTCATGTATTAGTAACATAGTAATAGTCCCTCAGATATCAGTAATTCCTTATTAGTAAACTTAGTTGACAGAACTTAGCATTCAGTCCTATCACAATGTCAGTTATTGTTATGTATGCATGCATGTATTCTCACATTTATGTTAGTCAGTCAGTTATTATTATTTATGCATATAAACCTATTGCATTCAACCTACCTCACTTGCATACCAGCATATTCAAAGTACAGACGCATTTACGTTGTGGTGTCTTAAGCTATAGGTTTAGAAGCAGGAGCTCTAGAGAACCAATAGCATCCCAGTTTAGCGATCAGAGTTAGTTGTGAGTCCTCATCCTTCGAGGACATGATATCACATTACTATTTTAGTTTTTATTTTATTTTAGTAGTTGGAGATAGTTAGGAATATATCCCATCAACTCCTTAGTTAGACAGTTTAAAGGCTTTCAGACTATAGTATGTTCAGATAATTATTTGAGTTGCTTTGGTATTGTTATACTACATTTTTAGTTATGTACTAGTATTGAACCTTATGACCTTTTAGTTCATGTTTCTGAATTTACGATATTATTGCTATTATTCATTACTCAATTTACAAATATCAATCATGGGTTAGCTTGTGGTCCATCGGGGTCATGGGTACCGTGTAGCATTCCAGGTACTAGATTCGGGGCATTAAAAACTTGGTATCAGAGCCTAAGGTTCAATAGTGTCCTAGGAAGTCTGAAAATACACATCTAGTAGAGTCTTGTACATGCGTGTATTGTGCACCACACATATGTATAGGAGGCTATGAGATGTTTTAGGAACAAAGATTGCTTAAATGTCAACTGTCAGTTTCTAGTGTTGCTCTGTGATAATGGTGCATTATCTCAAATGACAATTGTCAATTTCCAGGGTTGCTCTATGATAGTGGCGCGTTTCACCAAACTTCCAGGTCGCGGATAATATGGCAACGCGATATCTCTGCCTCATGCCACCATGCAATTTCCCATTTGTCACTTTCCAGTAACTTGGCGTGATTGTGGCGCATCGCGTCAAGGTTGAAAATTGGTAAATCTTCTTAGAAAATAAATAAGTGTCCTAGGGTTAAAAAGGTTAATTTCCCACCCTATATAAGCCTTATAACATGAGATTTTGTGATAATTCAGCAGCTTATACTCAATTACTCTAAAAACCACTCAATAACAAGCCCTAAGGTTTTCATAGAAGGTTCAATTATAAGGAAATTAATAGAAAATTTCAAAAATCTTTCCATCAATCTTCGTAGAATCACAAGCTAAGGTATACATAATTTTTATTCATGGAATCCTTTCATCTATGAAGCCCAAGAATCTCTTTTCTAAGTTTAAGTCTATGGATTTCTTTATGAATTTCATGTTGAGTTAGTTTTGTTTATGTTGAGAATGATCAATTGAATTCACATCCATGTTGGGTGATCAATGTTATGTGGAATTGATTTGTATAGATGTATACTCATTATGAACCTATGAATAAACCCTAGGATGATGAAATTAGATATGAATCATTATGTTTGATTGTTGTATAATGTTGTCTACATGGCCTATGCCTATATGTGTATGATTAAATGCCTAGATAAAGGAACAATGCCAAACTAGTATGATATCATGAAATCCCTATGCATGTACAGGCTTATGCATATCACATGTTTGATTAAGTGCTTCAATATATGAATTACGAATTGTGTTATTGGTCATGTGTTCAAGTAAGCCATGCTATGTCAATTTCTTCTCATCGAGTACTGGGTGTACTTGTACCCGTACATGTAGCTGTGTGCCTAGACACATGTCATGTTTTTCACGATCTCCTCAGTCAAACTATGAACCATTGAAATCCGTCAGTTATATGACTCAGGAAATCTCAGAAATCTCAGAAATGAAAGTAGCTCAGTAATCTCAATATCTTCAGTATTCTCAATAAGTCATCGGAACTCAGTATACTCTGTCACTTAATGGAACTTAGTAAATTTAGTATAGCTCCGCTAGACAATACCACTAGTATCAGTTCAATTTAGCTGATCAACTCAGTTCAGTTAATCAGTTCAATGTCTTTCAGATGGGAGTAGGATTCAACACTGAGCGAGTCTAGGGATGGGGACTCACCCACTATATAAGACAGATATCCCTAGAAGCAATCACTAATTTTTAGAACTACGTAGCCAGCGTTGGTATGGGGTGTCACCTATTAGCTAGGACTGACATATTCAGTGATCACCGTTAGCGCATTTAAATGTATGGGACTGATCCCAGGGGTCACCTGCTAGAATAGGACAGACTCCACAATTGTTTTCTTTACCAGTGGTGAAGCCCTGACACCCTTCTAGCTGGGGTTACAGGTTGGACCCCAGTTATCTTAGTATGGGGCATGTCGATTACAAGAATGCATCCCAAAGTTTCAGTTACAAATTAAGGACTATCAGATACTGTTAATTCAATTCTGTAGTATAGATTTAGGACTGCCAGATACAGTCACTCCTTATCATTATAAATTGACTCCGGGATCACCCATTAGATATGACTAATCTCAACTATGGTCAATCGGTAATGGTATCATTAGATTTAGAGATCACCTACCAGATAGGACTGATCACATATTCAGTTACTCAGATATAGTGCAAAACTCAGCTAGTTCTATCAAATTCAGGACTGTCATATACAGTTGCTCACGTTATTAGTTAATTAGTTAGCAGAACTCATGTTATCAGTATTCAACTTCAAGACTATTAGACACAGTCAACCAAACCAGTTTGTTATAATCAGAACTATTAGAAATAATTATTCATGTACCAGTAACATAGTATCAGTCCCTCAAATATCAGCAATTCCATGTTATTAGTGAATTAAGTAGTTAAAATTTAGCATTCAGTCATATCACGATGTCAGTTACAATTACATATGCATGCATGTATTCTCACGTACATGTTAGTCAGTCAGTTAGTATTGTTCATGCATATGAACCTATTACATTAAACCTACCTCACTTGTATACCAATACATTCAAAGTACTGACAAATTTGCACTGTGAAGTCTTATACCAAAGGTTTAAAAGAACGAGCTCCAGATAACCAGTAGCATCCCAGTTCAACGATCAGAGTTAGCAGTGAGTCCTCATCCTTTGAGGACATGATGATCACATTACTATTTCAGTTTTTATTTTATTTTAGTAGTTGGAGTTAGTTGGGGACATGTGCCATCAACTCCTTATTTAGACATTTTAGAGGCTTTCAGACTACAGTACATTCAGATAATTATCTTAGTTATTTTGGTATTGTTATACCATATTTTTTATTTATGTACTAGTATTGAACCTTATGGCCTTCCAGTTCATGTTTTCATATTTACGATATTATTACAATTTTTCACTACTCAATTTATAGATATCAGTCATGGGTTAAGTTGTGGTCCTTCGGGGTCTTGGGCATCATTTAGCATTCTGGATAATAGATTCGGCGTGTTACAACATCCCCCACTCTCCTCAAAATCAACTAGTGGCCAAATTAATGGGGACTGAGTTTCCTCTTCTTTCCAAATTGCATCACTTCATTCATCGAAGACACCTTCAAGAATACCCAATGATCCACATTGAACTTTAACTCTCTTTGCCTCATGTCTGCAAAGGACTTTTGGTGACTTTTGGCAATTCTAAGCCTATCCTGAACCAGCTTCACCTTCTCCATAGCTTGATGAACTAGATGAGGACCGAACAACCTTGTCTCTCTAACTTAAATCACCCAATAGGAGACTTACACCTCTTAACTTACAATGCGATAAACGAGGCCATGCGAATGGTAGAGTGATGGCTATTATTGTATACAATCTCTATAAGAGGAAAATGGTCAACCCAACTACCACCAATGTCAATTACATAAGCCCAAAGCATATCTTCTAAAGTCTAAATAGTTCTTTGCACTTATCCATCCGTTTGTGGGAGGAAAGCGGTGCTAAGGTTAACCTTAGTCTCCAAACCTCAATGGAACGACCATCAAAAATGTTATTATAACTGATTACCACAATTCGAAATGATGGAAATTGTAGTACTATGCAACTTCACGATCTCTAGAATAAACTACCTTGTATAGTCCTCGACTGAATAATTAGTCCTCATCGTAAAAAGGGAGCAGACTTAGTCATCCTATCCACGATGACCCAAATAGAATAAAATTGGTTTTGAGACCGTGGAACACCGGTAACAAAATCAATATTAATTACTTCCGACTTCCACAGTGGCAACTAAATTTCTTGAGACAACCTGTCAGGCCTCAAGTGCTCCACCTTCACTTGTTGACACACTATGCACTTAACCATAAAATTACACACATCACTTTTCATTTTATTTCATGAATATATATCCTCAAGATTTTGTTACCGGTGTTCCACAGTCTATTTACATTTATTCCTAATTAAACAACCATAAATGAATACAATAACCAATATCCAAATTGATCTATTTTAAATTCCTATCCCAATTTCATTTTTAACACAAACCACTTACGTGGAATTAGTTATCCAAACCCATCAAATTTGTACTATGAAGATCAACTATTCACAACAATCAAACACCAAGCAAAACTCACCCAACAAATAGAACCGCAACATCAAAACACATCCACAATCACATAAAATTAAGGGAATAGAGTTAAAAATTGGACCTTAGAGGAAGCTTTTAGAATCAAAGTGTTTCTTAATAAAAAGGTAGAATCCTCTTCCGATAAACTTAACTCAACCTTAATACAACCAAAACTAACTCGATATCAAGAACTGCAAACCCGAACAAAATTTAAAACTAGCAAAAAAACCTTAATACGAATAAAATCAACATAAAATTTTGTTCTATATAAATTCAAATATTTTTTGATTGGGTCAACAACACCTCGCCAGAATGGAGGCGTAACACCCTGTATTTTTTGAGTTAGAAATCAAACCATCGTTCCTATATGTGTAAGCGCTAATCCAAAGGATTCCTTATGAATATATGTGTCAATATCATTATCCAAGTAGTAATAGAGCTTATTAGGTTAAAAATTTTCATGGGAATCACTTAGAACAAAGTTGAGCTAAGAGCATTTGATTTGGCTAAATTATTGTATTCGATTCAACAAGGTTCAAATTTGAATGTGTATAACTTTTTATATATGTGGAATATTTAAGATCAATACCCACTAAATTGTAGATAACTGAATTAGATTTCCAACTATACCAATTTTGCCTTAATCCAACACCCGAACGAAAAGTTATAATTATGCAAAATCCATGCGTCGTATGTCAATCACAAATGGCCATTGGATGAGGTGTGCTATGGGCGTACACTGAACAACCTAAAGTTTGTGATTGACATGCACTGCACAACCTAAGGTGTACGATTAGCATGCGCCGCACAGCAAAGGTATAGTGCAAAAAGCTGCTCTATTTTGACTTAAATATTGGATGTTGAGGTCTTTTTACACCCCTAAATCATCCCTAATCACTTATAAGTGATAAAAGGGGTATTTACACACATAAATTTCACTTCCTTAAACCCAAGCATTCAATTCAAGATTCAAAAACCCTCCTCCTTATCCAAGAACAAATCAAAGCCTCTTTTTGAAGTCAAGCTTCCAAGTTCAAGAAACCCTCACGAAATCTTCAAGAAACAATCTATTAAGGTATGTAGGTGTTCATCAATGGGTCGCTTTCACCCATTGATAAAAAAAACCCCTCTCTTTGGTTAAAATTATGAGTTTTTCTTTTATTATGAAGTTTCTTATGTTCAAAACAAGTTTAATTCATTATTTTTCCTTAGTAGTTTAAACTCAATTCATGACCATATATGGTTCCATGACAAGGTAGGTTATCTCATATTTTAAGTTTCAATTTCCCATGCCATATCTAATTGAATTTCATATTATCATATCGAATTATGAATCTAGCTATATAATTATGTTGTTTCTAATGTTTTAAGACATTCCCATATTCAAGTTCATGATTTTCACTTATTTAGTGAATGCTTAAGTTTTGGGTCTTCGAACCATGATTCCACGTTTCAATTTTTAAGATTTGATATTGTATTTTTGATCATTCAGTGCTGACCATTTATGAACACTCGATACCAATGTGTTTTATATGATTTCAGAATTTCAAGTACTAAGTTAGTTAAGTCATGAATCTTATTAGTATAATAAAATATTTATAATCATGATTAGCATTATCAGTTATGTAATATTGTCTATTTGAGTTTAGTTCAGTTTACTACTAGTGTCAGTTCAGTTGGGAGTAGGATTTAGCATCGAGTGAATGCACGGATGGAGGCTTCACCATCAGTTTAGGTAGAGCTGTAAGTAGCAATCCTAAGATTCCTCAACTACATAGCCAACACAGGGTACAAGGGGTCAATTTAGGCTTGACTTTCTCTCACGGTTCATCCATCAGTTTAGGATTGACTCTCTAGTCCTTTGGGACATTAGTTTAATGGATCCACACAGCTAGTGTTAGTACCCATGGCATAGTATTGACACCCTTGTAACTAGGATTACAGGTTGGACCCGATTAGCTCAGATTGGGACATGGTATTTAGATGATACGTCCCACAATTTCAGTTAGTATTCTGTATGTCTCAAATCAAGTTTGCTTGACCAAGTATATAGATTTTTAGTTATTCAGTTATATGGATTTTAGTCTTTCATATTATAGCTTATGTCATAAATATGTTTATGCTTGGTCTTGCATTCTCAGTTTTACATGTTTATGTTTTCATGCTCAGTATCCATACATGATCTTTAGTACAGTTTACAATCATTCAACTTTACATGATATTTACATATAGTATTCATGCCTTTTACCGCTTCCCAGATTCAGTTTTACTTATTTTACAAAAGTGCAAATTTTAAGTAAACTAAGTGTATTAATTCACCAGCTTATCAGATTATGTTTGTTACTCATGTTTTAAAATACTTTAGCTTTAAGTTTATTTCAGTCTCTTGGTGAGTCTACTTGCACTTACCATGCATGTTTTAAGATTATGTATGAAATCAGTTTTACTTATTGCATTCACCCTGCATGCTCTGTATATTCCAAAGTACCGATCCACATATATGTCTACGTGCTACATTGTCTCATAATGTAGGTACCAATTATAGTACACACATCACAATCAAATAGTTTTTAGCTTCTAGCCAGCAAGTGATAACTTCTCCTAGTTTGAGAATCTCCAGTCAGTTATAGTTTATGTACTATATCATTATTTTTCATATCTATTGCTTAGTGGTAGTTAGAGGCATGTCCCACTTATCTATAGTCAGCATAGTAGAGGCTTTATAGATAGTCAGTCAAAGTCATTACATGTAATTCAAGTTTTCTTTTTCATCTTTATCACATTGTAAAATATATCAGTATTTTATTTATTTAGACTTTATCATAATCATAATTCCGCTCAGTAAATTTAGATTTATACCCTTTCATCAGTTACTTAAGAAGTATGCCAGATCATGGATTAGCTTGGAATCACTTGTGGTTCTAAGCACCATGTTATGACTAGGGGTAGTCTTCGGTTGTGACAAAAATTGGTATTAGAGCACAGAGTTCAAGTGTCCTAGGATGTATATGAATCCGGGTCTAGTAGAGTCTTGTGGAATGGTACGGAGACATCTGTACTTTTCTTTGAGAGGATATAAAATATTTAAGAAATGTTCCCCTTCCTTTATATCTCTATAGTGCTGTAAATATGTTATCTAAGAAACTTATACAGATTCTCATCATGCTCTATTCTTGTCAACTCTTCCTTATTTTCAAGGTAAAAAAAATAGTAAAGCTTATATTCCTATCGATAGAGTTTTCTCAAACAGTCTCCACAGACAATTATGGGATTGTGTGTTGGCTCAAAAGTATCCTATCAGTGCCTTTATGCTTCAAAGTATGAAGGATTTTATTCATGATCATGAAAAAAAATCATGCAATAAGTGAAAGTTAGATGTGCTTTCAGATCCATTCTCAGAATCCTATGATAGAATATGATCTAGAGTTAGAAGCATGAACCTCAAAGTTTAGTAGCATTAAAGTGGGGATACTGTTTATCTAGATTTAATATATTATGTATCCACGGGGATAGTTGTATGAAAGGTGAATCTGTAAGCTTGAAATAGTGCATGCAAGGATTTAAGATTATTGATTCTAAATTAAGAATGATGATGTGTGTATGATATAGAGGTGTGCCCAAGGTGATATGGTATTATATTATTTCTGTGTTTTTAATGTGTGTATGCTTAGGTTGTACCCTTGAGTTTCAAAGTGCAAATGAGGCTAACAATCTAGTATATGATGTTCTTACCGGCTAAGTTACGGGTTATAGGTTGATGATGTTCGGTATGTTGGTTTAATGGTAATTCTCATGGTTTAGGAAAAATATAAGCTTAGAGATATGATATTAGTAGGCTATGAAGGAAAAGAGGTAGATAATGTGTTTATTGAGACAAGTATGTTATCAAGAAGTGTGTAAGTATATGATGATTGCTGAAGCTAAAGAAAGTTAAGGATAGTATAGATTAAGGGAGTGTTCAAGAATGAAGCTAGTATGGTTCATTAAAAGTTTGAAAATATCCATGTTAAGTGTTAGAATCTTAGATTGAAACTGTAACACTCCAAAATTTCATTCTGAGATGCCACACGGTATTCATGCATATCCTCGGAGCCAGACACTACCTCAAGGAATTCAATTCAACAATATTCATGGATAACAAAGAGATATACAACATCGGGTTCAAGAGATATACTGGATAATACTAGACTGTTATAACAAAATTTATTGAATGTCTGCACACACTAACCCTCTAGTCTGACAAAGCCTCTATACATCAGAATCAAGGAGCTATTGGGACAAACCCTAAATTGACTCAACAGTACTGAAAACCATAACAACAAAATGATATCACAAAAATATAGACACAATCCTCGAACCATAAGGACTCACCAATGAGGAAACGTCGTTGAGGCACTCGAATATCGCTAACACAGCTGTGACTGAGTACCTAAACCTGCATTACAAGAAAATATAGCCCATAGGAAAATACATGGGTTAGCACTTTGGAATATACTGAGTATGTGGGGGTGCATGCAACAATGTAAATATCATCATCAATTTCATGAAAATATGCATATGTACAATGATGGCTCACTTGGTTTGAATTAGATTGAAACATACTTTTCATAATCTCATAATAAATAAATCATATGATAAAAACCTCATAAATCATCATAAATAACTCAACTCTTCAACTCAAGACTCGGAGTGACTCGGTAATTAAAGAAAACTCAAATCTTACGGACATGGGAGGTTCTTATAACCAACATAAACCATGTGTGCTACATAGAGTCCAACATTTTGTCCTCCTAACGAGAGAACCCCATATTGGAGGGAGCGTCCTACTCTTGCCAGGGAGTACAACCTAAATTTAGTGATCACAATCTCATACTCGGCCTCTAGCCCATAATTATCAATATCAATCCTACGGTGGCAGGTAGTTTCGGGGAAAATACCACATTTCCCGCTTGGTGCTAAATACTACTTCCAGGCACAAGCTTAAAATGCGTTAGGAAATCTACCACAAATATCACAATGGCCTATCATGAAGATCAAATCAAATCTCTTTCTCATTTATCAAATCATAATCAATTTGTGGATTCCTAACTCGACTCAAATTAAATCAATCTTTCTCAATATCAAAATGTATAAATTCATTAAATCATGGAAACATCAATAAATTTGAAGAAATATCAAGAGTCATTGTAACAACTCAATCTCATGAATCAATATACTCAATAGTCCAATTTGTCATAAGGAAGCTTAAAGCTTGACACCTATCTTGAAGGCACTTGAAATATCAACTCATGGTAGAAATATGAAATTCACAATATTAAATATCAAGTCATAACTTGGTAACGGTTAAATAATCATGTATAATAAAGCTTGAACAATTTATATTCTCATAATCTCATGATGAAGTAATTAGGGTATAAACCCACTTGAAAAATCATATAAATCCATGATAGAAATCAAAGCTTTGGGCACAAGAACAAAAGGATCGCTCTTGTTTAAAACCCCACATACCTTAATCTTTGAAATTGGATGAATTCTAGTGACTGAGACTCTATCTGCACTTGTAATAAATGATTCTTGAATCCCACACTATGACGAACTTGATTCTTGAAGAAATCTTTAAGATTTATGGATGAGTTTTGGAAGATTAAATTTTCTTGATTGAAACCCTAATATATATTCTTAATAAAATTGGAAGAGAGAATAAAGAAATAAGGGTTTGGATAGGGATTCTCATATTTATATAGGCCTCCAAAAGATGGGAAAAGATCAAAATACCCTTGCAAAAATGTCCCTTAATTGCTGAAAAAAATAGATGACGACATTCGTGACAAGTTGTCAGACTTGTGACAAGTTGTTGCAAAATGTCATCACAAAAGGGTGGATTTTATGATTTTTGGCTTAAGGTTGACGACATTTTGTGACAATCCGTCAAACTTTTGACAAGTCATCACATAATGTCGTCACAAATTGTTGGATTTTGTGTCTTTCTACTTATGGTGATGACATTTTGTGACAAGTTCTCAGGCTTGTGACAAGTCATCACAAAATGTCGTCACGAAATTTCTAGGCTGACACGCTGGAGTAAAATGGGCATAACTCTTTGCTCCAATACTGGATTTGGGTGAAATACGTACCATTGGAAAGCTAATTCAATTATCTATTTTTTGGTGGGTCATTAGATCAAAAAATCTTAGGGTAGAATAAGATAATCTCATTTGAAGTTGGATATGCAAAAATCTTTCTCAAGAATTCAATCGATAAGGGATGTTTTGATTCACTTAATCGCTAGGACACCTTTGAGGCCTTCATACACATCCCCCTTGATCAAAAAACAACCAAAGCACTATAATTTATTTCTCATGAGCTTGAGTCATGGTTGCACTATTGTTTAGAGTCTCGAGGTATTACAATATCTCCTCCTTGGAAAGATTCATCCTCGAATGTTGCCAAATAGGCCAAGAACAAGAGAAAATAAGGACGTATTGCTGGAAAGACTCACTCAAAGGGATTACTTCACTCTATACCTTCGGATACCATACAAAAAGGCACGAATTCGTGATAAAAGTAGACTCACAGCTGAATCTTTAATAAGAAGGGGGCGAAATTAAGAAAGAATGGTACCTTCTGCTAGCTCCAAACTCACAGAAAAGAGGTGAGGGTACTTGGATCTCATATCAGCTTCAGCTTCCCAAGTAGCACCCTCAACAGATTGATTTTGCAAAGAACTTTAATCAAAGAAACTTCTTTTTTCCTTAGTCTACGGATTTGAAAATCCAAAATCTCAACTGGAATCTCCTCGAACAAAAAGCTATCCTGAATATCTAAGCTTTCAAAAGAATCAACCACGACACTATCACCAATACACTTCTTAAGCATAGAAACATGGAATACCGGATGAACTCTAGACAACTGCGTGGGTAACTCCACCTCATATGCTACTTTATTAACACGGCTCAAAATCTTGTACGGACCAACTTAATGGGGACTAAGCTTTCCCTTCTTCCCAAATCTCTTCACCCCTTTTATGGGTGAAACCTTCAAGTACACCAAATCATTAACATTAAAATCAAGATCTTTTCTTCTCACATCCGCATGCGACTTCTGACGACTTTGAGCGGTCTTCAATCTTTCTTGAATAAACTTAACTTTTTCCATAGCCTCGAACACAGTATTAGGCCCAATCATAGTTGTTTCTACTACTTCAAACCAACCTATAGGCAATCTACATCTTCTCCCATACAAAGCTTTGAATGGGGCCATCTGAATACTAGTATGGAAATTATTGTTAAACGTAAATTGTATCAGTGGCAAGTGCTCATCCCAACTACCTTTAAAATCAAGAACACATGCCCTCAACATATCTTCTAAAGTCTGAATAGTCCACTCAGCCTGACCATCTATTTGCAGATGGAAAGCAGAACTTAGATGAACTTGGGTACCGAGACCCTTCTAAAAAGCCCTCCAAAACTGGTAAGTAAACTGAGTACCGCTATTAGAGATAAGAGCGAAAGGAAATCCATGAAGTCTAATGAATTCTAGAATATACAATCTAGCATAATCCTCAGTTGTATAAGACGAATGCACTGGCACGAAATGAGCTGATTTAGTCAACCGGTCTATTACAATCATAATCAAATCATGATGGCGACGAGAAGGAGACAAACTAATTATGAAATCCATATTCACTTCTTCCCTCTTCCATGTAGGAATGCTAAACTCTTGCATTACACCACCAGGATTTTTGGTGCTCTACCTTAATTTGTTGACAAGTAGAACACTTTGCCACAAATCCTGCTATGTCTTTCTTCATACCATTCCACCAATAGATCTCCCGCAAATCATGGTACATCTTGGTAGCACCGGGATGAATAGAATATCGCTCGCCATGCGCTTCAGCCATAATTCTCTGCCTTAGATTATCAACATCGGGAACACACAATCTACCCTGCAATCTCAACACATCATCTCTTCCTTGGGAGAAAACCTCTACTTTTTGGTCTTTAACTGATTCCTTCAGTCTGACAAAACTAGGATCCTGTCTTTCTTGTTTTTTACCTCCGAGACCAAAGAGGACTCGGAACTACTCTGAACTAACATACTCCCTTTAGCGGAATCAAGCAATCTAACACCCAACCTAGCCAAACGATGCACATCATAAGACAATGCTTTCTTATCATTCTCTACATAAGCTACTCTACCCATAGACAACCTGCTAAGAGCATCAGACACAACATTGGCCTTGGCCGGGTGATACAACACACTCATATCATAAACTTTTAATAGCTTCAACCATTGGCTCTGCCTAATATTCAACACCTTTTGGGTGAACACGTACTGCAAGCTTTTATGGTCTATAAAGATATCAACATGGACACCATATAGATAATGCCTCCAGATTTTCAAAGAAAAAACTATAGATGCTAATTCAAAATCATGGGTTGGGTAATTCTTCTCATGAGGCTTCAACTGTCTAGAGTCATAAGCTACGACTTTACCCCTCTACATCAACACACAACATAAACCAACTCTAGAATCATCACAATACACCATAAAACCATCAATACAATTGGGTAAAGCTAATACTGGGGCTGAAGTGTGTCGAGTCTTTGACTCCTAAAAACTCTTCTCACTGGCATCTGTCCATTGGAACTTAATTTTTTTTTGGGTCAACCGGGTCATGGGAGATGCAATGGATGAGAAAACCTCAAAAAAATGATGGTAGTAACCAGCTAGACCTAAGAAATATCTAATGTCATATGGGGAGGCAGGTCTAGGCAAATTCTTTACAGCTTCTATCTTTTGGAGATCGACTTTAATGCCTTCAGCAGAAACAATGTGACCCAGAAAATCAAATGACCTTAGCCAAAATTCACACTTCCTAAATTTAGAGAATAATTGATGATCTCTAATAGTTTGAAAAAAAATTATAAGATGGTCGGCATGATTATCCTCTCTTTAGGAATACACAAGAATATCGTCTATGAATACAATGACAAACATATCAAGATATTGCTTGAAAACTTGATTCATGAGGTCCATGAAGGCTCCTGGAGAATTGGTTAACCCAAAGGACATGACAAGAAACTCAAAGTGACCATAATGGGTTTGAAAGGCTATCTTTAGAATATCACACTCTCTCACTTTAAGCTGATGATAGCCGAATCTAAGGTCTATCTTTGAGAAATAACTTGCACCCTATAGCTGATCAAATAAATCATCGATTCTAGGAAGACGGTACTTGTTCTTGATAGTTACCTTATTGAGTTGATGGTAGTCTATGCACATACACAATGTACCATCTTTCTTATGCACAAATAGAATAGGTGCACCCCACGGGGAAACAGTGGGTCTGATAAAGCCTTTGTGTAAAAGATATTTAATTTTCTCCTTCAACTCTTTCAATTCTATAGGAGCCATACGGTATGGAGGAATGGAAATAGGATGAGCGCTGGGAAGGAGATCTATCCCAAACTCTATTTATCTATCAGGTGGGACCCCTAGGAGATCTTCTAAGAAAATATTGGGAAACTCATTAACAATGGTAACTGACTAAATATTCAGAGTCTTGGACTTGAGATCTTTAACTCGAACTAGGTGATAGATGCAACCCATGGAAATCAACTTCCTAGCTTTGAGGTAGGAATGAAATGGCTCTTTGGAGTTATAGAACTCTCGTACCACTCAAAAATGAGATCGTCAGGAAACTAAAACTTGAACACTTGGGTACAATAATCTATAGATGCATAGCACGAGTGAATCCAATCCATACCCAGAATGATGTCAAAATCAACCATATCTAGATCAATGAAATCAACACATATGACCCGATGAAGGACAGTGATGGGACACTTCTTATAAACTCCCTTAGCAATAATAGATTCTCCTATTAGGGTAGAAACTAGAATAGGCTCAGGAATCCATTTAGGGTCAATCACAAAATTTATAGCAACCAAAGGTGTCATATAATAGAAACTCAAACCGGGGTCCATTAATGCATACACATCAAAATGAACACAAAGCATACCAATGACAACATCTGTAAATTCCTCCTGCTCCTGGTAAGGTGGTATAGCATAGAAGTAATTCTGGCATGAACCGCCAGCAGTACTAGAATGGGCACCCTGAGGAGGAATTGGACAAACTATGAGAGTGGGGGAACTGCCTCTATGGGGACGAGCATCTCGACTCCTCTGTCTAGCATACAGACAATCTCTAAATCGGTGGCCCAACTTGAAACAACCAAATCAACCACTCTAATCAAAAAAATAGTTACCAAAATAATCTCTAACAAACTTGGCACATGAAGGAGGACGAGGTTAGTTACCTACACTTTCCTGAGAGTTGGATAGGATAGGCCAGTTCCCCTACTCCTACCCATTTCTAGGTGTGGCAGCACTAACCGAGGAAGGCTTAGACATAAATATAATTCCCTAGAATTGAGGATCGTTCCCTATATGGAATCTGGACTTACCGAATCCCTTTTGCTCTAATCTAGCTCTTTTATTCCCGTTTACTTTCTCCCTCTCTTTTACCTTATCAGCTTTAATCTGTTGGGCATGTATCATCAATCGGGAAAGCTCCATCTACCTATTAAGTATAGAAGATCTATACTCTTTCATAACGTAACTCGACACACCGGTCATGAACTTACTCATGATGGTCCTAGAGTCAGCCATCATACTAGGAGCATATTTGGATAACTGATTGAATCTAAGACAATACTCCTTAATAGTCATGGATCCTTGTCTCAAATTCATGAATTCCTCTATATTTGCTTCCCTCGTCTTAAAATGTAAGAATATGTCCATGAATGCATCCTAGAATAACTGCCAAGTCATGGGAGCGGCATCCTCCCCCTACTCTTCCCCCACATCTCCACCCAGTCATATACAACATTTTTCATTTAATAGGCAGCCAATTTAACACTCTCCTTCTCAGTCCCGTGCATAATTTAGGTGATCTTTCACACTGCATCCAAGTACATATGTAGGTCTTCACCTACCTTTGACCCATAGACCTCAAGAAGATTCATCCGTATAAAGTCACAAACTTGAGCTGCAGCAGAATTATTCTTTTGTGGAGGCGGAACAATAGCCTTGGTGTTAGCTTGAGCATTGGTGGTAGCTGCCTTGGCTAGCACCTGAAAATCTACCCAGAATTCCACATAAAACACATGCCTATTCAAGGGATCAATGGGTAAAGGTTTCTCATTGCTTCTATAAGCTCGAAGAGGAGGCATTTTCGATTATAAAAGAGCACGAGTTAAGCGCAGATAAAGAGACAGTTATAGGCACTATAAACTTTAGAAAGAAAAAAATGACTTTTCCTAAAATGTTACATAGCCTCTTGCTCATAGATGTGGTGTGATACACACGGATGATCAAGACTCTACATAAGGCGGCTTGTCAGACTCCCTAGGACTCCTTAAACCTTAGGCACTGATACCAAGCTTTGTAATACCCTGAAATTTCATTTCGAGATGCCACATGGTGATTAGGGCTACACATATCACCAAGATAACCCTCAATGATAGACAATACCTGAAGCGATTCAGTTCAATAATAGTCATGCACAATAAAGAGATATACCATATTGGGTTTAAGAGAAATACTGGTGAATACTAGATTGTACAACTAAAATATATTGAATATCTGTACACACTAACCCTCTAGTTTGAAAAAGCCTCTATACATCAGAATCAAGGAGCCATTAGGATAAACCCCCAACTGTCTCAATAGTACTAAAAACATAATAATAAAATGATATCACAAAAAGATAGACACGATCCTCGAACGATGAGGACTTACCACTGAGGGAACATAGTTGAGGCACTCGAATATCACTAACGCAGCTGCGGCTGCGGCTGAGTAGCTGAACCTACATTGCGAGAAAATGTAGCCCATAGGAAAATATGTGGGATAACACTTTGAAATATACTGAGTATGTGGGGGTGCATGCAACAATGTAAATATCATCATCAATTTTATGAAAATATGCATATGTACAATGATGGCTTACATGGATTGAATTAGATTGAAACATACTTTTCATAATATCATAGTGAATAAATCATATGATAAAAACCTCATAAATCATCATAAACAACTCAACTCTTCAACTCAAGACTCGGAGTGACTCGGTAATTCAAGAAAACTCAAATATTATGGACATAGGAGGTTCTTATAATTGACATAAACCATGTAACAACATGGAGTCCAACATTTTTCCCTCCTAAGGAGAGAACCCGATATTGTCGGGAGCTTCATACTCTTTCCGTTGAGTAAACTTACATTTAGTGATCACAATCTCATACTCGTCTTCTGTCCCACATTTGTCAATATAAATCCTATGGTGGCACTTAGTTTCAAGGGAAAGACCATATTTCCCACTCGATGCTAAATACTACTCCAATACATAAGCTTAGAATGCATTAGGAAATCCACCACAAATATCACAAGGGTCTATCATGAAGATCAAATCAAATCTCTTTCTCATTTATCAAAATGTATCCTTTCATTAAATCATGGCAACATTAATAACTTTGAAGAAATATAAAGACTCATTGTAACAACTCAATCTCATGAATCAATATACTCAATAATCCAATTTGTCATAAGGAAGCTTAAAGCTTGACACATATCTTGAAAGCACTTGAAATATCAATTCATGGTACAATTATGAAATTCAAAATATTAAATATCAAGTCATAACTTGGGAATGGTAAAATAATCATGTATAACAAAGTTTGAACAATTTATATTCTCATAATCTCATGATGAAGTAATTTGGGTATAAACCCACTTGCAAAATCATATAAATTCATGATAGAAATCAAAGCTTTGGCAACAAGAATGAAAGGATTGCTCTTGTTCAAAACTCCACATACCTTAATCTTTGAAATTGGATGAATTCTAGTGCTTGAGACTCTATCTGCACTTGTAATAAATGATTTTTGAAGCCCACACTATTAGGAACTTAATTATTGAAGAAATCTTGAAGATTTATGGATGAATTTTGAAAAATTAAATTTTCTTGATTGAAACCCTAATATATATTCTTAAGAAAATAGGAAGAGAGAATGAAGAAATTAGGGTTTGGATTGGGATTCTCATATTAATATAGGCCTTCAAAAGATGATAAAAGACCAAAATAACCTTGCAAAAACATCTCTTAATAGCTGAAAAAATAGCTCATGACATTCATGACAAGTCATCGCAAAATGTCGTCATAAAAGGGTGGATTTTATGATTTTCGGCTTAAGGTTTACGACATTTTGTGACAAGTCGTCAAACTTGTAATAGGTCATCACAAAATGTTGGATTTTGTGACTTTTTTCTTATGGTGAAGACATTTTGTGACAAGCCGTCACGCTTGTGACAAGTCGTCACAAAATGTCATTACGAAATTTCCAGGCTGACACGCTGGAGTAAAATAGGCATAACCCTTTGGTCCGATACTAGATTTTGGTAAAATTGGTACCGTTAGAAAGATAATTCAAGTATATTTCTTTTGGTGGGTCATGAAATAAAAAATTCTTAGGATATAAATATATATGATCGTTTGAAGTTCGCTATTGCAAAATCCTTCTCAAGAATTCAATCGGTAAGGAATGTTTTGATTCTCCTAATCGCTAGGACACCTTTGAGGCATTAATACAAATCGCCCTTAATCAGAAAAAAAAATAATTATTTCTCATGAGCTTGAGTCATGGTTTCACTATTGGTTAGAATCTTGGGGTATTACAGAAACATCGATAATTGAGTTAAAGAGAGTTGAAATTCTAGATGATTTGAACTCAGGGTATGGTAATACTCATGAAGATTCTAAGTTAGTAAGTTCTTAAGTTATTATATGATGAATATTGGGGCTATATAAAGTTAAGAGTTGAATCTCAAAATGAAGTATTAGCAGTGGGTTTTACACTTTCAGGTGTAGTCTTTCAGGGTGAGTTTGTTATTGTTATGTATTTATTATATCCCAGACTCTATATTAAAGTGGTTGTAGTTTAGTTAAGAGTTTATTAAGGGGATCCACAAACTTAGAATGATGGCTTCAAGCTAAGGGCGAGATGATAGAACAAGGAACCATGTTAGGGTCTCAGATTCTAGTAGAGAGTCCAGTGTATTGTAGAACATCAGTAGGGGAAGAATATACCTTACCCATTCTTATCTCAATGAAAATTTTGTACTTCAGTCATCATGACACCTACTCTTGCCTTACATTTCAGCTCTATGATCATAGCTCATATTCATGCACTTTCCACAAATCATGTACGCTCTCAGTTTCTAGTATAAGGAGTTCCAATTCAATCAGCAGTACGAATCATATTCCATGAAATTATGAACTCCAAACTCAGGTCATGCAGCTCATGACTTATGTACTTATTCTTTACACTACGTTCAGTTTTAGTTACTCATTCTACACTCTTAATGATCAGTGAAATTCATATTATGTAATATATGTCCTCAATTTAGATCTTTTTAATGAATCTATGCCGCGGATACTCTATTCCTCAGGCTTCAATTAAGTTTCCAAGTTATGTGTAGTATTCTTTCATGTTTTAGGCCCTCATGTTCTATCCTTTTAGTGACCTATCCTTATGTTAAGGTAATGGTGATAAAAAGATGGTGATCAATTATTTAGATGAGAGAGAGTAAATTATCCATATTAGGAAAATATTGTTGTACGCTTGTTCTATGTAAGGCTATAAGTTTGCAGAGAGATTAACGTAAAAATTTTGATATATGTCATGGTTAATATAGAATTCTATGTGCATTTTATTAGGGATAGAGCATGGGAATTATTATTGACAAAAGATATTTGAGAATGTGGTAAAGGTTCCTAGGTGGGTTAATTGACCAGAAGTTTACATGTGGTTATAATGATAGTCTTGAACGTCGCGTTTATATATATGTAGATAAATGCATTGCATTAGTAAATTCCTATTAAGATATTGAATTTAGTTGTTGAAGTGGTAAGAGGAATTCTTCTTGAGATAAAAGATGTGAAACACCCATGGGGTATCAAATTCATGGTTTCGACTAGTATTATAATGTTATGTGTTGCACTTTGTAATTTAAAGTAGGCTTGAACATAGTGAGACAATTCAGTTCAACTCAAACTTTAGCAGATAGAGTTATCAATACCCATGTGTAGATTATAAGTCGCCTCAAGTGAAGTGCAGTATTGAAGGGGAAACATATAGTTGAGAGAGTATTTGAGAAGTATGTCTAATCTTGAAAGTGGAAGTTGCACTAACTAAGGCCTAGTATGTTTTATGGTCATATGTTCCATGTTATATAGTTGTAGCCATGTTGCAATTCCTTATTCAGATATCTAATTTAAATCATGCTGAAGTTTTTTTTTCGATCCCTAATATTATTAGAACTTCTTAGAAAAGTATTGGATAAATACACTAGTTCAATGAAAAATTTCAGTATGATTCAACCCATATAGCCAGCTATTCAGTTTAGCAACCAGACAAGATAAGCTCTTATAGTTTTCCTCCTTTCCATTTAGTCTTACTATCTGAATTTTTATGAGTATGGATATTCTATGAGGTAATTCATTCATGTCCATGCAAGTTATGAATTTAGTTCAATCAATGCATCATGTTTATGATTCAAATATTTAGTCATGATTTAGTTCATAAGTGTTTAGTGAATGATCTCAGTTTTCCAAGTATTCTAGCTCAGACATTATGATACCCATTGTACGACCTTAGTCTCATTGTCTCATGATTCGTGCTTACATAATACACTTGGCAATGCCATGAAGCCCTTTTCTTTTTTATTTCTATACATGTTTTCTTGAGGGACAATTCCTTATGAAAAGTTACGTACGTTATTCCATCCTTAGTAACTCTTGGGATTTTGGTGCATCAGTTATTACTTCAAAGTTCTATATGGTAGATCATATCATGAAAATTTCATGTGAGTTTGAAACTCTCTGCATGAATTAGCTCCTTACAATCAATGAAGTCAAGTTATCTCAAAAATCAATTACATGATAAAAGTTTTAATGTTCAAACTCAACTATATCTTTCATTAGTATACATGTCATGTGTAACTTATTCCATACTTCTAAAGTTTCAATAATTTCCTACCTATCATTTGAGGATGAATGATTCCAAGGGGGAGATAATGTAACACCTTGTATTTCTTTGAGCTAGAAATTGAACCGTCATTCCTAAATGTGTAAGCTCTAATCCAAATGATTTCCATATGAATATAAGTGTCATTATTATTATCCTAGTTTTAATAGAGCTTATGAGGTGAAAAATGTTCATAGGAATCACTTAGAACAAAGTTGAGCTAAGAGTCTTTGATTCGGCCAAATTTTTGCATTCGATTCAACAAGGGCCAACTTTGAACGTGTATAAATTTTATATATGTGGAATTTTTCAGATAAAGACCCACAAAATTGTAGATAGATGAATTATATTTCCAACGATACTAATTTTTCCTTAATCTAATACTTGAGCAAAAAGTTATGACCATGAAGAGGTCGTGCGTCGCATAACAATCTCAAATGGCCACTGGATAAGGTGTGCTATGGGCGTGCACCGCACAACCTAAGGTGTGAGATTAGCATGCACCATACAAAAAATGGATACTTACAAAAGTTGATCCATTTTGACTTTAATCAAGGATGTTGAAGTCTTTACACACCCCTAAACCGTCCTTAATCACTCCTAATGATAAAATGGGTCTTTAAACACGTCAATCTGACTCCCTTAAACCCACGTATTCAGACAAATCAAAAATCCTCCTTCTTTTGCAAGAACAAATCGAATCTCCTTTCTCAAGTAATCAAGAAGTCAAGCTTCCAAGTTCAAGAAACCCTCAAGAAATCTTTAGAAACCTTCTATGGAGGTATGTGGTTGTTCATCAATGGGTTCCTTTCACCCGTTGAGCCTAAAACCCTCCTTTTTGGTTGTAAATATGAGTTTTTCCTTCATTATGAAGTTTCATATGTTCAAGACAAGTTTAATTTATTGTTTTACTTAGTAGTTTAAACTCAATTCATGACCACTATGATTCCATGAAAAGTTAGTTATTTTATGTTTTAAGTTTCAATTTCCTATACCATATCTGATTGAATTTCATGTTATAATATCGAATTGTGAATTTATCCATGTAATTATGTTGTTTCTCATATTTAGGACATTCTCATGTTCAAGTTCATACTTTTCACTTATTTAGTGAATGCTTAAGTTTGGGGTCTTCAAACCATGATTTCACATTTCAATTTTTCAGCTTTGATATTGTATGTTTGATTATTTAGTGCTGGCGGGTTATGAACACCTGATACCTATGTGTTTTACATGATTTTAGAATTTCAAGTACTAAGTCAGTTAAGTCATGAATGATATCAGTATACTCAAATATTTATAATTATGATGAGCACTATCAGTTATTTACTAATGTCCAGTTAAGTTTGTTCAGTTCAGTACCAGTGTCAGTTCAGTTAGGAGTAGGATTTAGCATCGAGTAAATAAAGGGATGGTGCTCCCCCATCATTTAGGCAGAGTTGTTAATAGTTGTCCCTACATTCCAGAACTACATAGCTAGCATAGGTATAAGGGTTTAGCCATCAGTTTAGTCTTGACTTCCTCTTAGTGTTCACCTATTAGTTTAGGTTTGGCTCTCTGTTCCTTCAAGACATCAGCTTACTAGATCCATACAACCAGTGTTAGTACCCATGGCACGATACTAACACCCTTCCTACTGAGATTATATGTGGGATCACGATTAGATCAGATTGGGGTATATCAGTACATTGTCTATGTGGTACATTGTCTTATAATATAGGTACTAGTTGTAGTACACATATCATAATCAGACATTCAAAAGTACCGATCCACATATATGTCTATGTGGTACATTGTCTTATAATATAGGTACTAGTTGTAGTACACATATCATAATCAGACAATGTACAACTTCCAACCAGTAGGTGATGAGTTCTCCTAGTTTGCGAATCTCTAGTTAGTTGTAGTTCATGAACTATATTGTTATTGTTCATATGTATTTATTAGGGGTAGTTAGAGGCATGTCCCAGCTATTTATAGTCAGTATAGTAGAGGCTTTATAGGCAGGCAGTCAGAGATATTACATGTAATTCAAGTTTCCTTCTTCAGCTTTATCACGTTGTAAAATATTTCAATATTTTATTTATTCAGACTTTATCATGATCATGTTTTCATTCAGTAAATTTGGATTAATACCATGTAAATTAGTTTCTCAAGAAGTATGCCAGATCATGGGTTAACTTGGGATCACTTGTGGATCCAAGCACCGTTTTACAACTAGGGGGTTGTTAGACCCCGCAAAATCCTAAGCTTAACTCAGTCATTTAAAGCTTGTTATGGGGTTCTAGACTTAGAAAATGTTACCTAAGTATTCAGACTTAGTGTTATTTTAGCCTTCGTAGGTTGGCGACTCTATTTCACCATGCTCATGACCTTAAAGTAATGATTTGTAGGTTAAATCATGATCAAAAATGTCAGTAGGTGTTCCCGAATAAGTTTTACATTTTTTGGACTTTGTTTACAATACATTTGAAAGCTCAAACCAGTGGATAGACGCGATATCGACGCACCGCATCACCATCACATTGATGAATATTTTCCTCCAGCTCTCATTGTAAATTCTAGTGAACCGACGTGGACTCGACGTAGTGCTTTGGCTATCACATTGAGACTAACGATGGATTGCATTGGTCTGCGCATCGCCAATTTTTTATTCATTAAAAATAGCTTCCGGAGGGGTAAATGGTACATTTTCATCACTTTGACCCATCCTCTAAAGCATAAAATTTATCCCTCACAAAATAAATTACACACTTTTTCTCTCAAATCTCTCTCAAGAGAAAAAAACTAAAACATTAATTTCAAAATCAATTGTTAAAAACACTCCATCAATCTTCAATAATTCAATTAGTAAGGTCTGTTAAGTGTTCATCCAAGGGTCCCTTCCTCCCTTGGAGTTCAAGAATCTATTTCTAAAACTTCAAGTGTATTGATTTCATGAATTTCATGTTGGGTATTCATGATTACAATGATTAATTAGGTTTCTAATCCATGTTTTGTTACAAGTTTCATGTGGAGTTATTTGATATATGTCTAGAATCATGTGAATCCATGCTAAACCCTTGAAATTATAAATAGGGATTTGAATTATAGTGCCTATATGTGGTTAGTGCCATGTGCATGGATTATGTGTTCCAAGTGTTTGTAAATATGATAAGATGACTTGACTAGGGTAAACATATCATACTATTATGTGATCTTACACATGCACAGGCTCATTTATATCAAGTGTTTGGTAAAATGTCTAGATGAATGCATCATTAGTGAGCAAGTATTGTTTTCTACTACATTCATGCAGTGTTTTACTTTTCATGCTATCCAGTCCTGGGGGGTATTTTTTAACCAAAAAATATAGCTATTTACTAGAGCTATAGTAGTTACAGAATAGTTTTAGTAGTACTCAATAATTAGTATTAGTTCAGCCTTCAGTTCAGAACTTAGGAGTATCCAGTCCAAAACTCAGTAAAGTCAGTCAGTTCACAGAATTCAGTTAGTAATCAGTTCAGAATCTAGTGAACTCAGTTCAGTTAACATGATTAGTAATAATTCAGTCCAGCCTAGAATTGTTTAGAAATCAGTCCAGTGTCTATTTTGTTGGGAGTAGGATTTAGCACTTAGTGAACTAACCTGGGGACTCACCTTCCAGTAGAGGGTGTGATCCTTAGAAGAAATCATTGCATTCCCGAACCATGTAGCCAGTGTAGGTTGAGACATCAACCTTTCATTTGAGTGTTGATGAGGAGTTTTAACCTAGAAGTTGAGGGTACCCTTATTCTCATTCATAGTACCTACCAGATAAGGGTAACTCGGCTTGTCTTTACCCATGGCACGGTACTGATACCCTTCTAACTGGGGTTATAGGTTAGACCCCAATCCATTCAGAGAGGGGCATATTTGTTAGAGGATTACCTCCCACTGTCTCATTTTTATTCTTCAAAATAGAACTTAGTTTAATTCTACATAAATCAAGATTGTCAGACACAGTCACTCAGTTTAGTACGAAACTTAGAATAGTTCCACAGAATTAGGACTAGCAGATACAGCCACTCAGCTCAGTATAGAACTTAGACCAACTCTTCAGAACTAGGACTGTTAGATATAGTCACTTAGTTAATAGTAATATAGTATCAATAAACTCAAATATCAGTAAACTAGTGATTCTGAATGCAGATCCAGTGTTACCATGACCTTAGTTACAGTTTATGTATTCATGCATGTTTTCTCATTCAGTTATACTCTTGCCATTTAGCTGTTATTTTTCATGCATATGAACCCATGCATCTCATCCTACCTCACTTAGCATACCAATACATTCAAAGTACTGATACATACTTTTCTTTTGTACTATGATATCTTATGTCATAGGTTCCGACGTACGGGCTCCCGATTATCCTTAGAAGCCCAATCCATCAGTAGTAAACTAGTGATGAGTCCTCATTGTTTGAGTACTGATTTATTATTCTAGTATTTTATTACTCAATTTTCTTTAGTAGTCGGAGTTTGTTGGGCACTTATCCTGTCAACTCCTTGTTCAGACAGTAGATACTTTTAAGATATAGAGTATTTGTAGATAGATGTTCAATTTTGGTATTGATGTACCATACTTAGTATTTATTTTAGATTTGAACTTCAAGGTGGATTTTTGCCTAATTTCTGTATAATTACAATATTGTTATTTAGTTAATTCAGCATGTACTAGTCATGGGTTAGCTTGCGGTCCTATAAGATTATGAACACTATTTAGCATCCGGGGTACAGACTCAGAGCGTTACAAACTTGGTATCAGAGCCTAAGGTTCAATAGAGTCCTAAGAATTCTGAAAGATGCACCTATTAAAGTCTTGTGCATGGGTGTATAGCGCAGCACACTTATGGATAGGAGGCTATTAGATGTTTTAGGACATGTTTCCCTCATTTCAGTATTTATGTCGTCCAAGTGAGCATAAGCTCAAGTTAAAATCTCAATCTAATTCATCCCTTCCTTATTCTTCTAGAACATGTCTTCCAGAGAAGCTAACGAAAGAAGTAATGAAAACTAGTCAGCCCTTCCTCCCGTTCCAGCAGATCCCTTAAATAAACATGTTTCTCATGCTAAATTTAGAGCTAATTTCACTGCCTTAGCTTATTCCATAGTTTCTCAGAACAATTATCTGGTTATTTTTCTATCTAGACTTATGGCTCATGCTCTACAGAGTAAGGAATAGAGGCATAGAAAAAAGAGGAGAAAGAATAAGAGGGCCAGAATGTCAAGGCCAAAGAGTGCCCAAACAAATCCTTTTTGCTAGAAATGTGGCAAACATCATCAGGGTTTATTCAGATCTGGCAGTGATGTATGTTTTGGGTGTGGAAATCCAGGATATAGAGTCAGAGATTGTCCCTAGTCAGGTTCCCAGGGTCAGCATACCTATCCCCCAGCTCAGTCTGGTTGCCCAAATTAACAGGGGGCCGCCTCTAGTGCCACCAGTGGGCAATGCCCAAATAGATTCTATGCACTTTAGTCCAAAAAGGATCAGGAAAGTTCTCCTGATGTGGTCACTGTTATGTTACAAGTTTATCATTTGCATTTTTATGCATTGCTAGATCCAGAAGCTTCTTTGTCTTTTGTAAATCCATATATAACTGTCAACTTTAGAGTTAGTCATGAATTTCTAACAAATCCTTTCTCAGTCTCTACCTCAGTGGGTAAATCTATCATAGCCCGATAGGTATACAGGAACTCTCCGGTTATAGTATCTTATAAAGTCACTTCAGCAGACTTAGTCCAATTAGAGATGACATATTTTGATATCATTCTTAGCATGGATTGGCTTTATTCATGCTATGCCTCAGTTGACTACAGAAATAGAATTGTCCAGTTTCAGTTTCCGAATGAGCTCATCATAGAGTGGAGGGGTAGTACTTCAACACTTAAGGGTAAACTTGTTTCCTACCTTAGGGAAAGGAAAATGATATCTAAGGGATGTGTTTACCATCTCATTTGAGTCCAAGACTCTATTTCAAAAGACACTAATCTTGAATTAGTATTAGTAGCATGTGAATTCCCAAACGTATTTCACGAAGGTCTTCCCGGAGTTCCTCCCAAAAGGAAAGTTAACTTCGGAATAGACCTTCTTCCATATCTCGGCCCATATTAATTCTTCCATACAGAATGGATCCAACAAAACTCAAACAATTAAAAGAACAGTTAAAAGATCTCCTATATAAGGGATTTATCAGACCCAGTGTGTCCCCATGTGGTGCACCAGTTCTATTCATACGTAAGAAAGATGGTTCTCTCAATATGTGTATAGACTACTGTCAGCTAAATAAAGTTACGCGCAAGAACAAGAATCCACTTTCTAGAATCGATGACTTATTTGACAAACTTCAGGGTGCTAGTTAATTTTCTAAGATAGACCTCAGATCAAGCTATCATCAGCTCAGAGCAGAGAATACGTCATTATGAAAATAGCTTTCAGAACTTGGTATGGTCACTTCAAATTTCTATTCTTGTCCTTTAATCTTACTAATGCCCCAATAGCTTTCATGGGCTTAATGAGTCACATGTTCAAGTAGTACTTGGACATGTTCATTATATTTTTCATTGATGACATTCCTGTGTATTTCCTTTGCAAGAATGATCACGCAGATCATCTCAAAATCATATTTCAAACTCTCGAAACCCATTAGTTATCACGATATTTATTCATGTCTTATATGCCAGCTCTATGATCATGGCTCATATTCGAGCACGTTAGCAAAAATCATGTACTCTTACTGTTCCTAGTATAAGGAATTTTAGTTCACTCAGTGTTATGAACTATGTTCCATGAATACATAAACTTAAGAGTTAGTTTATGCCACTCATGACTCAGGTACCCATGCCATGCTATATAATATGCTCAGTTCCAATGACCCATGCTACAAACCTAACAATTGGCTAAATTCAGATTACGTCATGTATATCCTTATTTTATATCTTTTGATAAATCCACAGTGTTGATGTTTTTTCTTCAGGCCATAGTTAAGTGTTGATTTTGGTATAGTATTCATGCATACATCAAGTCCTTATGTTTTAATCCTTCAGTGGACTCTCCTTACAAAATGATATAGTGATGAGTGATTTCTTAGGTGGGAGAGAGTAAAGTTTTTATGTTAAAGCAAAGATTTTTTAATGCTTGTCTTAAACGAGGCTATAGCTATGAAGATAAGCTTGAATGTCAGGTTAGTATGCAAGTATCTCGCTAGCAAGAAGTTGAATGTAGTTTCAAAAAAAGGGGGAAATCAAAATTTTTCCTAAGAGGAGAAGCTGAGAAAATACAGAGTGTCAGTGTCTATTCGGATCCTTGATTTATGTAAATACCCATCATGAAGCTATCAGAGCCCAGAATTTAGTCCCAGTTACATTTTCAATTATCGTCTCAATTACAGTCTCAGTCACAGTCACAGTCCAGTAATCAGATCAGTAACTCAGTTCAGTTTTAGATTTGCTTTACCATAATGTATAGTTATTAGTTATTCAGTTATCAATGTTTCAGTACCTTAGTTTATAGACTATTTTAGAGTCATGTTATACGCTTGGTCTTGCCTTCTTAAATAATACAGTTTTCATGAATTCATGCTCAGTTATCCCGTGTTACCCAGTTATCCCTTACCTCGTATACATAATACTCTATAGTTTCCATCCAGTTATTTAGACTAAGTACAGTTCAATATTATATGACCAGGTATTCAACTATCAGCCATTCAAATAATTAGATAACTTAGTAAGTTTATGCACTCATGCTTAACACCCATGTAAATATTTTCAGTAGTCTCATGTGATGTGTTGTACTAAGGTGGAGAGTATAGTTGAGAGAGTATTAAAGGGATATGTCTAATCTTGCAAATTTGTAGTTGTAGTGCATACGGCTTAGTCACTCTATCTTAGATAATGTTTCGTAGACCTCGACTCATATTACTGAATTTTAGCCAAGATGTGATTTTCTTATTCAGTTGCTCCATTCAGCACATGTCAAGATTCCATGCTTTCTAAAGTAACTAGAACTCTATATAAAGAGTGTCAAGGAAATGATTCAATTAAGTACAATTTTTCGGCATGAGTAAATTCATAAAGCCAACAATTAAGTTTAGCAATCAAGCAGACAAGTTTGTATGGTTTGGTTTCCCATCTTTCCATCTAGATGAACTATCTGAAGTCTTAGAAATATAACTACTCCAAGATCGAGTAACCATATGGTTTCAAGTTAAGCTTAGTTTAGGTGTCATGCCTCAGTTTTAGATCCCCGATATGTAGGCACAATTCAGTTTGTAGGTGCCCTATGCATTATGTCAGTTTTCTTCGGTATTTTAGCCAAGTCAGCATTCTTCAAGGTACATAATATACCAAAGGGGGGATGCACTATAATCCTCCGAGATTTCAAGATCTAAACATTCCATCCTCTCTTTACATAAAAAATTCAATTGGAGTAGTAGGTGCTCATAGATTAACCCTCAAGTTCCAATCTCAGTCGTAAGACAAGTATTCAGGGGCTCATTTCAGTTCATAATATTCATTTTATGTATCACGTTTCAGTCTCAGTTATGTTCTCATGTTCCCGTTCATACATATTTAGTAAATGATCTTAGGTTCATCGTATTCCTAGCTTAAGGTAACAACATTTCATAGATTAGCTTAGTTCTATGTTCAGTTATAGTTGTAAACATGGTATCAGTTACCAGTGCAAATTCAGTCATACCTTCATGAATTAGTTTAGTCATATACTCATGCATCAGTTATGCATGTTCAGTTTGAAAACATAGCTTATCAGTAGTTTCAGTCAGGTGTTCCATGCATCAGATATGTATGTTCAGTGTGTACGTTCAGTCTATCAGGGCTTCTCAGTTTAGTCAGTGTAATTCAAGGATAAATGTTCCCAAGGGAGAGATATTGTAAGACCCCACAAAACTCTAAGCTTCACTCTGTCTTTTAAAGCTTGTTAAGGGGTCCCACAATTAGAAAATTTTAGCTAAGTATTCAGAAGTAGTGTTATTTTAACCTTCGTAGGTTGGAGACTCTATTTCATGACCCTCATAACCTTAAATTAATGATTTTGTTAGGTTGAATCAGTATCAGGAATGTCAGTTGGTCTTCCCGGATAAGTTTTGGAATTTTTGGACTTCGTTTGAAACATATTTGAAAGCTCAAACTAGTGGATTAACGTTATCTCGATGCGCCGCATCGCCCATTGCATCGATAAATATTTTCCTCCAACACCCAGTGAAATTCTAGTTAACCGACGTGGACTCAATATGGTGTGTTAGCCATCACGTCGATGCCAATGACATGCCAATTCAGCCAGTACATCGCTAGGCCAGTTTTTCATTCATTTAAAACAATGTCCAGAGAGGTAAATGAGACATTTTCCTCACTTTAACCTAGCCCCTAAAATACAAAATTCAGCCATCACAAAGCAAATTACACTATTTTTCTCTCAAATTTCTCTCAAGAGCAAAACCTTAGAACATCAATTTCAAAATTAATTCTCAAGAACACTCCATCAATCTTCAATAATTCAATTGTTAAGGTATGTCAAGTCAAAATCTAAGGGTCCCTTGCACCCTTGGAGTTCAAGAATCTATTTCGAAGACTTAAAGTGTTTGATTTCATGAATTTCATGTTGGGTTTGTTTATATGAATATAATGATTAATTGGGTTTCTAATCCATGTTTTGTTACAAATTTCATGTTGCGTTATTTGATATATGTCTAGAATTATGTAAATCCATGCTAAACCTTGAAATTGTAAATGCGTATTTAAATTATGGTGACTATATGTAGTTAGTGGCATGTGCATGTATTATATTGTCCAGGTGTTTGTAAATATGCTAATATGATTTGACTAGTTTAAGCATATCATGTTATTATGTAAGCTCACTTATACACAGGCTTATGTATATCAACTGTTTGGTGAAATGTCTAGATGAATGCATCGTTAGTGTCAAGTATTGTATGCTACTAAATTTATGCAGTGTTTTACTTTTTCATGCTATCGAGTCTTAGGGGTATTTAATACACAAAAAAACTATCTATTTTCTAGAGCTATAGTAGCTACAAAATAGTTTCAATAGTACTTAATAATCAGTTTTAGTTCAGCCTTCAGTTCAAAAATCAGTAGTACTCAGTCCATAACTCAGTAAACTCAGTCAATTCATAGAATTCAATTAGTAATTAGTTTAGAATCCAGTGAACTCAGTCCAGTTAACAAGAGTAGTAACAGTTCAGTCCATCCTAGAACAATTTAGAAATTTTTCTAGTATCTATTAAGTTGGGAGTTGGATTCAGAACCGAGTAAGCCCAAGGATGGGTACTCACCTGCCAGTTAGAGGGTATAATCCTTAGAAGCAATCCTTGTATTCCATAAATACGTAGACAATGTAGGTTGAGACATCAACCTACCAGTTAAGGGTTAATGAGGTATTTTAAGCTTCTAGTTGCGGGTACCACCATTTTCATTCAGAGCACCTGCTAGATGAGGGTGACTCAGCTTGTCTTTACCCGTGGTACGATACTGACACCTTTCCAACTAGGGTTAAAGGTTGGACCTCAATATTTTCAATGAGGGGCATGTCGGTTAGATGATTACCTCCCACGGTCTCAGTTTTAGTCTTTAGAATAGAACTTAGTTCAGTTCTACAAAAATTAGGACTGTCAGACACAGTCACTCAGTTCAGTACAAAACTTAGAATAGTTCCATAGAATTAGGAATGTCAGATACAGTCACTCAGCTCGGTATAGAACTCAGACCAGCTCTTCAGAATCAGGACTATCAGATACAGTCACTTAGTTAACAGAAATACAGTATTAGTAAACTTAGATATTAGTAAACCAATGAGTTTTAATATAGTAATCAGTGTTACCATGACATCGGTTATAGTTTATGTATTCATGCATGTACTCCCATTTAGTTATACTCATGTCATTCAGTTGGTATTGTTCATACATATGAACCCATGCATCCCGGCTTACCTCACTTAGCATACCAGTACATTCAAAGTATTGACGCATACTTTTTTTTATGCTATGATGTCTTATATCATAGGTTCAGATACATAGGATCTCGATCACACTTAGTAGCCCAATCCATCAGCAGCAGACTAGTGGTGAGTCCTTATTTTTAAGGACAAATTTATTATTCCAGTATTTCATTACTCAGTTTACTTTCGTAGTTGGATTTAGTTGGGAACTTGTCCCATCAACTCCTTATTCTGACAATAGAGGATTTTCAGACATAGAGTATTTGTATACAGATGTTCAGTTTTGGTATTGATGTAACGTACTCAGTATTTATTTTAGATTTGAACCTTATAGCAGATTTTTGCCTAATTTCCACATAATTATAGTATTGTTATTCAGTTAATGCAGTAGTTACCAGTCATGGGTTATCTTGTGGTCCTTTGGGATTATGAGCACCGTGTAGCATCTTGGGTACAAACTCAGGGCATTATAGGGGTAGTCTCCGATTGTAATAGGGGGTTGGGTTTAGAGTGTTTTAGGAAGATTTTTTCCATCGGAACAGAGACAACAGTGGTAGTGGGGTATTTCTTAAGGAGGGTTTGGTCTATTTGATTTGGATTTGATCAGGGAGGTCGTAGTATTCCATTTTCTGATGTTGGAGCTGGTTTGGAAAGTTGTCCTACCAGCGCTCCAGTGAGCTTCACCGATAATTTAGATAGTAATGAGATCTATAATTCTATCAAAAACTTCCCTGAAAAATTAAAGACCAACCTATTTTTCTCATTTCTTACTACTGTATTTGCCTTTTTTTCCTAATCACTCTCTTGTTTTGCTATTTCTCTCTCCGTCCCTATTTCTCTCTCTATCTCTCAATTCTTCAATGTTTTTTATGAATCGCTTCTTCTACTGTGTATTATGTGTGTGTATTATATGTACTGTTGTGTGTAATTATGGTATGAACAGAAATAGAGTCCTCTGTGGTGCTGAATTATGTGTATATATGTCTATTGGTGTCTTTTATTTGTTGTGTGTATTTTTTAGTGAGGAGTTAAACATGAGTGAGAGGTTTTTTATAGTGGGTAAAAAAATGTAAGTTGAGTGGGGGATGGGGTAAGGGGTATGTAGGGTAGGGTGAGCAGATTGTATTTTTGTTACCAATTTGTTATTTTTATTTTTTATGGAAGGGTTGTCAAATAAGATGGGGTTCATGGTAAGGTAGGGTAAATCGATAAAATTAACTTTTGAGAGAGTCAAATTTACGTGTCTACAATAACCACTATAGAATGTTTAGAAGTAACGCGATGCGTGTTCATAAGTTGCTACTTCTTATTTGAGTGTTTCAATTCTTGATAATATGCTTGATATTCTTGAGTCTTCTAGGATAATACATGTGAGAACTCCTTGGATGAAGTTATTTTGTGAGACACCTTTCTTTACTATTCATTTGCATATATGATATTCATATTTACAGAGTATATAGTATGTTGATAAGAGTAGCAACCTGGAAAATAGGTGTGTTCTTGTCCCCATTTTATATTTTTTCATTGATACCTATGGTGGATGTCATTGTGATGTGATGCTTGATTGTAAAGGCATGCTTGGTAGGCATAAGGTTGTTGGATTGGATGGTAATAAGTATTTCCCATGTGATTAATACTTGGTTTTATTACTTGATGTTATGGGTTTGATGAGCTATGTTTGTCAACTTATGTAGACTATTATGTGTTACTTGACTTAAAGGGGGATTTGTGCTTCCCTAAATGTAGAACTATTGAGGAACAACATAAATGATTTTCTAAACACCATGATTTTTTTGATTCACTCATTTGTCAACGTTTTCTATATTCTCATGTATCTATTATTTTGTTTGGTTACAAATCCTTTATGACTTATTTTGAACTCGTTTATATGTTAAATGTGTGCACCCTCGGCATGGTGATGGACTTGCTATTGCTAACACTAACCCACATGCCATGAGGATCTTCTTGTTGCTTGTTTTTTCTTTAGTATTGCTAGGTTTATATTCAAGGATGAATCCTTTTCAAGAAGGGGAGAATGACATAAATCGAGCTTCATCAATATCAAGGAATAAAGAATTAATGATCAAGAATATGCTAAAGTAAAAGTACAAGAAAGAAAAGAAATAAAAAGGCTATGGATGCAAAGTGACTATTTTTGACATATAAGCCTTATTCTTAGAACACCCTTATTTTATTAAGGATAAATTTGTAATTAGTAGTATAAGCTATAAATAGTTGAGATTAGCTCGTTTTAGGGAGACTAGTTTTGATTATTGATATTTTGATGGGAGAAACTTTTGTGATAGTTGAGGCTATGGCCTTAGTTGCTATTGAATATTGAATGGATTGCCTGCTTGAGGAAATCATTCCTCTTGAGGATGTCTCTAGAGATTCACTGCTTGTTTATTCTTAATATGGAGTCTTGATTTTTGTATAATCATGAGTGCGTCCCACTCTTGTGTCAATATATCATCCTTTATCATTGTTTATTTTAATTTCTTATTTTTAGTGTTAGGCTTTTGATTATTTGTTTTGTTTATCATTGTTTTTGTTGTTCCTTTAGTCTTTCATGTATTCCATCTCGTATCAGAAATAGGAGAAAGATCTAGAGGATAATCATGAATAAGCAGTAATGAGAGTAAATTGAGGGAAGAGTTGGAGTAAATGATGTACTACCTAATTTTTTGCCTAAATTTGTGGAATGTATCTAGCGGAATGTTGTTAAGAAATTATAAAAATCGATTCTAATATATAATTAAGAGGAAATTTCAGAAATAACTTGAGTTCAGTAAAAAAAAAAAGGGGCATCTGTAGCATAGTTATCAATATTAGAAACCGTAACATTGTTTTAGTTGCTAGTTGTTGAATCATCTCTATGCAGTTGCATGTATTTCATATAAATATAAATATAGTAAAATTCAACTGGTTGTATTCAATTAAAGTGAATATATACGTAATTGCATTTATATATGATACATTTGTATTTGTATCATTTGATAAAAATACAAATATCTTATATACAATAACAAATACAACTACATCATCAATACCACTAATACAATAAGTACCAATAATGGATATATACATATACACACATACAAATATATATACAAAAATAAATATAAATATTAAATACTGTTATAAACTAATAAAGAATTAAAAAGAAGAATAGAGAGAATAGAGAGAATGATTCTTATTTTTTCTCTTAAGGGATTATTTATAATGAAGGAAGCCCTTCTATTTATAGGGAGAATTTGCCCTAGTTTCACACTAAAAGACAAATACATCAAATAAATCTTGATAGACATTCACTATAATTGATATATATCATAACACTCCCCCTTGAATGTCTAACAATACGCATATAGTCTGCCTTATTAAAAACCATACAAGGAAAACCCAGTGGGACAAAACCTCGTAAGGGAAAAAGAGTACAGCGCATATTAGCTCCCCCTAATAAGAACATCCTTGAACCTTTGCATTCTGATCTTATGCACCATCTTCTTGAAAGTTACAATTGAAGAAGACTTGGTGAATAAATCAGCCACATTGTCACTTGAACGAATCTGTTATACGTTAATATCATCATTCATTTGAAGCTCATGTGTGAAGAAGAGCTTTGGTGAAATCTGCTTAGTTCTATCCCCTTTTATGAATCCACCTTTCAGTTTTGCTATGCATACTGCATTATCTTCATCTAAAATTGTGGGTACTTTGTCACATTTCAAGACATATTTTTCTCGAATGAGATGTATTATGGACCTCAACCACACACTCTTGGCTTGCTTCATGAATAGCTAAAATCTCAGCATGATTCGATGAAGTGGCTACGATAGACTATTTTTTTTATCTCCAAGATGTGGCAGTACCTCCATATATGAATACATAGCCTGTTTAAGACCAAGACTTATGAAGGTCGAATAAGTATCCAGCATCAGCATAACCAACATGATCAGAATTTCAATCTTTAAAATAAAATAATCCCATATCAGTATTCCCCTTAGATACCGTAATATGTGTTTGATCCCATTCCAATGTCTCCTAGTAGGAGCAGAACTATACCTTTTTAGCAAATTTACTGAAAAAGCAATATGCGGCCTTGTAGTATTTGCAAGCAACATTATTGCACCAATTTCACTAAGATATGGTATTTCAGGACCAAGGAGTTCCTCATTCTTTTATTGAGGTCGAAATGGATCCTTATTCACATCAAGTGATCGAACAACCATAGAAGTACTTAATATATATGCTCCATCCATATGGAATCATTTCAACACCTTTTTTGTGTAGGCCGATTGATGGACAAAGATACCGTTTGTCAAATGCTCAATTTGCAAACCAAGGCATAACTTTATCTTTCTGAGATCTTTCATGTCAAATTATATCTTTAGGCAATCAATTGACTTTTGAAGCTCTACTGGCGTTCCAATAAGGTTTATGTCATCGACATAGACAACAAGTATAACAAACTCCGATGTTGTTTTCTTTATGAAAATACATGGGCAAATTTTATCATTTGTATAACCTTTTTTAGATAAATATTCACTAAGACGGTTATACCACATGCGTCCAGATTGCTTCAAACCGTACAATGATCTTTTCAATCTAATGGAATACATTTCCCAAGGCTTTGAACTATATGTTTTCAGCATTTAGATCCTTCAGGAATCTTCATGTATAGCTCATTATCAAGTGATCGATATAGATAAGTTGTTACCACATCCATCAAATGCATTTCAATTCTCTCATGGATAGTGAAACTAATAAGATAACGCAATGATATTGCATCCATAAATGGTGAATATGTCTTATCATAATCGACACCAGGCCATTGTAAAAATCCTTGTGCAACAAGGCGTGCTTTATATATTTGTATTTTATTTTTTTCGTTTCTTTTTTGAACAAAGACACATTTATAGCCAATGGGCTTAACACCATTAGGTATTTGAGCTATGGGTCTAAAAAATTCACGTTTGGCGAGAAAATTCAATTCATATTGAATCGCTTCTTGCTATTTTGGACAGTCATTTCATTGTCGATATTCTATGACAGATCCAAGTTCAAGATCCTCGCTATCTTGCATGATTTTCATTGCAAAATTATATTCAAAGACATATCCACTATTATTTCAGATCGATTCAGATTAGCTTCAACATCACTTGAATTTATGGATAGTTTCTCATTTTCTTGAGTCTTGGGATCATTGATTCCTTTAGGGATATCAACATTTATCAAATCTTAAACTTTCGTATGTGGATCTTTCGTAGTGTCATCTTGACCAGTTTTTTTCTTTTTCTAGGATTTTGATCCTTAGAACCTAATGGTCTACCACGCTTCAAGCGTGCTTTAGATTCATTAGCTATGACACTAGTGGATGGTTCTTTAGGGACATCAGTTCGAATTGGGACATTCTCTGCAGGAATATGTGATTTAGTGATCCTTTTTAAATCTGTAAATGCATCTGGCATTTGATTTGCAATTCCCTATAGATGAATAATCTTTTGTACTTCTTTATCACAAATAGAAGCACGTAGATCAAGATGAGATAGTGATAAATTTTTTCATCAAATTTCTTTTTTGATGTCACTATCTTCTCCCCCTAATTTTGGAAAAAGTATCTCATCAAATCGATAATATACATATCCAGCAGTGAACATATCTCCTATTAATGGTTAAAGATAGCGAATAATGGAGGGTGATTCAAACCCAACATAAATTCCTAACCTTATTTGGGCTCCCATAGTGGTGCGGTTTAGTGGTGCTATCGGCACATAAACACCGCACTCAAAAATTTTCGGATGAGATATATTAGGCTCTTGACCCAGAACCAACTACAACAGAGAAAATTTATGATAATTTTTCAGTCTAAGATGAATAAGTGTTGCAGTATGCAAAATTACATGACCCTAAATAGAAGTGGGAAACTTAGTTTTCATTAGTAATGGTCTTGCTATCAACTGCAGACATTTGATTAATGACTCAGCAAGGCCATTTTAAGTGTGAACATGGGGTACAGGATGTTTCACTATTATCCTGATCAATAAGCAATAGTCATTAAATTCTTGGGATGAAAATTCTGCATCATTATCAAGGCGAATAAACTTGATTTAATTATCAAGAAATTATGCTCGTAATCATATTATTTGTGCCAACAATTTTGTAAATGCCAAGTTGTAAGATGACAAAAGGAACAAATGAGACCATCTAGAAAAAGCATCTATTAGGACCATGAATTATCCAAACGACCTAATTAGTGGGTGAATTGGTCCACAAATATCCCCATGTATGCGCTCCAAGAACGCGGGGGACTCAATCCCAACTTTTGTTGGCGATGGTCTCCCAATCAATTTACCTTGATAACAATCATTACATAAAAATTTACCATTCAAAAGAACCTTCAAGTTCTTTAATGGATGCCCATTTGAATTTTCTATTATTCGTCTCATCATTATTAATCCTGGATGTCCCAGAACATCATGCCAAAGTACGAAAGTATTGGAATCAGTAGACTTTCAGTGTACTATGGAATGTTCCTTAATTTCACAAATCTTGGTCCAATATAGGCCAGAAGATAAAGCAGGGAACTTTCTAACAACACATGTCTGCCTAGAGACATTCTTGGTGATACCAAGATATTCAAGATTCATATCATCAAATGTCTTAATATGATAACCATTTTCACGGATATCTTTAAAACTCATAAAGTTTCTCCGAGACTTGGGAGAGAACATAACATTATTTATGATGAGTTTAGTTCCCTTGGTCAAGTCTATAATGGTTTTTTCGAAGCCTTCAATCAAATTAGCACTACCATAAATTGTAGTAACATTAATCTTGTCCATGTTTAGATGAGAGAAATATTTCTTGCCTTTGAATATCGTATGTGTAGTGCCAGAATTAATCAAACAAATATCTTCTTGAAAATTATCCATATCTTTAAATAAAATAACATGCACCAAATAAAATATATATTAAATCTTTGTACAAAGTGAAAACTTATACTATAAAGAATTATTAAACACATTTTACTAAGCAATTAAATAAAGTTGGTGACTATGTACATCGGACAACACATTAATTAAGCAAATTACACTATCCAAACTATCTTATCCAAACTGTACATTGTTAAAGAATAAACAAAATAGTTGGGGGTCACGTGGGACCTTACGGCCGAACACAACAACAAGAGTAATAAGTGCTCTATTAATATTACATAAAGAATATAATATATTAAAAAAAGATGTGGTATTGTGGAGTTTTGCATGCAAAAGTTAAAAGGGTTTAATCCGTGCAAGTATTACACATATAAAATTTTACTTGTTCTTTGCACATATCGTTTCCCTTTTTTTTCATTCCTCTTTTCAAAAAATAATGATAAAATTAAAATTTAATTCAATTCAATAATAAAGAACAATAATATAATTGAATTAATCAATATTAATAAAAAACTAATACTCATGCAAACAAGTACTTTTACATGATTCTTTATTCACTAACAATTGACAGTAAAAATAAAATAAAATTAAAAATCATTTATTCTTTCATGTTTACAGAACCATCACCAATCAAGTGATCAATCTTTCCTTCAGGGTGCTCAAAAAAGTCTGTTACATCCAAACATATGATGTCAACATTATTTTCAACGAGAAAGTTAGCCTCAGAATTTCTCTTTTTTTCTTTAGTGATGCTTGATAAAGATCAACCAAGTGCTTGAGAGCACGAAAATCACGTGAATAATATCCTTTTCCACCACATAAAAATCAAGTAACTGCTTCACGTTTCTCATCTTTTCTCTTTTTATTTGATGAATTATTAACACCTAAAATAGGGTTTCTTTCTTGGTCATCACAACCATGACCACGACCACGTCCATGACCAGGGCTGCAACCTTTTCCATGCCTAGCATGGTGAGAGGGCGCATCATTTAACTCAGGGAATGGTGCAGATCCAGTTGGTCGGTTCTTGTGATTTTTCATCAACAAATCATTATTTTATTCAGCCACGAGAAGATGAGAACTCAGTTTAGTATACTTCTTGAAACCTTTTTCTCGATATTATTACTGTAAGAGCACATTCGAGGCGTAAAAAGTGGAGAACATCTTTTCCATCATATCATTATCATTGACCATCTCTCCACAAAGTTTCAATTAAGAAGAAATTCTGAACATGGCAGAATTGTATTCATAAACCAACTTGTAGTCTTGAAATCTTAGATGCATCCACTCATATCGTGCTTTCAGGAGGATGACCATCTTAAAGTGGTCAAACCTTTCTTTTAGGCTATTCTATAATACGAGTAGATCCTTAGTAGTAAGGTACTCAAATTTTAGAACTTCATCAAGATGATAACGGAAGAAAATCATAGCCTTAGCACGATTTTGACTAGATGTTGTATTTTCATTCTTTATGGCGTCTCCAAGACCCAAAGCATCTAGGTGTATTTCAGCATCCAACACCCATGAAAGATAGTTCTTGCCCGAACTTTGAAGGGCAACGAACTCACATTTTGTAAGATTGTTAGCCATATGGAAAAAGGAAGAAATAAAATTAAAAAAACCTTAGCCTTAGCCTTCAAATTTGAGATGGTAGAGTCTCGTGCTGATAACGTGTTATAAACTAATAAATAATAAAGAAGAAGAGTAGAGAGAATAGAGAAAGTGATTCTTATTTTTTCTCTTGAGGGATGATTTACAATGAAGGAAGCCCTTATATTTATAGGGGAATTTTCCCTAGTTTCACACTAAAAGACAAATACATCAAATCCTGATAGACATCAAATAGATCTTGATAGACCTTGATAGACATTCACTATAATTGATATATATCATAACAAATACAAAATATAGGTTCCTAATAAAAAAAAGAAAAAATACTAAGATTGTGGTATTTTCGTATTTGTACTTTATAGTTCACACTTGTATTTATATGTTTTAGTTTGCACCATCATTAATATTTTATATAATTCTCACTTGTAATTTTAAAAATTATTTTGTATTTTTATTTTATAGTTGACTGCATATTATATTTTTATTTTGTGATTTTATTTGTATTTTTATTTATCTTTTTATTTGTATTTATATTTATATTTATATTTGTATTTGTATTCTATTTGTGTCGACGCACTTGTATTTTAAAGAACTATTTTATATTTATATTTGTAAGTTGACTGCATATTATATTTATATTTGTAATTTCATTTGTTTATATTTAAATTTATAGTTGATATCATCATTTGTATTTTTAAATAATTGTAAAAGAATTGTTATTTTTCTTTTTACAAACAGTTGTATTTGTTGATACGAATTGTATTTTATTGATACAAATTGAAAAATACAAATACAAAGAGTCAATCATAAAAATATAAATATTACATTTGTATCAAGTGATACATGCTTAAACAACTTGAAGCAAACACATACAAATATTTGTTTATATACATATACAAATGATAAATTTGACATATAAATACCAATGATACATTTGCATTGAATGATATGTTCTATATTTGTATGTTTTAGACTCGAGAAAATATAATAAATCCATACACTACTTGATATATAAATAGAAAAGATAAATTGTACATATTCACAACTAAACTATTCAAATAAAAATAATAAATTTACTCAAAATACATAATATGATACAAATAAATATAAAATATAAAATACTACAGCAATAACAATACAAAGAACAAAATATGAAGAAAAAAAAAGTAAAAAAGAAGGAGAAAAAATGGCAAAAAAGAAAAAAAGAAAAAAGAACAAAAACACTAATAAAAAGCAAGTCTGCAAAGAAAAAAAATAATAACCAAAAAAAATGAAAAAACGGAAAAGAAAAAAAGAATATAAAAAAGGAGAAACAATGAAAAGAAAAAAAAAAGAAAAAAAAAAGAAAAAAGAACAGAAAAAAAAAGAAGGAAAAGGAAAAAAGAAAGAAAATTGAAAATAAAGAGAGAAAACAAATAAAAAAAGCTAATAAAAAAAATAGAACGATAAATAGAAGATGAAAAAAGAAATTTAAGGTAGAAAATAAAGGAGAGAGATTATGAATGATGTTTAATTTGCCAGAGAGGCTATGAATTATTATTCATATTAACTTAGGCTAAATAGGGTAATTAGGCACTTATGTTTGGTGAGTCATATAGTTATCCCTATAATTAATTTAAAGTCTTGTGTGATTAGGTAGATATACTATTGATGTTTGTTTAATTATGTAGGTTTCCCATTATTTACACAAAGATTCCAAAACCCGATTTTTATGTTACTAGTTTAAGTTATATCCCAAGTTTAAATTGTTTTTTAGATTTAACGATCAAAAAATATATTTAAACTATTACTTTTCTCGATTATCACATCCAACTATCCGTTCATATCTTCTTCTCCTTGAACTATTTGCTTCCCCAAAAAATAATATAATTGAATTTGTATGGGGCTAAGGACACATATTTCGATTTAATTCGTTAAGTTCAGTTATTTACAATTAAATATGTTTGTCAAGAATAACAATAAAACAATTAAAAAGTAAATAAAGTCGAAGAAGCAATGGAGCTATAATGATGAGTATTAGCACTGAATCTGATGATGTTCAAGAGTTCTTTTTTTTGGTGAAGAAGAGCGCTTGCATTAGTATAAATAAGGGTTAGTTCCAAGAAAAGACCTAGTTAGGAACAAAAACATGAGAGTTTTGTTTAAAGCTACTATTGCTAGATACATTTTGGGAGAAAGATTTACCATTGAATTCTTCCCAAAAAACTACTCCTATACTAGCTAGAGGAGTGACAAAAACATGGAGGTTGTCAAAGAGGTCTTACTTGGAGCCCATCTTTCCCATTGAGCCTGCTACTTTATTCTGCTCCTGATATGTGTGGTAGACTAGAGGATTCTCCAACTTCTCTAGGAGAGATCTGGATTAAAAACAATAAAGTTATATTTCAAGTTTCCATGGTGTAGCATGTTAATCACTTCTAGAGAATCGGTGTGTATATCCAAGGGCATTAAGTTATGTTCTATGGCCATGTTGAGGCCTTCTTTGAGGGCTAAGAGCTCCATGAGATTGTTGGTGGCATGGGTGAAGCTTCTGCTGAAGCCCACTACCCAGTTCCCTCTACTATTCCTAATGACACCTCCTATCCCTCTCTTACCAAGGTTCTCTATACATAACCCATCAGTGCTGAGCTTATGAGGGTTGGAGGTAGGGGTTACCATTTAATGGTGATGTTGGTCCTATGGTGGTGATTACTAAAATCCCTTAGGTGGTGAAATTCCACTGCTTCTGCATGAGGTATGCTGAACAGGTTGAGAGTTAGAATTTTGGAAGTTCCTACCATTTTTTATCTTCCATAAATGCCAGAGACAGAAGGGGAGAAAGATGCTCCAAGGAGTGTTTGGGTCAAACTCGTCACTACTAATAATCTTCCAAGTGGTGTGCTAATTATTATTGTCATACATGAGGTATATTTAGATGAAGAGTACCTTTCTACTTCTGTATAGGTGATGCCAAAAGGTCTTGGCAACATTGCATCCAAAGAAGATGTGGTATTTGTCCTCCTTGCTACTGTTGTAGTGTAGATGATGTAGGAGGAGGTCATATTCAGACCTCTTTTAGGAAGAGTATGGTTAGTGTGAAGGCTGTTGTGGTGCAAGAGCTACATGAAGGTTTTGATCTTATTAGGAATTCTGAGTTTACATATCCAGTTGTACAAATGGTGATTAATGTTAAGGTGTCTTTCCAGTTTATAATGTAATGATAAGAATTTTTACAGAAAAAGGTGCCATCTCTAGTAAGTCTCCAAACAGGGGTGTCTTGCTTAAGGGTGGGGTTTTGAAGAAAGACACTCTTAATATTGTGGATAATATTGGTGGAAAAGCGGAAGGGCAGAGGGGAAAAGCCCTATCTGCCTTCGTTCTAGATATCCTTGACATTTATGTGGATGTGGAGTGATAGTATAGGCCCTTGAATAATGGAAGAAAAAGGAGGAGTTCCAGGGATCCATCTATCCTCCCAGGCATTCACCTTAGTTCTATTTTTTATGGCCCAGAATAGGGCATTCTTGCAAAGCTTCCAACTATTGGTTATGCCCTTCCATGTTTTAGAGGCTACAATAATATTATCTCTAGAGTTGTATTTTGAAAGGAGAGTTCCAGCCCAAAGAGAAGTAGGGTTGGATTACACTCTCCAACCCAAGCCACAAAGAAGAGCTTTATTCTAGATATTAACTCTCTGCATACCTAGCCCCACATCTCTTTTAGGAAGGGTTATAGTGTCCCACCCCAGGAGGTGCGTTTTCCTCTTGGCATCAGTGGTGCCCTAAATGAAGTTCCTTTGGGATTTGTCAATGAGTTTATGAATGGAACTTGGAAGGTGTATGTACTGCATAACATGATTAGAAATACTAGCCAAGGAAGATTTTGCTAGGGTTACTCTGCCTGTCATATTAAGGAACATGGTTTTCCAACCAGCCAACTTGTTGTTTAATTATCAATGAGGAATTGGAAGTCCCTCTTTTCAGGTTTTTTTGTGGAAGATGGAATAGCCCAGGTATTTTCCAAAATTGGTGAAAGGATGGATGCCCAGAGTGTTGCTGAGGTTCTTCTGGTCCTCTAGAGTACAGTTAACAGAGAAAATGACTTTAGATTTAGAAAGGTTTATCCTTTGAGCAGAATGGGAGCTGAAGCTCTAGAGGATTCTATTGATGGTGTTACATTTTTTAGGATCAGCTTTTGTAAAAGGAGTGAGGTCATCAGCAAAGAAAAGGTGGGAAACAGGGTATCCCCTTTTAGAGTTGGAAATAGGTGTCCAATTAAGAGTGTCAAACTCATGGTTAATTCTTCTGGTCAACATTTCCATACAAAGGATGAAGAGGTAGAGAGACATAGGATCTCCTTGTCTAATGCCCCTTTTGGGAGTGAAATTAGTTGTTCTCCCTCCATTGATAAGGATAGAGACGGAGGAAGAAGAGATACAACAGAGGATGAGCCTGATGAGTTTGGGAGGGAAATTAAAGAAGACTAGTGACTTACTGATAAAAGACCACTCTAGTCTATCAAAGGATTTATCTAGGATAATTTTGAGGAGCATATTGGACTTCTTACCCTTTATTTTGCAGAAGTAACTAACATATTCTTGAACAATGATAGCATTGCCAGAGGCTCTCCTGTTGGCCATAAAGCTGGACTATTAAGGGCCAATGATCTTACCTAGGAAGGGCTTTAGCCTGGTGATAATGATCTTGGTAATAAGCAAATACTGGGTATTGCAGATTCCTATAGGCCTAAAGTTCTTAAGTAAGGTTCCATTTCTATATTTGGGGATAAGACAAAGATAAGTAGAGTTCACATGAGGGTTCATAGAGCATGAGCTAAAGGTTTCCTGACAAAATTTAATTAAGGGGGATCCATAGTGTCCTAAAATTTCTGGTAAACAAAAGGATGTGGACCATCAGGACTAGGGTCCTTGTTGGGTTTGAAGGAAAATATAGCCCTTTTAACCTCCTCCATGGAAGGGATGGGTTGAAGGGCTTTTTGATTAAGGAGGTTAATGCTACCCTGAGTAGAGAGATTGGGCTGGGTAGCCAGATAACCTAGGGTATGGTCAGTAGTGTAGAGGTTAGCATAGTAGGAGGACACCATTTTCTCAATGTTTGCATGATGGTAGTGCCAATTCCCACCATCATCCATAAGGGAGTTAATTTTATTTCTTCTCTTTCTATTAAGAGTGGAAGTATGGAAGAATGTAGAGTTTGTGTCCCCTTCTACTAGCAAGGAGATTCTAGACTTGAGTTTCTATAACTCAGTCTCTAGGGTGAGGACCTGGTTGAACTATTTTAGTAGGGTAGCCTCCAGGTCATGGAGGAAGGGTCTTGTAGGATAATTGAGAGAGTTCTGGATACCAGCTAACCTTGCAAGCAAGTGCTTTTTTTGGCAAAGATGTTGCCAAAAATAAGTTTATTTTAAGTTCTAGCCCTGTCTTCAAACTCAGTGGTGGCCACAGTAATGCAATGACATTCTAGAAAGGAATCTCTAATAAGGTTAGGGAAATCCTGGTGACTAAGCCACATAGACTCTGAAAGGCTTGATCTAATTGGGGGTGGATAACCCATATTAAGGAAAAGGGGGAGTGATTAGAGTGAGTTCTAAGAAGGTGAGTGATGGTGGCCTCTGGGTAAAGATAAACCCAATCATCATTAGTAAGGAATTTGTCCAGCCTTTCTAATATGAGGCATTGTCTATTCCTATATATCATATTGGACCAAGTGCATTCACTACCTATGAATCCTAAATCAACGAGCTTATAATAATTTAGATAGTTCATAAAAAGGTCAAATTTTTCAGAGGCCATCAATATTTCATTAAAGTCTCTTCCAACTAGCTAGCTCTTTCCCCCAAGGAGGATGTAGGTACCAGAGAAAGAAGAGAGTTGGTCTCATAGGTCTATTCTGGTTTAAAAATCAATCCTATCATAAATGATACTAAGAAACCAAAAGGTGGGAGGGGAGTTTACCTTAACTTTAGCATTAATAACCTGAAGAGATATGAAGATAGAAGAAATAGAGATAGAGTCTTCTTTTTACATGATAAGAATCCCCCCATAGTTTCTATTTGCTTCAGCTTGGATATGGTTGTGGTATCTAAGCTCCTTACAAAAATCCTGGTGATAAGTCATTTTTGTTTCCAGCAAAGCAAGGATACATGGTTGGTGTATATTTATCATGTCCTTGCATTTTTTTCTAAACTCATCATTTTTGGCCCCTCTAGCATTCCACACAATGAAGTTCTTTATCTTGGTGTGAAGGGGGGTAGTAAGTTTGTGATGCATCCACCTTGTCCTTCCTCTTAGGGTTGGCGGTGGATGTCTGAAAAGGGGTCTTCCTTTTCCTACCAAGAGAAAATAGTTTGACCTTGATGGTCTCTTCTATCATAGGGTTTGTTGGGCATATTTTTATACCTAGACCTATTAACCATAGAGGTATCAGGATAACCACAATCTCCTAGACTGGCTTGGTGAACTCTAGATTTAGGGGTTCTACCAGATTGAGGATTTTAATTCTTGGCACCCTTAGTTGAGAGAGAAAGTCCTCCATATCCTTATTGCTTGCTTTCAAGGCCTCCTGTGCATTAAACCTGTCTATCCTCTTGATTGTGAGATGAGGAGAGGGTGTGGGGGTGGATCGTCCCATTTCCTGGCTAAGAGAGGCCAGTTGCTCCCCAATTGGATGTGTAAAGACTGGTCCTAAGAGAATCATTATAGGGTCATGAGGAGGGAAGAAGGGGAGTCCCAGACTAAGGTAGTTCATTGTGCTTGCTAGGGAATCTGTGCTCAGTTTCTCTTACACTGGTGATTTGATCACATGGAACAGGGTGGTCATCCATATATTGGACCCGTTTGTCTATAGACTCTAATTCAGGCTCACCATAGCTAGTTGGTCTAGGTATTGGGGGTCCTAAATTAGAATGATGATGTGTCTCTCCTCCCATTCCAATTGAAGAGGAACTATTTAGTTGGACAGGAAAACATCCAACAATGATGTTCGTTGATGTTTCAGAGAAAGTGGAGATGTTATGAAGGTGATCAGGTTGGAGGTTGGAGGGTCCATGAGAGCTTTCTTGAGAAAGCTCGATCAATTTTAAATAGAATATAAAGAGTGGGAGGGAGAGTGGGTGGGAGAATGCCGTTGAGGGATTTTTCCATGAGGAGATCCACCAGTATTAAATGCCCTGTCCTAAGTTGAGACATTCTCAGTCACATCACTGCAAAAAGTGGAAAGGTTTCCCATAGTTGTGAAAGAAGTCTCATGATTGTCCCAGCCATCGTGTAGAAAGGATGGCCCACACAAAATAGTCTCTTTAATTTTAGCATCAGTTTGTAAGATATGAGGATCAATTTTAGAAGGGATGGAATTATATTAAGATGGATTTGGTTCTTTACAACCCAATTAGGCTGTGGCTATAGGTCCAGAGGTTCCAAGGTAAATGGGTTATTTTCCCAGGAACCTATCCTGAGGTCCTCCTACCACTTTATTGAGATAGGCTTTGCCTTTTACTAGCCTATTCTTTTAAGAGGGCTTAAGGATAGAGCTGAGATTTGAAGACAGGCCTTGGGCCGACCCGTGTGAAGAAGTCTTAGAGGGTTGTTGGTGAAACTTTAGCTGCGCCACCCCTAGAGGAGTCGAATTGAGGAACTTACCTGACACCGCATCGAAGGTTTTAACCTTGACAATGGGTGGTTCTTTGATGTTATATTGGTGTGTCGTTTGAAATGCTTTTTTATTTTTGGAGAAATGAACCATCTGCCAGTCATTGGATATGTCTATTGCCGATTTGGTTTGCCCCTACTCTTTGGTGGCCTGTATTGCTATTCCAACTCCATTTTGACTACACTATGTAGATTTAAGGAGGTAGGAACATAGAGTTGTTGTGTGGCCTAATCTTCCGCAATGTTTACACAAGAATCCTTCTCCTTCATATAACAGGGGTTAAGTGTAATGATTGATGGATATCGATGCTACCACAGGGGTATTAAGGTGTATTTGGATACAGATCCTTGCGTACCTACCTCTGATCACAGTCTAGGTGCATGTATCTACCTTTAACAATTGCCCGATTCTATAGCCTATCCATTGTAGGATAAGAGCGTCAGACAACTCCGTTGGTAGTTGGGGAAACCTGACCTAGATGGCCATGGAATCCATCTTGCAATTGGCAGGTACGAACTTTGGTTCCCACTTTCGGACAGAGACAAAGGAACCTACGATGAACCATGGTACGCCATACAGAATTATCAATTGGATTTCCACCTTGGAGTATTTTGCTGTGAAGAAACTCATACCTAGATCTATTAGGGATAGGGGTTCTTGAATTTTATGAGGTCTTCCAACTTTCTCTTTAGATATTGGCGATTGAATTTGGAATGGACTGGTTTGACTATGACAAAGTGGATCCAAGGAGCATATAACCTCTGTTTGTCCTCCTCCGTCAGTAGAATACTTTGATTAGTGGTTCCGAGGATCCTGCCTTTTCTTAGTGGCTCAATGTCTAGATTCGAATTTGGGGGTATGATTTTCCCCATTACAGCATCTTTATACGAGAGTGGGAGAGGAAGGGGTTCCTTTATTTGTACTTCATTGAAGGTGGCCAGAATAAGGCAATTTGGTAGCAGAGGTGGAGTTAAGGTCGGGTCCATGGCTGAGTCGGTGCCAAAGGTAGGAGGGGTTTAGTGAGAGGGCAGTCTTTCTATCTCTATATCCAAATTTTAGAGCTTCAAGAGTTCTTGAGATCATATTCGAGAGTTAAGACTTGGAAAGACATAGAAACCTTGGAGCACAAGAGTATTATTAGTATGTTGCTTTTGTATTATTTTGAATTCAAATTATAGTTGTCTTTAAACTTCTATTTATAAGTAGAAAAGGTGAGTATTCACTATTAGAAAAAGGGGCTACGGTGACGGTTCACATACTGTCCTCAAAAACACGGAAATCGTCCCTATAGATCTATGGTGATGGTTAGAACAACCGATATAATTGAAGGTGTTATATTAGATCTATTTGATAGTATTCCGGGACAGTTTTGTAAACGATCGCTATACATACTCCTATAACGACAGTTATTCTGTTGAATAAATAGCGATGGTTTTTCGATGTTCGGATGGTTCCAGACCGTCCCTATATATACATTGTAGGAATTTTATAAATAGGATATTGCGACAGTTATAAGTCTGCTGGGGCGGTTATGAATTGTTCCTATATAACGTATTGGGATGGTTATGTAGACTCTATCGAAACAGTTTATATTATGTTGGAACGGCTACCTACCCGTCCTATATTATGTATAGGGATGGTTATGTATAGTCTATGTCAACAAATAATATTATGTTGGGACGGTTGCTATAGAACTATTAGGACGGTTATATATTCTATAGCGACAGTTAGTATGAACTGTCCTTATAATATATATTATGCTATTGTGACGATAGTTTATTTGTTGAAACAGCTGTAAACCATCCTATAATCTTTATAGGACGGTTATTTGTTAGTATTGCAACAGTTAAATATAGGCTACAAGAACAGTTTTCTAGGCTATTGGGATAGTTATTTTAGGCTATTCAACAATATTATATTATGCTATTGCAATGATTTTATAAAGCTAGCATAACACATGAAATATACATATTAATCACCAAAAGAAAAAAAAGTAACAGTAACTATTAATTCCCAAAATGATCACAACCAAGAAACCAAATATTTTTGTGACCATTCAAAAAAAAAACAAAGTGTACAAGTTTTGAATGTTCATTGTTTGAAACTTGGTCGAATTTTCCAAAATAACTAGTGTAACATGAAGCAAATTATGTGATCGATCTCTTAGACCAGGTCTAGTTCATCAATTTCGTTCCCCCCATCTTCTATGTCATGATCACCTACAACAATAAGAAAAACAAAATGGTCATGATAAGAATATATCAACAATAACAACATTAAATCAGTCCAACAACAATTAACCTTAGTCAAAATAGTAATCATTCAAAACAAACTTAGTAAATCAGTCCAACAACAACAATAAATCAGTTCAACAATACTAAATCAGTCCAACAACAACCTTAGTAAATTAGTCCAACAACAACTTTAGTAAATTAGTCCAACAACAACAACACTAACCAACCAAAACAGTCCAACAACAACCTGGGTATGAGCATATATAGCAACAACAACCTGGAAAAATATAGTAACCATCCAAAACTCCAAAAATATTAAGACAAAACAGAAATTTGGAGCGCACATTAAGTTTTCAACATTCACTCTTTAACATCGAAAGCAATAAACATAGCAAAAACTTGCAGGTATAAACAACATTCAAAAAAAGCTATTATAACTGACATTTGAAAGTACTATAATCACTCAAATAGGTAAGCACACTGAATTCATTATCAACAGAAACAACACTAAATCAGTCCAACAACAATTAACCTTAGTCAAAATAGTAGCTATCCAAAACAAACTGATAAGTAAATCAGTCCAACAACAAAACTAAATCAGTCCAACAATACTAAATTAGTCCAACAACACTAAACCAGTCCAACAACAATCTCAATAAATCACTCCAACAACAACGTTAGAAAATTAGTCAACCAACAACACTACTAACCAACCAAAACAGTCCAACAAAAACTTGAAAAAATATAATAACGATCCAAAAAAGAATTAAATCTTGAAAAAGTAACCTCTAAAAAATTTAAAGACAAAACATAAATCTGGAGCACATCCCCAACTATTAAGTTTCCAACATTCACTCTTTAATACCCGAAAGCAATGAACATAGCAAAAACTCGTAGCCGCAAATAACATCCAAAAAAATTTATTGTAACTAACATTTGAAAGTACTATAACCACACAAATAGGTAGACACACTAAATTTATTATCAACAACAACACCACTAAATCAGTCCAACAATAATTAACCTTAGTCAAAATAGTAACCATCTAAAACAAACTTAGTAAATCAGTCTAACAACAACAGTAAATCAGTCCAACAATACTAAATTAGTCCAACAACATTATAAATCACTCCAACAACAACCTTAGTAAATCAGTCCAACAACAGCAACAATAAAAAACCAAAATAGTCCAACAACAACCTGGGTATGAACGTAGCAACAACAAACTAAAAAAGTAACTTAAAGTCTCTTTTCAAAAAATAATAACAACAACAAACCTTCAGCAACAGTACACGACCGAAGTTTGTTGTTGCTAAACAACAACAACAACACATGCAATATCACGGCTAACCTTACAAACCGCATAGGTACCCAAAATCTTTTTACAATAAGAGAACAATAACTCAAATGTCATTGCTAAAGTGCAGCCATAGCACCACAAATAACCCAAACCACAGAAATAATCATACACCAATATTCAATAACTAAATGAAAAATAAAAAAGGAAACTTGGAATCCACAAATCAACAACACCCATTTCCTCAAAGAAGCTCAAAATCTCATTTTCTTTATCAAGAACTTCAATAGAACATCAACCCATGGCCCAAAATATACCACACTAACCATCCAATACATTCTAAAAACAACAATATCAGCCACCATATGAATTGGAGTACAATTTTTAGTAATAAAAGTAACTTAAATCATAATTTCAAACACTAAAATTCATTGTTTTGATTGTTTCTCCTAGTAGCTGCTAGTGTAGAAGTCGATTCTATTTGTGAAGGAATGGACAATGCCACCAGTATCTTAGGATCTACTAATCCTATATTCTGAAGTTGAGCAATTATATTTGCAATAACTTCTTGTCAAGTAGTCCTCTTTTGCTTATAGATTTGATCCTCCACATTTTGCATCCTTTCTTGCATTTGTTGCACAACATCATTCGTGGTATGTAAAGTTGATTCAAAAATCTGCCATTTAACCTTTTCAAAAAAGTCTTTGTAACCCCCCCTCCAAATAGTGTTAGACAACCCGAATGTTCAACACCCATGACGGTTGAAAATACATCAACGGGTTGATCATCGACACTTAGTTGTGTCTCAATTTCTTCCATTGAGCCTAATAATCATATTCAAAAGCACATTTAAGTAATTAAAAAAATAAGAATTGATCATTTATGTTAATATAAACTTGAAAAAGATAAGTTTCATATAATTTTACTAGTCGTATTTTCATTTGACACCTTATATGTACGATCAGGTTTACTAACTCTTGTGGCCGTAAACATCTCCTCTAACAACAAAGATTCCCATTTCTCATTTTCCTATTCATATTATAATTAATGAATATAAAAAATTATTTAAATGAAAATTTAAAACTCAGTAATACACACGAGAACATACCAAGTTGTTGCAAACTAAAGCAAAATTCTTCTTCACATTAGTCTGTGGATTCGTTAGATTTTTTTGATAGTGACTATTTGTTTTGGATATTTTCTAAAACAAATAAATCAATATCATTAAATATAGTAATAATGGGCTCCATCCATATCACTAACAGTAATATGATCACATATTGTGAAATATGTTTTACCTAGAATTTTTTTGAAATTCAATATAGGAGCTCTTTAAATTGATATTCTGGAACTTTTTTGGGCCTTTTGCTCGTTCAAACTTTATCATTTTTATATGGATCATAACGATCTCTCTTCAAATTAGCTCTATGTTTTCTCCAAGATTCTAGAATTCTTTTCAAAACTCAATCTTTTGAAGCCTCAGAAATATTATATTTTAACTACAAGTTAGTGCTATTCAATTAGAACAACAATAAAAAAAATTGCACTTTTAACTAAAGAAATGACAAGGGTAGAAGTTCTAATAATCCCACTGTCATTCTATTTGTTAATTCATCGTCAAATTACAAAGAATTAGCAAATCATTATAATGACAGAAATAATGATATGTAACTTGAGAGTCAGATCATTATGTAATTAATTTAATCAACTTTCAAATAAGAAAAAAATATTATGAATAATAAAAATACAAAAAATAGATTAAAAATTTCATAAAATTATTTGTAGTATTATGAAATATTCTTGATCATTATAGTAGTAGTACTAGTATTGTTCTTATGTATCCAATTTATAGGTATCACATCATATTTCTTCAACCCATTAAACCTTGGCCACTCTTCCTAACAAGCAACATGCCTTTCATCAACTTTCATTAATCTCCTCCTAACTGAACCCTCACTTGAACATCTTTCTCTTTCAAAACCACCTCTATTTACATAGTTCGCCTGACATAAACCTTGTCCTCCTTATAATTTTTCTTACACAATTGTAGCTACATAGTTCTCCTGTTCTAATATAATATCTTCTACATTTCATCTCTATTTAAATAAGGTGATTTTTCTAGGGTGTTGTGGTTATAAAAAGAAAATTTTTGGTGCCTACAAAGAGTAGACAGTGTAGTACACAATCTGTTCCTTAGCTTTCATTCCCTTCTTTCACTGTCAGTCTCTTTCATAATTATGCAGTCTCAAATAAAGTTTATCAATTGTACTCTCACAAAGTGTTTGATAAAGTTATATGGATAAATTCTATCAATTGTACTTAATCAGCCTCTGATATAGTAGATAGAGTTTATCAAATATATAATATCATTTGATAAAGTTGTAGTGAGAAAGTATAACAATCAAAACTCTCACATAGTGATTGATAAATTTATATTGTTAAACTTTATTAATTGTACTTTAACGATGTTTGATGAAGTTGATAAAGTTTTTCAATTTTACTGTCAAATAAAGTTTATCAATGTACTCTTACAAAGTGTTTGATAAAGTTATATTGATAAACTTTGTATTAGTGTTTTATAAAGTTGATAAAGTTTATCAATTATACTTTATCATTTAATAAAGTTGTAGTGATAAAGTTTGTCAATGACAGTACAATTGATAAAGTTGTATTGATTTTCAGAAAGTGTTTGATTATTTTTTTAAATATGAGATAGAGATTAGAATAGAAGAATAAAAGAGACAATGAAAGTAAAATAAGGAACTGCAATAAAGGAACAAAATGTTTACTGCACTATCTACTCTTTGTAGGCAGCAAAAACAACCTTTTAATAGCAGCAACAACCAAGAAAAATTAGCTTATATTTCTAAAGAAGAAAGTAGGAGCTACTGCATCAGAACGGGAGTGTGGCTTCTATAGCGTAAAAAAATTATGTGGCGGATGATATTTTTATTGGATGAAAAACATAAATAGAGGTGGTTTTGAAAGAGGAAGTTGTTCAAGTGAGGGTTCAGTTAGGAGGAGATTAACGAAAGCTGATGAAAAACAAGTTAAGATAAAATGTCAAGGATCAATGGGATAAAGAAATATGATGTGATACCTATAAATTAGAGACATAAGAACAATAATAGTACTACTACTGTAATGATCAAGAATATTCCATATCACGACAAGTAATTTTACTTAATTTTTTAATCTATTTTTTGCCTTATTACTATTCATATTGATTTTTTTTCTTATTTGGAAGTTGATTAAATCAATTATTTAATGATCTAAATCTCAAGTTACATATTATTATTTCCTATGTTGGTCATACTCTCATGTTAATTATTTGGCATCAGTGCATCCAGTGTTCTATGTCTTTTTATTAAAGAAATGTATTGGCAGCCCAGCGATAGTAGTCCCTTTAGAAAGTACAGGTGTTCAAGACAACCTTTCTTGAAAGATCATCAGATTCATAGATTGAGGAACAAAAAAGCTCCCTTGGTCAAAGATCTTTGGCAGAATTAATTCGTTAAGGGAGCTACTTAGGAAGCAGAAGTAGACATGCGTACCAAGTACCCTAATCTTTTCTCTGCAAACTCACACTCAACTTAAGGAACCAATTTTCCTTGGTTTATCATTTTTCTATTTTCAGTTCTAAATATATAATCATTTTTCCATCATTGCATGCATTCACGAATCAGTTCAGTCATGTATCATGTCTCAAACTCAGTTATGTAACCATGTTTTCAGTTATGCATATTCAGTATATGATTTTAGTGCCCTAAGTATTCTTAGATTAATTAGACTCATTCGAGGATGAATTTTCCCAAAGGGGAGTTATTGTAATACCCCGAATCAGTCTTAGCTCAGTTCAACTCATAGTGCATGCATAAGAGGCTTAGAACCTAAAAAATTAGCTAAGTGTTGGGGACTTAGTTTTATTTTTGGCTCATGACTTTGATGATTTTTAAAGTGACCTTTCTGACCTCGAGATATAATTTTTTGAGTTAATTCATGTTTACGAGTATAAGGAACATATCTCAGGGAAGTTTTGGATTTTTCAAATGAGTATTAAGGCACGTTTAGATTTTGTTTCCAGCTCCTCACCACAATTGCATCATGTCATTGTGGGTATAGATATGGGGAGTTCATCGCGTCGTTGTGATGGGTCAATTGACGTTCCAGTTGCGAATTTAAATTTCAGAGAAACAGTCTTGTCTTTTGCCCTCGCCCCAATCCATAATAACACGAGATTTACCTTCAGTTAAGGCATTATTTTCCCACATTCCCCAATTTTACTCTCTAATAAACCTTAATATTTCCCCTAGTTCATCAAATTAAATCCTCTCCCCTTTAAGAAAACTCAAGAATTCAAGCTTCACTCAAGATATGTGTGATGTTCATCCATGGGCCCTTTCCACCCATGGAGTATAATAATCCTTATTTTATATCAAATTTTTACTTTTTATATGTTTTATAATGAATTATCCCATGAATTATTTTGAATTTTGATTATACATCATGCTTATAATTGTGTTCGATGGAATTAAACCTTACATATTGGAATGATGATTTTTTCATGTTGAATTCCTAAATTATGATTTTTGTATTGTAGCCATGTAATTATTACATGTTTAAACTATTTCCATTCTTTAATTCATGACTCTCATGTGTTTGATGAAATGTCTAAGAGTAAAATTTTGAACAAGACCCTTTTTATGGTATTTAAGGCTTCATATGACTTTATTGTTATTTCCATTTAGTGCTAGGGGTTATAAATACCTAAAGTTTAGTTGTGTACATAGTTTCTAGTAATTACAAAATGATTTCAGATAAACCATGAACATCATCATTCTGCTAGTGTTTATGTTTAGTCTGGCTTAGTTAAACTTAGGTCAGTTCAGTAATCATTGTCTTTTAGTTGGGAGAAAACTTAGCATCGAGTGAACTTAGGGATGGAGTCTCCCCCGTCAATAGGCTTGAGTCACTTATCCCCTTATCCGTAGGCATGAGACATTAGTAGCAATCCTTAAGTTTCAAACCTAAAGCTCCACCGTAGACTTTGAGGTCTCCCCCATTAGTTAGGCATGACACCTTCATCCTTCGAGATGTTAGATTAGTGGATCCACATAGCCAAGGTTAGTACCTGTGGCATGATACTGACACCCTTCTAAATAGGGTTACAGGTTGGACCCTGATAGTATATTAGGAAATATTAGTTATAGCTAGATCCCACAGTCTCAGTTTGGTATTCATTACAGAGATCAGTTTTGGATTTACTTGACCATAGCATACAGTTATCAGTTACTTTTTTATCATTATTTTAGTATTTCAATTTATAGATCATATCAGAATATATTTTATGCTTGGTCATGCATTCTCAGATTTTGCAATTTTTATGTATTTATACTCAGTTATCTCATGTTATTCAATTAGTAATTATCTCATGTATATAACCTATGTATTTCAGTCTAACCTCATCTCATATAACAGTACATTCAAAGTACCGACCATATACTTGTTTCTTGCGCTATGATATTTAATATCATTGGTTTAGATGCTCAATTTCCTGATCGTCCTTAGGTAGATCATCTTATCAGCAGTAGTAGTAGTGGTGAATCCTCATCCTTTGATGATGGGTTTATCTTACATTTAGTTATATAAGTAATTCAGTTATTTAGTCAGTCAGAGTTGGTTGGGGGTTTGTCCCATCAACTCCACAGTCAGTCAGTTTTAGAGGTTTTCACACATTCAAATAAATAGTCAGTTTATCAATTATTTTTATCATATTTTTAGTATGTTTCTAGATATTTAGAACTATGATTTAGTATTATCTTTAGTTTCTAAACCTTATGGCATTATCAACTAATATTTGGATATGACTTTATTATCAATATATTATTCAGTACTCACAATAGGTACTAGTTCATGGGTTAGCTTGTAGTCTTTTGGGATCGTAAGAACCATTGTCGCTACTAGGGGGTAGCCTTAGGTTGTGACACTATCCTAGAGTCTTAATGAGAACAATAATGCTATCTTATTATATGTTTGAAATTTAGCCCATCTAAGGCTGGATATAGATGGTTAGGTTGGGTAATAGGGGGCGGTCCCCAATCTTGGTTGGGCTTGAGATACCTATTACGAAAAGGCCCTTGGTCAGGTCATGTCAAGTTGGTATTATAGGCAAGTTCATGGTCAACTGAGAAGTCCATAAATCCGTGTAGAGTAAAGTCTTTTTTAGGGGTGTGAAGTGCGCTACACTCATAAAACAGAGACTGCAAGACATTTAGGAATGTTTTAATTTCTTGGTATTCTATCTTCAAGCTTGAGTTCTTAATCCCAGAATCTTCTCTAATCCTTATTTGTTCGTCTTTTAGATCATGCCTCCTAGTTAAAGAACATAAGGAAATTCTTCCATACCATTTGGGGATAATGCTCAAGGGGTACGTCCTATGTCTAGATTACATCTTTGATCTCATGGTCCTATTCTTGATAGTGCTGGAGTTTCTGTTGTTCTGGCTAGTTTTTCTTAGGATCCTCATGGAAGTGTGATGGATGCAAAATTTTGTTAGTCAATGGATGTTATTACCCAATTGGTTGCGACTCAGACTGAGCGGAGTGTGGCTGGTGCTTTGTATGATGAGGCTACAAGGGTTGTCTAATTTATTAAGATGGGTGCTCTAAATTTTAGTAGGGTAAAAGTGGAGGAGGATTCACAGAGATTATTAGATGAGATGAAAAAGATCTTTTAAATGATGTAGTCTACTAATGTAGAGGGGGTTAACTTTGCAACTTATTAGCTCAATGATGGTTCTTATTAGTGGTATGAGGAGTGGGATTGGGATAGAGGTGATATGGAAAAGGAAGGGTTATGGAAGGCTTTTTCTAGTTCCTTCTTGGATCATTTCTTTCCATAAGAGTTAAGGAAAGCTAAGATAAAGGAGTTTGTGAACCTCAGGTAGGGAAGGATCTCAGTAAAGAAATATTCTTTGAAGTTCCATTAACTATTAAGGTATGCTCCTAATTTGGTGGCTGATATAAGGCCAAGAATGAGAAAGTTTGCTTTTGGGTTGAATAGAGATTTGATTTTAGAGAGTAAGACGACCTTGATGATTAAAGATATGGATATCTTGAGGTTGACTATTCATATGTAGCAGTTTGAGGATAGAAAGAGGAAGCATGTAGAGTTTGGGAATAGGCAAGGAAAAAGGAGTAGGTTTTTTTATCAGAGAGGTATTCAGTCTCAGGATGGTAGGGATGGTGGCAAGTGGCAGAAAAAAAAAGTGGGCGAGTTTTGTCTCCTTTTTTTCTAGTACTCCTTATCAGTAGAGAGACAAGTGTCATCAAGGTGGTGATAATTCTCGAGCATAGGTTGCCAAATCTCGGGCGAGCGGAGGTCAGTTAATTTTTTATTATCCTTTTTATTGATTTTTTGGTCTCCTTTATTAGGGCTATTGCAAGGAAGAAAGGTATAAATGCTTTAAATATGGCCAGGTAGGCCATCATCTCAGGGATTGTCCGGTCAATAAAGTATCTATGGGGGTGAATAAAATCCCTGTGGCTTCATCTTCTACTCCTACACCTGGTTGGGTGGCATCAACTTCTGTTACTGTACCTATTTCTAGTATTGGTCGAAATAGGTTGTATTCCTTGGCATCTCGATAAGAATCCAAGGCTTTACCTGATATTGTTACAGGTACATTACAACTTTTCTTTCATGACATATATTGTTTGCTTAATCTGGGGTCCACTCTTTTTTATGTGACTCAATATGTGGTTGTTTTTTTTGGTTTTAATTCAATAGTTATTTTGAATCCTTTTTCTTCTACCCAATAGGTGACTCGGTTACTACTAAGAGAGCCTATAGGGGGGTGTGGTATCTGTTGGTAACAAGCAAACCTTAGTGGATCTGTTTGAGTTGGAGTTGGTAAATTTTGATGTAATTCTATGTATGGATTGGTTGTATTCTTTTATATGTATAGGGATTGTCAGACCTGTGGGGTTATCTTTAAGTTTTTTAGTGAATCAGTTATAGAATGGGAAGGTAGTTCCTTAGCTCCTAGCGGGAGGTTTATTTCTTATCTTAGAGCTCAGAGGCTAATCTCTAAGAGTTGTCTTTATCACTTGGTTCAGGTTAAAGTTTCTTACTCAGAAGGTCTTTCTTTGTCTTTGCTCCTTGTGGTCAATGAGTTTCCAGAGGTCCTTCTGGATGATCTTCCTGGTGTTCCTCCGGATATGAAAATAGAGTTTGGTATTGATTTGTTTTTGGACACATGTCCAATTTTTATTTCTTCATATAAAATGGCTCCAGCTGAGTTGAGAAAACTCAAGGAGAAATTTAAGGACCATTTAGGTAAGGGGTTTATTCGTCCTAGTATTTCTCCACGGGGTACACCGGTATTGTTTATTCGCAAGAAGGATAGTTCCTTTCGGATATGCATTGACTACAGGCAGTTAAACAAGGTGACAGTCAAGAACAAGTATCCACTTCCTTGGATAGATGACTTATTTGACCAGTTACAAGGTACCAAGTTCTTCTCTAAGATAGATCCTCAGTCTGGGTACCATCAGCTTAAGATTAGGGAGGTGGACATCCCTAAGTTGGCTTTTCATGCTCAATAAGGGCATTTTGAATTCTTCATGATGTCATTTGGGTTGACTAATGCTCTGGCAATATTTATGGACTTGATGAACTAGATGTTTAGACAATGTTTGGATCTCTTCATCATTGTGTTCATTGATGATGTTTTGGTTTATTCAAACAGTAAGGTGGATCATAATAATCACCTTCGTATGGTATTTTAGACCTTAAAGGAACAACAGTTGTATACCAAGTTCTCTATGTGTGAGTTTTGGTTGAATGCTTTGACTTTCTTGGGCTACATTATTTCTAGTGAAGAGATCATGGTGGATCCGTAGAAGGTTGTTGTGGTAAGAGGTGTCCTATACCCATGACTCTATTCCATATTTAGAGCTTTTTAGGTTTAGCCAAGTATTATAGGTGGTTTGTGAAAAGTTTTTCTTTGATAGTTTCCCCTTTGACTAAGTTAACTCAGAAGAAGGTTAAGTTTTCTTTGTGGGACGCTTGTGAAGGGAGTTTTGAGAAGTTAAAGGATAAGTTGACTTCGGCTCCAATCCTGACTTTTTCGGAAGGAAATGATAGGTTTGTGGTTTATTGTGATGCATCTCGGGTAGGGCTTGGTTATTTTTGATTCAACATGGGAAGGTAATTTCCTATGCTTTTAGGTAGTTGAAGGTCCATGAGAGGAATTATCCTGCTCATGATTTTGGGTTATTGGCAATTGTGTTTGCTTTAAAAATATGGCAACATTATTTGTATGGTGTTTATGTGGATATCTTTTCTGATTACAAGCATCTTCAATAAGTGTTCACTCAGAAAGAGCTTAATCTTTGGCAGAGAATGTGACTTGAGCTTCTTAAGGATTATGATATGAATTTTCACTACTACCCAGGTAAGGCTAATGTGGTTGTTGATGCTCTTAGCATGCTATCCATGGGTAGTTTGGCTCACGTGGATGAAGGTAAGTAAGAATTGGTAAAGAATGGTGGTGTGATGGTGCAAGAAGTGGGTCGATCATCTCTTGGTGCAGAGATTAAAGAGAATCAAGTTATAGATCCTATCTTGATAAAAATCGAGGGTGATGTTGGTGGGCAAAAGGTAGTAGTGTTTGAGATTAGTGGTGATGGTACTTTATGGTACCAAAGGAGGTTGTGTGTTCCTGATGTCAGTAGGCTGCAGCGAAGGGTTTTGTCTTAGGTGCATGAGTCACTCAATGTTGTTCATCCTGGATCAACTAATATGTATCATTATCTCTAGGAGATCTACTAGTGGAATGGCATAAAGAGGGATATGGCTTATTTCGTATCCAAGTGTATGGTGTGTCAATAGGTTAAGGTTGAGCAGATAAGGCCAGGAGGGATGTATCAGAAAATTTATATGCCTTAATAGAAGTGGGAAGTGATCAATATATACTTCGTTACTAGTTTTCCTCGATCTTGGAATTAGTATGATTTGATTTGTGTCACTGTGGATAAGCGACCAAGTCTGAGCATTTCTTGCCAGTGCGGGCTACCTTTTCGGTGGAGAATTATACACAGTTTTATCTTCAAGAGATTGTAAAGCTGCATGGGGTACCTTTCGATTATCTCTGATTATGGTATGTAGTTTACGTCTCATTTTTGGCGGTCTTTACAAAATGGGTTGAGGACTAAGGTTAGTCTGAGTACTGCTTTTCATCCATAGTCGAATAGGCAAGTGCAGAGAACTATTCATACATTGGAAGATATGCTTCAGACTTTGTGATTGACTATAGTGGCAATTAGGTTAAGCATCTACCGTTGGTGGAGTTTGCTTACAACAGTAGCTATCATTCGAGTATTGGTATGGCTCTTTTTGAGGCGTTTTATGGTAGGAGGTTAAATCTCCCATTGGGTGGTTTGAACTTAGAGAAGAAAACATTTTTTTTTAATTTTATTTATCTGGCAATGGAGAAGGTCAAGGTGATTTGGGATAGGCTTAAAGCTTTCCAAATCCGCCAAAATTCCTAAACAGATATTAGGTGTAGAGACTTGGAGTTTGAGGTTGGGGATAGGGTGTTCCTCAAGGTGTCTCCCATGAAGGTATGTGTCTTGAACACATCTTTATTTTTTGAGTTTGTTAAAGAACATATTAATATCTTTTCCTTTTTGTTTTCAAACTTTGTTGAAGGGATATTTGTTAATGCAAATTACCCTATGTGTGGAAACCCCTACCTCGTCCATCATTCGGGGAAGAATGTTCCTAGTAAGGGACACTGAAATATCCTGGGTTTTGACCCTTAGAAAATTTCCTAGAAATTAGTTCTCCAGACCCAATACGACTCTTAGGTACGATCCGTATGCTGGGGTACGAGTGGTATGGTCCTATCATATGCTGACCAGAGTTAGTTTGTGGGACAGTTTTGGTTACTGAAATGGGTACGACTTAGGGGTCGGTACGAGGACTTGTATTGTGCGGAGTATTTGATCCTCGTGGTATTTTATTTTGTCAGGGATACGGGTTATGGGTACTGATATTATGTTGTGGTTAAGACTTGGTTGGATAGTCATATACAGGACAATGTTTGATTCAAGGGTTGAGTCTTGGATACAAATGGTGGATACCGATAGTATAGAAAGGTATGACTCGTATGGGTCAGTCGTATCCCTATGATGGGCTTTTAAGGGATTTAAGTGGGGGTATTCTGTATATTTTCCTACTTACCCTAATTAGGACCCACGACGTCTAATACACTTAGGAGGTTATTTACTCTATTATTCTATTCATTAATACTTAGAAACTATTCCAAAACATCTCATAATTCTCTCAAGAGATTTTGGGGCAAGAAGGCTGGGTTTCATCTTGTGGATTGCTTTGGGGCTTGTCTTGGTGATTTCATTCCATTAATTCTTTGGTATAAGACATGATTCTCTTCCCTCATTATAATTTCAACTAAAGTCAAGGTTTATATGATTAATTACATGGTTTTACTACTTAATGATTATGGTTTCCAACTATTATTTAGGGGTTTTGTTATTGAATGCTTGGTTATGGTTTCCTATGGTTTAACTTATGCTTTTATATGCATCCATGGTAGATTTGGACAATTGGATTGCATGGTAATGGTTTAATGGTCTTTGGAATTGGTTTTGGTTATATTATGCTCCCAAGGTGTTTGATAAAATGCATATAAAGATATGGTCATCGCATTGACTTCTTTTAATGGAGCTCTTGGATGTTTTAAACTGGATAAAGGAATTATGCATGGTTTAAATGGTTTGAAAAGGCTAAAGTCTAAATGGTTATGCTTGTGGATAACATGAATTCTCCCAAATGGATTTAATATGATAAATGGAAGGGCATCTAAGGTCCGCTTAACCTAAATGATTTGGCTATGGATATTACTTGCAAGTAGGGGGTGGTGTGACGATACCACTAATATTGGCATTGGTTAATAAATGTTAAATATATTGTTTGGAATTGGTTTTAATTGGGCATTAATAGCGGGGTGTATAGCTAAGTTGTGGAAGGTGGCGGTCCCTGGGGGACCAAAACAAAAAACTCATATTTACCGATATGAGGGGTCTTGATGACCATATGTGTGTCATATTTTATATTGGGGGATGTACTAGTCATCCTATGGGTTATTCTCTAGTTGTGCGACTATATGAACTGGGGCCCTTTTAGAAGGGGAGCTGAACCCATATGGCCCGTTAGTGGTTAGGATGGCAATGTTACACAACCTAGGTATAAAGGTTTTAAATGTATGCTATACCCGGTTCCCTTTCTCGGCACTTATATATGTATGGTTGTATGCATTATGGATGTTTTCACTTGGTTTTATAACTAGCATTATTTTATCCTTATCCTGAGATTCATGCTAACGGTCATTCGCTAACCCCATCTACTGGCGACTGTATACCGACGCTATACAGGAACCGGTCATTCTACTCCTCCTGTTTAGTATGCGGATTTGGTATCAACAATTGGACTGAAGTGGTGAGCTTCCATCCTTTTGGAAGACATTATTTCAGGTTATGGATTTCCTTAGATACTCTTGTTTTTATTTTGGATATTGGTTTTAGCCAAAGCTGGAGGCATGTCCCAATCGGATTTGGTTACTCTTTTGGATAGAGGCTTTGTGGTACTTTTGAGGGTTGGTATGGGTGGGGTCGGTAGAGGTGTCAGCCTTAGCTTTAGTATTGATATTGAGGGTTGCATCATCGAACATGATTTCTCACTATTCCATCGTACTATATTTTGGGATTGATTTTCATAATATGCTTTGGTATTCCCTTTGGTTTACGGTCTATAGTTTGGTTTGGTATGATTGGGAAGTTGGTGTAGCACGTTGGACTCGGCTGGGTCGGTCCCGGTTGTGATCCTATCCTAGAGTCTTAATGAGAACAATAATGTTATCTTGTTATATATTTAAAATTCATCCCATCTAAGGCTGGATATAGATGGTTGGATTGGGTAATAGGGGGTGGTCCTCGGTCCTGGTTGGACTTGGGATGCCTATTATGACAAGGCTCGGTGTCGGTTCGTGTCACTATATATGTCTCTAAAATAATTCTCCTGCTTACTCAAGGCCAAAGACACATTCTTGGGTAACACTTTCCTAACTACAACGTGAAGCAAGTGATGCAATATGAAATGAGTATCATGACTTTTGTATTATTAAACTTTTATCTCATCTATTTGCACTCGACTTGATATGTTAGAGGCAAACCGTTTTGGTAATTTGGAATCTTTTAAAATTGTGCAAAACAACCTTTTCTCCTTTGATTTTATGGACAAACAAGCTTTATCCAAATGAACTTTTCCACTATTATCATCTTCTACTAGTTGAAGCTCTTTGTGTATCCCCATCTCATGCAAGTCATAGCGAGAATTTACATGATCTATGCACTTTCCATCTATATCCAACAAAGTACCAAGCAAACTATCACAAAAATTCTTCTCTATGTGCATCGGGTCAAGGTTGTGCTGTAATTTATTTTGTGGCCAATACGACAATTCAAAAAATATGGATCTATTTTTTCAGGGACCATCACTATTTTGATTTGTTTTTTTTAGCCCTTTCCAAAAACATTATTAAATTCACATAGTTCTTCAAGGACTTCTTCACCTGAAAAGGGAGTAGGTGCAGCTTTATTCTCCTCTTTACCATTAAATATTCTTTTATCTCTTAGATATCGATGAACAGAGGGCAAAAATATTTGATGACCCTAGTAACTCATCTTACTACTGTGTTTCAGATATTGGGAGCAAGTACTATGATTACAAGTAGGGCATGCCCATCCCCCCTTGGTGCTCTATCCAGAAAGCATTGCTAGTACTGAAAAATCACTAACTCTCCACAATAAAGTTGCATGCATATTAAATGTTTGGTCAGTTTTAGCATGAAATGTTTCCACTACCACCTTCCATATTTCATTCAACTCTGCAATTAGCGGTTGCAGATATACATAAATATCATTTCCAGGAGATGAGGGACCTGGAATAATCATTGATAACACAATATACTCCAGCTTCATGCATATCCACGGTGATAAGTTATAGTTAATTAACATAATCGGCCATGTTCTATGAGAAATGCTCATTGTTCAGAATGGATTGAAACCATCGCTTGAAATACCCAATTTAACATCACGAATATCATTGGCAAAATCGGGGTATATGGAATCAAAATGTTTCCAAGCTTCCCCATCGGTATGATGTCTTTAATTTCCATCTTTGGGTCGTTCAGGCATTCCATCTCATAGCCATAAATGTTTTAGAACATATGAATATCCTATGAATCCTAGGCTTTAAAGGAAAGTACCTTAAGACCTTCACAGGAAATTTAGTGGTCTTATTACTTAACTCATCATTAACATTATTCCATCTAGAAGACCCACATAAAATATAATTATTGAGATTTACATTGTCATTCCAGAACAACATGCAATCATTAGGGCAGGCATGAATTTTTTCATAATTGAGACCCAAATCTCTTATCACCTTTCTTGCTTTGGGGAAAAACTCGGGAATCTGAGTGAATAGAAACACCTCTTTTATCAAGTCTAGAAATTCTAATAAATCTACATTACTCAACTTGTGAATGCACTTAAACAATTACAATCGGATGGTGAAACTCAGCCTAGAAAAACTCTTACACCCTGTATATATATCTTGTTTCCCTTCCTACACTAATTTTAAAAACCTCTTACCATCTTCACATAATCCCTCTCTTACTCCATCATTCCCTTCATGACTCTGGTTATCTTTTACATTTCTGAAAGTATCATGAAGTAGTTTATTAACATCATCATGTTGGTCATCAGATAATCCCTGTCTTACTCATTCATGCCCTTCATGCCTTGGATGTGGAATATTTGTTGATGAAACTCCTTCTCTATGGAAAGCCCATTGAGTGTAATTATGAACAAATCCATGAACAAATAAGTGATCCTCCACCATATCTCGATAATTCCAATAGCTATTAAAGCACAATCTACAAGGGCATAATATTTTATTTCCTAGAGAAGCTCGTTCAAATGTCTTATTGAGAAAATCCTTTACTCAATTTTCATACTTATCGGCGAATATTGAGAGATGCATCCAACTTTTATCTCCAATATCCATTAAATAGCCTATGTTACACATTTAAAATATTGAAGAAACAAAATCATGAGTACAACCAGTAACAACGTACAAACAATATCATTAGGTACATGAAATAATTTGTATAACATATATTTAATAAAGAATTAAACAAAGATAATTTCCATTGTTTAAATAATTTGCCCTAGCCCTCTTATATAAGATAATTTCAAAGTGTGTGTTGTTCCAGACTATGAGTTCATAAACACTAATCACTGGCGATTAAAGAAGGTCCATTGATAAATTTCTGAATCAGAAAATGATTAATTATCCCCAATATATACGTATAATTTCAATCAATTGACCTCATAAATATTAGCATTAACTAATTTCTCCATCAAAAAGAGACCATTTATTAGAACCCAATAAATGCACACAAACATATTCTCAAACTCTACTAGCTAACTTACACAACTAATTTAAATTAAAAGGACTGATCAAACAGAACAAACACATATGAATAAAACCTTAAAACTAATCAAACAGATCATGTAAAGTCATATATTAAGGAATAATAAATATTAAACAGATATAAATAGATAGAGCCCAATCACTTCAAATGACACACAACACTCAAGGATAAACATCCAACCATATAAAGTCAAAAATCAAAAACCAATTCTTCACTATGTAGAAGATATAAAGGCATGAGAATATTTTCTTGTTTCATAATTTCAGGTCCTAACTGAGGGTAAAACTAACACGTTAAACACTATAGTTACCTTTGATAATTGCAAGTAGGAACTATTTCAAAGAAAAGCAGAAAGATAGTCTAGAAATGAGTGCAAAGCCACAGTAAGGACGAATACTTGTATTAATCAATACATTATAAATCACCATCACACATGAAAATGATATTTACGTGAACCAAATAATCAGTATATAAAATTTAATGTAAGAGATAAGAGAAGCATTGATCTTGGAAACACATGTTTCTGTTTTGGTTCTCTAACAGAAACAAAAGTAAAGTCTTGGATAAGCATTAATTTATAGAAACAAAATTTTGCTTTCAGGTTAAAAATGAAATCAATATATTTTTCAATGCAGAGATTGAGAATAATAGTGATTACCAGGATGTCAAGAGCTAACATTTGAAAGATTTCTTTGTTACTCGTATCTCTTTCTGATGGCATGAATTTATCTAGTACAACACAGATGAAAACAATGTTGGTTAGTTTGGAAAATTGGTTAGTATATATTGATATATGGATAGCAGTTTAGATCACGAAAGTATATAGAGTTAAATTTAACAGAATAAAATAGGTTACATATTCTATAACAGCAACATGGCCTCGTGAACTATGCATACACAATAAGGAAAAAGAAAAAACTTTAACAACAACATGACTTTAGCATTGGTTGCATGACTTCGACTACTCAATTTAGCCATTATATCTTCCACAATTTTCTTTACTAATCTAGCTTCATGCCTGAACAGCGAATACAATGAAGAATGTCTCAAAATTATGTTTTGTGGCATTGTAAAATCATCATTTATACAATATAGTAATTTGAAAACAATTCTATAATATTATTGGAACTCGTACTTTTAATGAACTTCTGATTTCCCGAAAGCTGTTAAGACAGTAGTGATGCTATAAAATCATCAGGTGGAGTAGTGGTGCTATAAGAGAAGGACATGTTTCAACTAGAGAGGTTTAGTGGCCCTTGTGATGCAAAATAGAAACAAACCAAGAATTTATAATGTAATTGACCAATTATCAGGATGAGACTGATTTCAAGAATCATGATACTTATGCATCAGCAGTAAGACCCACACAAACAACATTATTTATTTTCAACTAGAATCTGCATTCTTTAAAGTTCTTTTAAGTTCAGATGGCACTACAACTAACATTTAGTCCAAAACATTCGTAGAATTTCAGAATCCTACATGTTAGTAACTATGTTGCTCATAATGTGATACTTAAGCACCTAAAGTGGAACTTTTGAGAAATTAGATGAATTGGTCAAACTCAATTGGTCAATTATTGCAACTAATTTAGGGATTGCCTACAACACACAAGCATATGATTATAGTAAAACATGAGACAGTTTGCTAAAAAACTGGGATAACAGTTGAAAGTGCACTAAAGTTCCTAAAACGGTTTCAAATTCTCACGTACTTTAAAATAGAAAAACTATTCATCGATATTGATCAACATATAACAACTTAAATAGTGGAAACTACAATTGAGGTGGTGTAACAATTGAAAATTATGAGAAACAATCTCGCTCACTACGGTTCAAATACTACCAAATGTAAAACGAGAAATCACGGTTATGCAAAGCCAACTACACCTCAGTCCCAAGCAATAACTTGCATAATAATACATGCAAAATCTGAGAAAAGGGAAAAAATGCCTCACCTATTGTTAAGTAAATTCTTAACAGCAACACATTTTCATATTCTCCCTCACCAATAACATTTTCATGACCAAAAAAATCCATAGCAATTACAAGCTCTCTTAAAGTATACCAATTACAGTAAGCATACCACAAATTTGTAGCAATTACAAAATCAGTAGCAATTATAACAACATACCACAAAATCCAAATGAATATCAGACCCCAAAATCCACAAATCAGACAACACAAAATCCACAAATTAGACCACAAAATCCAATAAATTACCATAAAATCAGACTACAAAAGCACATGGAACGCAAATGAGACAGTAGGTTCATTAATTCTTACATGCAAAGCATTTCAGAGAATAAAATCCACCAAAATCCCAGAAGAAAAAAAGAGAAGAAGACCCACTAAATTTCATTTCTTTCTCAGATGAAAATAGCGAAAAATCTAAGAAAACAACATTAGCACACAAGAGAAAATGGACAATACCTCATGGAATAAAAAAATAGTAGCACAAATTCTTCTACTAAAGCCACAAATGCGACTGAGAGAAATTATCTTTGAACCAGCAAATATAAGAGAAATTATCCAGCAATGGGGTGTACGGAGAGAGCAAAATGGGGAAATTATCATTGTTTCATGATTGAACTAGGAGAGAAAATTAAGAAAATTAAGAAAAACAAGCAAATTATTGTGGAAATATGAAAGAATATAATTTTTGACCGAATTCTTGAGCAAACTTCGCCGCAAACAGAAAAAAATTGAGAAAAATTGGAAAAACTTCTTGAGGTATTTGGCGGCAAAGCTAAGGAGTGAAATAGGTATTATAACCCTAATTCTTCCAAATATGAGATAATATATTTTTTAATAAATATTATTAAAAAAGTGGGTAAAATATATGGTGGAGGAAAATTTTTTGGTTAATGTTATTTTTTAGGAAAATTAACCTTGGCTATAGATTATCTATGGTGACAGTTGGCTAAACCATCGCTATATATGATTCTATTGGAACAGTTATATATATTACATGACAGTTATTTCTTTTAATTGTCCAAATAGATTATACATCATTAGGCGACGGTTATAATCATTACCATAGTGTGATTTATAGAGACGGTTGTACAACCATCACCAATTAGAGTTGCCAAAGCTACATTTTCTAGTAATGTACATAAACCAATAGAAAAAATTCTTTTGAGCCCTAAAGTACTATATGCAATGATCGTATTTCACATGAATACGCCATTACCTGTACCAACTAATATAACTCTTTCATTATTAGTATGAACATATGAATGTATTTTACGTATGTGTCCTTTTGCCATGTCATTGAGATATGAGTACACTTTCATCAGGCCATGATTTCCTGTTTTTTTTCGATGATAGTCATTTTGTGATTTAGATAACAAGTTGAGACTGAGATTTACTGAACATATTTTTAAATTCAACAATTTTACTAAATCTGCTTGTACTAGTGCCCTTTGTTAGTGTCACTTACTAACCCTCTATTCTGCCACTTATATAATCTACTTTTCATATAAAATGGGAAAATGGTCAAATTTATCCCTCTATTTTGAAAAATTAGCTAAAGATGCTTTTTATCATATTTTGGGGTGGTATTTACCACCGTTGCATACTTTGGGATCAAATTTACCCTTTTACTTTGAAAAATTGGCTAAATATACCCTTCACCATACTTTGTGGCTAAATTTACCCTTGATGTCATATTTTAAGGTCAAATTTACCCTCGTTGTTAAGAAACTTTTCACATGTACCCTTTTTTTAATAGAAAATCCCAAATCAATGTAAATGCCCCATTTTTAAGAATAAAATACATTCTAATCTAACTCGCCCAACCAATTCGAGCCACAAAAAAAGACACAAGAAAATATACTTCCCTCATTTTCGTTGATAAAATTTTTCGAATGAGATTAAGCCTCTGGATATTTATCAGTGCATAGTTCATTAAAAATAGATTTGCATTAATGCAAACACAAACAAGTATACTCTTCCCTCAACTCATGAATCTATATCAGCGTAGAGCTCATAGAAGATGAAACTTTTTAACTACCCTCCAGGTCATTTTCTGTATTTCCTCTCATGTTTGTCATTTAGTGCTTTTTTATAGCTGTCCCAAGTCATTTATGACTTGCTGGAATTGCCAATTCAGTTAATGGGTAGCTCATTTTTTTTAAGAGATAATTTTCTATTTTGAAGCCTTTTCCAATTGGCTACTGGGCAAAAGGTTTAGTTAAATGACCTCGTATGTCAATTCTGGTAGTACCAAAAATGTCAAAATGTTGATTTTAGGCTAGGAGGACCCTTTTTTGGATTTCGAGACTTTTGAACTCATTTCAGGCTATTGGAAGAAACTTAAGAAAAAAGGAAAATGGGTATGAGATCCGTTTTTTATCGAAACAATCTTGAATGAAATTTTTTACTATGCCATTGAGTCCAAATCATTGAATTTTATAAGGTAGAATAGTTTGTTCATGTATATGAAATTTTGAATGAATTTTGAGGGATCGCTGAAAGTCTAAATTAATTATAGAGCTTCAGGTGGTGCACCGCTTAAAAGACCATTTAGATTGCTTAAGTAGAGGCCTACTAAAATCCCTAGTTGACCACTTAAGTCGTTAGGTTGGCCAAGTGAGGCATCGCTTAAGTGGTGCCCTTACAACTAAGTGAGGGTTACTTAAGCGGCAAAGGAACCACTTAAGGAGTACCTGCGTAGTCGCGACGTACCGCCAAAGTGACACTAGGTTTCTTAAGCACCACAATGTTCACTTAAGTGGTACCCGCATACCTGAAAAGGGTATAAAACCCTATTTAGTCCGATCTTCCCCATTTTTCATCAATTTCCAAGAATATTAATTACTAAAATTTGAAAAAACTTGGGAAAATCATTTGGGGACAATTTTGGAGCTTTGGAAAAGTTAATTTATGTGTTTCTTCTTTGAACTTGTGGTAAGCTTCAATCAATTTCTTGTTTTAATTCTTTATCTTTTTCTAAAATCCCTAAAGGGTTGGTGGCTTGATTGTAGCACCATTAGAGCTCAGAATTTCTCTATTTTTTAGGATAAATGTTCCTTGAGCATAGAACAGCATTGTGTTGGTTTTAAAAGTGTGATTTCATAAATGGACCCCATATGAGATTTTGACGTAATTTTGAATCCAAAACACAATAGTGCAATATAAGTATCATTGTTCTTATTTTGATGAGTAGATTTTGATTTTGATAGCATGGCACCTTGCGAAATCTTCTCAAAAGGGGAAATCAGTGGTTTAGCAGATTCTTCGGCATCTAGGTAGGCTAGGTTTACCTTCTTCATAGATTTATTTAATTCGCAGTATAATTATAATATTATGTTAGATATGGGATAAGATTTAGGTATTGGAATCATGATTAGTGTGTAGTATTATTTGGACTGTTTAGCTATCTTGGAACCGTGATTTAGGTGAAATTGACCTTGTTACTAACATTTTTAGGTGGAATTCACTTAGTTGCTCATGTTTTAGGAAGAATTATTATCCTAGGGATAATTATAGCTTATTTAACATATAGAAATGAATTTAGATACCTTAGCCTAGTCTGAGGTAGAATGCCTAAAATAGATTTCAAAAATTAGAAGTGGACATTCCGGTCCATCTTAGGCCAAGACTTATGTTAGCCTTTGTAGAATCATATATGCATGTTAAACCCATATTAATGCTTACTTTGGGATTTTGAGAAGATTAAATATGTACTGATTAAGCTAGTTTGGTAATTGGGAGTTGGTGTTAATTTCAGATAAAATTCAATGGTTTATTGATATAATTTACTGATATGGTTTATTAATTGTGCATATTGATATGTTTTATTGATATGAACTATTTATATGAGTTTTGGTTCAAGTTCGACAACTGATGATGCCATTGATACTACGAGTTTCGATTTTAGTCCGACAATGATGTTATGATGTTAATACTATTGAGGATGATATGATGATGATAATGATATGAGTTTTGGTTTAAGTCGACATTGAGAGTTGGGTATGTTACAGTATGGATGGTTTGATGGTTATAGATGATATTTGGTAGAGTTATAGATCATCTATTATATATTTTTCTTTGATTGTACCCTCCAGGCTTATATGGGATATGCTGGTTTGTTTAGTTTTTCGTACTTATTGGCTTATGTGGTCCAATTTAGTAGTTATAACTATGTGATCTTTACGCTACCTTTTTATATTTATTTATTTATGTACAATAGTGTTGGAGTTTATTTCCAAGTTTTCCCTATTACCTTGACTTAGTTTACTTTACCTTGTATCTTATCATATTTATATCATGATTTAGATTAGTCAGGTGATGGTGCATACCAATTACTTGTAGTTTTGGTACTCATACTACACTTCTATACCTTTTTGGTGCAGAATCGAATACTAGTAGCCGTCGGTGATGTCACATTTGTGTCGGGTTGATTTCAAAAATAGGGTGAGCTCTTCGAGCCAGAGTTGGCCCTTTTTCCTTCTATTTATTTATGTCTAGTCTTTGAATTTTCTTGACAAATTATATTTGATTCTTTCAATATTTATGTTTCATTTATAGTAGTGTTTTTACCTTCACTGCTAGGTCATGGGATGATTATTGATATTTTATCTGTCTATATGACTATTTTATTATTATTTTAAGTCTTTAGTTGTTGATTTTCGACTTTTAGATCATTTTCTACCAAGTTAGCCAGAATCCATTTGCTTATAGCTTCGGGCTATGATTTGGCTTACATGCTGGAAGGATCAAGTAGGTGCCATCATGACTCGTAAATTGGGTCATGACACACTTAGTGGTCAAATGCAACAAATTAGACTCGCTAGATATTTCTCTAGATGATTGAGTTAAGATATCTCCTTATGTGCTAATCGTGACATCTCTACATTTTATGTCCTTATATAAATTTGGATCTACACAAATTTTTCATCATGTCATTTGATCAGAAAATTTATCCACTGATTCTGGAATCTAGATGTACATAGAATTGCATATCAAATTTTAAAATTTAAAAGTAATTAGAACAAGAGCACAGTTTGTAATAGACATTTTCTCTAGCTTCATGCTTTTGCATTATCCATTTCATTTTACTTTTTATTCATTTATGAATGACCTACCAGTGCTGCACGTTGACAAAGAAGTATATTTGTTCATTGAAAAAATTTGACCGACAGAACTGAGGGAAATTTATATTTAGAGATAAGCATCCAGTACCCCCTCGAACTATGGACAAAGTTGCTACGACACACTTCATCTTCACAGGGATCCTATTAGTCCCCGAACTCGGTTTTAGTGTATTTTATCACTTTTTTTGTGCTGATATGATAATTTTCTTAAATAAAATGGAGCCCACATCAAAGACGTCATGCCAATTAAAAATATTGACAAAAAGTGCCACATTGGCAAAAAAGGTGATAAAACTACACGAAAATTGAGTTCAGGGGGTAATAGGAACCCCGTGAAGTTGGAGTGTGTCATACAAAATTAGGTCATAGTTTTGGAGAGGGGGGTACTAGATGCTTTACTCTTATATTTATTTGTATATTTTTGTGGGTTGGATCGGATGGATTACATTAGATAAAGTGTTTTATTTTTTAAAAAATGAGTCATTTAACATTGATTTGGTGTTTTCTTGTTAAAATAAGGGTACATGTTAAAAGTTTCTTAATAACGAGGATAAATTTGTCCCAGAGTATCACATCGAGGGTAAATTTTGCTTCAAAGTATGATGATGGGTATATTTAGTCAATTTTTCAAAGTAGAGGTTTAAATTTGAATTCAAAGTATGACAACGATGGTAAATTTAACCTAACATATGATAAATGGTATATTTAGCCAATTTTTCAAAGTAGGGAGATTAACCCTTAGGTGTCATCATGACTCGTAAATTGGGCCATGACACACTTAGTGGTCAAATACAATAGATTAGACTCACTAGATATTTCTCTAGATGATTGAGTTAAGATGTCTCCCTATGTTCTAACCGTGACATCTCTGCATTCTTATGCATTTATATACAATTTGGTTCTACACAAAATTTTCATCATGTCATTTGCTCAGAAAACTTATCCACTGATTCTGAAATCTAGATGTATATAGAATTGCATATCAAATTTTAAAATTTGAATGTAACTGGAACAAGAGCACAATTTATAATAGACATTTTCTCTAATTTCATGCTTTTGTGTTATCCTATTTTATTTTACCTTCTGTTCATTTATAAATAACCTACCAGTGTTGGACATTGAAAAAGAAGTCTATTTGGTCGTTGAAAAAGTTCAACCAACAGAACTGAGGAAAAGTTGTATTTAGAGATAAGTATCTACTACCCCTCGAACTATGAACAAAGTTACTACGACACACTCCAACTTCACAGGGGTCCTATTACCCCCTGAACTCAATTTTAGTGTATTTTGTCACTCTTCTGTGCTGATGTGACACCTTTTTTTACATAAAATAGATCCCACGTCAAAGGTGCTACGTCAGCTAAAAATATTGACAAAAGGTGTCATGTAGGCAAAACGGGATGATAAAAATATGCTAAAATTGAGTTTAGGGGGTAATTGGATCCCCGTGAAGTTAGAATGTGTCATAGCAAATTTGGTTATAGTTCGACGGGAGGGGGTACTAGATGCTTTAATCTTACATTTATTTGTATATTTTTTGTGGGTCGGATCGAACAGATTACCTTAGGATGTGTTTTATTTTTTTAAAAAGGAGTCATTTAACGTTGATTTGGCGTTTTCTTGTTAAAAGAAGGGTACATGTGAAAAGTTTCTTAACAACGAGGATAAATTTTACCCAAAGTATGACATCAAGGGTAAATTTTGCTCCAAAATATGGCGATGGGTATATTTAGCTAATTTTTCAAAGTAGAGGAGTGAATTTGAATTCAAAGTATGACAACGATGGTAAATTTAACCTAAAATATTATAAATGGTATATTTAGCCATTTTTCAAAGCCTCCCCTCCCCCCAAACATAATACACTATCAACATTTATGTATTAAAACTGAATTTGATTAAATCAACTATCAGCTGATAAGCTTTGTTTTTTATAAGTACTGATATGGCAGATCCATTGTGACTGAGATGTACGCGAATAACCACTTGAAGTGGTGGTTTAATCATAGTCTGCACAAGATTAAAATTTAATAAATGACCACCAATGTATCTCTCTACAGAGGAAGGTTAGAACTGTGCTGATGTAACATACTTTTAAGGTCATCATTCACTTTTTTTAAGCCATTTATTCTATTTTTTCTCAATTATTTGTCATGTGAAAACCTTAAAAATCGCTCCTTTAACTCTCTTAATTATTTTGAATATATTTATCTTCTCTTTCTTTTTTTTCTTTCATTCAATTTATTCATATTAAATTAATATTCAAGTTGTCGGTTATTAAATTATTATTCAAGTTGTCTGTTATTTTTCATAAGAAAACCCATATAGAACCAGTGTAACGAAAACAGTGGAGTAATTTAATTAAGATTGCATATCTCTATTTTTAATCCTTTTTTATTTTCTTTTCCACATTTGTTTTTGTTAAAAGATAAAATAAATCATCCAAATAATTACTTGTGTCTTTTAATTATCCGTCTTATAACTACTATCTTTAAAACACAATAAATTCTATAAATATTCATTATATCTTGAGTCTTTTCCATTACCTACCGTTATTATATTATTTGAATCAATAAATTTTGAAAACACTTTAAAGATTGACAAATATTGTGCTTTTGAGTCCAACACACTTATTTCTTCCTCTCAGGCACGTGCCAGCCTCCAAATCTCCTCTCTATATTTGTTTTTCTTTTAGCATTGGAATATGAAGCTCATAGAAAAAAACTTTCAAGAATTGATATTTGGTGAAGGAGAAGGATATTATCCACTCCAGCATTGTTTAATTTAATGTAATCATACATAAACGTAGTAGGTAATATTACTCGATGTTTCTTGATACATTAAGTTGTGTGTTCATGAGTATAACTAATGGTCCCTAATTCAACTACTTGTGAATTTACTAAAGACAATAAAAAGACCTTTTTTGTTAATGAATAATCTGTTATATTTTAGAAAATTTATATAAAGATCACTTTTATATAAATATTACATCTTTTTTTCTTTTCAGAGTACAGGCCCGTTTAATGGAGAAAAGAGATTGGAGTCATTATTGATAGAGAACTCATTCGCAATTTCAGACTCCATAATTCATTAGGATTAGAAACTACATAGTTTAGGTTTGTCTACTTAAATAACTAGGCTTAAATCATATTGTAGACTAATTCTTATTGTATTAGGAAGAGCTCGGCTATAAAAAAAAATAGCCATCTACATGCTTTAAAACACAAAGAAACAATACATTCCGTCGAAGTGCTCTATAAAGAGATTTGTTTTATAATTTTCTTCAATTGTCACCAAAAAAAACAAAGAATAACATCTCTTTTTTATTTTAGCATATATTGATGAAATTGTAATCATTGGTAATGATATTCAATTCATCATATCAGACCCTTGACTTTGAGATAGTGGTGACGGAGGAAGAGTATCGGGAGTGATATATTTTTAGAGCTTTGAGATCTTTATTTTGCTGTTCTCCAGCCAGATCTAGGTGTAAACCAGGAGCTCGTCATTGCGGAGAGAGAATGGATATGCCAATTACTATTTTGCGTGTCTGAGGTGTGCTTCGGAGTACTGAAATGCTGATCAGAGGCAGTCAAATTATGAAACGAAACTGATTATCTTAGAAAGTGATCAATGTAATTAGTTCACACTGTCGAGTTATTTCCTTATTACATTGTAGTTGTGTAGTTTTTTTCGTCTGTTTTCTATTAATAATTATTTTCATAAATTCTTTGATTCTATTTTTTTTTTTCTTAAAAAATAAGTTAACTCTTATTGCACTCTTAGTGCAGGAGAGAATTTTCTAACTGATGTATTGCAAAGGTTTTGATTTTATCTTACTACTTCTAAAAACCCTATTATATGTGAAAATTTGGATTTACAAGTCAAAAAGAATAAAATAATATATTGAATTGAATAATTTAATAGGAATTGATCAAGGTTCAATTTACTATCATCTATTATCTTGAGCATTATAAAATTAGATTACTGCATAATTTAAAAAAAAAAATGCATGACTTCTTCTGACTTCTTCTGACTTCTTCATCCAACATGTAGGATGCAAAATGCAAATTTCCTCTAACTATATGGAAGTGTCAGTCGGGCATTTCATGTTTTATGCTTTGGTTGCCTTCATATGTCCTTTAGTTAATCATACTCTCTTCATTTCTAAATAAGTAATCTTTTAATTTTGTTTTTAAAAAAATGATTGTTTTAGATTATGAAAAAGACATTAATTACGTTATTTCAATTCTACTCTTCTCTAAATGAAGAGTGTTTTATATATACAAGAAACTAATAAAGAGTTATATCTTTTTAAAAATATTTATTAAGAATAAGTCAGTAAAAATACATTTTATATTCTAGGATTGAAGCTAAAAGGTTCACTTATCTAGTAACATAGGCCCTATCTCCTTAGTAGTACGTTCAAAATATAGTGCAACTGTGCAAGGGGTTGTGTTTTATTAAATGTTTCTTATTTTATTATTAACTATCTAAAATAAAAAAAACATAATTAAAATTCGTAAGAATAAAAGTATTTATTGAAATACGTAACATAATGAAAGAGTTACATCTTTTTCAAGATATTTATTAAGAATAAGTTAGTAAGAATATATTTTATCTTCTAGGATTGAAGCTAAAAGGTTGAACTTATTTAGTAACTATTTTAATCGCATGTGTAATTTCTTTATTAATTAAGATTAGATGATTTTGTCTATCGCGAATATTTTTAATAAAGTGCAAATAGTTTTAATCACTACTCAAAGATTATGTATTTTATTATCAGCACATATATATTTTACCACCATAAGTTTCAAAAGAAAATTGAAGGAAAGGTGTCTTTTAAGTCTTGAATGGAGGATTAGTGACATTGACCAACATAAAGGGTGAAAAATCATTAGAAAACTTGATTAAGTTAATTGTGAACCTGATTAATATTTTCAAAACTTTCTAATCTTTTCAAAAATATAAATCAACCCAACCCACACCCCTCTTCAATCTAAATCAACCACACAGTCTCTCTCGATAGCTTCTCTCAACTCTCTCCCAACCAACAGTTCTATAAAATTTCTTCTTCAACCTCCTACAAAAAATAGTCGAGAGAGTTCCTTTTTGAATTCCACCCGTCAATCGATGTAAAGACTTCTATGGCGAAGACAACTTCGAGTTCTTCGTCATCCCATTTTTTTGGACAGGTAAAAAATTATGAAGAAACAGAGGAACTTGAGCCAACTAATCTTCTAGTATTGAAATGTGGACTGAATAAAATTCTAATTTCTGGCATTTCTTCTTCTTGTTGTCATACTGTTGATTCAAATTTGTTGGTGACTTTTGGTCACAATTGATGTTCTTAGTGTGTGTGTGTGTGTGTGTATGTGTGTGTGATGTGTTGGTGTTTTTGGGTTGATTTATTATTTGTCTAGGTAAAAATGGCGTTGCAACAGATGAAACATCTGATGTGAAGACTTCTCCAATGACAATAACTTCGAGTTCTTCATCGTCCCGTTTTTTTCATAGGTAAAAAATTATAAAGAAACAGCGGAACTTATGCGAACTACTCTTCTAGTATTGAAATGTGGACTGAATAAGACCCTAATTTCTAGTATTTCTTTTTCTTGTTGTCGTACTGCTGATTCAAATTTATTGGTGATTTTTGGTCACAGTTGATGTTCTTAGTGTGTGTCTGTGTGTGTGATGTGTTGGTGTTGTTGGGTTGATTTTTTATTTGTCTTGGTAAAAATGGTGTTGTAACAGATGAAACATTTGATGTAACAGGTGAAACATCTGATGTGACAGATGAATACATTTGATGCAACAGATGAAAATCTAATGCAACTAAGAAAATATGATGCAACAGATGAACAATCTAACAGATCATTTATCTGTTGCGATAGATGACTCTTCTATTTGGAAGAAATCTAAATAATATTCCAACAGATAACTGATTAGTGATCTATTTTTATTCTTTCCAACAGTTTACTCTTCATTTTGTAATAGATTAGTGATCTATTTTTATTCTTTCTAACAGTTTACTTATTCGTGCAACAGGTCAGTTATACGTTGCAACAGATAGTATACCTGGTACAACAGATTAGTGATCTATGTGTATAGTTTCCAATGGATTACTCATCCGTTGCAATAGGTTGGTTACATGTTGCAACAAATAAACTACCTGGTGCAATAGATTAGTGATCTATTTTTATTCTTTCTAACGGTTTATTCATCCTTTGCAATAGGTCGATTATACGTTGCAAAAGATAACATACCTAGTGCAACAGATTAGTGATCTATTTTTATGGTTTCCAACGAATTACTCATCCGTTCTAACGGATCGGTTATATGTTGCATCAAATAAAATACCAGGTACAACAGATTACTGATCTATTTTTATGGTTTCAATGGATTACTCATCCGTTGCAATGGGTCAGTTATATGTTTCATCAGATAAAATACCAAGTGCAATAGATTAGTGATCTATTTTTATGGTTTCCACAGATTACTCATCCATTGCAATAGATCAGTAATATGTTGCAACAAATAACATACCTGGTACAACAGATTAATGGTCTGTTGGAACTGTTATATTACTGTTATACATTAATCAATTATAATCTATATTATGTTTCTATTAATTTAAGATAATATGGCTCCCAAAATAAAAGAAATCGAATCAAGTCCAAGTAAAGGAACAAGTGCAGCATCTCGGCTACATCCACCACTCTATGATCTTACTTTACAAGCGTTATCTCAATCAGGAGCAGAAGAAAATGAACACGGGGAGGAGGAATCTTTCAATAGAGATAATCAAATACTAATAGCCCTTCCGCCGAAGAGTTGGTCATAACCTTCAACATTGATCGTTATCCTGTGAGACTGTAGTGCGATGGTACCACAGATTTAACGGGTGATCTTGTGGTTAAGTCAGCCATGGGAAAATCTTTCGACACCTTCAGAAAAATACTTTGAGAAAAAAAATTGAATTCTTATTTTAGGGAAATCTACTTTGGGCGATATTTTGATTAGCCGGAGGACAACAATGCTTGTTTCCATATAAAAATGGTATATTATCTTCTCAAGCGCATGTTTATGTATGAAAACAAAGATAAGATGGATGAGGTATGGATAAATTACTGTGGCATGCCTGTTTGTTTTGGTTGGAAGGAGTTTTTCATAGTTACCAGACTAAAATATTATCCTCCTCCTTCTCAAGTTATACGTACTCTGACCTAAAAAAAAGCACCCCATACACCCAAAAAAGGCAAGGTCAAATTGAGTGATCATGATGACCTGGGGGCCATTGTTGGTCCAAGATTTAAAAACAAAAATCTGATAAAAGCGTTGAAAAATAAAGGACTTTCAAAGAAGCACAAGCAATCATTGTGCTTGGTTTGGTTTTTACAAAATTTTCTTTGGGCGAGAAATGTTAACAACAATATAAGCCTCAGTTTAATAAATCTCTCCGAGGATCTTGAGGTATTTAACAACTATCCTTGGGGTTATCAAAGCTACGAAATGACTATCGAATACTTGTTGACTCCATTAACGCCAAAAACAGTCAACTTATATGGATTTTCATTGGCCTTCATGATAAATATTTCTTTTATCATGATATGTTTTATCATTTTTTTATTGAATAATGCTTTTGATTTATTGGCGTTATGTTATAGGCTTGGGCATTTGAAGTCATTCCTTATTTGAGACAACAAGTGAACTACCAGGAAGAACTTTCTTGTCCAAGAATTTTGAGATGGTTGTTGGCCAATACCAATAAAAATGCAAAATTTGTTGATCTTTTCAATCCCTCCAACGAAGAAGTAAGTCCAATTCTAATCAAGTTTTTGTTTTAATTAATGATTAAATAATTTCATCATCATTCTCAATAGATGTACCGATTTATTTTAATTAATGATTAAATAATTTCATCATCATTCTTAATAGATGTTCCGATTTATTTTATATTGTCTATCTGTGTCTTTTCCGACCATTCGAGAGTTAAAGATGCCATTTTTTCTTATTTTACGGTCTGTGCAAACTTTATCGGACCTTGAGGTCATTGATGGAATAAAAATAGAATTCTTTGAAACAACAACCATCAAAAGAAAAATAATTTTGAGGGGTGGGGCTAATGATGCTCCGCTTACAATTTTTGAAACAACAAGCCATTATAATTATAATCACAATGGTTGTACGGATTTTTCTCCAGATTTTGCCACATCTAGCGAATGTTCTGCATACAAATGTCAAGACTGCAAGCCAAAATATGATAGAGTGATTAATTCTATTAATGCACTATCTACTTATATAAAGAAAACGACATCTAAGAGGGGTGTCATTCCATCAAAGAGGATTTCATATCCAGACACTCCACTAGAGATCAAGACGGCTAAGAGACGAAGGAAAGACACTTCCAAGGCATCATCAAGCATAAAAAAGCAAGATTGTAATGCCTATGTCTTTGTCTTGCATTTATGTTCAGTATACAAAAGACACAGAAGAGTAGCACGAGCTGAAGAATGTGAATATACATCATCTGTTCTAAAAAAACAAATAGGCACATATATATATTTCAATAGAGGATACATCTACTGAAAATTATCAAACAGATATATACATCTATTGCAACTGTTGTCTAACCTGTTACATCCGATTCATTTTCTGTTTCAACAAATGAGTTATGTTGCAACAGACGGGTCATTTGTTTGAAATTATCATACTGCTCTAATTTACCTATTTGAATTTATCCCAACAGATAATCCATATGATATAACATAAGACTCATCTGTTGCAATAGATGAACAATCTGTTGTATATCTCTAGTTAACATTGACAATTCTGTCTTTCTAGGTAGATATCACAGTAGAAGATACTATTGAAGAGTGTAATATCACAATTTATAATTCATCAACTGCTTTTAAAGAAGAATAAAAAGTGGAGCCGATCGGTTTGGGAGAATGGAAGAATTACCTGTTTATAATTCATCAACTACTTCTAAAAAGGAAGAAAAAGTGGAGCCGGTCGGTTTGGGAGAATGGAAGAATTACCTGTTTGAAGGGTTCAACATCTCGGACGAGGCTTCAAAAAAACTAACACAGTTGATCAATGATTATTTAGAATAGATTGTCGATGGGTTGTTAAAGCATCACGCCGGTAGGTACATAAATCAATTTTATAGATATTGATTTATATAATTTTTGTTGTAAGAACCTAACATTAACACATATAAATCATCAAGTAAAAAACAAAATGACGAGCGCCACAAAGTGAACAAATCAAATCTTGGTTTTGACATGTTCGACTTTGTTGTTGCACATTCTGGAATGAAGAATTGGTTCTATTTAATGTCACAGCCTCAAACTTAATGGAATAATGAGGTTTAAATGCCATACATATTACTATTAATTAATACTTTATTTAGTTACATCTGCGTATTGATTTTTTTATCATGTAATCCAAAATATTTGATAATATATACAGCACATCGATGTCATTTTTACAACCTCCAAAAAAAGACCAAGTTACAAAAACAAGAACAATATAGATACATGACAGGCAATTGTTTGTACAAAGTTTATATCAATAATGCCTACGATAGGTATTGTCAACAACAGCCGAAAATTTCCCAAAATGAGGAATGCTTAATCGACATCATAAAAGGTTTTAGCATTCCAACTGGCATACCTTGGCATTTGGTCGACGAAGTGTACATCCCAATCAATTGTGATGATGAATTCCATTGGGTGTTAGCTGTCATCATTCTAAAAGAGAGGGCGCATCTAAGTTTATGACTCGATGTCGCGAAGGAGACGTTCAAGGTCATCGTCTAAGATACAAAAGCTGGTCAAAATATTGCCTACTTACCTTGATATGTGTGAATTTTTAGACCAAAAGGTTCGTACTGATTGGTCGATGATTGAAGTATACCCGGGTAAAATGGCGAATCCATTTGATGTATAATATGTTGAAAGAATTGCTCAATAAACCATTGGTATCCTGTAATTTTAAGTGTCATGATTTAGTTTCAAAAATTTCACAACGCTCGCATGAACTGCAAGATATGGATTATCTATTTTTTATAACACTGGGATTGCGGTCCTTTTGTTGATGCCTACGCCGAGTATTTGAGTGATGGATTAAAAGTACCAAATGATGGACTTGATGCCATAGTACTCCATAAAATATATTCTGCTCTTTTATGAAAATACGGAGAAGCAAAAGCTCAGAAGCTGTACGCAACCGACGTTAAAGATCCTCAATGACCAAAGTTGAATTTCGTAGCACCGAATGAAGAACAACTTGTCCATCTTGATTAGATATTTATAGCTTGAGTCTGTCAATGTAATAACCTATCCTCCTTGATTTAACTTGTTGATTTATTTGTAGAGTATATCATTTGTACCAGTAATATTTTTTTTTATATTTCATTTATTTGTTGAGTTATTTCATGTAATTTTTGAAGGTTTTGATTTATTTTTTGTTGTCTATGAATATAATTTTAATCCTTAGTTTTGAACATGTTAATTGAAATAGAGTACTAGATTCAAATATCGCAACAAATAATACATCTGCTGTAATAGACGACATATCTTATCAAATAGAATTAAACATATGTTACAACAATAGGTGCAACACTTAGGTATCTTCTAGAAATTATATAATAGGTCTTCCTACTTTTTTTATTTTCTCCAATAGATTACCGATCAGTTGCAATAAATAGATTATATGTTGCAACTGATCATATATCTGTTGTGACAGACAGACTAGGAACATCTACATAATGCAACAGATGACCAACTTATTCCAACAGATAAACAATCTATCACAACAGGTACTATATCTATTACGACAGATATAAAATCTGTTGCATTATAAAAATTCAACTTGGCCAGACATAAAAATTATTGCCACTACATGTTAAGTGAATTGGCTTGAAATAAAAATTTTCATGTTCGTCTCTGTCTTTGTATATGTTATTTTTGATACACGGGATCTAACCATTTACTTAGTACCCCATATTCCTAGACCCATTATATCTTTTCCACAATGGTGTCACACACACCATTTATTTGTGTGCCAATCAGGAAACACTCAATGTATGCAAGTGAGTACAACAGCATACCAAGTTGTTGTAATAGACTACATATCTGATATGTAGATTCTTCTTCATGGAGTAGATTGGAAGTCTAGGTTAGCAAAAGTAAACTTACATTGTCCTCGTACCACACGCACATATTTGTTATATTCGAGAAGTCTTTGGCGGCAAATAAATGCATGGTGTATTCTTTTTGAACCTTCATCTTCACGAATTCTTCATGCTCCTTCTTCTTTTCCTTTCCAAGCACCGCAAATACGTCCACCTTCTTCGGCGGCCCCTAAATTTCAACAAATCTTGAAGATGGAACAGTTATATTTTTGCTGATTTCAGAACAGAGAGAATTTGTCTAATTTTTCTTCTCTTTCTCCTAACCTCCACTGTAGGAGTGAATGGCTCTCTCACCTCATTAGATGGTATGACACCCTTCCTAGATTCAACTCCTCAGTAGTTTCAGTAATAGCCTCTAGATTTTTAAGGAGTTTATCTTCTTTGTCCTTACACACTTTGCATTTGTAATGAGAATATAAGGGTGAGGAAGGGAGAGAGGGACCACTGTAAGAGTAGGAGGGACTGGTGTAGGAGTAAGAGGGAGGACCTATGCAAGGGGTATTGTCAAAAGTATTTATTTTTTGCTGAGAACCAACATGCTCATAATCACGACTGGCAACAACAACAGCATCAGGATGGCTGCCACCATCACAAACAACTCCACCAGTAATACCCCCAGAAGAAGTACCTGGATCTGTTGTAGTTTGAGGTTGGTTGTGAAGAGCTTCAACATTAGGCTGACCTTGCCCAACTGCTCTTCTTATGGATGTTACTCCATCCAATTTGTTCTTTGTTAAATCCACGGTTGGGTCTTCTTTTGTATTAATAATACCCAGAGTAAAAAAAAGTCATCCCCAGCTAATCAATGGTAGGCCCGATCCAAGGATGCACAACCTATAAAAAAAGACAAAAGGAATTTAAATCATATAATAGTAATTTGCAGTCATTTAGGTTACATGGGGATCGGATTTCATGGATGTTAACACAACCAACTTATGCAATAAACGGTCTACCTACCAAAATAGTTGATCTGTACGTTGAAATAGATTGATAATATGTTGCATCAGATTACCTATCTATTGCATAATTTGCATAGATGGTTAATCCGTTGAGTAGGGTTCAGAGAACCAGAGCAATAGATGGTTAATCTGTTGTGAAATATGGATCATCTATCATAACAAATTGCCATCTGTTTCATTAGTTGCAGTTGATGGGTAATCTATTGCAACAGAAGACCCATCTATCGCAACAGATAGAACATCTGTTTCAATATCTTTCATTGATGCAAATTATTTTAGTTGAAAGAAGATATATTTCATCATCCAAAGGGTTAACGAGATCAGCCTCATTAATATTTTTTTTGGCTGTCTCTAATACAGCCAACCACCTAAGGATCCTTGGATTAGAAACCTTATTCGGGTAATCCTTGAAATGCTTTCGGTAGGGAGGAATTTGTTCACATGCCCAAGCCTAAAAATTATAAACAGAAAGCAAGCAAAAAAAAGGGCATAACTATTATTAAATAAAAAGCAAGAACAACAAGAATAAATAGAGAGAGAAAGAGAGGCTTCTTTATTTATTTAAGGGGATGAGAGATCATCTTAATTCATCATACAATGAACAAAACACCTCTATTTATAGGAGAAAATACTCTTAGTTTCTGACTAAATTTATATATACTTCAAATCCTGATACATATCAACTAGATCGTTATAGATCTTGATAGACATTCACTATAATGTACATACATACATTAATAACACTCCCCCTTGAATGTCTAGATAGATAATGTGCCTTGTTAAAACCTTACTAGAAAAAATCCAGTAGGAAAAGAATCAGTGAAGGAAAAAGAGTAAATATCTCTAATAATACGCATATAGACTGCCTCATTAAAAACCTTACAAGAAAAACTCAATAGAACAAAACCTTGTAAAGGAAAAAGAGTACATCGCGTATTTGTTCCCCCTAATGAGAACATCCTTGAATCTTTGTATTCCGATCTTGTGCACCACAATCTTGAAAGTTGTAATTGGAGGAGACTTGGTGAATAAATCAGCCACATTGTCACTTGAACAAATCTGTTGCACATTAATATCACCATTATTTTGTAGATCATGTGTATAGAAAAGGTTAGGCAAAATGTTCTTCGTTCTATATCCTTTTATGCATCCTTCCTTAAGTTGTGTTATCTATGCTCCATTATATTCATATAAAATCACGGGTACTTTTCCACATTTCAAACCATATTTTTCTCAAATGATATGTATCATGGACCTCAACCATACATATTCTCGACTTGCTTCATGAATAGCTATTATCTCAGCATGATTCAATGAAGTGGCTATGATAGACTACTTTGTATAGCTCTAAGATATGGAAGTACTACCACATATAAACACATATCATGTTTGAAATTGAGATTTATACGGGTTAGATAAGTATCCAATATCAACATGGCCAATAAGATCGAAACTGCGATCTTTAGAATAAAACAAGCTTATGTGTTTTATCCTATTTTAATGTCTACTAGTAGGAGCAGAAATATACCTTGCTAACAAATTGACTGAAAAGGCTCTATCAGGCCTTGTAGTATTTGCAAGATACATGAGTGCACCACTTGCACTATGATATGGTACTTCATAACCAATCTAATTCGGTATATTTCTCATTTTAGCAAATAATCTATTGCTTTCGAAAACTATCCAAGAGTTTCAATGATTTTCAAACCATCAATTTATCCCTTATAAGGATAATAAACAAGTTTTCCGAATATTTTATATGCTTCGGGCATTATGAATCCTTTAGGGATTTTCATATAGATTATTGTCAAGTGACAATGTCCAACATGTCAAGTGTGACATCTTTATGTGTCTGAACTGCAAATCAAATAAGTTTTATGCTTACCAAAATGCATTCTTTCAGGTCACTTGATAAATTTTTCTACATCGGTATGCTTAATTAAACGTAAATTTCGGATCCTCGTAATCTTTCACAATATTGTGTCAATATTGTATCAAAGATATTAATGCAATATCATTCTATATTGGTTTACAATGCGACATTACATTTTGAGATCTCATCACTTTATTATTTTCAGGTACCTGAACCTCTAATAAGGTTTTATGAAGTGTTATGTCATAGCCTCTTCTAGCGCACATTGCCTTTTTATTATGATTATTTTCTCTTTATTTGTTTTAAGGACTACTTCATTTGGAACTTATCGGTCTATGACACTTTACGTATGCGTAGACTTTGTCCTTTCGGGACATAAAATAGGAGCACTTGCAACTTAATATGAGATGCTTTCGACATGTGATTTGAATTATCTTTTGAGTGAGGATCTGGTGATAATTCCTAACATATTTCTTAGCTGCTTATAATCTCCCCCTTATGTTTGGAAAAGTAACATACATCCTCTATCTTCTTTGAGAAGTCCATCTTTGTGTATCATGGTATATTCATTAATCGTATACCACACATTAAATATTACATGGACAACGTGTGATTCCTGACTTAGAACCAACTTTTTGGAGAAATTAATTATAATTTATTGGTTTGATGCATGATATTGGGCGTATTTACACGTCCAAGCACCAAAACCTACCTATTTTTTAGCTACGTTTTAAGGATAAAATACATAATTCCTGCGCTTTTAGTTTATTTTCAACTAAGTGAGCTGACCTATGTGATTAGCATGCTTTTCAGGTACTAATGAGAAAGATTTCAGCACTTTGGGGACCTGTGGACAGCAAAGGAAAACTTCACATACGAGGGAAGGCAACTTTGGACTGAATGTGATGCATGGAAACTTTGTCCCTGGCAAACTCAGTATTTTTAAATACTTAAGGATGCAGTAGCAACTTATTAGACAAAGATGTTATTAAAAAACTTATTGCTGAATTTTCAGTATTATCATTCATTATTCAATTATTCAGATTTTGTAATATTTTGAGGACAGACGAACGGCTCAGGGAAGCGAAAGTAGAGAGGAAAACGTGTTTTCCTCTTATTCTTGCTATTCATCTTCATCGCGAAGATTGTTCTAGTTTTGGTATGATGATTATGTCTAGTTTGATTTCGGTTTTATCCATGAGTAGCTAAGCTTATTTGTTAGGGTTATGGAAACCTTGTAATATACTCTCTATTGCTATGAGTTTGTGAATTTATGATGTGTAATCCACTTATATCATTACTCTCTTCATTTTAATTGAATTCTCGTGGTTGCAAACATAGGGAATACGCCATTATAGCAATAACTTGTTCGAGAGAAAAGTTACTCTTTGGAAAAGAGAGTGTGACGAGAAAATAGGGTTTCCAACCTCGATTTTACACGTTAATGCCCTAGCAGGATTAACTTCTTGGAGAGTTCGTACAATTTTTTGTACACTTTGGGTTCGAAAGAACTAAAGTGAATAAATCTTTGATGGTTGAAAAACACTTGGATTTAGAATTAGAATACGTCTCTCTATAAGTGCATGCATATATAAATTCCGTATTACTCATAGTTAATAGAGAAGTAGAAACTCCAAGGTGGACATAACACTAACTTGTCATTCTCTGTGATCAAATATTACTACATATATCGTCTCATTCGTTACATTAATAATATTATTGTGCACTTGAACCAAACCCTCCTTACCTTGGAACCTTCGATCAACAGTCTAATAATAATAGCAATACTTAGTGACTAGAGTATTCCCTGTGGGATTCGACACCCAACCCAGTTGGGTTCTATATTTGACAGCAACCGCTTACACTTTCTAACGAGAGTTGTAATTTGGGTGTATCAATGCATACAAGTACTTTTGTATATAATATTTCAAACCAACACATGAAACTTTTAATCTCAATGGTTTCACGATTTATTAAAGACATTCGATGTTAAACCATCATCATCAAGATGAATTGTCTTGACTGCACAATATGAAAATTATGCTCTTTAACTCAATTTTATTGAGCAAACAACTTTATGAATGTAACACTACAGGTTGACAATAAAAGCACATGTGATCATCTTATATTAATGCATCTTAATAGACCATATGACTGGTGAACGGGCCCATATTCACCTTTTATATTTTTCAGATTTTAAGGGATCCAATCCCAATATTAGTTGGTTCAACCAACTTATCATGAGAACAAGCAACATTAAAGTTTATGAAGAATTTTTGAATTCTTCAATATATGTTCAATACTCAGTAGGCACATGTCGATCGTTCATGTCAATTTATGAATTTTTATTCTAGCAAACTCCAAGTTTACCTTGACATGCACTACTTTAGTAAATTTCAGGTTTACTATTACATGAATAAATTTTAGATTTATTATTTTAGAAGTAGATTTCAAAATAACTTTTCTCAATTATTCAGCCTTTCAGCCTCTTTTAGAGCTGAGTTGTGATACAATCACAATCAAGTGCACGTTTGCATTAATAAGCTTCTCATTCCCCAGGAATGAAATATAATTATGCCTTAAACGTATTAAATTATGATAGCTACTACAAAAGCAAATTGAGGCATACATATATTTACTGTTACCACATTCAATTCAAAGAATGTAGCATATTTAATGGGACATGTTTCACCAAATATCCATAATTTTGCCTTAGCCATCATAATATCATTAATATGGTGCATTGAAATTTAAACTTAACATCTTATTCATATAAAATGTCTTAGGCATAAATCGATGGGACTTGAACTCAACATATTATCATCCCTTTGTATAATATTATTCTTGAGGAATAAATATTATTTGGACAATTATTTTTCCTTAATCAATAATATAATAGGCTAGTGATATTTTTGACTTCTTGTTGTTAGTAAATTTAATGACCAAAAAACATATCGAATACGCTACTTTTAGTGGTCACTCTTCATTTATTAGGCTGCCGAAGTGCAAGCCGATTAATTATATCACCACATAGTCCAAAAAATAAGTGATGATGAAATAATAAAATTAATAATAAGCAAATAGCTTTAATTACTCACTTGTGTGCATCTTGGTACTATACATCAAATCACAAGTGAAGTTAATAATAACGATCACAATAAATAATATTATAATCTACTGTCATTAATTCTTCAATTTTAGAAAATCAACAAAAGTTGATACACAGTAAAGCAACGAATGACCCCTTATAATCTCACGGACGCTAAGCAACTAAAACTCGAATAAAACTTATACAAATAATTAGAGACTCGTGCTAATAACGTGTAATGAAATATAAAGCAAGAACAATAAGAATAAATAGAGAGAGAAAGAGAGGCTTCTTTATTTATTTTGAGGGATGAGAGATCATCTTAATTCATCATACAATGAACAAAACACCTCTATTTATAGGTGAAAATACTCTTAGTTTCTGACTAAAAGACATATACTTCAAATCCTGATACATATCAACTAGATCTTCATAGATCTTGATAGACATTCACTATAATGTAAATACATACATTTATAACAATAACAATATTCAATATAAATTAATGAATGAGTAAAAATAGTGATTAATTTTACCATAAAAGCCCAAGTAAAGCCGTATAATGTGGTCGTCTTTGGCTTTAGCTTTTTCGGTAAATATTTGATAATCAAGTAGTAATTGTCGTATCCTGATAACGCTCAAACTACAGCTCTCGTAAGAGTATAAGCGGTCGTTGTCAAATATAGAACCCAACTGGGTTGGGTGTCGAATCCCACAGAGAATACTTGGTCACTAAGTAAGCAAAGATTATTAGATTTTTGGTGAAAGTTTCATAAGAATGGGGGGATTTTGTAGCGTGCAATAATGTAACAAAATAACAAAGTAAAAACGAAAAATAGCAAAGTAAGAAGAAAGAATATTTAGTAAGATGTTAATCAATGAGAATTGAGAGTTGGGGTTATGTCCACCTTATGAGTTATATGTCTCTATTGGCTATGAGTTATGCAGAATTCAGATATGCATGTGCTTATAGAGAATTGTATTCTATGGTAAATCCAGGCGTCTTTCAACCTATCAAGGACTATTTCACTTTAACTCTTTCAAGCTTAAAGCGTATCTAACGGTACAAATTCTCCAAGAGGTTAATCCAGTTATGGCACTAACTTTTTAACAGGGGTTGGTGCCCTATTACCTTGACATTATCTCTTTTCCAGACATATAACTTTTCTTTCAAACAAGTTAATGCTATACTGGTGTATCCTATGTGTTTGCAACCACAAGAATTTGCATTAAGATGAAAAGAATAATGATATAAGGAGCATACATGTCAAGAATTCACAAACTCATAGCAATAGATAGTATCTCATAAGGCTTCCATAACCCCAACAGAGAAGTTTAGCTATTCATGAGTGCAACAAAAATCACAATAGACATTATCATTATACCAAAATAAAGATCTCACGTGTAGTAGGGTTTGGTATGGATTGTGGCGTGAATTCCTTTTTAGAGTAGCGTTTCTCTTGTTGTGAAAATTACGAATCGAATAGATGAAGAGAATAAGAATTAATTGAAAGCAAATTGTTTAGTGTTAGATAAATTAGAATGTGAATGATAAGAATAATCCGAATGCTCCAAAAGCTTTTAGCAAAATAGGGTATTTATAATACCCCTATCCTATTCCTACTAGGCCTCTGCGTAATTATCCTAATCCTAATAAATTACTGCATCATTATCCTAATCCTAATAAGTTACTGCTGATCCCCAAAGTCTTGAGAAATGTTGTTTTTGCCCGTGACAGGTTTCCCATGCGTCATATTTAGTCCTAGGCGTCCAAGGTTTGCTCTCCTTCTTTCGTGATGCTTCCTTTGGCGTCAAGTTATCCATAAAATGCCGAAATCTTCATCTTTTATACTTGAAAACTTGCTAATCATGTTTTTTAGCTCACTTACAGGAAAAAGAACTAAAAGTGCATGAATTATATAGTTTGTCCTCAAAACTTAGCTAAAATATGGGTAAATTATAGCACTGTAGGCGTGTAAATACTCTTATCATCAACACCCCACACTTAAAGCTTTGTTCGTCCTCAAACAAAATATCATGTCCTTCTAACATCTACTTAGGGTTTCATAGTAACAACACAAAAATATTCATCAAGACAGGCATGACAATTATTAGCAAAGAGTAGTTTTTCTGATCACTACTAGAAACAATTTCAACTTCTAACCTAGACTCGTGATGATGGTTAATTCATATTCACAAGTTAAGGCACAAAGAATCATACACAACTACCCAAAACTCATCAACCATACGTTTCTCACAATACATTACCCATAATCACTCATAAGTATAGTATATATTTCGAATATGGGTATAAGATTATCCTTGCTCTCACTCTCACAAAGAATTCATATGTTGTAACTGATGACCATAGGCTTGCCCTTAGTGTAATGCTCCACTAAATATCAGAATGCTAAGCTTAGGATCAAATAGGTCTTCTATAGGTTGTAATGTAGGCTAAGGGATGGGTAGGACTATTTTGGCAAAAAATAGTGACTATGTTCCTAAGCGCTTTAATACATCACATTATTCCATTAACACTTTCTTTCAAACAACCTTCCTACTTTCTTTTAGTCTACCACCCCTTTTCACCTCTTTTGTTATTCAAATTTGAACAGAATTGACTTTTTATTTTTCTTTTCATTTTTCTTTCTTTCCTTTTTTTTTTATAACACACCTCTATACTAACCATTCTTTTTTCATAACGAATTCAAGTACCAATTCACTTTAAGGCACTACTCTCACCCAATTTCCTCTTATTTTGTTACATGACTTTACAATTTAAAGCACTTAGGAATTTGGATCAAATTATGGTCTTAAAAAAATGAATTAGGCTTGCATATGAGGCTGTCAAAGAAAATAGGCTAAAGGCTCAAAGGGGGTTATCTAGGATAATATCCATGGGTAGGTAAAAAGAAGTTTAACAATCATAGGCTGCCAAAGAAATGCCTAAATCATCTCCTAAACTCACATTCTTTATTTCGCTTTACATACATACCAGGCAAGTTCTAGCATCAGCCACAAGCATAGAATATACTATCATCTCACACACACAAGGCACATGGTCGACTTTATTGGAAGCAGTATAGACTCTTGACCCAACAGGTGAAGGAATTTAACCACATAATTATCACATAATGAGTCACAATTAGAGCCTAAACATCTTAATAGTAATGATGTTATAACAGACTCTTGTCATAATACCACGCTGCCTATTAGAAAAATTTCATGCAAGGTTAAAAAAAAATATTTAGTTACTAAAAAAATTTTTTTAACTAAACTACTAACACACAAAATAAATAAATGCACATGCAGATAAAGAAGGATAGCATGCAAATACCAAAACCCCACACTTAGACGGGACACACTGCCCTCAGTGGAAAATAAATAAGAAGAACCTGGTTAGTCGGACTCCTCCTCTATGTCTGGGGTCATACCCCCTTCATCGGAATCGTCATTGGAGTCGTCGTCATTATAATTCTCCTCCACGTCGGAGTCTGGCATTCTGCGATCATCATCGGTTGGCACATCGTCATCAAGAGGTTCCTTAAAGTATACACCTACTCCACACATCGCCCTTGCATGCTCATTTATTGGTTAGTCATAGTCCAGTTGTTGGAGCTCTGCAGCAGTTGGAACACGACCCCCACTCATCATAGTAAACCTTATCATGCCATATAAATAGTGGAAGAAGCTCTCGTCACGAGCATTCCTTTCTGCAGTAGTAAGGTTGACACCATGTGTGGATTCAGCATCTTTTTCCTTTGTGAGATCAACCTTTTTTGAGTTGTGTGGAAGCTTATGATCAGCTGGTTCCTCTTTGATGTCCTCCTTCCTCAATATTGCAGTCAACAGATTGCCAAAGCTGAAGTGGGACCTCTCGTGTAGCCTAGACTTACGCATTGTAGATCGAATAATTGCCCCAATGTTGATAGGGATATTCGTCATCAATGCATACACCAAGCACACTCTATCTCGTGTTATCTTTGTGTACTGTGTCCCTGGAATCAGGCAAGAGTTGACTATTCACAACCATATCCTAGCTTCCCTATTCAAGGGAGCATATGGGAAAGTGTTGTGCCGACCGGTGTCCTTGTGTCTACTCCATCGTGCCATAGATCTTGTTCCGCACAATGTGTGTCGAATAGCCCTGTACGGAGGTCTGTTATACAACTCCTTGAATGGTGATGGGTCAACAGATGGCAAACCAAGAAAGGAGTTGAAGAACTCCGCATTTAGTTGCAGAACTTGGCCCCAAATCTTTACTTCAATCCCTGTAGTTTTTGGTGACCAGTTGGCATATAATTCTCGTGTTAAATCGAGATTTCACTCTCCCATATCTCGAAAGATGAAATCAAGATGTAACGCCATTATCTTGGCCAACATACGGGGTTCTTTCTTTGCTAGGCTATCCTTGTTTATCAACTCTACATGAACATATTTCTTCTCTTTGTTGTTCCTATACCATTCTTGTCCTTCCTCCTTTAGGACCCATTTAATTTCAAACATGCGGCGAGGTATTTGCAGTGAGGAGGATTCTCCTTGCTCTTTTCGTCCTCTTTTCTTGCCTTTTTCTGAAGTGGTTGATTTATCTTTTCCTTGTCTTGCTTTGGGTGCCAATGTACCTGAGATTAAAATAATAGACATGTTAGCTTCATCTTGGCAGATACAATAAATAAACAAGCAGTAGTGTCACCACCCCACACTTAATTTGTTGGTATGAACTAGTGAAGTGAACGATGTCGATTACTCAAATTACCTTGCTATACGTTTAGATGTTATGTTCCAACAATATAATCAGTCCAGTCATACTTTTCTTATCAACTTAACTTTCATTTCTCAATTCTAGATCATGTACTCTTGATAAATCTTTCATGTTTTGGACTAATGCATCACATTGAATAAAACTACTACATAGATATTGTATCAAGTTATAGCATTTAGAAATAATCACAACCTCATATGTTGGTAGTTAACCATGATTTCTATCTCAATGAACAAGTCAATCAAGCAAGCTTTCAATTTACAAGATTATGCACTTTTATTAACCATGTTAATTCCGCAAAAGTATGGCAGTGCATCAAAATCAAATACAAGTTGGAAACATATCAAGAGCATCCTTACGTATTCGGGCACTCACTTAGTTGTATCACAACAAATCAACCACATTCAAATCACTACTATTACTTCAAGATTTAATAATTCATTATAGGCGTAGTAGTGTAGTACTTACGGAATATAAATGAAGAACAAAGAAGTACTTACTTGGTTGATGGTCTTGGAAGATGTTCTTATAAAATTAAAAGATCAAAAGGAAAATTTTTTAGAGGATTTGGAGAGGTAGGCGGCGCTTAGGGTGGATTTGCAATGTGTTTTCGGTCTAAGACTATGTTTCTTATTTATAGGGCAAGCTTGGGTCAGGTTTTGACCCATTTAGAATCAGATTTGGAGACCAAAATTGACTATAGGCGGCGCGTAATGCAATGCCTATGCTTGGAATAGGCGGTGCCTTTTGCAAAGCCTAGTTGAGCATAGGCGGCGCCTATGCCATGGAATTGTTAGGCATAGGCGGCGTCTATGCCATGGAATATGAGATACAGAGACAAAAGGCCTTTGCATAGGCGGCGCCTATACTATGGCATTCTTAGGCATGGGCAGCGCCTATGCTATGGCACTCTAGAATCCGAGAGCTTAGGCCATAGCATAGGCCTTGCCTTGTTCGTGGCCTAGTTTTACATAGGCCTTGCCTTGTTCGTTGCCTATATTTTCATAGGCAATGCCTAACCCATAGCCTTTTGCTTCTTTATTCCTAACTTACCACCTTCAACATGCAATACTCTCAAATCAAAATTTGAAACCAATCTCCTCCTTTATACCTCTTGCACCTACATTCACTCAAAAACGATTAGGACGATGGGTTGAGTCCCATCAAGTGTCTTAGTTTTGGTCATCGCTCGACTCTTCTTTTTGGATTTTTATTTAGTAAAAACAAATGCAAAAGAAACGATAAAAACAAAGGATGGGTTGTCTCCCATCTAGCGCTTGATTTATTGTCGCAGCACGACATAGTTACCTCGAGTACTTAGACTTCGTCGAGATAGATGGTGGCGATGCATTTAATCGAGTCAAGAGGACCGATATATGGCTTTACCCGTTGGCTATTCACCTTAAAGACAATACCATTATTATCCTCCAACTCAACTACTCTAGACGAGTAGACTTGGCTAATTTTGTATGGGCCAGACCATTTGGATTTTAACTTACCTGGGAATATCTTCAGTCTGGAATTAAAAAGAAGTACCATATCACCCTTTTGGAAGTTTCGTTGAACAATCCATTGATCATGGTACTTTTTCATCCTCTCCTTGTAGAGGTATGATCTTTCATAAGCATGTAGACGGAATTCGTCCATCTTATTTAGCTTCTCCAATCTCAGATTCATAGCATCATCCCACTTCAAATTCAGTCGCTTCAACGCCCATAATTCTTTATGCTCGAGCTCAATGGGCAAGTGACAGGCCTTACTATAAACTAGTTGGTACGGGGACATGCCAATTGGCCTTTTGAATGCAGTCCTTTAGGCCCATAGTGCATCGTCCAGCTTCCGAGACCAATCTTTCCTATTTGCGTTTACCGTCTTAGCAAGGATTTGTTTGATCTCTCAGTTGGAAACTTCTACCTGTCCACTAGTTTGCGGGTGATAAGTCGTGGCTACCTTGTGTTGTTTGACACCATATTTTCCCAACATGGATTTGAATAGCTTGTTGCAGAAGTGACATCCTCCATCGCTTATGATAGTACGTGGCACTCCAAAACGAGAGAAAATATTTCTCTTCAAGAATGCTACAACACACTTTCCCTCGTTATCGGTCAATGCTACTGCTTCGACCCATTTTGAAACATAATCTACAGCAACTAGGATGTACTTTATTCCAAATGAATTTACGAATGGGACATTAATGGTCAGCTATTTTAACATCGTCATGAATTTATTGAACTTTTTATCATCCGCCTTCTTCTTCAATCTTTGAGGGAAAGGAGGTGGTGGAAGGGGAATTGTTTTCTCCACGACTTTCTTTTCCTCTTGCTTCATATTAGTGATCAGTTTGGGCTGTGGACTTTGAGGGGTGACGTCATGAATGACATCATCAGCTTCCTTCGTGACAACTTTTTCTGTATTACCTTCGATATCATTGGCCACCTGCTTGTTTTGGGATGAATTTTCCAGCACCTTACCACTCCTGGTAGTAATAGCCATGCATAATCTGTTGTTCTTGGATTTTACACAGTGTCGCTAGGTAAAGTGCTAGCCTTTCTTTGATTGAGTGCTGCTGAAAGTTGGCACAATTGCTGCTCTATTTGTTTTATTGAAGTGGAATGTGAGTCAACCAATTGCTTCATTGAGGACAAATCATTTATTACCTATGTTACTCCTGCGCTGGTTGCTTCCACTCATTTCAATAGTTTAGCCATCATATCTTCCATATTTCCAGAACCGGGTGCAGTGGCGTCACGTCTTCCTGGGGGAACATACAACCCACTCTTGTCATTCTTGTTCTTCCAACTACCTTGGTCCTTGTTTTCAGATTTATCATAATAGTTCCGACCTTGGTTTCCTTGGGTATTGCCTCGGAAACCCCTCTGATTATTTAAGTAGCTGGCTTCTTCTTCAGAATCAGATTCCTCTCTTCCTTTTGACGCAACAGCCTTGACTTTTTTGGTCTTCCCTGATAATAGATGCTTTGTAAGAAGATCCACTTGTGTTTTCATGTGCGCCATATCTTGATCACGTTCTTCTTCTCTTCTTCTTTGTTCTGCAGTCATGCCAATAGACAAAGTGGGGCTTGCTACCTCAGAATCCCTGGTATGCCAAGCTCTACTTTGCTTCGTCATCCAATCTAGCATATTGCTTGCCTGACCGAAGGTGAGGTCCATAAATGATCCTCCAGCCGCATTATCCACCACTAGTTTAGTTATTGAATTCAAGGATCTGTATAGTATCTCCATTAAGAGAACATTGGTCATGTGATGGTTTGGTAACCTCATAAGCTTCGTCTTGAATCTCTCCCATGTTTCATGAAGGGCTTAAGTTGGAAGCTAACGAAAGTTGCTGATTTCATCTCTCAATTGTGCTCTTTTGGATGGCGAAAAGAATCTTTCTAGGAAAGCGTCTTTCAATTGCCTCCCATTTGTAATAGAATCAGGAGTCATCCCATTCAACCATAGAGTTGCCTCCCCAAACAGAGACAATGGAAATAAGCGTAATCGAATTGCATTCTGACCAACGCCAGGATTGTCAAATGACTTGCATGTAGAAATAAAGTTGATTAGATGCATATTAGGATCATCTCCTGCTAGTCCACCAAATAATCCCTTGAATTGCAATAACTGAATCATGGTGCTAGTGATGTTAAACTTTGCTCTGGGTGCCAATGGTAGAGGGATAATGGCTCTTGTGCCACCAGCTCCATCAAGATCATCATCATCATCGTTGAATGTTGGTTGCATGGCTCGGCGTTCAGGCCTAAACCTAGTTAGACGATCTCTTCTATTAGCAGGTGTCGCTATCTCAGCATCACACCTTGGGTTTAGTAACTCGTCATCACCTAGGTCCTCATCATCAGGATTTATTGCTCGCCCATGGTTATCAATATTCTGTTGATGCACTTGAGCGGCGGCTGGAGCAGCTAGTCTCGCCTGTTCCTGTTGAGCAGCCATTCTTTCAATTTCCTATTGTGCTTCCATTCTGCCAATACATTGTGGTTTAGGATTGATAGGTAATAACAGTTGACCAGAACTTCGAGTATGGGGCATGCACTGAATAAAAACCTGCAGAAAACAAAACCAAAAACTAGAAGTAGAGAACGAGAATCTTTGACCAAAGAGTCTAATAATTATCACAAACTTAGTAGATAACTGTATTCCCCGGCAACGGCGCCAATTTTTTATAACACTCAAACTACAGCTCTCGTAAGAGTATAAGCGGTCGTTGTCAAATATAGAACCCAACTGGGTTGGGTGTCGAATACCACAGAGAATAATTGGTAACTAAGTAAGCAACAATTATTAGATTTTTGGTGAAAGTTTCATAAGAATAGGGGCATTTTGTAGCGTGCAATAATATAACAAAATAACAAAGTAAAAACGGAAAATAGAAAAGTAAGAAGAAAGAATGTTTAGTAAGATGTTAATCAATGAGAATTGAAAGTTGGGGTTATGTCCACCTTATGAGTTATACGTCTCTATTGGCAATGAGCTATGCGGAATTCAGACATGCATGTGCTTATAGAGAATTGTATTCTATGGTAAATCCAGGCGTCTTTCGACCTATCAAGGACTATTTCACTTTAACTCTTTCGAGCTTAAAGCGTATCTAATGGTACAAATTCTCCAAGAGGTTAATCCAGTTATGGTACTAACTTTTTAACAGGGGTTGGTGCCCTATTACCTTGACATTATCTCTTTTCCAGACATATAACTTTTATTTCGAACAAGTTAATGCTATACTGGTGTATCCTATGTGTTTGCAACCACAAGAATTTGCATTAAGATGAAAAGAATAATGATATAAGCAGCATACGTGTCAAGAATTCACAAAATCATAGCAATAGATAGTATCTCATAAGGCTTCCATAACCCCAACAGAGAAGTTTAGTTATTCATGAGTACCAAAATAAAGATCTCACCTGTAGTAGGGTTTAGTATGGCTTGTGGCATGAATTCCTTTTTATAGTAGTGTTTCTCTTGTTTTGAAAATTAAGAATCGAATAGATGAAGAGAATAAGAATTAATTGAAAGCAAATTGTTTAGTGTTGAATAAATTAGAATGTGAATGATGAGAATAATCCAAATGCTCCAAAAGCTTTCAGCAAAATAGGGTGTTTATAATACCCCTAGCCTATTCCTACTAGGCTTCTGCGTAATTATCCTAATCCTAGTAAATTACTGCATCATTATCCTAATCCTAATAAGTTACTGTTGATCCCCAAAGTCTTGAGAAATGTTGTTTTTGCCCGTGACAGGTTTCCCATGCGTCACTTTTAGTCCTAGGCATCCAAGGTTTGCTCTCCTTCTTTCGTGAAGCTTCCTTTGGCGTCAAGTTATCCATAAAATGCTGAAATATTCATCTTTTATACCTGAAAACTTGCTAATCATGTTTGTTAGCTCACTTACAGGAAAAAGGACTAAAAGTGCATGAATTATATAGTCTGTCCTCAAAACTTAGCTAAAATATGGGTAAATTATAGCACTGTAGATGTGTAAATACGCCTATCATTTTATCCCCGAGGATAATCGTTGAATTTTCCAAAATCATCCGCAAGAACCAACAAATTATGTTCTATAACTTTCCTGACATCTCTTGCCAATAAAACGGAATGGACAAACCAAACTAAGCATAATTTCTCCCTGTAGTGCTATGGTATGTCATTATTCTTGAAATCCATCATTAAATCCTCCACTCTGTAGCTAGGTCCAACTATGCCCAACAAACCATCTTTTTTACCTTGCGTTTATTTGACCCTTTGTGGGGTGTTTTATTGATTAGAGGTTCTTTTGGACAATTGCATCTCAAGCCCATCACTATGGCAAACTTTTTCAATCTAAAACAAACCGGCATGCCACAGTAGTTGATCCAGACTTCATCTATCTTTTTTTGGCCCTTCTTCGAACCTCCATCACACCCCGCATACTTGATCCTGCACTTGAGGAGGCCATATTCCATGATCATTGTGAAACAAAGAGGGCGGGCCCCAGACATCTTAAGAAAGTATGCAAAGCAACTCTTATTAAAAAGTCCATCTATTTTTTCCTTCTTCATAATACACTTAAGTTAGTCAAAAGGTTTCCCCAAATAACATTTAAGTACAACATCATGAAATACTGTGTCAGGGTTAATCATCCGCATCGCAACTCGAAATTTGTTGATACTAATAGTTTTGACAAAATTATGTTGGGATTTTTATGTTATTTCACGCCCCATTGGTGAGAAGGAGTTATCACTTTCCTCAGCTTTATTTTTTCCTGACTGAGATTGTTCTGGAAGTTACTCCAAATCTATCTATAGTCTAGCCTTTTTTGTTGGGTGTTCAGAAATTGATCCGCTTTCAGTTTCTTTTATTTTAGGAGACATCTTTTAACTACAAACAATAAAAAACAAAAAATACATTGCATTTGATGTCTGCATAATTTTTTTAAAAAGGGTAAGACAAATTTCAATAAATTATTCTATACCACATAACAAAAAAATAACTCCAACAGCTAACCCATTAGTTGGAACAGATGGGGAATCTATTTGAAGACCTATTTAATATGTTCCAACATATATTCCATCTGTTGCAATTGATGGACAAATTACCATAAATTATTCTATGCCATATTAAAAAAATATACTCCAACGGATAACCCATCAGTTGGAACGGATGGAGAATCTATTTGAAGACCTATTTAATATCTCCCAACAAATCTTCCACCCATTGCAACAGATGGATCACCACCACCACAACCAATACCACCACCAATGCCACCAAGATCACCATTAATGCCACTAATACCAACACCAAGACCACTGACATCACCGCCAATAAATACAAATACCAACACCACCACCAACACCACAAACACCATCCAAAAATACCATGATAGTCAATAAAATACTGAGAGAAAAACTAGTGTTTTCTCAGGTGCTTCCTACTTTTTTAGCATCAAAACTCAAAATTGTTAACTCATTCTCGAAGATAATACAACTAAATGTCTTCTTTTTCATCATTAACTAAAAAGCCCTATTTTTTAAAAAAATAGAACAAATGTAGAACTATTCTCAAACTCTATTACCTATGAAGCTAGAGAAAATGATGGATACAAGCATGAATGAAGTAACAACTATATGTGGTCGTAAATGGGAAGAAATCAACCTATTTTGAAGGGTTGAGCAATATATTGAGTAGTTATTATTTGTATTTTTGTGAGAGAGAGGAGACCCTGAGAGAGAAATAAAGAGAGAAAGAAGAACGAGAACTTCAGATTTGAAATGAAAAAATTTTCACGCAAATGGATGATTTGTATGGGTTGATTTGTAATTTTGGAAAAGAATGACAAGTTTTGAAATTGATAATTTGGTCTAAATTGATCTCAATTAATTTTAAAATTTTTAAAGAATATAGTTTTTAAAACATTGAGGTGATGAGAACTCATTTCAACTCAGAGTGATCGATCGATGACTCGATCGGGATGAACGCAATACCAAAGCCATGCAATTGCAAAGACTCGATTGGATTTGTAGTTAACCCTATGAACTCATTTATTCTTCCCTAGTTCTACCAAAATCAACTTAGTTACTACCACTTTCCTAATATTGAGTTGATGAGAACTCATCTTAACTCAGAGTGATCGATCAATGACTCAGATTGGGATGAACGCAATACCAATGCTATGCAATTGCAAAGACTCAATTGGATTTATAGTTCACCCTGTGAGATCATTCATTCATCCCTAGTTCTATCTAAATCAACTTATTTACTATCACTATCCTAACATTGAGTTGATGAGAACTCATTTCAACTTAGTGTGATCGATCGACGACTCTGTTTAGGATGAATCTAATACCAATGCCATGCAATTGCACTCGATAGGATTTGTAGTTAACCCTGTGAGCTCATTCATTCATCCCTAGTTCCATCTAAATCAACTTAGGTAATATCACTATCCTAACATTAATTTGATGAGAACTCTTTTCATCTCAGAGTGATCGATCGATGACTCATGTCGGGATGAATATAATACCAATGCCATATAATTACAAAGACTCGATTGGAGTTACAGTTGACCCTGTGAGCTCATTCATTCATCCACGGTTTCACCTAAATCAACTTAGGCACTATCACTATCCTAACATTGAGTTGATGAGAACTTATTTCAACTTATAGTGATCGATCGACAACTCGAGTCGGAATGAATGCAATGCCAATTCCATACAATTGCAAAGAATGGATTGGGTTTGTATTTGACCCTATAAGCTCATTCATTCATCCCTAGTTCCACCTAAATCAATTGTAATGATATTTGTTTTAATAAACGATTGAGCTGTTGAAAATTTTCAAATAGATATTCATATCTGTTGCAATAGATGACATATCTGATTCAATTATCAAATAGATATTTGCATATTTTGTAACATATGACTGAGCTGTTGGAAATTTTCAAACATCTATTTATATCTGTTGTAATGGATGACATATCTGATTTAATTATCAAATAGACATTTACATCTGTTGTGACAGATGACTGAGCTATTGGAAATTTTCAAATAGATATTTATATCTGTTGTAACAAATGACATATCTGATTTAATTAATTATCAAATGGATATTTTCATCTGTTGTCTCAGATGACTGAGCTGTTGGAATTTTTAAATTGATATTGATATCTATTATAACAGATGACTAAGCTATTCAGATTTCTAAATAGATATTTATATATGTTGCAATAGATGACATATATATTTGAAAATATTGTTTTCTCTTTTAATTTTAAAGAAAGCTTCTGTCTGAGTAGATAATATCAAGTAGTACTTACTACTAAAGGCAGTAAAAATCTTGGACATCTCAAAAGTGAGTTCATTGAGAGGTCTTGTCTTTTCTTTTCAATGTCACTAGTCTTAGTCTTTCTCGTTCCCCTCAAATTATTAATGAAATTAATGAATATTAATTAATAAATATTTAAAAACCCCACGTCTACGTACTTAATACATCTGTAGAAATTATCTCATCTTTATTCCTTCAACTGCAGTTAATTTTATTCAACTCTCATCTTTACCTTTATCTCCTCTTTAGGGTTATCACGACCTTTTTCTCTCTTTTCTCTTCTCTTTTTATAAAGATCCTTTCAGATCTAACTGGTCCACATCTTTCCTCGACTGAAATTGTTGTTTTGATCTCCTTTTTGACATTAAGGTATGGTTCATTATTGGTTTTTCATTCTCATCTTCTTCTTTGCAAGTTATTTACATCTATTTTTTTATTTAATAACTATTTACCCATATCATATTTATTAAAAAAATTGAAGGAATTTTTAAGTGTTGAATAAACAAACCGAGAAATTTTTATTACAATATGCAAAAAAAGTCATATGTTAGGAGAAGTTTAAAAGCCTTGTTGGTAGTATCATTTTTTTGTATGTATTTTGTTTGTTTCTTTATTGTTGATGCAGTTATTAATGTTGTTGGTGGGGTTGGCATTGTTGGAACTTGTGGTGTGGTGGTGTTGATGGTTCTAGAATAAATGATGTTGCTTCTTTGTTGTTGACGATGTTGTTGGAACAAATGTTGTTGTTTCTTTGTTGTTGATATTTTTTATTTGTAGTTTATGTTGTTGTTGATGTTGCAACAGATAGAGAAACAGTTGGAACAAATTAAACCACCAGAAAGGTTAGTTTGATGTATTCCAACAGACTCCACATTTATTGCAACAGACTTCATATCTATTGCAACAGACTCCACCTCTAATGCAACAGACTCTACATCTGTTGCAATAGATGGATAATGTTTTATCTGTGACATTAATTTTTTTCCTCTTCTTAGTAGATATAAGGAACTGATAGTTAATTAAATTTTGTCATACCATCACAAGAGGCTGCAGTAAAGATGGGCTCAGAGGAATAAGTTACATGCAGATGGAACCACTTCATATGTGGGAGGTATTTATTACTGATCATGTTATTGTGAAAACACACATAGAGTGCACTAATTTTATGAATACTATTTTTACTGATTAGTCATAGATCATTCAAACAAAATGTCTACAATTTTACAGTTAAGTTTGGTAGGTCCGAATTGATAAGGCTAAGGGACCATGAACATAGTTCTGATACTATGTTAAGATCTAGTGTCGGTTGTTTCTCAAGTTTATTTTTCAAGCATTATGAAGGAATCTAGTTTTGGTGTTATTGTAAAGAGATTTAATAGTGATTGGACTAACTTTTAGGGTGCATTGGACCTTTAGAGGGCTTTCGAAGCTTAGCACTGCATCTAACAAGAACAGAAAACCAATATAGTTATTACCGTAGCCCAAATTTATATGGTTGGGTTTCTCAGGGTGATGATTATATGCCATACGGTGCGGTAGAAGAAGGCCTTCGAGGGAAAATAGGTGGTTGCTGGAATACTATATCATTTGAGTGCTAATTGGAGAAAAGACATAGGTTAGAAAGTAACTTCTAGTGAATTTGGCTGATGGAATTATCTTAAAAGATGTAAAATCTGAATCAACTAAAATATGAAAGTTTATCTGGTAATGTAATTTCGTCTGTTGTTTCTCTGAAAGAAAAATAATCCAGATGGATACTTTGCTAGGGAGCTGCATAGTCGGGATTATCACCTAGATAGAAAATAGGAGAAGACCAACAAAGTAGCCTCACTAGCATCGAGGGTTGAAATAATTTACAACAAGTCTAGAAAACTTATGCCAACAGAAACTGGAGTTAAAATAAGGAATCTAAGCGAAGGCGACAATTTCTGAATTTTAAATTTCATCCCATGCCTTCTTGTTTGTGTTTTCGATCAAGTCCACTATCGTTGACCTGATCGAAACCACAAATGAGATTGAAAGGCAAATTGAGTATCATTACTTCCTTAGAAATATGGTTATAATTGATTATGTTTTCTTGACTTAGCATGCTTTCAACATTCCTTGGAGAAGATCAGATGCTTGCTGTAGAATGTGAATCCCGATAATTTCAAGCTTGCCTCCAGCTTGCTGATTCTGTATTCAAGATGGTTGTTTCCGTCTTTAAAGTTGGTCAAGAGTTCGTCATCTCTTATGAGCTCAATTGGGGACACCACCTTTAAAGTTATGGCATTTTAAGTGCCCTTCAGAACACGTTCTTCAAAAGTCTTAAAGGATACATGAAGGGGCGCTGTGTTTGTTTTTGGTCAAAATGTGTTGATGCATACTGAAGATGTAGTCCCCAACAGTTAAGTAATAAACTTTTATCGAGCATTGCTTAATGTATCTTACTTAACCAATTTGATAAATTAATAATCATGAAGTTACGTAGCGTGTGATCTAAACCGACTCTACCAAGACAATCAAATGTTATGTAACTCCAGGCTTGTTACCCTATAAAAAATATGACCGAGTTAGTGCACAAATCAAACGAGCTCAATCTCTCAGCCTTTGTGTTGTTTCCTCTTCTCTAATATAGATGACAAGATATCTACTATCCAAAACTTTACACGGTCGCCAGACATGCTTGCTAGGGAGAAATTCTTCAGAAGGCTTCAAAGTAATCTCTTAATATAAAGTGATATTGAGAGATTCCTAGCCATGACTTCCAAAGACTTTCACTACGGCAAGAATCTCTGCTGATGACAACATATCCGCCATGCAAAAGTCTACACTAGATAGGCACTTATGTTGGATTCATGATCGGGGTTCTATCCATTGTCATCTAGTGTAGACTTTCGCATGGTGAATATCTTGTCATTAGCAGAAATTCTTGACATAGTGAAAGTCTTGGGAAGTCATGACTGGGAATCTCTTAATATCACTTGATATTAAGAGATTACTATTGATGCCTTCTGAAGAATTGATCCCTGGCAAGCATGTCTAGTGACTGTATAGACTTTTGAATAGCAAATATCTTGTCATCTATATTGGAGAAGAGTGATCAGCAGAAAGGCTGACATATTGAGCTTATTTAATTTACGCACTAACTCGATCATATTTTTTTGATATGGTAATGAGCTTGGAATTACGTAATGTTTGATAGGCTTGGTAGAGTCGGTTTTGATCACACACTATGTAACTCCATGATTATTAATTTATCAAATTGGTTGATCAAGATGCATTGATCAACGCTTGATAAAAGTGTGTTGTTCAACTGTTGGGACCGCATCTTTAACGTACATCAGCATATTTTGACCTAAAATAAACACAACAACCCTACATGTATCCTTTAAGGCTTCTGAATAAATTGTTCTGAAGGGCACCTAAATGCCACAACTTTAAAGGTGGTGTCCCTAATCGAGCTCATAAGAGATGAGGAACTCTTGACCAACTTCGAAGACGGCAATGATCAGCTTGAATACCAAATCAGCAAGCTAGAGACAAGCTTGAAAATTATCGAGATTCATATACTACAACAAGCATCTGATCTTTTCCAAGGAATGTTGAAAGCATGCTAAGGCAAGAAAACACAATCAATTAAAACCATATTGCTAAGAAAGAAATGATACTCAATTTGCCTTTCAATCTCATTTGTGGTTCCGATCAGGTCAACGGCAGTGGACCTGATCGAAACTACAAATAAGAAGGCATGGGATGAAATATAAAATTCAAAAATTGTCGCCTTCACTTAGATTCCTTATTTTAACTACAGTTGTTGTTGGCATAAGTTTTCTAGACTTATTGTACATCATTTCAACCCTCGATGCCCCATGAGACTGCTTTGTTGGTCTTCTCATATTTTCTATCTAGGTGATAATCCCAAGCACGGAGCTTCCTACCAAAGTGTCCATCTGCATTGTTTTTCTTTCAGAGAGACAACATATGAAATTACATTATCGGATATACTTTCATATTTACACTTGATTAAGATTTCACATCTTTTAAGATAATTCCATCGGCCAGATTCGCTATAAGTTACTTTCTACCCTATGTATCTTCTTCAATTAGCTCTCAGATTATATACTCTTCCATCAACCACCCATTTTCCCTCGAAGGCATTTTCCTACCGCACCTTCTGGAGTACAATCATCACCTTGAGCGAGCAACCCAACCATATAAATTTAGGCCAAGGGAATTTCTATTGGTTTTTCGTTCTTATTTGATGCAGTGCGAGGCTTCAAAGGTGTTCTTAGAGTCCAATGCACACTTAAAGTTAAATCCAATCGCTATTGGTTCTCTGTAATGACGATAAATATGGATCCCTTCTCAAAACTTGACACGCATAAATACCAGAAATAACCATCAGTAATTCGTAACAGGGTATCTGCACCATCTTTATGAGGTCCTCATCCTTATCAATTTAAAACCCATCAAACTTAATGGTATAATGTAGGATCTTGTTTGAATGTTCAGTGCCTAGTTGGTTAAAAACTGTATTCACAAAACATTGTACTTTTTGTGTGTTTTCTCAGTGACCTTATCAGTAATACATACTTAACTCCCACATATATGATAGTGGATCCAACTGCATGCACATTATTCTTCCTAGCCCATCTATGTCATAAATTGAATAAACAGATAACTAGCTAGTTGCAACAGATGCCACATCTGTTACTACAGATGATCAACCTGTTGCAACATATGACATATCTGATGGAGAAATCAAACAGATATATACATATGTTTCAAAAGATTGCCAGTATGTTGTAAGTTATCTAACAGAAAAAATATATTTTACAACAAATTACCCATCTATTAGATTTATTTTAAAGCAATTTTCTTTTCTTTCCAAGATACAATAATTTATAAATAGGTCCCTCCTTACAAATATGGATGATCCAGATTCACACAAGAATATTCATATCGAGTCCTTGCGTGAACTTCAAAGACAGTTTGATGAATCTAGAGAGATTTGGCTGACTTCGGAGCAAGGATGAGGAGCAAGGTTGTGGGATAAAAAGTGTCTAATTAACAATAATAATAGTAGTAATAATAATTAGGTAATATTTTTTATTTTAGCGTATGTATTTTTCTCCCTTTGTATATCGGATCTACCCAAGGGATTCAAAAATCTATGTTTCATTTGGTGGTCGACTTTGAATTTTTAATTCTTTTTTAGTATTTAATAATTATTTTTTTTATTCCTTGTTCTCAACATGTCGACGGTTGGTGGTAGCGATTGAGAAATTTGTGTCAACAGAGGTTAATCTGATGCGACAGATCGATCATATGTTGCACCAGACGGTTATTAATAAAAAGAGTTATTGTTGTTATTGAGAGGGTGAAAAGACATGACTTTACAATTATTTAATATGAAAAATATTTCATAAATAAATAATAATAAAATAAATGATAAACACAATTTATAATCGTAAAAGAATGGTTATTTAATTTTAATAACTGATCGTGACTTTTCACCATTTTTGTTTTTGAATTTGTTTTTTAAAATTATTTATTATATAGTAAAAAAAGTCACAATATTGGATTAATTAACTTATATGATGATTGTTAAGAAAAATAAGGTGAAGGTCGTGACTTTTTATCTAAAACAAAAACGCATACATTCAATAGTGTTGTTGATGCATCAAATTCTCCATCTGTTGTGATTGTTGTATCAGCTATTAGAAAAAATCCAAAAAGATGTTAATATAGAATGTCTATTTGTTGCTACAAATGGTATATCTGTTGTAACTGATGGTTTATCAGATTCAACAGATATACAATCTGTTGCCAGAAAATAAAAATGGTTATTATTTAATTAAAAAATTTAAAAAGTATTTTTTTAATGTATGAAATAAAAAAGTCAACAAATTTGGATTAATGATATGATGATAGTTATTTTTTTAAAAAAAAAGTAGATTATATGTTGCAACAAATATATTATCTGATGCAACAGATTCACTATAATTGCAACAGATGATATATCTATTGTTACAGATGATTTATCTGATGCAACAGATAAGAATTTGTTATCACAACTTAATAAAAATGGTTCTTGGACAGAACTAATTAATAATAATAATCTAAAAAGTCATGACTTATCACAATATTTCTTAATTTAATTAAGTCATTATTTTTCACAATAATAAAAAATATAATTAATAAATGGAGGTAAATAGTTAGATTATATGTTACAACAGATGATATATCTGTTATCACAGATGTGTTATCTGATGCAACAGATATAGAATCTGTTGCCACAACTCAATAAAAACGATTCTTGGAAAGAACTAATTAATAATAATAATTTGAAAAGTCATGACTTATCACAATATTTATTTTCTAAATTTAATAAAAAAATATAATTAATGAATGGAGGTGAACAGTCGCACCTTTTTGCCTCTCATTCAAATTCAATCCTCTATAAATAGATCCATCTTTACTCAATCGTTCATTCAACTACACTCTATTTATTTATTGTAACTCGTCTTTAATATTACACTCTAGAAGATTATGGCTGACCCAGTGTGGGACGTTGCTTTTCTGCAAGACGCTGTAAATGAAGTTCGGAATTAAGTTCATGACCTACAATGTGAACTGGGAAGAGTTAGAGCAAGAATGCTCCGCGAGATACGTAGGCTGGGGAGAGCCTTTCTACTTCCGGTTGAAGATTGGCCGGCTAGCAATGATGATGATGATGATGATGATGATGGTGGTGGTGGTGATGATGATGATGATGATGATGATGATGATGATGATGATAATAATAATAATAATAATAATAATAATAATTAGATTATTATTTTTCTTTTAGTCTATTATATGTATTTTTATTTTTTTTGCTTAATTAAAAAATTATGATTGATCTTTAACGTTTTAATCCATATTTATTTTTCATTCTGTCTATTATCTTCTCAACAAACATATCAACGATTCGACATAAAAAGGAATAATTTAGAATCCAGTAGCAATAGCAAGATTTATCTGTTGGGTTTGTGGCAGGGGCTGATGTGTTGTTCAAAACATATTACTCATATGTTGCAACAGATAAGAAGTCTGATGCAACAAATAAATAGTTTGTTTCAACAGATGACTAGTTTGTTGCTTATCTATAACGTTTTAATTCGTACTTCCTCCGTCTCAAATTACCCATCCCAAATTGAGATGCCACATTGATTAAGAAAAAATAATTAATAACATGTCTAGTTTACCATAACCCATTGATCAGTTGGTGGGACAGTAGACGTGTTTGAAATAACCATTGTTTGCTATTTAATCAAATTTACATAACAGAAGAAAGTTTTTAACGTCGGTCAGCATATAGTCCCCTTATTAAATGGTCCCCTTATTAAATGATCTTTCCATTTTAATTTGAAGAAAAAATGATTTAAAACATGGATTTTTTTGAATCTTTTCTTGATTAATCAAAAAAACAAATAAAATGAGAAATCAAATTAGAAAATTCGGGATGGGTAATTGGACGTAAGGAATAATTTTGAATCCAGTAGCAATAGCAAGAGCTGAAACATATTGGTTATCTATTGGGTTTGTGGCAAGGGCTGATTTATGTTGTTCCAAATAGATTAATCATTCGTTGCAACAGATAATTAGTCTGGTGCAACAGATAAACATTTTGATACAACAAATAATACGTCTGATGCAATAGAAAATACATCTGATACAACAGATAAACAGTCTGATGCAACAGATAAACAGTCTAATACAACCGATAAATCTTCTGATGCAACAAATTACTCATCTAATGCACCAGATGATTGATCTATTTAAATTGTGGTCACTTATGTTGGATTCATGATCGGTGTTTTATCCATTATTGAAAAAACAGAAGTGAATCTAGATGACAAATACGAATAAAAATTATAATTTTACTTACCAAAGTCACGTATGAAGTAATGCCAAAGTGAAAAGTGATGTAGTAAATAAAATTTGACCTAAGAAATTGGTCAGATAGCAGCAGTATCTCTGTACCACCACCACTAACAACAACAAATGGTCGACAAGAAGAAGATGAAGATGATAATAAAGTAGAAGATAGTGATAATGAACCAAAAGATGATGAATAAAGCAACAGAAACAATGAACAACAAAAATCTCTAAGAGAGAGAAAACAACAATGGATGAGAATAGAGAGAAAGACGTCTTTTTTCCCTCTGTTTTCCATTATTTTAGGTAAACATTATGATCAAAGTGTAAATTTAAAAAATTGTGGGTTATTTTCAAACCTTCCCAACTTTCTTAATCCATAATAAAATAATTGTCACCTCCAACTAATAATTAAAACTTGTGTCACCTACACCTCATTTTAAAACTCTTTTGTCATTTGTGGCCCAAAGGCCCAAGTTTCAAGTGGTTAATGAATCGTCACTTTTGCGTATGTCTTTCCCTTGCTGTTAGAGGTTAAGAGAGACGCATCGATTTGAAGCATATTTGTAGTACGACTATTATTTTTATATTTAAGCTTTTTCTTATTTTAAAGTTAAATCTTTAAGAAATTTTTGATTACTTACTTAAAAGTTTTAAAAAATTGATATTTCTTATATTTTTTCTGATTCTAACTCTTTCATATTTATTTTTGAATTTTTAATTCTTCTTAAAATCACCTTTAGTTTATTTAGAATTATTAAACTAATGAAAAATATATTAATTATCATTAATTTTGATGACTTCTAATAAGAAAATATTTTACTATAAATATTTAGTTAATTTTCACCTTTTAAATATTAGAAAAACAGTGAAAACAAGATTTTATTTAAAACAAAGACTTTTAATGAACGACAAAAAGTTCAAACAATATTTTACAGACCTTCACATTTTTAGTATATTATAAATATAGATATAGTTTAAGGGAACGTGCAGTTACACGTTTATTTCATACTATATAAAATTTGTACATGTTTAAGACATGTTATAAAAAGTAGTCCAATGATACTTATTCACCTTGAAAAAGCAATAGATAACTTATCATTATCCAATATATGTTACCAAAAATGGAATTTATTCTAATGAATGGGTAATATATAAAATTATTTTTATTATTTATTATTTCTTAAAAGATGTGTCAAGTTAATAATGAATACATAAAGATGGACGGAGAGAATAGCTATTTAATGCATAATGTTATTCTAAATAAATCTGTATAGATTAATGTGTTATATATAGAGCTTAGTTTTATATTAAAAAAATTAAAAAAGCGTGATTTTAATCACAAACACAACCGCGTCTACCAATATCATAACTTAATTTTTAGTCATTTAATTGCAAAAATATAAAATAATGAAATATGTAAAATATAACTATCTAAGACAATGTAGCATGCATGTGGCATCCAATGTAATCGTATTCCGTCTCTCAATTTGAGAATAAAAAACTAACAACATCATGAGAATATTATTGTATATTATATCAAATATATATTAATGTTTATTATATCAAATATTTAATAACAGGAACATGCAATCATTTTTTCTCCATTGTTAAATTTCATAATCAAATATTTATATTGTTTAGGACATGCACCTTTTTTATATTTCATATTTTATTGTAATTTATTTATTTTATACAACTATATGTATATATTAAATCTTGAATCCCCTAAATGAAATTCTTGACTTGGCTCAAGACCTCTAGTATCTAGTTTACGACAAGAAATTCTATCTATTTCACCACATCACTTGATAGATGAGGCTACCATTTCTTTGCTCACCGGGATAAATGAAAATATTCTTTTATGATCATTTAGCCCTTTCTTAAATTTCTATGTGTAAAGATAAAAGTATCTTGTAAAGGGGACTATATTGCTCAAACTTTCCAAAATTGATGTCATACTCGTGTTGAATCCTCCAAAAATATATTAATCTTGAAAGATCCAACATATTCCTATTAATATTTTTGAAGTATCCGAACATCATAAAAAAGGACATAAAAAAACAACTTTGTAACCAGCACAGAAGAAAGCTAGAACAATTTTGGAGATTGAAAAGAGAATTAAGATAATCAGCCGATATAAAATAACCTCTTGTTGAGCTTTTATTAATGAAATAGGGATTGTAGTTGTTTTGAAGCCAATATCTTCTCTTTTGTTTTCAACTATTAATTAATTATGTAATGTCAACTTATCCTGAATATTAATTTTTTTGTGGTGAATCTATTTTAATGTAGCCAAAATAAAATAAAAAAAAAATCCATATTTATTTAGCTACATTCTTTGCTAGAAAAAAAGGGAACTGCATACCTATTGATATGAAGGTGAAATCAGCAACCCTCTACGGTAAAATCTCCATTTATCTTCAGTAGTACAATCACGGAAATGCAAAAATATGTTTATCTGTGGTTTAATATTAAAGCTTAAATATGATTCTTTGTTAATTTTTTTTGAAAGATAGATCGAATTGAGGAAGTACGCCCATAAATACACTGCAACCTAAATAAAATCACGTCAGTAAAAAATAAATACTTTTTGATAAATCTAAACCACATTCATATTAATAAAAAAAGACCAAATTAACTAATCTTAACAAATCCTAAACCCTCTGCCTAAAAGTTGAAATCAAAACAAATACATGAATAAAATTACAAAACATATTAAGCATACATATTGAAATAGAGAAGGAAAACAAATTAACCAATCTAGAAAAACCCTAAACCATTTGTCTACTACACGTATCTATAATATATTAAAAATGTGAAAACCCTTAGAAAAGTGATTTGAACTTTTTACCCTTCATTAAAATATTTTGCTTTAGACAAAATCATTTTTTCATTTTTTTCCTTTAATAATTATACCATTGTTTTTATTATATTAACCATCTTTAAATATGAGAAAAAATTGAAAAAACTCCTACATATATGGAAAAACTCTCAAGTTGTGGGGGAAGTTTTGTTGGTACGTACTCTTTTTTTATGGAAAAAGTATGCATGTTAGGATTCACTTTAGGTTTTTTACACCATTAATATTACTTATATTGTGTCTTATTTTGTTTAGGTTAAAAATTAAATACTTTCATAAATCCTTTTTAACAATGTCGGAGGTAATAGGTTAATAGTTTGACAAAGAGGTAAACGAACTTTAAGTTTGAGATTGGTTGAAGCCAATTTAAGATGGATGGGTTTTGTATGTAGGTGGATATTATAGCATGCTTGAAGTTCTTTAATTTGTACTACTATTTTTATTTGCTTATTTTAGTGAGTTATTATTTATTTTTATTAGTAAACTACTTCCACATGAGCAAGGCCTAGAAGATTTCTGCCGAAAATCGTTAATTCTTCATCTTTTTAGTAAGTCAAATTTCTTTCTTGCGATTTAAATTTACATGAATTCATGTCTCTATATCTTTTGAATAAAATATTTAACATTTATTCTTTGACTGTCACATGAAACCCTTCTTCGTCTAAACATCATTGTTGAATTTCGAATTTCGGATTCGGAATACAACTAAAGTTTCATTAATACAGCTTTTAAATATCTATTATATAGCAGTGAAACACATTGACGATAAGTTATCTGTGACCTTCCTCATTATTAACACACAGCAAGATCAGGTAATCCTTATACAACAATTATTTATCCTAATATTCTTTAAGGCTTTCTTTTGTTCCCCAAACCTTGAATTTCTATTCTTCTTATGGTAAGAGAAAGGCTGGTTGGGTGTAGCAAATAGTTTTTTCTTTTTAAAATTTTATATAGGTTTAAAATAAATTTTCTTAATTATAATAAAAAGAATTTCTTCAAATTAATGGGATCATATTTGGTTTTAAAGTCTTGAATATTAGAATTTTCAATATATTCCAAATAAGAAAAGATTTTAAAAAGAATTTTTAGTTGATTTCAAAGTACTAAATATTAGACGTTTTTGACTTTATTTAAATACTTTGCAATAAATAAAATTTCTATTTATTATTTTTTATATATATAGAAATAATATTTAATTATTTTTCTAATATTTAACGAAAGTCACATAATTGATTCCTTTATGAAGTGGATTGAAGAATTGGCATGGTAAGAGTAGTATTAGCATGTTGGTTAAGAGGCAATGTCAAAATGTTCTCCATGTGCACGTAGTATATCAGTGTAATAAACGATCATGTTCTCTTTTATGAATTCTTGCACAAATTAACTTGGAATATTGTTAAAGTATATCTCATATAGATACAGTATTGGTATTGATTAATAAAACGTTCCTATCTTTGTCAGCCGTTAATTATATGGATTCATAAAGTGAGACTTTTTATGGTTACTTAATCATGAAATTAAATCATATCATATCATATGTATATTTTAAAAGACAATCAAAACAAATATATGGTAACGAAACCACACAATATGGCATGGGTAACCACCATCCAAACAAAGTGTTAAAGACAAAAACCTTGTCATCCAAGTAAGAGATTACCTATATAAAAAATATTTTTTAAAATTGTGAAAAATAAAAATCAACTATGGTATCAAATTATTTATAATAGTATTTTATTTTTATTTCTTAACTTGAATTTTAAGATCTTCACCTACATTGAATTTGAAAACTTCTACCGTGATATTGATTCGTTGGATTTTTTTTCCTTTTGTAACATAAAATAATATTGATAATTAAATACAAATCCTAAAACCTAAATAATAATAACCTTTGTTCTTTTCCTTTTGTTTGCTAGGACAATAGTGCTCACAGAACTATAGAAGACCTCCAAAATTTGCATTAAAATTTGTGGGTTAAATATAATTTATGGTAATTATAGTGAAAAAATTATATTTCAACACGGGGATATATCAAATATTAGTTGATGACATCATAGCCGGAGAATATAGATCATACTAAATAAGTAAAGAAATTTAATCATAGGAAGTCATAAAGATATGAATTATGATAATCAGGCCACCTTTTTATCTAATCTATAGTCTTTTATCTATAGGTATATTTACATTTACAATATATTAAAAGTGTGAAAACCCTTAGAAAAATGGTTTGAACTTTTAAACCTTCATTAAAACATTTCGCAATAGACAAAATTGTATTTCCACATTATAATTTTATTATTGTCGAATTTTTTTTATGATTTTAAAATTAATTAAAGTTCTTATTTAATTTACGTAAAAAATCATAATATTTAACACTTTAAAATTTATTAGAATTTTATCTTATATTTTAAAAAAATATTGTACAATTCTATTTAATTTAAGTAATATTACGATGGACGTGGGAGGAAAAGGGGAAGCGAGTTGTGGTCCTCCATTCCAAGTATGATTGGAAAAAAGCTCAACCAGCCTCCAATTTTATATCCAAGCAAATGAGTTAAATATGTAATGTTAATTTAGACACAAGCACGTAAGTTATTTGTTCTTGATAAAATTAAGGGATAGGTACAAGAATTAATTAAGAGGTAGGCATATTCTTATACGTAAAGAAAGTTATATATTAAATTTTGAGCAGTTTGCAACAACGTTAATCATAGCTAATTGTTTTGTCTTTTCACTCGAGCAGAATTCGACAATGATTTTGCATCGATGATTGTAAAATATGTCAAGCACCTTTCAATATTATGTTAAATGAATTTTATTTTATATGAAAAATATTTGGATGGTCTATTATAATGAAACCCTAATCGAAATGTTGATTGAGTTTTTATTTAAAAAGAAAAAATTAAATACTCTAATATAGATACACGCGCAAAGGGCGTACTCTAAACTAGTATTGAAAATAACAGGGAAGAAAAATAAGTTGCTTTAGTCTACTAAAAATATGACAAGAGTTTTATACCTAAACAAATTCTATATTTAATGACTTCTACGTGTAAAATTAGTATTCTACAATTAAAATCACTTTATTTGAGAAATGGATATATTCTGCAATTAATTATAATTCACTAATTCATTATTAATTAATTACGTTTGTCTGCAAATATATTGGGATTTTTAATGGGTCTCTTTTTAAAAATTATTTTTTTGATTTCTGAATATTTTATTTGGGATTTTGGGTTGTCCTCTTTTGGTTAGCAATGATAAGGTTTCTTTAGATGGTAAAAAATAGATCCTATTTTTATGAGGAAAAGTTTTACTTTTTGTAATAGAGTAAATATTTAATATTATTAAAATAATAAGGGATAGGTGAAAATATAATTTTGTATAAAGCGGAGACTTTTTAATGATTAAGATTCTTTTTCATATATTTTAGGATTCCTTAATTTAATAAAATAATAATTGAAGAAAAAAAGGTGAAAAAATAATTTTGATTAAAGGGGAGACTTTTAATGAAGGGTAAAAAGGACAAACGCCAATTATAAGGGCCTTCACACTTTTAATATAATAGAGATAAAGACGTTATCTCCTAAGGAATACATTCAAAATATAGTGTAACTGTGCAAAAGGTTGTGCTTTATTAAATGTTTCTTATTTTATTATTAACTACTCCCTCCGTTTCAAAAAAATGACCTATTTTGAAATGACACAAAATTTAAAAAAATAAAGAAGACTTTTAAATCTTGTGGTCTTAAATTAAAGTTGTGTCAAATGTACCAAAATACCCTTTAACCTTGTGGTCCTAAACATGCCATGTGGAAAGTTGAATTTAAACTATTACCAAAAAAGAAAAAGGGTCATTCTTTTTAAAACGAACTAAAAAAAAATAGGTCATTCTTTTTTAAACGGAGGGTGTATCTAAAAAAATATAATTAAAATACGTAACAATAAAAGTTATTTATTAAAAGATGTAACATATTAAATTAGCTGGTTTGATACAAACAAAAGTAAAGCAACAAAAGACATCTAGTATTCTGAATCAGATAGTTCCTGGTTGGGGCTCTATCACTAATTATAATTGTAATACCCCGCACTTTTCTAGCTTTAATTCATCCCTAAAATGTTAAGGGATATCTTCCAAAATGAATATTATTTAATTGGTGTAGAATTCCTTAGATTTGGACCTTTTATCGCATAGGAAATTGAATTATTTTTTCAGCGATATAAAATTCGCCTAAATCCAAAAACCGGGTAAGAAGTTATGGTTATTTTAAGTTCCTATCGCAAAGCACCGTCGTTTGAACCCTTAGTGCGTCGCGGATCAGTGTAAATTCTCAATTGTCCCACTCCAGTGGCCCTCCGCGATATTGGTTCGGAGTGGGTTAATTTACCGTTTGTCAATTTTCAGAGGTCTAGAGCGATAATGGCACGTCGCACCATGTGCCAAAATGGCATTCCAAAAGGGCACCGCGATGTCTCCGCATTACAATGTCTGCCTAGTTTTCATTCATCAATTTCCAGTGAGCCCCCGCGATAGTGGCGCGTCATGGTGGCCGCCTAGATCGAGAAAAAATGTACGTTTACCAGTTTCGTATAAAAGTTTAAAGGGGGTATTTTGATAAATCCCCAACCCCTAATCCGTCCAAAAATAATAGATTAATCATATTGGAGAGAACTTTATGCTTTATTCATCATTCTCTCTTAAACAAAATCCTTTCGTACTTTCTCTCCAAGAAATTGAAAAATTCTCCATTAGTTCTCCGAGACTCTTAAAGATTGAGAATTTCCAATTCAAGAACTCTTAAAAGTCATCTCCAAAACATCAATAGAAACCCAAGATTCAAGTTCTAGTATCCAGATAATCAAATTAAGGTTTGTGGGGTTTGAACAAAGATAATTCTTTCATCCTTGTACTCAAAACTTGTTTAAATTTCAAAGTTATATGATTTTATATGATTTTCCATGAATTTGAAATTAGGATTCATACCCAATGATGTCATTTATAAGATTATGAGATTTCAAGTGAATTATAAGTTGAATTGCATGTTTATTTTCATATTTTCATGCTTATTGCAGTAATTTCCCGATTTTGAGATGAATTATCCTTGTTTTCATTATCAAGCATGATTATTATGATATTTGACATGAGTTTGATGCATGAATTTTAAGCCTTAAGTTTATATGTTGAGGTTTTGATAAAAATGATGCTTTAAGCATCTAAAGAGCTGATTATATCAGATTTACAATAAAGTTTTGATCTTTTAATCCTCGGATTAGTTTTGGAATCCACTTTTTGGATTATTACAAATTTCACCAGATTAATGCATAATTGATTTTAGATAAACCCTTATGCTAGTATTTAGACCGAGTGAGAAGTATGGGTTTAGTGCATCCTACTTCCACAGAAATACGTAGCGAATGTAGGTACTTATTATCAGATTATTCTGACTTCTATGTAGATGATAGTTACAGATATGATCACTTAGCTCAGGTTATACTCCCTATCAAGAGTATGACACCTCTCCCCAACGTAAGGTTTCTTTCTTAAGAGGATGAGACGTTGGACTCCATGTTAGCTCATATTATTTATGTCGGTTAAGAGAACCTCCCTGCAGATTTAAATATATGTTTCAAACCCTGCTAATCAAAGTAAAAGAATGAAAAAAATGCTTTTAGAAAACTAAGTATAAAGGCTCACAGTATTATTCAGAATATGCTTTACAGAAAGACAATAGCTTCAGATTTTAGATTTAGAGTGAGCTCTTTTACACTTGGACAATATGATTTAAAGATAGAGTTTTAGTATAACTTTAGAACTAAATGTTATGGCTCACAAGATTGATAAAGTATGTTTTGCTTCTTATTACTACGCATCTCAGTATTTTAGATATTCCAGCTTATGTGAGTCATTTACATTTAGCATACATTGTTTGTAAATTATGATTATGAGATGATGTTTTACTTTTGTATATCACCCTCATATGCTTAGTACATCGTCAAAGTACTGATCTACATATACGTCTATGTGCTATATTATCCCATAATGTAGGTTCAGGTGCACAATATCAGCAGCGTGAGTAGTTTGAGCATCTCCATCTGCATCTGAAAGTTGGTGAGTCCTCATAGTTCGGGGACTTATACATTCAGATTTTGTAGTTTATCAGTTTATAAGATTTAGCATTTCCTTTCATATAGTTTGAGTTAGCTGGGGGTTTGTCCCAGTGACTCTCTAGTATTAGTAGTAGAGGCTTTGTAGACTACTAGTTTCGATGCAGATTATTTAGTTTTGATATTTTAGATGTTATGTTCAGATTATTCTCAGATATTACAAATAGTTTCTGCATTCTAGCATAATTTTTATGTCTATATTTCGATTATTATAAGATTCAAGCTCAATAGTATGCAGAAAGGGTTAGCTTAAGGCTACTCGTAGTCTTTAGCACCGTGTTACATCTCGAGATCAGATTTTGGGGTGTTACAAACTTAGTATTAGAGCCTAAGGTTTTAAGAGACCTAGGGTGTCATACAAGATGCGTTACGTAGAGTCTTGGTCATGAGTGTGAAGCACGCCACATTTATGAATGGGAGGCTACGGAATATTCTTAGAAAATCATCTCTTTCTTTCATGATCTATTATACGTACAGTATCTCTATCTTCTTTTAACTCATGCTTTCATGTGACTAAAAATGCTTCCTCATTAAGCTAACGCCTACAGAAGTAATAACTGGACACCTCAGCCCATAGATCCTTTGAATGAGAATATGTCATATGCGGAGTTTTATGCTGCCTTTCAAGATCTAGCCCAAGCTGTGATAGCTAATATTCAGGGCAATCATCAGGACACATTCCCACCTCAGCAAGATAGGGACTTTACCGCAGCTAGAATCTGAGATTTTATGGGAATGAACCCGCCAGAGTTCTTTAGATTGAAGGCAGGTAAGGACCCATAATTGTATCTTGATGAGGTGAAAAATATCACCTAAATTATACATTTTTCTGAAGATGAGAGTGTAGAATTGGCACCCTATAGGCTAAAGGATGTTGCTAATGATTGGGTGGTGATGTGGAAGAAAAGTAGAAGAGATAATGCAACTCCCATGACTTGGCAGATATTTTAGGATATGTTCTTAGACAAGTTCTTCCCACGTGAGATGAGGAAATCTAAGATAGAAGAGTTCATGGCAAGGCTCAATGACAGTGAAAGAGTATTGACTTAAGTTCAATCAGTTGTCTAAGTATGCCCCTGAACAGATGGCTGACCCTAGGTCAAGCATGAGTAAGTTTGTGACCGGTGTGTCTGGGTTGGTAGTTAAGGAGTGTAGGAATACTATGCTCACTGGAGACATGGATCTTACTAGATTGATGATACACGCTCAACAAATTAAGGCAGAAAAGGGAAAGGAAAGAGAGAGCAAATAAGAGGGCTAGAACAGGGTAGTTTGATCATGCTTAGAATAGATCTAGAGGAGGAAATCGTTCGCAGTTTTAGAATCATTCATCTATGCCTGCACCTTCTTCAACCAGTTCTCCTGCACCTAAAAATAGGCAAGAATAGTAGGGTAAGTCTTCTATGTCCAAATCCCAGAGTAGTGTGGGTGGTAGGCCCAATTATCCTACATATACGAAGTATGCTAAGAATCATCCTGGTGAGTGTTTAGTTGTTCAAAAAGGTTGTTTTGGATATGGTAAGTTGGGTCACAACATTAGATATTATCTGCATGCTAAGCAAGAAAATAGAGATGACCGTCCCCAAGCTCAGGCTACTAGTGCACCAGATCTTTTAGGTCGCCTAACTCCTCCTCAGGGCGTATCATCCAATACCGATGGCGGTCAGCGCCAGAATCGATTCTATGCTTTACCATCCAGCCAGGAGCAGAAAGATTCACCAGATGTGGTTACGGGTATACTTCGTCTCTTTCATCTTATTGTTTATGTGTTGTTAGACCCTGGGTAAAGTTTCTCTTATGTGACCCCATTAGTTGCAGTAAATTTTGAGATAAGTTCTAAAAAGATCCCTGAGCCTTTTTTGGTTTCTACCCCAGTAGGTGAGTCAGGCGTAGCTAAACAAATTCATAAAAAGTGTCCTATCACAGTCCTCCATAAAGTCATGTTAGCAGACTTAATAGATTTAGGTATGGTTGATTTTGATTTTATCTTTAGTATGGATTGGCTCCATTTTTGTTATGCTTCTATAGACTGTCGCACCTGCGTGGTGAAATTTTAGTTCTCAGATGAGCCAGTCTTTGAGTGGTCAGGAAATTCAGTGTCTCTCAAGAGTCATTTCATATCTTACCTTAAGGCCAGAAAGTTGATATCCAAAGATTGCATTTATCATCTAGTTTGAGTCATAGACACAAAGTTTGAGACTCCAACACTTCAGTCCATCTGAGTGGTTAATGATTTTCCTAATATCTTTCTCGAAGATTTGTTAGGGGTACCTCCCGATAGGGAAATAGAATTCAGTATTGACCTTATTCTCAATACTAAGCCTATTTCTATCCCTCCTTATCGTATAGCTCCCACAGAGCTTAAGGAGTTGAAGGAGCAATTCAAAGATCTTCTAGATAAAGGTTTCATAAGGCCTAGTGTTTCTCCATGGGGCGATCCCGTCCTATTTATGCAAAAGAAAGATGGTTCTTTGCTTATGTTCCTTGACTATCGTTAGCTAAATAAAGTTACAGTCAAGAACAAATATCCCCTCCGGAGAATTGATGACTTATTTGATCAACTCCAAGGTGCAAGTTATTTCTCAAAGATAGACCTTAGATCCGGCTATCATCATCTTAAAGTAAGGGAATGTGATATTCCAAACACAGCCTTTAGAACCCGTTATGGTCATTTTGAGTTCCTAGTCATGTCTTTCGGACTAACCAATGCCCCAACAACTTTCATGGACCTCATGAATTGAGTGTTCAAACAGTATCTAGACATGTTTGTCATAATATTCATAGATGACATCCTTGTGTACTCCCGTAGTGAGGATGACCATATAGATCATCTTAAAGTTGTCTTAAAAACTCTTAGAGACCATCAATTGTTCACTAAATTCCAAAAATATGAATTTTCGCTAAGATCAGTAGCCTTTGTCGGTCATATTATTCGACCGATAGCATTAGAGTCGATCCTCCAAAGACAAAAGCCATAAGAAATTGGCCTAGACCTATCTCCTATGTATAGATTGACCCAAAAGAAATTTAAGTTCCTATGGCCAGATTCTTGCGAGAAGAGTTTTCAGGAGTTGAAGACTCGACTCACTTCAGCACGAATTCTAGCATTACCTGATGCTATCAATGCCTTTGATTTTTATTGTGATGCCTCTAGAGTTGGTTTGGGTTGTGCGTTGATGTAGAGAGGTAAGATCATAGCCTATTCCTCTAGACAGTTGAAGCCTCATAAAAAAAATTACCCAACCTATGATCTTGAATTAGCTGCTGTGGTGTTTGCTTTAAAAATCTGAAGACATTATCTATATGGTGTACATGTTGATGTGTTCATGGACCACAAAAGATTACAGTATGTGTTTTCTTAGAGGGAGTTGAATCTCCATCAAAGAAGCTAGTTGGAGTTGTTAAAGGACTACGATATGAGTGTGTTGTATCATCAAGGCCAATATAGTGGCAGATTCCCTTAGTAGATTGTCTATGGGAAGTGCTGCTCATGTAGAGAATGATAAGAAAAAGTTACCTCGAAAAGAACATTATTTGGCTAGATTGGGTATTAGGTTGGTTGACTCAGCCGAAGAAAATGTTTGGGTTCAGAGTAGTTCCGAATATTCCCTAGTTTTGAAAGTTAAAAAGAAGCAAGATAAGGATCCTAGTTTGGTTAAACTAAATGAGTCAGTTAAAGACCAAAAGGTAGAGGTTTAATCCCAAGGGGGAAATGGTGTGTTGAGATACCAAAGGAGATTATGTGTGCCTTGTGTTGATAATTTGAGACAGTGGATTATGGCAAAAATGCATGGTGCATGTTATTTTATTCATCCAGGTGCTACCAAGATGTACCACAACTTGTCAGAAATCTATTGATAGAGTGGTATGAAGAGATATATAGCAAAGTTTGTAGCCAAGTGTGCAACTTATCTACAGGTTAAGGTAGAGCACCAAAGACCAAGTGGTATGTTGCAAGAGTTTGGTATCTCCACTTGAAAGTGGGAAGAGGTGAATATAGATTTTGTGATTGGTTTACCCCATTTGCGTCGTTATCACTATTCGATTGGGTTATTATAGATAGATTGACTAAGTCAGCGTATTTCTTGCCAGTTCATATGTCCTATACAACTGAGGATTATGCTAAGATATATATCCGAGAGATAGTCAGATTGCATGGGGTTCCCTTGTCTATCATCTCAGATACCAATTTTGGAGAGCTTTTCAGAAGGGTCTTGGTACCCAAGTCCATCTAAGTACAGCTTTCCACCCTCACACAGATAGTCAAGCAGAGAGGACCATCCAAACTTTAGAGGATATGTTGAGGGCATGCGGTATTGATTTCAAGGGTAGTGGGATGATCATTTGCCATTGATTGAGTTCACTTGTAATGACAATTATCATGCTAGCATTCAGATAGCTCTGTTGAGGCTCTTTATAGGAGGAGATATAGATCACCTGTAGGTTGGTTTGAGGTGGGTGAGGCCACTTTGCTAGGGCCCAATGCAGTGTATAAGCTATGGAAAAAGTTAAGTTGATTAGGGAAAGATTGAAAATAGCCTAGAGTCGTCAGAAATCCTACGCGGATATGAGAAGAAGGGATTCGAGTTTGAGGTTGAGTGTATCTAAAGATTTCACCCATGAGAGGGGTGAAGAGATTTGGCAAGAAGGGGAAGCTTATTCCCCGATATGTTGGCCCTTTCAGAATTGTGACACTACAAAAAAAATCATGTTTAGCAATGGATTTTTAGAAACAAGGACGTTTTCGTCGCTAATTAACGACGGAATTGCAACAAAATAGAACTTTTGTTTCTAAATAAAGGAAATTAAAATTAGTAGCCTAATTAGTGGCAGATTAGCGACAGAAAATAAAATTTGTTGCTATATTTTGGCGGTAAATATTGGCGTCTTTATTTTGGTGACAAAATTAGCGACAAAAAAGGTGAATTTTTTTTTTTGACATGGTGGATACGGAAATAGCAACGAAATTGTTGTCACTAAAATTATTTTACCATTTTTAAAAAATATATTAGTTATATCTTTAATAAATAATTAGCAACAGATAGTAAATTCGTTGTTGAATCCGTCACCTTACCAACTAAATATTAGGGCAAAGTCTTTTATTTCACTTTGTTCCCAAAACATAGTATCATCCGCCTCTTTCTAAAAACAAACTCTCCTTTCCCTTTTCTCTCAATTGAAAAAAGGAAATCGCTCAATATCAATAAAAAACAGAGTTAATCGCTCAATTTTGAATCTAAATTAGAGTTACTATTCTAAATCTGTAATGTGAGTTGTTTTACCTCTTTCAATTTCTTAATTTCTATGTTGGAAGTCACTTGTAAATGGTAGGTTTAAGGTTGTTTGAGCCCTTTCACTTAGGTTTTCCTTACTACTGTTGATATTATATGTCTTTATAGTTAATCGATGGATAATAGCATGTACCATATTTTCTTTTTTAGTTGTCTCAATGTAGTATAAGAAAATTTTCATATTTTCTTAAATTTCTTGTTTTGAATTTCAAAGTTATTTGCGGACTTTATTTTGGCTTATTTCTAGTAATTGAGTATTATTAATGAGATTAAAAGTCTATATTTGAAAAAACTAGAGAAAAAAATTGCTTCTCTAAACCCAGAGGAGTGGTTCGCAGAGATGGAGACTACCATCAAGTTGTTCATGTGTTGATATTTGCTGAGAGTATATAAGAACTACTTCTCCAAGGACGTGTTGATTGCAAGGATTCCTGGGTTGGTCAGTTGGGTATCTCAAGTGTCGGTCAAATACTTATTTACAATCTACAACTTGCTAATTTTGTAAGTGTGGCATTATCTTCTCTAAGTTGCTTCTGAAAAAAGTCGTGTTTGAATCTGTTAAACAAAAAATCTTTCTCTGACCCCATCAAGTTATTTTTTAGCACTTTTTTTATATAGTTGCGAAACTTCACTGCATTATATTTTCTTTATTTCATTGCAAATAAATGAAGGATGGGAATGAACTCATATAAGCAAATTCAGTAAATTAGAAATGTTGTTTGTAAGTTGGACAGATGCTTTAATTTCTGACTTTTATGTTGCAAGTGTATATCTGTGGAAGAAGTTTAATGACGAATGATGTTATGAGAGGCTAGGATATTGCATACTCTTTATAGATAGTTATATTATGGCTATCTACTTCCCATTCCTTTCATGGATTAGTACATAGTTACATGAAAAACCATTTGAAAGTTGAACAAATACTTTATTTTCTGACGTCTATGTTGTATGTGTATATCTGTGGAAGAAGATCAATTACAAATGCAATGTAATATTCAGCAAGTTGAAGCTAGCTAGTTTTTCTACCATTTTATTCTAAATATGAACTCTTTTATTTTATTTTTTGGCAAGGTAAGAATCTTGTTATTGGTAATTAATATTGGGGACTTTAGAGCTGTGTTGGCTACGAGAGACGAGGATGATTCTCTCACTGCAGTGAAATTGACAGTAGACCTTAAGCCGGATTTACCAGGTGCATACATCTCTATATCTTGTTGCCTACACTATGACATTTTTCATTTTTTTCGAAATTGTGTTGATCAACAAAATTACCACTTAATTTCTGTTCAACTCTAATCTCAGACTAGTTGAGGTTGTCTATTCGAATCCTCTGTATCATATATGTCTCTTTGATGAATCATGAGCAGATTTTTCAAGTTTATATGACTTTAATACGAATCGACTAGCATTTTGGTTTCTAAATTATTATTATAGACATATTTTTGGGTCCTTCGATTTCTGTTAAAGAATAACAATAATGCATCTTCATTTTTATATGACCACCACTATATTTACTTATTTTCACTTAATAAAACTTTAGTATTAACTGATCTCCATTAAACAAATCAGTAATTATGCTTAGTGTGGAAATGTCCCACTTAATTATCAACTTATTTGGATTACCCCACCAGACAATACTTTCAAATATGAATTGAACATACAGGAAACTATAGTATATGTATCAAAAAATAGTCATGCCATTTTAGTTAAAGTTGCAAAATGTTAGTATCAATTTTCTCGTATATGTAAGCGCTTTGAAGGATATAGTCTTGTTTAGTTGTTCGTTTCCTGTTTGATATGCCCATGAAGTTTTTAATCTTTTGTGTACATATAACACGTTAAGGAAATTTTAATTGGCAAAGCATTAAAAAAAGATTAAGTATATATAAAACCCAAAAATCTTGGCTCCATCTTTGTGTAGACATATATATTTTGTGTGGCATCCTACATGGTAAATTCATGTCTTATATGACATTGTATTATGTCACATATGAATCCTCTATATTATCTACCCTACTGATGAAATTTCACACTTTGCAATGATCATCTACAACTTGCCTATTTCTTTTATTTCAGTAGTGGTCAGCTGTTACAATTTTGGAGTGCATATGATCATTCAAGTATCAATAATTTCATCTGGTTTCAAATGTCCTAGTAAAACATGAACTACAACTTCTAAACTTCTATAATTAGCTATAAATATTTAAATATATTATTTCTTGAATACACTTTTCTTATGTAAAGAGAGTTTGACTAACACAAGAATTATTGTCTGTATGTGAAATTTTACACCCCCTTGAAATGTTGAATGTTCTCTCCCATGTGATTGCCTACACACATGGTCATGATGGAAAATCTTTCGTTGATGAATGTTCGCAAATCGTCCACGTAAGACTAAATCTTAATGTAGTAGTTTACTTAATTCTTATTTTTTTTTAATTTAAAGTAGTTTTTGGCATCTAATCATTTTTAAGTACAATTCGTTATAATTTTACTTCCTCTATTACAGGAAAGATTTGAAGAAATATTACGAGAAAAAATATTATCAGAATCTGATATTGATCAAATTGAATCATATTACCAAGCTGCCGGAGGAGAAAAGAAGCGAAGAGTATTTGGTCTTGGATCTGAAGCAAAAGGCTACTACGGGCAAACTCTTTGTGTTTCTTGTGGAAATACTTCATCTTCAGCTTCTCATGAATTGTGTTTAGCTTTTGCTATCTTTGCTATTGTGGATGATGTGGATTGTTTTAAGGATAGCTGGTTGATGTTTGGTACTATGGATGTTTTGGACATAATTATGTGTTTAGATGTTGCCCGCTATATTTGGTATTGTGGATGTTTGATTTTGCTATCTATGTATGTGGGTTCTTTTGTATGAATGTTGGATATTTTAAGAAGATTTTGTTATCTATATATGTGGGTTCTTTTATGTGAATGTTGGATATTTTAAGAATTTTAAAAAATTGGGGACTAAATAATAAAATTTCTAGTGACGGACTAGCAATGAAATATTTGATTACGAAATAATCAAAATGATGAAATACAACATGAAATTGGTAATGAGATTTATAAATATAATAACGAATATATTCGTTGCTACAAAATGGCAACGGATACAGGTCGTCTCTATAACGTTGCAAATTTGTCATCGGATTTTTTTCCATTGCTAAATGGTTAGCAACGACACATATTCTGTCGTTGATCCGTCTCTAAATTGCTTTAGCGATGGATATATGTTGATTAGCAACATTATCGGTCTATTGCTAAACACAATTTTTTTTGTAGTGTGAGTCGTGTTGGGAAAGTAGCTTATGAGCTTGATTTGCCCACAGATTTGTCAGCCGTTAATCCGGTGTTTCACGTCTCTATGCTTAAGAAGACTATCGGTGACTCCACTATTGTAGTTCCTTTATAAAGCTCAGATGTTTAGAACAATCTTTCTTACTAAGAGATTCCAGTTGAGGTTTTAAATTATCAAATCCAAAGACTAAGGAACAAAAAAGTTCCCTTGGTTAAAGTTCTTTAGCGGAATCAGTCTGTTGAGGGCGCCACTTAGGAAGTGAAAGTAGATATGCGAGCCAAGTACCCTCACCTTTTCTCCGCAAACTCATATGTAGCTGAAGGTAATAATATTCCTTAATTTGTTTCTTTTCTAACCATACATTCAGCTATATAGTTGTCTTCATGTAACCATACTCAGAAGCTCAGAATGATTTAGATTCAGACTCGCAGTTTATTTCAGTTATGCATGCTATCTAATATTCTCAGATTCCTCAGAAATTTAATCTTAACTAGGCACATTAGAGGATGAATGTTTCTAAGAGAGAGATATTGAAATACCCTGCACTTTTTCTAGCTTAAATTCATCCCTAGAATGTTAAGGGATAGCTTCCAAAACAAATACTATTTAATTGGTATGAAATTCCTTAGATTTGGACCTTTCATTGCGTAGGAAATTGAATTATCTTTCCAGCGATATAATATTAAACTAAATCCTATAACCGGGTAAGAAGTTAGGGTTATTTTAAGTTTCTATCGCAAAATACTATCGTTTGGACACTTAGGGCATCGCGAATCAGTATAAATTCCCAATTTTCCCATTCCAGTGGCCTTATGTGATATTGGCGCATCGCGTAGTGGGTCAATTTCCCGTTTGTCAATTTTCAGAGGTCCAACGTGATAATGGCGCGTCGCGCCATGTGCCAAAATGGCATTCCAAAGGGGCACCGCAATGTCTCCGCATCGCGGAGTCTGCCCAGTTTTTATTTGTCAGTTTTCAGTGAGCCACCACGATAGTGGCGCGTTGCAGTGGCCACCCAGATTAGAAAAAATGTACGTTTTCCAGTTTCGTATAAAAGTTTAAAGGGGGTATCTTGGTAAATCCCCAACCCCCAATTCGTCCAAAAACAATAGAGTAATCATATTTGAGAGCTCTTTATGCTTTATTCATCATTCTCTCTTAAACAAAACCCTAGGCTCATACGTTCTCTCCAAAAAATCTAGAATTTCTCCATTAATTCTCCAAGACTCTTCAAGATTGGGAATTCCCAATTCAAGAACTCTAAGAAGTCATCTCCAAAACATTAATAGAAATCCAAGATTCAAGTTCTAGCATCTAGATCATTAAATTAAGGTATGTGGGGATTGAACAAGGATAATTCTTTCATCCTTGTTCCCAAAGCTTGTTTAAATTTTAAAGTTATATGATTTTATATGATTTTCATGGATTTGAAATTAGGGTTCATACCCAATGATGCCATTTACAAGATTATGAGATTTCAAGTGAATTATAAGTTGGATTGCATGTTTATTTTCATATTTTCATGCTTATTGCATTAATTTCTAGATTTTGAGATGAATTATCATTGTTTTCATTATCAAGCATGATTATTATGATATTTGACATTAGTTTGACACATGAATTTTAAGCCCTAAGTTTATATGTTGAGATTTTGAGAAAAATGATGCTTTAAGCTTCTTAAGAGCTGATTATATTAGATTTACAATAAAGTTTTGATTTTTTGATCCTCAGATTAGTTTTGGAATCCACTTTTTGGATTATTACAGATTTCACCAGATTAATGCATAATTGGTTTTAGATAAACCCTTATGCTAGTTTTAAAGTGCATTTCCAACAGAATAAGCGTACCAAATTAAAAGAGAGTAGTATTTAGCACCGAGCGAGAAGTATGCATTTAGCGCATCCTACTTTCACAGAACTACGTAGCAAACGTAGGTATAGATTATCAGATTATTTCCACTTCTATGTGGATGATTATTACAGATGTGATCACTTAGCTCAGGTTATACTCCCTATACTCCCTGACAGGAGTGTGACCCTTCTCCCCAACGTGAGGTTTTTTCCTTAGGAGGATGAGATGTTGGACTCCATGTTAGCTCACATGGTTTATGTAGGTTAAGAGAACATCCCTGTAGATTAAAATATATGTTTCAAACCCTGCTAATCAAAGTAAAAGAATGAAAGAAATGCTTTTAGAAAACTAAGTGTAAAGGCTCACAGTTTTATTCAAGACAGTAGCTCCAGATTTTAGATTTCAGATTTTAGATTTAGAGTGAGCTCTTTCACACTTGGACAGTATGATTTAAAGACATAATTTTAGTACAGCTTTTAGAACTAAATGTTATGGCTCACAAGATTTATAAAGTATATTTTGCTTCTTATTGCTACACATCTTAGTATTTCAGATATTCTAGCTTATGTGAGTCATTTACATTCAGCATGCATTGTTTATAAATGATAATTATGAGATGATGTTTTACTTTTGCATATCACCCCTATATACTCAGTACATCGTCAAAGTACTGATCCATATATACGTCTATGTGCTACATTGTCTCATAATGTAGGTTCAAGTGCTCAGTTTCAGCAGCGTGAGTAGTTTCAGCATCTCCATCTACATCCAACAATTGGTGAGTCCTCATAGTTTGAGGACTTATACATTCAGATTCTGCAGTTTATCAGTTTATAAGATTTAGCATTTCCTCTCAGACAGTTCGAGTTAGCTGGGGGTTTGTCCCAGTGACTCTTTAGTATTAGTAGTAGAGGCTTATCAGACTACTAGTTTTGATGCAGATTATTCAGTTTTGATGTTTCAGATGTTATGTTCGGATTATTCTCAGATATTACAAACAGTTTCTGCATTCTTTCATGATTTTTTTGTCTATATTTCCATTATTATAAGATTCAGGCTCAGTAGTATGCAGACAGGGTTAGCATAAGTCTAGTCGTAGTCTTGAGCACCGTGTGACGTCTTGAGATCAGATTTCAGGACGTTACAATAATGCTACTGATAACGGCCAAATTTGGATAGTATGGGATACATGATTTTTGCTGTGACCACCTTGAGGCAAGAATATCAGATTATTCATTGTAGAGTCCATCAAGGCGTTGATATTGATCGCTTCCTAACAGTTGTCTATGGTTTCAAAACAGTAGAGCAAAGAAGGTCCTTATGGGGATACCTGACACAAATAGCTCCTATTATAGCTAGGCCTTGGCTGATCTATGAGGACTTTAATGCTTTAATAGATGCAAATGACAGACTGAGTGACCATCCTGTGCAGTTTGCTGAGATCAAGGATTTTGCAGTATGTATTCAAGGCTTGTACTTGAGTGAACTGAATTGGAAGGGTGACTACTATACCTGGTCTAATAAGCAACTTGGATATGCTAGAGTGTGCAGTAAAATAGATAGAGCTGTGGAGAACTATGATTGGATGATGACTTGCGGGCAAATGGTAGTAGAGTATGATCTTGCCAATGTATCTGATCACTCTCCCATGATCTTAACATTATCAAGCACGACATGGAATGTTAAGGTACCATTTAGGTTCTTTAATATTTTGGTTGAGCACAACTACTTCCTAAATATAGTTGCTGAGACATGGAGGCATAGACACGCTACTGGTGCTATGATCAAAGAATGTTTGGACCAAATTGCAGAAGCTTAATCATAGACTAAGAAAACTGGATTCCGAAGAATTTATAAATATGATGCAGAGAATGGAGATAGGACTGACTTGATTGATATACAAATGCAGATGAGGGTGCAATAAAATGATTCTCTGTAAGAGCAAGAGATGACTATTATCCAAAAAATTGAAAAATGGTCACTCTTACAAGAGAGTGCACTCCAGCAGAAAGCAAGAACCAAGTGGATTAAGTTGGGGGACTGTAACACCAAAGATTTTGCTGCAGTGTCAAAAAAGAGAACTAAAAAAGGGATCAATACACTTATAACATTATATGGGCAAAAATTAATAGAGAAAAAGGAGATTATGGAGGAAATAGTGCAATTTTACAAAGGTCTAATAGGCACTGCAACATCAAGGTTACTAGCAGTCAACAAAGTGGTTATGCAGAAACGTCCTGTGCTAACTCATCAACAAAAACCGTTCCTTAATATTCATGTTACTAGTGATGAGGTGATAGCTAGTCTAAAGGCCATTGAGGATGACAAAGCCCCAAGTATTGATGGCTATAATGCTGGTTTTTCAAGAAAGCTTGGGGGATAGTTCAGCAGGACATCATTGAGGTAGTTCTTAAATTTTTTCATACATGTAAGTTTTTCAAACCAATGAACTGCACCTCAATTACCTTAGTTCCTAAGAATGCTAATCCTGCCCCAATCAAGGAGTGTAGACCCAATACATGTTGTACTGTCTTTTATAAGCTTATCTAAAAAAATTTGTCCAATAGAATGCAAAAGTGATTGCCACAATAGTCTCATATGCCTAGTCTGGTTTTATCCCCGATAGGAGCTATAACATTCTGATCAATAGTGAATCCACTAGCCCTTTTCCTGTTGCAAAAGGAATAAGACAAGGGGACCCATCTCTTCTTTCCTATTTGCTATTGGAATGGAGGACTTGAGAAAGTTATTGCACCAACTCAAAGAAGATCATTTGTTTAAATGTCATCCCAGATATGGTAAGCCTGACATCAACCACTTATGTTTTGCTAATTATTTGCTCCTTTTCACTAAAGGGGATTTGGAGTCTATTATAAGGATGTTCAGCTATTTTACCACATTCTCTGAGGCATCAGGATTACAGGCAAACTTGAACAAAAGTTGTGTGCATTTTGATGGTGTAGATCATAGAGTTAGAACCAACATTCTTGACCACTTGAGATTCACATTTGGTGAAATGCATTTCAAGTATCTTGGGATCCCTTTAACCACACAAAAATTTTCTCTAATACAATGGCAACAAAAATCTCTTAGGCTACTAAGAGATTCTCTGATGCAAAAATAGTCTAGTTAATTCAGTTTGTTCAATATGAATTTTCAAGGAAGGTTTGGAATAAAGTAATTAGCTGGTCACACAAACATCAATATGCCCCAACATCATGGGCTCAACACCAGCAGTGGATGCTAAGTGAAGCAAAAGGGAAGTCCCCACAAGCCCAGGTATGTAAAATGACATATACAGAAGTGAGTTATGGACTATAGATTGAAAGAAATTTGTGAATATTTGAGAAGTAGAGTCACGAATGAAAGAGTGTAGAAAAGGAGATTCGAGCCCCCCCCCCCCCCCCCAGCACTCCCCCCAGCACTCCCCCCATTTGTAGAGGGTGCGGATAACTAACTTGTAAAGATAACTTGTATAATGGATTTATTTTTCTTTGTGATATTTATTATTTCATCTATATTTTCTCTCCAATATTTTAAATATTTGTAGTCTATCATTTTATCCTGTAGTAATTGCAGAGTTACAGATTTTTGTATAATAATTTATCCTAATTGTACTGTAATGTATATCTAATTCTAGATTTTCAATGTTATTTATTATTTTGTGTTGTTCTTCTCGTAGCGAATTTTTTAAATTATATAAACTATCACATGTACTTTTTCCTAAATTTTCTAAGGTTTCTTCTATCCATATTAATTTTTATTTTAGATTCTCCATTATTTTTCTAATTCGGTTTCTATAATTAATTTCTTTATTTAGATTATCTTGATTTTCTCTAGTTTTTCTAATATATTCTAACATCTCTTAATTTGAATAATATCCGTCTGGGTAATTATCCAAGTATAACTGTGCCATCCAATTTATAGTTTCAATTTCATAGTCTAATACTCTTTCTAATATTATTTTCTTAATATCTATAATTTTTATATCTCTAAGTATATATAAGATTAAGACTTTAAGATTATCTATCATTTAAAATTGACTAAATATTTTATTATAATATTTTGTAGTTGTTTGTTTTAGTCTTAGTAGTTCTTGCATATTTTCATTAAGAAATTCTATATATTTTATATCTTTAGTTTCCATGTATTTGTCTGAATTTACTTTCATCTGTTTTCTATTAACCGTATGTTTCTCATATCTTTTTCCAAAAATTCTAGCTATGTGTAATTTATCATGGTAAGTATTTGTAAGAGTAGTTAGGTAGGTATGGTATGTAATTTATTCTAATCATATAATATTTACCAAATGTTTTTTCTTATATCTTCTACTTTTATATCCTTAAGTTCATACAAAATAAGTATTTTAAATTTATCTACCATTACATCAGATAAATAATTATTCATTTTCATAAAATTGCTATTTTTAAAATATTCCCTTCAATCATGTACATAACAAAATATGGTCATCTTAGAGTACTATATACTAGATTATTCTAAAATAACATGTTCTTCGGTCACTATTAGCATGATAATCTGGATATTTTTTCCTTAAATAGCGCCTCTACTCAGTTTACTCCCCACTATGGCTTCTTGCCTCATTGGTTTCACCTTTAGGATGACATAGTTTTTAGGGATTTTTCTCCTTTTCCACTTTGCTAATAAACTTCTTAACATATTATTCTTCGAATAATTCTACTATAAAGTAACTAACATGAATTTATTTTATCATACCGTGATTGTTGGGAATTATGAATTTACCTATTCATAATCATAAATAAATATACCTGTTCGTGTAGGTTTGATATTTCTAAACTTTTCTCCTCCATAGATTTTTCCATTAAAATATACCTATTTTTTAATAACTAAGCAAAATATTTATTATGGACAAGAGAGAGTATTTTTGCTTCAACACATGAAGGCTTGCTTTGCAATGCCTTCGGTTCATCTTATTTATAGACTGAATCTTTACAAGAGTATTCACGCTTCTAAAATTAGTCTACAAGAAAGTCTCCTAATAAGACAAAAATTATTAATGCCTAGAATAATAGTCAAAAAGCCTAAAGCCTAAAAGTTTAGCCTATACAAAAGTTGTCAATATTTTACGTAAAGTAAATTGTGAAAGTTTACATGTCGCTTTCAAAATTTAATAGCATGTCTTCTATTATTACTCCATTGATATCTTCTCGTCGTCGTATCTTCTACTTTTCCATATCTCCATTATTGCTTCTTATCTTGTATCTTCCAGCTGGCGTTCTTATCTTCTTGGTTGATTTTTCTTCTATTCTAGCTGAACTTCTGGGATATCATTATCTCCTCCATTACATTTTGAACATTTATGATCTGGATATTTATGTCCAATTATTTTGCAATATCTGGTTAATAATTTTTCTGAAATAAATTTTTCTCTGATAGTTCTGGCGATAGGTTCTGTCTCTGATTTGAGTAACGTCAGAATCCATTGCCTAATAGTTTCCATATCTGTTTCTCGTAATTTCTTTGAATTTGAATATATTAGTACATGATTTCTTGAATAATAACTCCACATGGGATTTTGATTGCAGTATGTGTTCGCTAGCTCTTACAAAATTGTAGATAGTCCGATAATCCTCTTATTCACACAAAATTTTGGTATCTCAATTCTAGGTATTTCTGATTGTGGAATAATATCTTGTGGTATAATCATGTCTCGTGTCATTCCTATCTTTACAACTTGTATGGGTTTTTTAACTTCATCATATAATATCTCTATTGGTGCCATGTAAATTTTTATAAAAAATAGGGTACCTTTGGTTATTCTTTTAAAAATGTTAAATGCTTCATATATTTCCGGTATAGTGGATATGTCATTTCCGTCAGAGGTATATACAGTACTGAGTAGTCCATATTCATAGCAAGTTTTAACTAGACTTGGTTTGGTTTTAGGTAAAGCAATTAGCTTATTATATCCGGTCAATCTTTGGGTTATATAGTTTGTATCTGGTTCTTGAATGTTTATAGCTCTGGGGTTAGTATTTAAAAAGGTTTGTACATTGTAGATATTTTCTATATATATACGGGCTGTGTAGTTGTAAGTCTTTTTTGTCTTGGTTTAAACTATCTCGGTATGTGGTAATTTGTGGGGGTATAAACATGGGATCTTTTGATGTATTTGGTATATATGGTTTATCAAATAGCTTGTTTAGGTTCATATTTGTGTTTTTCCTAACTCCTTTTCTTGTACCTTGCGAAGTAGATTGATAAGAGTTATGGGTTTTATGGAGTGTCTCATCGTCTCCTCTAGCTCTAGAACTTTAATGTCTTCCGATTGACATAGCTCTGCACACTGCTGAGTTAGCTGATTTGTAGCTATAGACTTCAGTTTAACTTCATTAGTCTTTGGATTTTCTATTTCATTACCCATACTGTCCACTTTCATTGAAAGCGTAGTTAGGGTTTGAATATTTTTTCTAGAGTATCCTCTTCTATTATATCAGTCTGTGTAGCTTTGTCTTGATATGTAATCTGCAATAACATTTTTGTTAGTACTAATTACTTCAATTATAATTGTGAAATTTAATATATTCAAGACTACTCTCCGAATCTCTTTTGTTGTAACTGAATTTTGTATTTTCTTTATTAACCACCACCGTACCTGTGTATTATCCATTCGTACAATAAACTTGTTATATACAATATATGGCTCAAATGCTAAAAAACATTTATACAATGCACATAATTATTTCCTATTTATTTCCCATTTTATTTTTGTTTAATTGAACGTACCTGAGTAGTATCTACAATGGTGTTCTAATTTTTCCGCTTCACATCGGTATTTAAGTACTCCTCCATAACTACATTCACTAGCATCTGCTTCTACTATATATATAAATTTTCTATTTTCATCTGGAAATTGTAGTTTTGATAATTCTTTATAAAGTAATTTTATTTTCTGAACTTTTTTTTCATCTTCTTCATTATAGTTATATTCTACATCTTTTTTTAATTTTTTCTGTAGTGGTTTTAAAGTTTCTGCTAATTTTGGAATATATTCCCTTACTTGGTTTACTAATCCTAAAAATGATTGTAATTCTTTTTTTGTATCTAATTCTTCTTTCGAATTTATTATTTTTTGTACTATATGTTGCTGCATTTTTACTCTACTCTTACCTATTTGTATTCCTAAAAATTCTATCTGATTTTTCATAATTTCAGCTTTCTTTTCACTTAGACTTATTCCCGATTTTTCTATTATATTTGTAAATTGCCCTAATAATTTTAAATGTTCTTTAGTTTTTGTATATAATAATATATCATCTATGTATACTATACAATTAGATAATTGTTTAAAATAACTATCCATAAAATGTTGATATCTACCTGGTGCATTTTTATATCCAAATGATAATACGTTCCATTCATAAAATCCTTGTGGTACCGTAAATGCGGTTAATTCTTTAGATTCTTCTTCTAACTTTAAATGATAAAATCCTAATTTACAATTGAATTTACTAAAATAATTATATCCCTGTATTTGTCTTATTTTTAATATCTTATTTGGTATTGGATAATTATATGTCATAGTCTTTGCATTTAAATTTCTATAGTCAATAACCATTCTACTTTTTCCTCTTTTTTGTTCACTATGTTTATTTACTATAAATATTGGACTATTATGTTTACTATTACTTTTTCGTATATATTGTTTTTCTAATAATTCATCTATGTGCATTTTAAATTCTTTTAAATCGTCAAAAATTATATGTTAATGGTTTCTGAGTTATTATGCTATTTTTATCTATTAATTCAATTTTTATAGTAGTTTTATGTTTTTCCCATCCTTTTAACGGATCTTCACTATATAATTGTTCTAATTTTTTCTTAATTATTTCTATCTTATTTATTAAAAATATAGTTATTTCTATTTTATTTATCGAAAATACGACTAATTCTATTGTATCTTCAGTATTTTTTATATCTTTTAACTTTTGTGTAATTTTTTCACTTCCTTTTATCCAATCAGTTTTCTTTCTTATTTTATTATTAACTCTTTTTGCTCTTACTTTCTGTTACATGGTGTTGTAAACCACCAATCTGTTCTAGTTATTATATGTGGGTATAATTTATCTAAAAACGGCATTCCTAAAAGTATATCTTTTGATGTTATTTCATAATTATAAATTTCTTCTATTGTTAATATCTTATCTCATACTTGTATTTTTACATTCCTAGCTTTATAAGTAATTAAGCTTCCTTCATTATTAAATTCTTTAACTATTATTGGTGTTTTTAATTTATCCCATTTGCTTTCTGGTAAGCAATTATATCTACATAAATTAGCTTCTACTCTTGTATCTATCATAGGCGTATAATATCTACAGTAATATCCTTCTACTACTATCTTCATTAATACATATATTTTCATTTTATGTTAAGGTTTTTCTTAAGAATAATTACTCTCTGTTATATGTTAAGGTTAATTGTGTATGTTTTATATTATATGATTTTACTTCTTCTAGCCATTTTATTCCTAATATTATGTCTGTTTTTTGCATTTCTTCCTTTACTTCAAATTCTATTTTTATTTTTCTAATTCCTATTATTATTTCTCTTTCTGCTATATTTTTACTATTTATTAAACTTCTTGGTAGATCTGGGCATATATCATTATTAGTTTTTATTTCTTCATTTTTACTAGATATTTTGCTATATAATTTTCTTCTTGTCCTGTATTTAAGAGTATTAAATATTCTTTTTCATTTACCTTTCCTGTTATGTAATATTGGTTTAAATTATTTGTTGAATTTATTTCATAACTTGTTCTTTTTTACGAGCTTGATGATTCTGGTTTTTCATCAGCTATTCTTTTCGTTGTACTTATTCTATCATTTATTATTTCTAAATTTTCTTCTATATCTATGTCCCTATAGTTATAATCATTATAATCTATTGTTTTTACAATTTGTTCGAAACATGATTTTATTAATATCTTTGTACCTCCAACAACAACAACAACAAACCCAGTCCATTCCCACCTGGTGGGGTCTGGGGGGGTAAGATGTACGCAGACCATACCTCTACCTCTAAAGAAGTAGAAAGACTGTTTCCGATAGACCCCCGGCTCAAGACACAAGGTAAAAGATACCACACAAATACAAAGTAAAACACCGAACAAGGTTACAAGAATACATAACATACATAACATAACATAAATACGACAACCATAAGTAAAAGAAAACAGAGGGAAACAGAGGAAAGCACCCAGATTCGTACTAAAACAAGGAACACGGGATCATAACCAGGATACTACCCCCCAGCAGGTAATTCCCTACACTAGCGACCCAAACAGGCCCTAGTCCTCTGCCCTAATTCGCGTCCTCCAGACCTTCCTATCTAGGGTCATGTCCTCGGTAAGTTGTAACTGCTCCATGTCCCGCCTAATCACCTCACCCCAGTACTTCTTCGTCCTACCCCTGCCCCACCTAAAACCATCCAACGCTAGCCTCTCACACCTACGAACCGGGGCATCCATGCCCCTCCTCTTCACGTGTCCGAACCAGCTCAATCGAACTTCCCGCATCTTGCACTCCACTGGAGTCATACCAAGGTGTACATATTTATTGGGTCTCTACTTTTTATATCGTTTATCTCTTTATTAATTATTCTTTTTGTTACTAGTGGTAAACTAACTTTACCTTTTGCATATCTACAGTCTATTACATGTTCCTTTTGGCTTACTACATAGTATTCTTCTTTTTTCCTAGTAAACATATTTTTTATTGTTTGTATTTTAAATATTTTTTCTACACTTAAGTCTAATTCTTTTCCTTTTATTTCATCAAATATGTTACTGTCAAATATTATTTTGGGTCTGTTCCTTCAGCATTTAAATATTCTTCCTTTGTTATTATTTTTATATCTTCTTTAGTCATTTTATTCATCTATTTCACTATCTATTTCATTATCTGTTTCATTTTCTGAAATTTCATATATACTATCCTCACTTTCTAATTCATAATCTATATAATCTATCTGCATATATTTTGTATTTTCTATTTTTATTTCTGATATTTATTTATTTTTTGGATTTTTAGGTAATTTACAATCTCTAGCTAAATGTCCTAATTTTCCACAATTATAACAAGTACATTCTTTTATAAATTTATTTTTTCTATATGGTCTTTTGTATTTATATTTTTTTACATAATATCTTTTTCTTGGTTTCTTGTATTTATATTTTGATTTTTTATATTTCTTATATTGCTTATGTCTTTTTCTTTTCTTATAATATCTTTCTTCACATCCGAATTGGGGTGCTCTTTTATTTTTGCAACATGCTAAATTTCTTATCAATGTTTTTTCCATTTTTAATTCTTCTCTATATTTTTCACATAAGTTTCTATACCATTGTTGTAAAAATTTAATTTTTGCTCCTAGAGTATCTACTATTTTTGCTTCTTCCCAACTCTTTATTATATTTGAACTAAATGGTTCGGGTAATTTATTAAAATATAGTTTTCTTATTTCTTTACTTTCTTCTATATTATATGCTCCTTTATAATAATATTCTTTAAATAGGCAAGTATATTCATCTATATAACACATATTACATATTGCTAATTTTAACATTAAATTCCTATTTGTATCTTTTTCTTCATCTTGTTCTTCTTCTATTGTTGTCATACTACCAAATTCATCTTTTATAGCTGTTTCATATTTTTTTAATAATTCTATAGGTGTTAGTTTAGTTGTTGTTGATGATGTTCCTTCTGTAGGTTTATTAGTTCTTAATACCTTCTTGCTATTTTCAGTTAAATTGGAAAACCATAATTTCACTGTTCCTATTAGTGTTCTTTCTATATATTCTGGTGCATCTGTTATGTTTATATTATTATCTAATAATTATTTTTTCATATATCCTATCCATAATTGTATTGTTTTTTCTGTATCTATTACACAGTCTAAGTCTAAAAAGTTATATTTTTTATTAATTATTTGTTTTGATGTCCATTTGTCATATTCATTCTTTAGATTATATCTTCTAAACTTATTCTTATAATTTGTAGGTTTTCTTATTTCTGATGTTTTAGATATTATATTTTCATCTTCTTTTTTATCAAGAGTATTTATTTCTGTATTGATATTTTCTAAGTTTTCTTCATTAATTACTTCTTGTTTTTCATTGATTTCTAAATTTTTGTATTTGTTAATATTTCTGTATATGTTTCACTATCTTCTGAATCATAATTATTTGTCTCTTCAACATCTATATTATTTATTTCTAATTCCTTGTTTTTTATTTCTTTATTGTTTATTTCTAATTTTTCTTTAAATTGATTTATCTCGTTTAGTAATTTTTGTTCTTTATCTTTTTCTTCCTTTTCTTTTTGTCTTTCTTCATACAAATCTTTTAACATTTGTAGTTCTTTTTCTAATTCAGCAATCCTACAATTTCTAATTTCTTCTATTTTTCGTATTTCTTCTGTAGTTTGTTGTTTTATTTTTTCTATTTCCTTTTTCCTATCTATTTTTTCATTTTATCTTTCTATTCTTACCATAGCTGTCAATTTATCTTCTAATTTTAATTCTTATTTTTTTAACATTAAATATAAATGTTCACCAATTTTCTTATATATTCTTCCTAGATTAGAAAATACTATTTTTATTTTTAATCCTTCGTGATTTTCATATATTTTTTCATCTATTATAAATTTTTCTTTGTTCATTTTATTGTAAATAGTTCTTGTTGATATATATATATATATATATATATATAATTTAAAAAAAACTATTTATTGAAATATCCTCTTATTTTTATTTAAATATCCTCTTATTCATCTTTTTGTGTATTTATTGAGTTTTCACTAACTACGGCAAATATATTATAATGTAGTCAAACTATTCTTATTTTTAATTCTTTACATTTTTCAGAAATAATTTGTTTTAGTTCTTTGTATTTTTGTATTTGATTCATTTAATCCAATCTAATCTAAATTTAAACATAAATTCAAACATATATGCTACTGCTGTATTTTTAAATAACTGAGCTCTGATACCATTTGTAGGGGGTGCGGATTAGGCATGGTAACTTTACTAGATGATAAATACTTATTACTTAATAATAGAAGATATCAACGGAGTAATAATAGAAGACAAACTATTAAATAGAGCCTCTACTCTGGTTACTCCCCACCACGGCTTCTTGCCTCATTAGTTTCACCTTTAGGATGACATAATTCTTAGGAATTTTTCTCCTTTTCCACTTTGCTAATAAACTTCTTAACATATTATTCTTCGAATAATTATACTATAAAGTAGCTAACATGAATTTATTTTATCATACCATTATTGTTGGGAATTATGAATTTAACTATTCATAATAAAAAATAAATATACCTGTTTGGGTAGGTTTGATATTTCCAAGGGTTATTCCTCCATAGATTTTTTCATTGAAACAAATCTATTTTTTAATAACTAAGCAAAATATTTGTTGTGGACAAGAGAGAGTTTTTGCTTCAACACATGAAGGCTTACTTTGCAATGCCTTTGGTTCATCTTACTTATAGACTGAATCTTTACAAGAGTATTCACGTTTCTAAAATTAGTTTACAAAAAAGTCTCCTAATAAGACAAAAATTATTAATGCCTAGAATAATAGTAAAAAAGCCTAAAGCCTAAAAGTTTAGCCTATACAAAAGTTGTCAATATTTTACGTAAAGTAAATTGTGAAAGTTTACATGTCGCTTTCACAATTTAATAGCTTGTCTTATATTATTACTCCGTTGATATCTTCTCATTGTCGTATCTGCTGCTTTTGCATATCTCCATTATTGCTTCTTATCTTGTATCTTCCAGCTGACGTTCTTATCTACTTGGTTGATTTTTCTTCTATTCTAGCTGAACTTCTGGGATATCATTATCTCCTCCATTACATTTTGAACATTTATAATCCGGATATTTATGTCCAATTGTTTTGCAATATCAGGTTAATAATTCTTCTGAAATAATTTTTTCTCTGATAGCTTTGGTGATAGGTTCTGTCTCTGGTTTGAGTAACGTCAGAATCCATTGCCTAATAGTTTCCATATCTGTTTCTCGTAATTCCTTTGAATTTGAATATATTAGTACATGATTTCTTCAATAATAACTCCATATGGGATTTTGGTTGCAGTATGTTGTTATTATTGTAGAAATCATGTACTAATATATTCAAATTCAAAGGAATTACGAGAAACAGATATGGAAACTATTAGGCAATGGATTCTGACGTTACTCAAACCAGAGACAGAACCTATCGCCAAAGCTATCAGAGAAAAATTTATTTCAGAAGAATTATTAACCTGATATTGCAAAACAATTGGACATAAATATCCAGATTATAAATGTTCAAAATGTAATAAAGGAGATATGATATCCCAGAAGGAATAGAAGAAAAATCAACCAAGTAGATAAGAACGCCAGCTGGAAGATACAAGATAAGAAGCAATAATGGAGATATGAAAAAGCAGCAGATACGACAATGAGAAGATATCAACGGAGTAATAATAGAAGACAAGCTATTAAATTGTGAAAGCGACATGTAAACTTTCACAATTTACTTTACGTAAAATATTGACAGCTTTTGTATAGGCTAAACTTTTAGGCTTTAGGCTTTTTGACTATTATTCTAGGCATTAATAATTTTTGTCTTATTAGGACACTTTTTTGTAGACTAATTTTAGAAACGTGAATACTCTTGTAAAGATTCAGTCTACAAATAAGATGAACTGAAGGCATTGCAAAGCAAGCCTTCATGTGTTGAAGCAAAAACTCTCTCTTGTCCACAACAAATATTTTGTTTAGTTATTAAAAAATAGATTTATTTCAATGAAAAATGCTATGGAGGAGCAAACCTTAGAAATATCAAACCTACCCGAACAGGTATATTTATGTATGATTATGAATAGATAAATTCATAATTCCCAACAATCATGGTATGATAAAATAAATTCATATTAGTTACTTTATAGTAAATTATTCGAAGAATAATATGTTAAGAACTTTATTAGCAAAGTGGAAAAGGAGAAAAATCCCTAAGAACTATGTCATTCTAAAGGTGAAACCAATGGGGCAAGTAGCCGTGGTGGGGAGTAACCAGAGTAGAGGCGCTGTTTAAGGGAAAAATATCTAGATTACCATGCTAATAGTGACCGAAGAACATGTTATTTAAGAATAATCCAGTCTATAGTAATATAATATGACCATATTTTGTTATGTACATGATTGAAGTGAATATTTTGAAAATAGCAATTTTAGAAAAATGAATAATTATTTATCTGATGTAATGGTAGATAAATTTAAAATACTTATTTTGTATGAACTTAAGGAAATAAAAGTAGTAGATATAAGAAAAATCATATTATAAAAAGCATTTGGTAAATATTATATGACTAGAATAAATTACATACCATACCTACCTAACTACTCTTACAAATACTTACCATGATAAATTACATATATCTAGAATTTTTGGAAAAAGATATGAGAAACATACAGTTAATAGAAAAATAAATGAAAGTAAATTTAGACAAATACATGGAAACTAAAGATATAAAATATATAGAATTTCTTAATGAAAATATGCAAGAACTACTAAGACGAAAACAAACAACTGAAAAATATTATCAAGCTTTAATGACAGGTGATATTAAAATACTTGTTTTATATATACTTAGAGATATAGAAATTATAGAAAAATTACAAGATTATGAAGAGGTATAATTATTAAACAGTATAGAAAACTTGCACATATATTATGAACATCAATATTGCTTAGATTCAGATGGATATTATTCAGAATAAATAAATGTTAGAATATATAAAAAAAATTAGAGAAAGGCAAAATTGGATATATGAAGAAGTTAATTAGAGAAATCAACTTGGAATAGAAAAAAGACAACTAGAAGAAAAATTACTTAAAATGAAATTAACCTTGGAAAAAGAAGATACTGATAATGATTTATTTAATACATACGAAAAATTATTTAATACAGATGGAAAATTACCTATACATGAACAACAAATACTAGTTAATCAGATAAAGAACATAAACCTACGCATTGAATATAGCAAAGTTAGAGTAAAATACTACACAGAAATTGCTAAAATTTCAATAGGATAAAATAATAAACTACACAAATTAATGAATACATCTTATGAAAAGAATAAATCATTAAAAGATATTGAAACTAAACAATATAGTTTATACCTAGAATTCAAAAGATTATATAATACTAACGAAGATCCTAAAACATTAGATAATTTAATTACGATAATATCTAATTTAGAATATGAATTAATAAAACATCTTAAGTCAAAAGGATAAAAATGAAAATTAAACCAACCAATATTATACACGAAATACTGTACTTAAACATAAATACTTATTACTTAATAAGTATTTATCATCTAGCAAAGTTACCATGCCTAATCCGCAATATCATTCAGAAATTAGTATATTAAATGTTGCTTTTATTGCTCTTATTAGTTCTTTTTCTCTATTTTGAGATATAGTTGACTGTGTATAGCTAACTATTGGATTTGTAATGACCGCACTTTTGGTGATTAAATAAAATAATTAGTTACCAAAAAAAAAGTTATTTAAAAGATTATTGAATACCCGCAAATAGAGAGGGGGGAGAGAGAAGATTCAACCTCATTGTGATGCATTTGGAGTTGTAGACTAAAATTATCTTTATAGTATTTTTAATATTTTGATTTTAGAAAAATACATTTCATGAATTAAAAAAATATTTTGTAAATGTGAGAAGCCAGAATAAATTCACTAGTTATAAAAAAGAAGAATGTTATAGGTTTTTAATTTTTGCCATCAATATGATATGAAAGGTTATTGGACAATCGTGCAATTTATATGACAAATTTCATAGGTTATACTTTTCATGATGAAATTTCATCAATAAATAAATGATGTCCTAGATGTCTAATATGTGAATAATGCAACCAACAATGTATCATATAAATTTTTATTGATCTACCAATGCATGCTGACTTTCAATATTCTCACAGCTGCTAAGTGAAACACAACTAAGTGTAGCTAGCCTATAACAGTGGACTTAGCAGAAAAAAAAAACAAGCAACAACTTAATTTTTATCTTATGAATTGAATATCGAGTAGCTAGGGGTTTAATAAGAGAATTATGTGAACTTAAATTTTGTTTACTAATGTAAAAAAAATAGTGGAATATGAATAAGCAAGGTGAAATCTGTAGTCAAGTGGATCTAAGTTATAGCTAAGATTGACTATAAAACGTCCTAACAGTGGCAAAGATAACAAATAGTACTTACCAAATTCATATCCTTTTTTTGTTTTCAAATACTATTGTATTTTCTTCCTTAGGTGGAGGGGATAAGTTTAGAAATGATCCTAAAATAGATTGGTCTTGATATTTTATCCCTCATAAAAAAGTCTTACAAAATGACCCCATAAGATAGTCTTGCCTTTTTTTGGGCCCGCATGATAATTTTGTTCATAAGACAAAGTTCTATATTTTGTCCATAAGACATACGTTCATACATTTCAAGACAATGAATCTGCGCAACTCACCAGAAATTCTGCCGTATAGGCAAAAGTTAAAACACACATATGTTGTCCATAAGACAAATGTTCTAACTTTTGCTCACAAGACAAATGTTCAAAACATTTTAACACAATGAACCTACTCAATTGACATAAAGTTATGCTTTAATAATAAAATTTAGAATTTAGGGTTTTTGCCTATCAGACAAGTTCTAATTTTTGCCCATAAGACAGACATTCAGAAAATTTTAAGACAATAAATATATTCAATTGATCACAAATTATGCCTTATAAATGAACATTAAAACATAATTAGTGGAGATAAAAATTCAAGACCACACACTTTAAGAGATAATTTTAAGACCAAATATTAAAGGAACAAAATATTAATATAAGACACTTTGAGGGACACTAGGTGTACTCCCTTTCGTTCGTGCCACACTATGGTCGTCACATCACTTCATACTAACTGAATTATAAGTTTTTATTATATTTTCTTTCACATTGTTATTAACTAAATCAATAAGATGAATTTAATTGGAAGAACTATTTTATTGAACTTCAAGCTATCCAAAATAAATAGAGGAGCATACAACTGAAATACAAAATGGACTGCAAGTTTTTTTTTTTATAAATACCTAGAAAATAGGAATAACTATAACTAGGATACTGACTAAAGAAAAGAATTGCTATCCTAAAAATTTACTAAGGACTTTGACACCTTCCTAACAAATCCTGAAACACACCTAACAACATCTCCTCTTGAATCAGGAGCTGCAAATTCCCAACTTTTCTCTAAGAATTTCAAATCTGCTAACATCAAATGACTTGGTAAAATGGTCCGCCACTTGATTATCTGATTTGCAATAGAGTAAAATCACTTTACCATTTGTCTACACTTCTCTCAAGAAATAAAACTTGATATTGAAGTGCTTCATCCTTTCACGAAACGCGAGATCTTTGGATATGGCTATGGAAGCTTGATTATACACAAAGATCTCAGTTCTTTCTTCTTGATCCAGCTGTAGATCAATCAAAACTTTCCTGAGCCTTAATGCTTGATTAGCAGTAGCTGCTGCTGCTTTGAATTCTGATTCAACTGTTGACTATGCTAATATTTTCTATTTCCTTGAGCACCATGAGAAACAACCTGATCTAAAAGTGAAGCAATAAGCAGAAGTACTTTTTATATCACCAGTTGAGCTGCCCCAACCACTATCAGAATATCCACGGAGTTTGAAATTTTGACTTTTGCTAAACTTGCTACCATAGGCTATAGTTCCTTTAAGATACCTAACCATACTTTTGACAGCTATCATCTGCAACTCAATTGCACAATTTAAAAACCTAGATAAAATACTCATTCAAAAAAATATCAGACCTTATTGTTGTGAGATACATTAAGCATCCAATCAAGCTTCAATATACTCCTTCATCAACTAGCTCAGCTCTATTATCCCTTTTCAGCTTTTTTTTATTCATTGGAGTACTTGCACTCTTGAATTCCCTATTCTAAATCTTCTTAGAATCTCTTCCGTGTATTTCTTTTGACAAACAAAGACTTCATCCCAAGTTTGCTTGATCTCAATTCCCAGAAAATAAGTCATCTCGCCAAGATGAGTCATCTTAAGACTTTTTGTCATCTCCTCATTGAATTCTTTAATTGATGCTATATTATTTTTCATAACAAGTAAATCATTGACATACATAGAAATAATAATAATATTAGAGTCAGATTTCTTGACATAAAGAGTTTATTCATTTAAGAATTTTTCAAATCCTAAGTTTCATAAATGGTTATCCATTTAGCAGTACCCAGCTCTAGGAGCTTGCTTCAACTCATATATAAAAAATTAATAGAAAAATCATATCTTTATGTCCTGGTACACTGAACGCTTTTGGTCGCTCAACATAAATTTCTTCCTGTAGTAGACTATTTAAGAAGACAAACTTCACATCAATTTAAAAAGTTTTCCAATTATTTTGTGTTGCTATAGCCAAATGCATTCAAATTGTATCCAATCTAGCTACTAGGAAAAATGTATCAGATCTACTTCCCAAATGTGGGCTTATAACTTATACTTTCACCATCAATTTATCTTTGTTCTTGTTTATTGAGCCATCTTGATTGAAATTTGTTTGCAAAATCCATTTAACTTCAATTACTTTTCTATCTTGTGGTCTTTTTACTGGTTTCCAGGTTTTGTTATTTTCTATCATGACTAGTTCATCCTTCATTGCATCTGTCCTTTTTTGATAGATTTTTGCTTTCTCATATCCTGCAGTTCAGAAACAACAACATTGCATCTCTGATAAATAAAGAGTGACATGGTTCTCCTAATAAGTTGATCATCCACCAATACATCATAATCAAGATTTGGATAATCATTTTTAACTCGAGACTCCTTATTCTTGTCCCATTGATCATTTTTAAGGAATTGAAAATCTCTACTTACCATAGTCTTGCCTTATTGAGGTTGAAAGATTCTGTAAGCTTTAGAAGTAAAACTGTAGTCAATGAGAACCCCCGATCCAGTCTTCTCATCAAGATTATCTCTTTTGAACTGTGAAACATAAGAAAAGCACATAAATTTAATTTTTTGATATTTTTTACAATAGCTTAATACCATACCAAGCCTCAAAAGGAGATTTCTTTTCCACTACCTTTTTCGGTAGTCTATTCAGTAAGAAAACAATTATGCTCAATGCTTCTGCCCAAAATTTCTTTGGCAGATTCTTCTCATGCAATAAGCACTTAGTCATCTCCATGATTATTCTATTTTTCCTCTCACTCACTCCATTTTGTAGTGAAGAATAATATACAGTGAGCTAGTGCTCTATTCCAGCTTCTTTACATAAAGAATTGAACCTATATGATGTATATTCAATTCCATTATCTAATCTAATGACATAAATTGTGCAACCACTATGATTTTCTATCAAAGATTTGAACTTTATGAAAAAACCAGTAACTTTGGACTTAAACTTCATAAAATAAATGTAACATATTCTTGTTAGATCATTAATGAAGATAATATAATACCTGCTGAGCGATGGAGTTCTTTGTGGACCAAAGAGATTGGTATGAATGAGCTACAATTTCTTTGTAGCTCTGCATGTGGAACTTTTAAATGGAAGCCTAATCTGCTTGCTAAGCAAACAAGCCTTACAGCTTGAGAGATGCTCCTCCAAGTTTGATAAATCATTTACTATTTTGGTCCTTTAAATAAATAACAAAGCTTTGTGATCAAAATATCCAACCTTTTGTGCCACATCGCAATAGAGAACTGACTTGTAAAAGCTATTTGTTTCTTTGGCAATGGATTCAAGGAAAAATGGTTTCCCTATATTTTGATTTTAAATATTTCTTGAGCACTAGGATCACTGATGAAAACACGCCTTGTCTTTAAATAATAATTTAAATCTATTTTCTAGTAGTTGTCCAACACTTCATAAATTTTGATCAGGTTCAGGAATAAATAAAACTTCATAAAAAAGCTTTGTACTTTTATGTCTCTCAATTGCTATAGTTCTCTTTCCTGTCACTGGGAGGTATTCTCCATTTCGATCCTAAATTTTGATTTAGTTGATCTGTCAAGCTCTTTAAAAAGTTTTTCATCACTAGTCATGTGGTTCATACAACTAATATTTGTAATGACCCAGGGCTTCTCCCTGTACATCACATAGTGCTTAGGACTATGAGTAGCCCAAAAGCTGACCCATGATATCTACTCAACACTGAACCATGATAAAATAAACTTACAATCTGAACAATATCAATAATACAAAGTTAACTAAATAGCAACTAAAAAGTTGAATGTCTAAAAGAAGAAAAATAACAGGTTATGACAAGCCTATAAATAAACTAAAGAGCCATTGGGATAGACCCCAGCTGACCTAGAAGAAAACATGTAGTCTGACTTATTCTTATTAGCTGACATCTGAAATAACCATAGTCTTGGATCTCGAAATAAGAGGACTCACGATCTGACATTATGTAAGAGATGGTGATCGTGGTTAATTATACTACTGTGAACGAACACTAGAACCTACATTATAAAATAATATAGTCACACAAATATATATGTGGTTAGTACTTCTGGAATGTACTGAGTATGTCGGAGTTAATGTAATAATTAAAACTGATAGTAATCATAATAATAAAACATGGATACTAAGTGTAAGTAGACTCGTCATGATCATGAAAGAAACTGAAAATAAATCAACATAAGAATATACCATAAAATAATATTTGAGTAAATTTTGTGAGCCATTACACTAGTTTCAAAAATCATTATTTATGTAGAAGATTCTTATAGCCGACATAAACCATGTGAGCTATCATGGAGTTTAACGTCTTACCACATTGAGAGGATCTGTTCGATTCTTTCCATCTGTATAAAATCTTAACTAGAGTGATCACTAAACTAAGCTCATTTAGGTGAGTGAGACACTCTCAAGTAAGGCCCCTTTAACCAATGGTGGCACGGAGTTTCTGTGAATAGGATTCACCAAACCCGTATTCTACTGGTGCTAAATACTACTTCGAAAACATATTAGTGCTCATACTTTATGAAATTCACCATAAAGTAGCATATGGGTTTATAATACTGAAAACCAATCTCTTGCTAAATCATACTCATAAGGAAATTTATGATTTTCATGTCTTATATGAGATCATAAGATCAAAACTAAAACTTTAATAATGATGTACTACTTTGTAACTTAGATAGTAAGCTTGAATTTCTTGTAAACCGAGTGCATTATGCTCAAATTGTAACCATTTACCACCTCATAGAAATTTTATGTCAAAACACTAAAACTCAATTCATAAGATTAATTTCTTGGATAAAACATAAGTAAACATGAAATCTTGTGCTAAATAAAGTTTAACTCATAATGAAATACCATAATCTCAAAGCATAAAAAAAGTGGGTATGGACCCTAGTCATTAAATTCTTCAATTCAAGTAAAATTAAAGTGTTTGAGCACAAGGATGGAAAGTAATCCTTGTTCAAACCCCACATACCTGAGCTTAGTGAATTTTCTCTGAACTGAGCTTGAATTTGAGCCTTGGGGGCTTAGATTTTGGAGAAGAACCATTATGTGATATTCTTGAGAGTTTGGGAGAAGAGAAATTATATATTTTGGCTTACGGGGTGGGAATACATATTTATTACTATTTGTAGGAGTCAAAAAGATTAAAAAGGACTAAAATACCCTAAATAAACTAAAGCAAAAAAAAAATTGGCATTGTTGCGACCTTGGGTGTGACACACCCTTATCACGCCATGCCAAGGGTGTGGCACAACCTTATTGTACTAAGCCACTAGTTTTCGTGTTAGGGTGTTCCATGCCTTAGTAACATACCCTAATCGCAGACCCTTACTATTTCGAGGTCCCAAAAAACCTCAAAATGCATTTCAAAAATTTTTAAACCCTTCCTAATGGCCCCATCAACATTCCAACTTAAAAATCACATTAAAATGCGTAGGAGCTATCAAAATAAAATCATCCAAATTTTGGGGTATAACATCATCTCCTCCTTGGAATAATTCGTCCTCAAATAAAGGTTAAGATGGGGAAATATCTATCTTATGGGTTTGTTAGGCTGAGGTATGAAGCTTATCTTACTCTAAAATTGAAACTATTCTCCCCATCTACTAGCTTACAACTGAAATAACCTATTACACATGAACTTCATAGGTTAGACTAATAGAGTAAGTGTATAGTATGGGAGAATAGATGTGGAGGGAATTCTTACCTTAAGATGACTCTATGATAAGAGCAAATAGGTGAGGATAACGACTCATAGCTTTTTCCTCTGCTTGCCATGTATCTCCCTCCACTGACTGATTCCTCCATAAAACTTTCACTGAAGCCATTTCCTTATTCCTTAACCTTCAAACTTGATGATCAATAATCTTAACTGGAATCTCTTCATAGGAATAACTTTCACTCTAACACTTTCTATGGGCAGTATCAAAGATTGGTCTCCAATGTATTTCATCAACATAGACATATGAAAAATTGGATGAATGACGACTAATTCTAATGGGAGATCTAGAACATAAGAGACATCTCCAACACACTTTACAATCTCATATAAACCAATATACCAGGTACCGAACTTTCCGTTTCTTCCAAACCTCGTCAACCCCTTCATAGATAACACCTTCAGAAATACCCAATCACTAACTATAAATTTTAGCTCTCATTTTCTAATATCTGCATATAATTTCTGACGACTTTGAGCAGTTTTCGACCTCTCAGGAATCAACTGAACCTTCTCCGTAACTTTTAGAACATAATTAGTCCCAATCAAAGTGGCCTCACTAAATTGAAACCACCCTATAGGTCATCTATTCCTACACCCATTTAAGGCTTTAAATGGACCCATCTGAATACTAGATTGGTAACTACTATTATAAGAAAACTAAATCAAGGGCTGATGATTATCCCAACTTTCTCTTAAGTCAATCACACAAGCTCTTAACATATCTTCTAGAGTTTGGATAGCACGCTCAACCTGACCATCTTTCTACAGATGGAAAGCAATAGTAAGCTTCACTTTTGTAGCAAGGCCTCTCTAAAATAATTGCCAAAATAACAAAGTGAACTGAGTACCATGGTCCGAAATGATGAATAATGGAATCCCATGGAGTCTCACAAACCCACAAACATATACTTTAACATAATCTTCAGCTGTATCTGAGGTCTTAACTGTAAAAAAAATGGGTTAACTTGGTTATTTGATCCATGATGACCTAAATCGAATAATACTAGTGTCTGCTGCAAGGAAGTACCATAATAAAGTCTATATTAATGACCTACCACTTCTAAGTATGGATGCCAATATACTGAAGTGTACCTCTTGGCCTTTGATGCTCAATTTTCACTTGCTAATAATTAGGATACTTGGCCACAAACTTTGTTATGTCCGTCTTCATACCATTCCACTAATACACTTCCCGCATATTGTGATACATCTTGGTGGCGCCAAGGTGGCCCGAGTATTTAAAACTATGAGCTTCTACTAATATCCTTCCCCTCAACCCATAAATGTTAAAACACATAACCAACCTTGATAACGGAGGACACCATCTTCCCTTTAGGAGAAAACCTCAACCTCTTGCTGCTGAACTGCATCTATTAGCTAGCTAAGTATAGGATCATTAAGTTATTTCTCCTTTATGTTAGTTACTAAGAATAATTCTGAGCCGTTCGGAGCCACTAAACCACTATCATCCATGCCAAGTGAACATACTCCCAATCAAGCTAATATATGCACCTGTTTGGCCAACTCCTTCTCTTTTTCCACATGGGCTACTATAACGCCCTGATTCCCGAGAACCAAAATGCCACACGGTGCTTATGATCCCGAAGGACCACAAGCTAACCCTTTTTTTGATATCTTTACCTATTCACTGCATAATATAATAAAATACATGCAAAAACTAGCCAACACTTGCCATAAGGTTCAAACATCTAGAAATATACAATATGTTAAACCCCACACACGAATACATCTGTCTGAAAAGCCTCTACACTGCCTGAACTGTGGAGTTGAAGGGAAAATTCCCCCAACTAACTCCGTCTACTAAAATCAAATATTGTAATAACAACATCATCGGATGATGAGGACTCACTGCTGCACCCAGTGCTGTTATACAAGTGACTTTGAAGATGCTCTAAGTTTCACTCCTCTGAACCTATGCTGCCTCAAAATAAAAGAACACCATAGCACGAATGCGTCAGTACTAAGATGTACTGAGTATGCAAGCAAGGAAGGCTAAATGCAAGGGCTTATGCATGAATATTTAATCAACAGAATAATCATTAGAATAGCAAATGAGTACACATATATGAATGTACAGTTCACAACTACAATAACAATTATAACGACTCCAGATACCACAGCTCGGATACCACTTTACTATCCTCGGAACTCACTACTGTACTAGGGTACTACATTACTGAATCACAGGATACCAACACTGATCAATCAAATACACTCATACCCCTGACTCTTGAAGATTTATACTAACACAGAAACCGTGGGAAGTAGTTACATAACTCACCATGACTCCTCATAAGCAACTAAATATATGGGGGTGCATGCAATAATTTGAATAATATCTTTGATTTCGTAAAACATGCGTACGAAAAATGAAGACTCACATGGCTTGAATTTCATTATCTATACTGCTCATAATATTGTAGAGAAGAAAACATAAGTAAAATCCCATAAATCATCATAATCATGAGAGGATGAAATAAGTACAATAACATATGTAAGTCATCATATAGTTTGTCAATCACTTTCAGTTAATCAAGAATATCAATTCTCATAATGTAAATATCATGTAAATCTTTCGAAAGAATAACTTTCACAATTCCACTTTCAAATCACTTCACCATTCACCATAGACACAAGGAAACACACAAACACTGGGAGATCCTATAACCGACATAAACCATGTGAGCTACATGGAGTCCAACGTATAACCCACATTGGGGAGAGTCGTCCTATCCTTTCCATCGGAGTAGGACTATCGATATCAAATCCACACAAACTAGTGATCACTATAAAAATCAGCCTTAGGCTCACTCCTACGGGGGCACGTAGTTCTAGGGAAGTAAAGTCACTTTTCCCATTCGGTGCTAAAGATTTCTCCCAGACTTAGCTCAGATCATTTCAAAGACAATCCACAACAAAACAACTTTCATCAATATATAAGTATACACCAGGATCCATTATGCTACCTATTTATCATAATCAAATACATTGTGGATTTCTTTCATATTCGAGTTCAAAGCGACTCCATTAAGACTAAAAGGTCAAATCATTCAACACATCTCAAATATTAAACATCAACGTTCTTATAGCATACATTTTCTCAAAGACACAATTTCAAATGGGGTTCAAGACCCAAATATCAAAATCATAATAAATATCATCAAAGATTTATGCTTTATATCACCACATATGTAAATTCATCTTTCAAAATCATAGACATAAATAATTTCATAATAATCATCATAGAATATGAGTTCATGCTTCAAAATCATAATAATTAAGTAAAAATCATGTCTTCGTAAAGAAAATTACTTTTGGGCACAAGAACGAAAGAGTGCTCTTGTTGAAAAAATACCCCACATACCAAGTACTCACGAAATTTATGTTAAGTTCTCAAATCATCAAAAATTCATCGATCGTAGCACGACTAAGATTATTGCGGAACTGACTTAGCTCTAGACCAGTAAACTATTTCGGGCATACGTACCCCCAGCAATCAATAACATAAGTAATATATAGTATACAACAACGCATACTCACATGCCCATAGGCCATCATGCACCATGCATTCATTAACACCTCACACCATTCATTTGAAGATCATATTCATATACAAGTATTGGGATCTCATGCCATTACACCGTACATCATTCAACAAGGATGCATATGGTTAAGGAAGAATACAACATAACATAGTTCATCCAATCGGGATACACACAAATAACATATATTTAACACATCATGGTTCACTTCTCAAGGTTCTTTCCTTTAAGATCTTGATATATGCTTTTCGACCAATAATTAGACATTCACACTTATAATGGCCTAATGGCCTTACCATTTCGCTCAAGCATCATAGTAAACGTATAGCATGCAAGTATGGTATGAACTCATCACTTCGATCACAAGGGATCAAACGATTCATTCTTCTTCAACTAGGTATTTCTACAATTACCTTGCATGCACCATTTAGGGATAGGTCCGTAGGAACAATTACATGTGCTATAACACCATCATTCATCTTAATTTCACCAACTAAATCCCTCATCCACACTTACAACCATATCATAAGCCTTCCACACAACATCCCCAATTTTAGACAATAACATAGAGTTCATGTTGAACGTATACATAGAAAGTAGTCTAGTCATTTAGAACATATTATATCCTAAGAACGTAAATTTATAGCCTCTTAGACAATTCCACAAACACCTTACATGAACTTTTAGGCATTGGTGAATTCGTCAAATTCTCATGTTTCCGCCACCCCATATATCTTATCCAACACACATAATCATCACATGCATGTATCAACCAACATACACCATCACCACACACATATATATAGCAACCAACATGCATAATCATCATATATATATATCAAGTAACATACATAATCCTCATATATATCTCAACCATCAAATATCAATCAACATATATATATACATCATCAAAGTCTAGAATATATATATATATACATATATATATATATATATATATATATATATATATATATACATATACATAACTTGAACTTTCAAAAAAGGGATTCATGGACTCTATGGATGAAAGGAGTCCATAGATAAACACTTGCATACCTTAGATTTCGTGGCCGGAAGAGATTGATGGAAGGAATTCTTGAATCAAAGCCTCCAATTAATTTTCCTCAATTCAAAACCCTAACCCTAACTTGATATATATATATATAAGAGAAATGAGAGGAAAATAATACAAGTTCTCAGCTGAATGGGGTATTTATAGAGGTTTAAAAGAGTGGTGAAAGACCAAAATGACCCTAAGAAACAAATAAAACCTGAATCTGTCCTTTAGTGATCTATCCGATAGGCTGAAGTAAATTGGCCATAACGTTTTACTTTGATGTCCAAATTGGATGAAATCAATTTTATTGGAAAGAAGACTCTCAGGGATTTCCATTGATATATAGCAGCTCACATAGTTCATTATGTACAAGGACTTATGATCATTTGAAGTTGACCAAAAAAATCGCTTGGCTGCAGTATTTTTTTTCCTGCACATTTCACTGTTCATAGTTTGATTGGAATGCTCATAGTTTGATCGAAATGGTCATAACTCATCGCTCGAGTGTACGTTTTGGGTGATCCACATATCGTTGGAAATATTATTCGATGCTCTACAAAATAGTGGGTTGAAATCCAATAAATGACACACAGAATAATTATAAATCATTCTTGAAGATAGGATCCAATACGTTTACCTTTTACGCACAAAATGTTGATGAAAGTTTTTTTTTCAAGGTATTACAGCTACACTAACTATAGATAACCCACTCAAATGTAATACCCCAAACTTTTCTTAAGCCTAAATTGTATTTCTATAATATTAAGAAATGACTTCCAAAGTGAGTAGTGTTTAAATCATAGAGTTTTCCTAATTTTGACTTTTTATCATATGGGAAATTGAATTAGCTTTCCAACAATATCAATTTCATCCAAATTCGTTATCGGGATGAGAATCTATGGCCATTTTACTGAGAACTATCAAAATCGCCCAGGTGCGACGGGCAAGTTGACGGACCGTCGAGCGTGCGATGGTCCGTCGCTGGCTCGATGGTCCTTCGGTCTGACCATCGCACTTGGACAAGAATAGGGGCTCACTGACTTAGTAGAGATGTCTTGGGAAATGGTACGTTGCTAGCTTGATGGTCTATTAGCCCAACCGTCGCACTTGGCCAGTGAATGATTTACTGCCTTAGTTACACCGGCTTGAGTGATGGTCCATCACAAGCTCGACGGTCCATCAACCTACCCGTCGCACCTAGTCGATTCTGACAGCTCTTAGTAAAATAACCATATGACTGTAAAAGAGTATTACGTTAGTTTAACCAGTTATCTAAGTATGCTCCGAATTTGATAGCTGACGCCCGAACTAGTATGAGTAAGTTTATAACCGGTGTGTCTGGTTTGGTGCTAAAAAAGTGTAGGACTGCTATGCTTAATAGGTATATGAATTTGTCCAGACTGATGATGCATGCTCAATAGATTGACGCTGATAAGATAAGGGAGAGAGATAGAGTAAGGGAAAATAAGAGGGCTAGATCAAAGCAGTATGATCATGGTTAGACTAGATCTCATGGAGGGAACCATTTGCAGTTTCAGAGCCATTAGTCTATTCCATTGCCTTCATCAGCTAGCTCTCCCATACCCAAAAACAGGAAGGATCAAGGGAATAAGTCTTCCATGTCCATGTCCCAGAATAGTGTGAGTAACAGGCCCAGTTATCCTTCTTGTGCTAAGTGTGGTAGGACCCATCTCAAGGAGTGTTTGGCCAAATAAAGGGGTTGCTTTGGTTGTGGAAAGTTGTGCCACAGACTTAGAGAGTGCCCATATGATAGGTAGGGGAGTAGAGATATCCGACCTCAGACTCAGGCTACTAGTGCCCTGTAACACCCCAAAATCCCATCCCGAGACGTCACACGATGCTTATGACCCCAAAGGACCATAAGCTAACCTTTTACTGATATCTGTACCTGTATACTGCATAATATCTGAAATAAATGCAAAAACTAGTCATAAGGTTCAACACATCTATGAATACTCATAATACACATCAATAACATCCGTCTGAAAAGCCTATAAACTATCTGAACTGTGGAGTTGATGGGATTAGCCCCCAACTAACCACATCAACTGACTATAAATAAGATTTGAAGAAATAATAGTAAACTGAGATTCATCCTCGAAAGAAGAGGACTCACTGCTACTGCTGCTGACTAGGAATGAACTGCTGAGGATACTCTAAATCCTACGCCTCTGAACCTATGGTGTCAAATAAAACACCATAGCGCAAATGTATCAGTACAGGAATGTACTGAGTATGTAGACGGGGTAGGCTGATGTTGGGCGTATTTACACGCCAAAAGTATTATAATTTACCCATATTTTAGCTAAGTTTTGGGGACAAAATATATAATTCCTGCACTTTTAGTCCTTTTTCCTGTAGGTGAGCTAACAAACATGATTATCAAGTTTTCAGGTATAAATGATGAAGATTTCAGCATCTTAGGGATAACTTGACACCAAAGGAAGCTTAACGAAAGAAGGAAAGCAGCATTTGGACGCCTATGGACTGAAAGTGATGCATGGATAACTTGTCCCAGGCAAAAACAGCATTTACAAAGACTTGGGGATCAGCAGTAACATAGTAGGATTAGGATAAGGATGCAGTAACCTAGTAGGACTAGGATAAGTAATGCAGTAGCATAGTAGGAATAGGATATGGGTGTTATAAATACCCTATTTTGCTGGAGATTTTTATTATTCCCATCCATACCATCAATTCCGCCCCATCCTTTCCTCCCTATTCGATTCTCTTCTTATTCCCCATTCTATTCCTTCCTATTCTAATTAATTCTTATTCACTCATTAATTAATTCAAGTTTTTTTCATTCAACATTTGATCCTAATTCACCTTACACTTTCTGACAGAGAAAGCACGACCCTTGTGACCAACGTGAGATCATAATAATGTCTATTGTGATTTCCGTTGCACTCATGAGTAGTTAAACTTCTCTGTTGGGGTTATGGAAGCCTTATGAGATACTATCTATTGCTATGAGTTTGTGAATTCTTGACACGTATGCTGCTTATATCATTATTCTCTTTATCTTAATTTAAATTCTTGTGGTTGCAAACATATAGGATACGCCAGCATAGCATTAACTTGTTTGAAAGAAAAGTTACATGTCTGGAAAAGAGATAATGTCAAGGTAATAGGGCACCAACCCCTGTTAAAAAGTTAGTTCGTAACTGGATTAACCTCTTGGAGAATTTGTACCATTAGATACGCTTTAAGCTCGAAAGAGTTAAAGTGAAATAATCCTTGATGGTCGAAAGACGCCTGGATTTACCATAGAATACGATTATCTATAAGCGCATGCATGTCTGAATTCTGCATAACTCATAGTCAATAGATACGTACAACTCATAAGGTGGACATAACCCTAACTTCCAATTCTCATTGATTAAAATCTTACTAAACATTCTTTCTTTTTACTTTGCCGTTTTCCATTCTTACGTTACTATTTTGATACTTTTAAATTCATGCTACAATCCCCCCTTTTTACGAAACTTTCACCAAAAGTCTACTAATCTTTGCTTACTTAGTGACCAAGTATTCCTTGTTGGATTCGATACCCAACCCAGTTAGGTTCTATATTTGACAATGACCGCTTACACTCTTATGAGAGTTGTAGTTTGAGCATTATCATAGGCTAATGCAAGGGCTCACGCATGCATAATATATAAACTAAATAATCATGAAAATGCCGCATGAGAACACATATATGAATGTACAGACCATGAACACAATCATTGCAACTCTAGATACTGAAACTCAGATACCACTTTACTACAGACTGAACTCACCACTAACACTGAGATACTAAATCATTGACTCAACTGATACTGATAACTAAGGATCTGGATGTACTTACACCAAGGAATAAATTCTAAGCTTATTACTTTTGACTAAAAGAATTAGAGATCAACTTTTCTAACAGATTATTCTGAAAGGGATTATCAATGATAAGAAGCATGATCATGTTCGAATCTGACAACAAGAATACTCAATAAAATAAAGAATCTGAGATGGAGATCAAGCCTATCTAATGGAAGATATCTAGATATAATAATAAGAATACTCAACATGATCTAACACTGAGATCAAGCCTCTCTGACGGAAGATCTCTAGATATGATCACGAGAATACTCAACTGAATCTGAGACTGAGATTAAGCCTCTCTGATGGGAGATCTCTAGTAATGATAATAAGCATCTACATATGAGACCAGAACTATCTAACGGGATGGTCATTGAACCAATGAAACTATCTGAGTTCTATACTGGGATAGACGATTGTACCACACAGTCCTGATTTTTGAAGAGTGATACTGAAACTACAACTGTGGCAAGTAGTTACTTAACTGATATGCCCCAACCTACCACAGGTGGGGTCTAACCAGTGACTCCAACTGGAAAGGTGTCAATATCGTTCCACGGGTAAAGACCTCTCTGGCGGGATGACCCTCATAGGAAGTCGGCCTGAGAAAATATGATAGTCAAACCTCTCTGATGGTGATAGCCTCTACTGATAGGAGACTCTTGCATCCTTCACTGGATATGCAGTTCTGTAGTTCAGGGATTTCTCCTAACGACTCAGCCTCTCTGATAGGAGAGCCACAATTCCTTTCCTCGCTCGGTGCTAGCTTCTACTCCCAACTAAAAGACTCTAAACTGAATTCTCAACTGAACATAACTGAACTAAGTCTGTTACTAATCATGTTTCTCACAAGATCTGACTGAGTTACGCTGAGATTACTTAGTTCCGTATCGGATGGAAAAGTTATCAAATAATGGTATCTGACTAATGATGCAGAGCTTGAATAGATTACTCGAATCGCTTTTGAGATTAGACTTGAATACTATTAGATCTGAGCTCATTACAGGACTAAGGCTAGATTACTAGCGGTACAGAGATTATAGAGATAACTGAGATTACTGAGCTTTCTTAAGTTCTGACTTGTCTGAGGATACAGAGTTTACAGTTTACTGAGTTTGGATAACCATGGCTCAACTGGAGTTATCGAGAACCTGACACGGGCTCTAGACAATAGCTCTATTGTCAGGTATAAATACCCCCAGGACTTGATAGCGTAAAAGTAAAGCATAATCATTCATTTATCATCGCAATCATTCATGTATCATCATAATCATTCATGCATCATCATAATCATTAAAGCATCTTCCCAATCATTAACACAACTCTTTAAGTAATTAGGAATCACAAATGTTTATTCATTATCATAGTCACCAAGAGGTCACTTTATGCATCTCAGAATCATAATCATATAATAATGTAGGAGAAACATGCTACTAGATCTTACTCCATTCAACAATGTTTTACCTCGACTATTTCATATCTATATCAGTCTTGACATGTGTTTGGATATCACATAGCTTGGGGAAACTTCTTACTATCATGTCACAACTTAATTGGGGATTTCATGCTATCTTGTCACATTTTACTCCCTAAGGCATTTTATCAAACACTAGGCATGCATGGGTTCACACTTATTTAGGAATTTCCTGCTACTATGGAATAGTTCATTCATTTGGGCATTTTTATCAAACCTATGGGGGACATGCTTCGTTTATTCAACCATTTCTACACCCAAAAGTCATGAACACATCACATAGAAAACAGCTTCAAGAGGTTCTATCACAATAGTTCCACATACTAGGGTCAAAGCTCATAAATTTTGTAGACAAACATAAATCAAAACTCCACAACACCATAAACACCCATTTCAACTCATACAAATCATTAACAACTCACAAACATAAAAATCTTTTAGATTTTTAAAAAGGGTTCTTGAGCTTCTTCGATGAAAGGGGCCCAAGAATCAATATCTACATACCTTAACCTTTGAAGTCAGATGAATTCTAATGCTTGAGACTCTATCCGCACTTGTAATAAATGATTCTCGAAGCTCACACTATGATGAACTTAGTTCTTGAAGAAATATTGAAAATTTATGGATGATTTTTGGAAGATTAGGGTTCTTTAATTGAAACCCTAGATATTTTCTCTTTAGAGAATTGGAAGAGAAATAGAGAAATTAGGGTTTGAATGAGGGTTCCTCATATTTATAGAGGCTCAAAAAAGTTGAAAAATGAATAAAATACCCTTGCAAAAATGCCCTTAAATTGCTGGAAAAGTATTCTTGACGACATCCGTGATAGGCCGTTTAGTTGGTGATAGGCCATCACGAATGTCGTCGAAAAAAGGTAAAATATTGAGTTTCTGGTTAAGGCTGATGACATTGGTGATAGGCCGTGATGGGCGTGATGGCTTATCACAAAATATCGTCACTAGGGTTAGAAATCTGCCTAGGGACGACGACATTGGTGATAGGCCATCACGGGCGTTATATCTTATCATGAATGTCGTCACCAGTTTTAATGCCAGACATGCTAGAGTAAAATGGGCATAACTATTTTCTCTTATATTAGTTTTTGATGAAATTGGTATTATTGGAATGATAATACAGAGAGATTTCATTTGATATATAGTAGGTCCTCTAATTCGATATATGCAAGGAGTCATGGTCGATTGAATTTGACCCAAAACTTAACGGTCACTATAGGAAAGCTTTCAACTCGTCCATAAGTTAGGGGACATCTATAATATCAATTCATGCTCAAATAGATTCCCACACAATTAAAAATATTTCATACTTGGGAGGATATTTCTGAAACATTTTAACTCAGATTTTTCCTTTACCAAATACGTTCTAAGGCTTAAACTGGAAAAGAATTTTGTGGGGCATTACATTATCTCCACTTAAGAACATTCGTCCTCGAATGTCGCTTGATAGACTGAGAATATGGATCAATAGAACTTACTCAAGAAATAGAAATATCTCAGATCAGGACTATGCAATGGGAACCTACTGTCATATAGAGTTCTTACACTGGGCATGCATATCTGATGCATAGAATACTCGACTGATGATACTTATAGCTGAATTCTCATAATACACATGCATATCTGATGCATGGGTTCATAACTGGGATGATCTCATGAATACACGATTGAACACACGCTGAAAAGCTGAACTCTTTGTACTAAATGAGCATATCATATGCATGAATGTACAACTAAGCTGACTTTTGAAAGTACGATCGACAATTTAATGACAACTGATGCTAACTCCATAAAAAAAAATTTGAGCATGCATCAGGATGAATCTAATGGAATCTAACATCATAATACTATGGGGTATCTCCCCCTTGGGACTCTATGTCCCTCTAAACATACTTTGCTGAAATACTGGAGCGGCGCCCCACGTTGGGTACCTACAGACTGGGTCATAATTGACCGATCAAGATCTAAAACTTATGCATGACTCATACTAACATAAAATATCAAAATGGGGTCAAAGGATCTAACAATGCATGTCATAAAGATGAAGGTTTCATAACATACCTGGGTCTATTTCAGGGAATCCTTCCCGATCATGTAAAGACTGAAAGGCATAAAATCTACCCTTTTGAGTCAGCTCTCTACATTTTCGCATTCTATGGCCTGGCTTACCATAACCAAAACACACATCACTACCAGCTCTACACATACCTTGGTGGCTCCTACCATACTCTCCACAACGCAGATGGGTATGAACACCACTAGCACTACTCTAGGCTTTGGAACTTGGCGCTTTCTCAGATCAGACACCACGCCCAAACACAGGTGCAAGTACACTAGCTGAAGATGGATCTAGAACTAAAAATCTCTAACCATAGTGAGAACTACTACTACCTTGAGACCCTGCATGCGGGAAACCATGACTACCTGTTTTGGCTCTCTTATTCACTCTCTCTCTCTCACATTTATTTTATCTGCCTTAATTTGTTGTACATGCATCATTAGCCTCATGTCAACTCTACACTCTTTCAACACATCACTCGACACCCCAGACAAAAACTTACTCATACTCGCTCTAGGGTCAGCTACCAAGTTGGGAGCATACTTAGCTAATTGGTTAAACTTAATACAATACTCTTTTATGGTCATGGAACCTTTCCTTAGGTTCATTAACTCTTCTACCTTAGCCTCTCTCATCTCTAGTGGGGAAAACCTATCTAGAAAGGCACTCTAAAACTTTAGCTAAGTCACCGGATCTGCATTCTCCCCTCTACATTTCTCCCACATCACTACCCAAATATGAGCAATGTATTTCAATCTATAAAAAGTTAACTCAACACTCTTCTCCTCAGAAACATGCAGAATCTGGGTGATCTTCTTTACCTCCTCTAGAAACAACTGCGGGTGCTCATCTACTACTGACCCAAAGAATTTGGGCGGGTTCATTTTCATGAAGCTTCTAATCCTGGCTGTGGAAGAATTCCCATCTTGTTGAGATGGTACTGCAGCCTGACGGTTGCCATGAACATTAGTCACAGCTTGGGCTAGTGCCTGGAAAGTTACTCAAAATTCTGTAATTGGAAGAAAGAAGTAGATTAGACTGAGGATCAACTTGAGCTCATGCTCACTCGCACGAAATGATCATTACAAGAAAAGGAACTGCTCCTAAAAACTTCCTGTAGCCTCTTGTACATAAATGTGGCACGCTACACACCCATGCACAAGACTCTACTAGATGCATCTTTCATACTCCCTAGGATACTCTAGAACCTTAGGCTCTGATACCAAGTTTGTAACCCTCCAAAATCCCATCCCGAGATGTCACATGGTGATTATGACCCCGAAGGACCACAAGCTAACCCTTTACTAGTATCTGTACCTGTATACTGCATAATATCTGAAATAAATACAAAAACTAGCCATAAACTTCAACACATCTATGAATACTCATAATAAACATCAACAACATCCATTTGAAAAGCTTTTAAATTGTTTGAACTATGGAGTTGATGGGACAAGTACCCAACTAACTCCATCAACCAAAAATAAATAAAGTTTGAAGAAATAATAGTAAACTGAGATTCTTCCTTGAAAGAAGAGGACTCACTACTACTGCTACTGACTGGGATTAAACTGCTGAGGATACTCTGGATCCTGTGCCTCTGAACCTATGGTTTCAAATAAAACACCATAGCACAAATGCGTCAGTACAGGAATGTACTGAGTATGTAAATGGGGTAGGCTAATGTAAGGTCTCATTTATGCACAATATCTAAACTGAATAATCATGAAGATGCCTTATGAGAACACATACACGAATGTAAAGACCATGAACACAATCATCGCAACTCTAGATACTGAAAGTCAAATACCACTTTACTGCAGGTGAACTCACTACTATCACTGAGATACTAAATCACTGACTTATCTGATATTGATAACTGAGGATCTAGATGTACTTACATCAAGGACTAAATTCTGAGCTTACTGCTTTTGGCTGACAGAATTAGAGATAACCCTTTCTAATAGATTATTCTGGAAGTGATTATCAATGATAAGAAGTATGATCATGTTCAAATCTGACAATAAGAATACTCAATAGAATAAAGAATCTAAGAAGAAGATTAAGCATATCTGACTGGAGATCTCTAGATATACTAATAAGAATACTCAACATGGTCTAAGACTGAGATCAAGCCTCTCTGATGGGAGATCTCTAGATATGATCACTAGAATACTCAACTGAATCTGAGACTGTGATTAAGCCTCTCTGATGGGAGATCTCTAGTAATGATAATAAGCGTTTACATATGAGACCAGGACTATCTGACGGGATGGTCATTGAACCAATGAAACTATCTGAGTTCCATACTGGGATAGACGATTGTACCACACAGTCCTGATTTTTGAAGAGTGATACTGAAACTACAACTATGGGAAGTAGTTACTTAACCGATATGCCCCAACCTACCACAGGTGGGGTCTAACTAATGACTCCAGCTGGAAGAGTGTCAATACCGTTCCATGGGTAAAGACTCTCTGGTTAAGCCTCTCTAACGGGATGACCCTCATAGGAAGTCAGCCTGAGGCAATATGATAGCCAAACCTCTATGATGGTGACATCCTTTACTGATGGGAGAATCCTGTATCCTAAACATCCATTTCAACTCATACAAATCATTAACAACTCACAAACATAAAAATCTTTTAGTTTTTAAAAAGGGTTCTTGAGCTTCTTGGATGAAAGGGACCCAAGAATCAATATCTACATACCTTAACCTTTGAAGTCAGATGAATTCTAATGCTTGAGACTCTATCCGCACTTGTAATAAATGATTCTCGAAGCCCACACTATGAGGAACTTAGTTCTTGAAGAAATCTTTAAGATTTAAGGATGATTTTTGGAAGATTAGGGTTTTTGAATTGAGACCCTAGATATTCTCTCTTTAGAGAATTGGAAGAGAAATGCAGAAATTAGGGTTTGAATGAGGGTTCCTCATATTTATAGAGGCTTAAAAAAGTTGAAAATAATCAAAATACCCTTGAAAAAATGCCCTTAAATTGCTGGAAAAATATTCTTGAAGATATCCGTGATAGGTCGTCAAGTTGGTGATAGGCCATCACGAATGTCGTAAAAAAGGTAAAATGTTGAGTTTATGGTTAATGCTGATGACATTGGTGATAAGCCGTAACGGGCGTGATGGATAATCATAAAATGTCATCACTGGGGTCAGAAATCTTCCCAGGGATGACGACATTGGTGATAGGCCATCACGGGCGTGATAGCTTATCACGAATGTCATTACCAGTTTCTCAGCCAGAAATGCTGGAGTAAAATAGGCATAATTCTTTGCTCCGATATCGGTTTTTGTCAAAATTGGTATTGTTGGAAATATAATTTAAAGAGATTTTATTTGATATATAGTAGGTCCTCTAATTCGATATATTCAAGGAGTTATGTTCGATTTAAGTTGACTCAAATCTTAAAGGTCACTAAAACTTAAACGATAGGACAACTTTCAACCCGTCCATAAGTTAGGGGACCTCTATGATCTCAATTCATGCTCAAATAGATTCCCATACGATTCAAAGTATTTCATACTTGGGAGGATATTTCTAAAATATTTCTAAAATATTTTGACTCAGATTTTTGCTTTACCAAATACGCTCTAAGGATCAGACTGTAAAAGGATTTTGTAGGGAATTGCATGCCCCAGCTCCTTTAGCTAGTCTAGCCCCTCTTCAGGGTGATTCATCCAGTACTGCTGGTGGTAAGTGCCAAAACCAATTCTATGCTTGACCATCTCGTCAGGAACAGGAGGATTCTCCTGATGTTGTTATTGGTATGCTTTGTGTCTTTCACTTTGATATATATGTGTTGTTGGACCCTGTGTCAGGTTTCTCATATGTGACCCTGTTAGTTGCTGTGAATTTTGAAATAAGTCTCGAAAAGATTCCTAAGCCTTTCCTGGTTTCTACTCCAGTAGGTGAGGCAATTGTTGCTTAGCAAGTGTATAAATAGTGTCTTATCACTATTCTTCATAGAGTCATATTTGTGGATTTGGTAGAGTTAGATATGATGGACTTTAATATTATTCTGGGTATGGATTGGCTTCACTCATGTTATGAATCTATAGATTGTCATACCCATGTGGTTAATTTTTAGTTTCCTGATGAGTCAGTCTTCGAGTGGTCCGAAAGTTCCATATCTCCCAAGAGTCACCTTATATCCTATCTCAAATCAAGAGAGTTGATATGCAAAGGTTGCATCAATCATCTAGTTCGAGTTAAGGACACTAAGTTTGAGTCTTTGACTATTCAGTCACTCAGTATAGTTAATTAGTTTCCTGATGTCTTTCCAGAAGATCTCCTAGGATTACCTCCTGATAAAGAGAGAGAATTTGGGATTAACCTTCTTTTCGATACATAACCTATTTCTATTCCTCTATATCGTATGGCACCCGTAGAGCTTAAGGAGTTGAAAGAGAAACTCAATGATCTCCTAGATAAGGGTTTCATAAGGCCTAGTATTTCTCCATAGGGTGCACCTGTCCTATTCGTGCAAAAGAAAGATGGTTCTTTGTATATGTGCATTGACTATCGTCAGCTTAATAAGGTCACAGTCAAGAACAAGTACCCTCTTCCTAGAATTGATGACCTGTTTAATAAATTACAAGGTGCAAGTTATTTCTCAAATATAGACCTTAGATCCGGCTATCATCAGCTTAATGTAAGGGAGTGCAATATCCCAAAAATAGCTTTTTGAACCCGTTATGGTCATTTTGAGTTTCTGGTCATGTCTTTTAGGCTAACCAATGCTCCAGTGGCTTTTATGGACATCATTAATCGTGTGTTAAAACAATATCTTAATATGTTTGTCCTTATATTCATTGACAATATTCTTGTTTACTCTCGTAGTGAGGACGACCATGCGGTGCGACGGGCAGGTTGACGGATCGTCGATCTTGCGACAGACCATCACTCAAGCCATCTCAACTAATGCAGTAAATCCATTTACTGTCTAAGTGTAACGGTTGGGATGATGAACCATCGAGCTAGCGATGGATCATCGCCCAAGCCATCACTACTAAGGTAGTGAGCCCCTATTCTTGTCCAAGTGTGACGGTCAGACCGACGAACCGTTGAGCCAACGACGGACCATCTTATGAGCCATCGCAGATCCTGTTCAGCAATTTAAAGCCATTTTTAAAAGGGGTTTTTGGTCTTTTCCACCCTTTTTAACACCTAGATATATCAAAAGACACATAGAACTTCATATTCTTTCATAGCATAAAAAACTAGGGTTTGTCCCTCAAAAGAAAGACCCAATTCCTTCTCCAAGATTTCACCATAGTTCTTGCGAATTAATTTGAGAATCAAGGTCCCCAAGTCAAAAGCTTTAAGAACCCTCAGTCAAGAGTACGAAAAAGAGTCTCAAGAAAACTTGTTCATCTACAAGTCATAATCTAAGGTATGTGGGGTTTGACCAAGGGTAACTCTTTCACCCTTGTGCCCAAAGTCTTATTTTAAATTCAAAATTCCATGAAATTGAAGTTAGGGTTTATACCCCTTTACAATATTTTGCAAGATTTTGAGAGTTCCCATGGTTTAAGAATTGAATCTTATGATTTTATTTATATTTCTATGTCTATTGATGAAATTTATAGATTTTAAGATGATTTATGAGTAATTGCATTACCAAGTATGAATTTTAAGATGTTTTTATATGAGACTGATGATTAGGTCAATATACCCCATTTAAAGATTGTTGTTCAAGATTGTTTGTGCTATAAGCACCCTTTGGTAGGTTATTTTCACATTTCAAATAAAGATTTGACCCTTTTGGGTCTAAGCTAAGTAGGAGTCCACATTACTTATGAATTAAAGTCAAGAGAAGTATATTTGATCTTTATTATAGACCCTTGAATTATTTTTAGTTGGATTTCCTAAAAGTTTTGAGCTTAAGTATGGGAGTAGTATTTAGCACCGAGTTGGGTATGATTCCAAGATCTCATACCCCAAAACTACGTTCCTCGTAGGTTTTTGATTTACCCCAACTGGTTTAAGATAGTGATCACTAAAGTTAGGTTCTATTCCAATAGCAAGGGTAGAGCAGCTCTCCCTAATGTGGGCAAGACGGTTGACTCCATGTGGCTCACATGGTTTATGTCGGTTAGAAGAAACTCCCAAGTATCCCAAGTCCCAAAGTCTTATAATCTCTAAATTTTAAAGAAGATCCTTATTCTCTATAAGATAACAAGTTTTGAAAGCTATTGTTTAAAGATTCCTCTTGCTTACAAGTTTTGAGAATAAGATAGAGAACACAAATTTTAGAACTAAGTGTAATGTTTCACTAGATTTGTACTATATGCTTTAATATACATGATTTATGAAATTCAAATTTCAGTTTTACTTAAGATATGAGAGTCATTCATATCAGCATGCATATTTTATAAAGAATGATAACATTGTTTACTTAAATTCATACACCCCCATATACTCAGTATATCCTCAAACTACTGATCCATATATATGTTTATGTGATACATTTTCTCATAATGTAGGTTCAGGTGCTCAGTCCCAGCAGTGATAGTGATTCTCGAGTACCTTTTGTCTACACTCCGTTGTTGATGAGTCTTCATGGTTCGAGGACCTATTACTCAAATTTTCAGTTGTTATTACTTTTAGCTTAGTCGAATCAATTGGGGGTCTGTCCCAATGACTTTCTAATTCTTGATTAGTAGAATCTTTGTCAGACTAGATTATCAGTACGTTTAGACTTTCAGTATTTTAACTGTTCAGATAATATTTCTTCAGATTCGCTTTATGATTATGATTTGACAGCACCATCGTTTTGCCTTATCCATCTCAAAGTAAGTTTTATATGTAGTAGCAGGCTCAGAAGGGTTATCTTGGGCTACTTGTTGCCTTAAGCACCGTGTGATGTTCTGGAATAAGATTTCAGGGCGTTAAATCAAAGTATCAACTGGTATATTTTCCTTACCCGGATGGTAACACACATTTATGTCATAGTCCTTTAGCAATTCTAGACACCTTCTTTGATGAATATTTAACTTCTTATTCATAAACACCTATCATAGACTCTTATGATCAGTGAAAATATCCACATACACATCATATAAATAATGTTTTCAAATTTTCAAGGCAAATGCCATAACTTGTAATATCAAATCATGAGTCGGATAATTTTTTTCATGATCCTTAAGTTGTTAGGCATAAGATGTTACTATTTTATTCTATAGTAAAATACAACGTTACCCAACCTAGAGGCATCACAGTACACAACAAATCCATCTAATATATTTGGAAAGATAATATCAATGGTGAAGTCCAACCTATCCTTCAACTTTTGAAAGTTTTTCTCACATTGTTTGACCATTGAAACTTCACCTTCTTTTGTGTCAACTTGGTCAATGGTGTAGCTATTGAGGAAAAACCCTCTATAAATATCATTTAAAAAATTGTCTTAACCCAAAAGCTTTTAATATCGGACGGAGGAATGGGCCTAGGATAGAGCTTTACTGTATCTATTTTAAGAGGGTCTACATGAATACCTTAACTCGAAATCACATGTACCAAAAAGGTAACCACTCCAACCAGAATTCACACTTACTAAATTTTTCAAACAACTGTGATCTTTATGCGTTTGCAATACTATCCTCAACTAGTTTGCATGCTCCTCCTCACTCCGAGAATAGACAAGTAAGTCATCTATAAAGATAATGATGAACATGTCAAAATAATGCTAAAAAATCCTGTTTATCAAGTTTATAAAAGTTGTCGGAGCATTTTTTAGCCCAAAATACATTACCACAAACTCAAAATGACCATACCGAGTTATAGAAGCAGTCTTTGAAATGTCATATTCTCTGATTTTCATTTGGTGATATCCTGACTCGAGTCAACCTTCAAAAACCAATGGGTACCCTGAAGCGCTGATAAAATAAGTCATAAATTCTAGGGATAAGGTACTTGTTCTTGTTGGTGACCTTATTTAACTATCTATAGTCTATATATATTCTGCGAGTACCATTCTTCTAGCATATGAATAGGACTAGAGCACCCCACGAAGAAATACTAGGCCTGATAAACCCCTTATTTAAGAGGTTCTTAAGTTGCTCCTTCAACTTCTTAAGTTTATTAGAAGCCATCCGATAAGGAAGAATGGCGATGGGATGGGTATCTTAGAGTAGATACATTTCGAATTCGATTTCCCTATAGGGAGGTACCCTGGGAAATTATCTAGGAAGACTTTACAAAATTTATTGACTATACAGACTGACTGAATTGTTGAGATTAGTATCTTTAACCTGAACCAAGTGATAGATACACCCTAATAAGATTAGCTTTATGGTTTTAATATAGGAGATGAAATAAGCCTCAGAAAATACTGAACTACCCTCTCACTCGAGGATTAACTCATTAGAAAACTAAAACTTCACCACTAGGGTGCAATAATCAACTAACGCATGGGATGAATGGAGCCGATCCATACCAACAATGACATCAAAATATATGATCTCAAGCTCTATTAAATCTTCTACGGTATCCCTTTAGGGGACTGTAATAGGGAACTTTTTGTATACTTGTCTAGCAATAACTAACTCACCAATGGGAGTGGAAACTAAAAAAGTCTCACAAAGAGTCCCGGGACTTACACCAAAGTTCATAACTCTAAATAAGGTTACAAAAGAGAGATTTGACCCTGGATCTAACATGTAAGACCCCATAAAAGTTATAGTTCAATTCAGTCTCATACAACTTGTAATAAGGGGTTCCAGACTTAGAAAAATTCAGCTAAGTGTTAAGATTTAAAATCATTTTTAGCCTTCTTAATTGGATGTGTTATTTATGATCTTTCTGACCTTAGATTGTTGATTTTTAAATAGATTCATCATCAGGGTTATCTATAGGTCATCTCGGGTGATTTTAAAAATTTTTGAACATTATTTGAGTCACGTTTGGATGATTAAAATAGTAGGCCAATGCAATCATGACGCGTCGTATTGGCTATCGTATCATTACCATTAATGCAACGATCGACAATTACGTCGACACTATCAATGTAGTGCGTTAGTTATCGCATCACTGGGTATAATTTGTCATATTTAGTTATGGGTTGTGGGGGAAATTAAGTCATTTTCCTCCCATATTAAACCCCCATAACACAAAATTCAACCCCTTAATAGGCAAAATACACTCATTGATTCAAAAAATCCTCTCAAGAAATAATTCCTAATTTATCAAGATCAAGTTCCAAGAAATCCCCAACAATGTTCACAAATTCTGTCACTTAGGTATGTTAGGTGTTCATCCTTGGGTCTCCTTCTACCATTGGAATTCAAGAACCCTTTTCAAAACTTGAATTATGATTCCCATGTTATGAATTGAATTATGCTCATGCTTATGTTGTTGTATGAGTTTCAAGTTAAGATCTTTTATGAGTTCCATAAAATTAAGTTAGAATATGCATTGAATTATGAATCTCTCATGTAAAAACCCTTAAATTTGTAAATTACATGTTGTAGTTATAATGCCATATGTGGTTAGTTCCCATGTATATAATCATGCTCCCCAAGTTTTTGATAAAATATCCATATGAGTAAATAATGCATGCTAACTTATTGTTGTGTTTTTAAAGTTATGATATGAGTTTATCAATTATGTTATTGAGTCCTAGCGGTATTTATCACCCAAAATTTAACTGTTTACTTAGTTGCAATAGTTATCGAAATAGTCCTAGTAAAGGTCAAGAATAGTTGTACTCAGTCAATTAACAGAACTCAGTGAACTTAGTCCAATTCAGTCAGTCAACACGATCAGGTTCAGTCCAGTAAAGCTTAATATAATCTAGTGATCAGTGTCTTTCATTTAGGAGTAGGATTCAGCACCGAGCGAACCTAGGGATGGGGGCATTCCTGCCAATTAGGGTTTGACCCTTGGTAGCAATCCATACATTACAGACTACCTAAATAATGCAAGGTAATTTATTCTCTATCCAGACTAGCGTTGACGTAATCATACAAATATTTCATAAGTCTTATTGCCACATTAGGGTTGACACAACATTATTAGTATCCTGCGGCAAGGTGTTAACACCCTTATAACTGGGGTCACAGGTTTGACCCTAAATCAGTCTCTATCGGGGTATGTCAGTTATATAAACACTCCCACAGTTACATTTTTAGTCTCAGTATTCAGTAGATAACTCATTCAATTCTACGGAACTATGGCTATCAATTATCAGTTACTCAACCATCAGAATTCAGTACTCAGTTTTAGTATAATCTCAGATACACGATGTATACCTGTATGCACAGTATTACATGTTCAGTATGTTCAATAGTTACAATTTTTCATGTACTCTTATCCAGTTACTTCATGATGTTCATTCAGTTAGTTATCATCCCATGCATATGAACCCATGTATATCATCCTTACCTTACTTAGCATGCATTAGATTTCGCATACTGATCGCATACTTTTTTTTACAATATGATGTCTCATATCATATGATGGATACCAGTATATTCCACGTTTGGAGTTAGTTAGGGGTTCGTCCCATCAACTCCATATTCAGATAGTTAGAGGCTCTCAGACTAGCATAGTCAGTTATTTAATTTTCAGATATTATTAGTTAAACTCATTTATTATTTCAATATTTTGAGCACCTTATGGCATTTTTCATTTTTCTTCCGTATATACTTCATAATTATTATTCAGTGTTCACAGTAGGTACCATTCATGGGTTAGCTTGTGGTCCTTCGGGGTCGGAAGCACCGTGTGATGTCCAGGGTATAGTTTTAGGGCATTACAAACTTTGTATCAGAGCCTAAGATTCTAAAGTGTCCTAGGGAGTCTAGAATTCGCATCAAGTATAGTCTTATGCATGGGTGTATAGCACGCCACACTTATGGATAATAGGCTATGAGGCATTTTCAGGAAAAAGTTAACTTATTTTAGTTTTTATATCGTGCGAGTGAGCATTAGCTTAAATTAAAATCTCTGTATAATCCAACTTTTCTTTTTATTTATAGAACATACCTCCTATAAAGACCAATGGAAGAAGAACTGGGAACCAGCCAGCACCTCTATCGGTTCAGGAAGATCCCCTTAATGAACACGTTTCTCACACAGAATTCAGAGCAGCTTTCACCACTCTAGAGAATTATGTGGTAGCTCAAAATGTTCAACTAGTTGTTGTTTAGGCTAACCAAGTGGCCAATACTGCTACAGCTAGAATTCAGAACTTCACCCGAATTAACCCTCCATTATTTTCAGGGTCTAAGTATGAAGAGGACCCATAGGAATTGCTTGACATGGTGCAGAAGATAAAAAATATTATGGGGGTCACCGTTAGTGAGAGTGCTAAGTTAGCTACCTAGTAGTTGCAGGATATGGCTCATACATGGTTTAAGTAGTGGAAGGAAGATAGAGGCACAGATGCAGGGCCCATAGAATGGGAAGAGTTCACTACTGCATTTCTGGATAGGTTCTTCCCATTGGAGTTGAGAGAAGCCATAACTTGAAGTAAGGTAGCATGACAGTGAAGGAGTATTCTCTTAAGTTTACTCAGTTCACCAGATATGCTCATTATATGGTAGTTGATAGCTGGTCTAAGATGATCAAGTTTGTATCTGGGATATTTGATAGTGTGGTAAGGAAATATAGGACCGCAATGCTAATTAAGGAGTTGGACTTGTCTAGGTTGATGGTCTATGCTCAACGGATTGAAGAATAAAAGAATAAGGATAAAGAGAGAGAAAATAAGAGGGCTAGAACAAGTTGCTTCAGTTTTGCTCAACCTAAGTCAGAAGGTGGTAATAGGGATAGGGCGCCAGGCTCTAAATCTCAGGGCAGAGTTAACAGTGCTCGAAAATCCTCTTTGCCAGAAATGTGGCAGAAATTATCAGGGTGTCTACAGGGCTGGAAGTGATGTGTGTTTTGGTATGGTAAGTCTGGCCATAGGACCAGAGAATGTCCTCAAGTGGGTTAACAGAGTCAGTATAACCGTCCCCTAGTTTAGACTGGTCGGCCATCTCAGCAGGGTGCCGCTTCCAGTGCCACCAGTGGGCAGCACCCAAATAGTCTCTATGCACTTCAGCTCTGATAGGATCAGGAGAGTTCTACTGATATAGTTACTGGTACGTTGCAAGTCTTTCACTTATATGTTTATGCTTTGTTAGATCCTGGAGCTTCTCATTCTTTTGTATCTCCTTACATAGCCGTCAACTTTAAAGTCAGTCCCAAAATCCTAATAGAGCCTTGCTTAGTCTTTACCCCAGTGGGTAAGTCTATCATATCCCGACGGGTATACAGGAACTACCCGATTATGGTGTCTTAAAAAGTTACTTTAGTAGACCTTGTAGAGCTAGAGATAATGGATTTTGACATTATTCTCGACATGGATTAGCTCCATTCATGTTATGCATTAGTTGATTATAGGAGTATAATTGTCTATTTTCAGTTCTCGAATGAACCTGTCCTGGAATGGAGGGTTAGTACTACAGTACTTAAGGGCCAACTTATTTCATACCTTATAGGGGGAAATGATATCCAAAGGGTGTGTCTATCATTTGGTGAGAGTCAAAGACTCTAGTTTTGAGACTCCTAACCTTGAGCCAGTTCTAGTCGCAAGTGAATTTCCAGATGTGTTTCCCGAAGATCTCCTAGGAGTTTCTCTCGAAAGGGAAATTGACTTTGGAATAGACCTTCTTCCTGATACTCATCCCATCTCTACTCCACCATACAGAATGGCTCCAGCTGATCTTAAAAAGTTAAAGGAATAGTTGAAAGACCTCTTAGACAAAGAATCTATTATGCCCAATGTATCTCCTTAGGGTGCACCAGTTCTATCTGTATGAAAGAAAGATGGTTCTATTAGAATATATACAGGCTACCATTAGTTGAAAAAAGTCACCATCAGTAATAAATACCTACTTCCTATAATCGATGACTTGTTCAACCAACTTCAGGGTGCCAATTACTTTTTTAATATAGACCTCGAATCCGGCTATCATTAGCTTAGAGTCAGAGAATATGACATTCTGAAAATAGCTTTCAAAACCTGGTATGGTCACTTCGAGTTTCTAGTCATGTTATTTGGTCTTACCAATACCCCAACATCTTTCATGGACTTTATGAACTGTGTGTTTAAGCAGTACTTGGATGTTTTCATCAGAGTCTTCATCAATTATATTCTTTTCTTCTCTCGTACTGAAACTAACCATGTAGACTATCTCATAATAGTATTACAGACTCTCAGAGCCCATCAGTTGTTCGTCAATTTAGTAAATGGAAATTTTGTCAAAGATCAGTATCTTTCCTTGGTCACATAGTTTTCAACGATGTCATTAGAGTTGATTCTCTAAATTTTGAAGCAGTGAGAAACTGGACCAGACCCATCTCTCTATCAGATACCAGGAGTTTCTTGGGTTTGGTTGGCTATTACTAATATTTTCTAAAGGATTTTTGTCTATTGTATCCCCTATGTCTAGATTGACTCAGAAGAAAGTTCAGTTTCAGTGGTCAAATTTTTGTGAGAAGAGTTTTTAAGGGTGGAAGACTCGACTCACTACAACCCCAGTTTTGACTTTGCCTGATGATTTAGATAGATTTTTCGTATATTGTGATGCTTCCAGAGTTAGCTTAGGGTGTGTTTTGATGAATAAGGGTAAGGTTGTGGCCTATGCCTCTAGACAGCTTAATCCCCATGAAAAGAATTATCCCACCCATGATATTGAATTAGCAATTGTTGTGTTTGCCTTAGAGATTTGGAGGCACTATTTGTACGGGGTACAAGTTGATATATTCACAGACCACAAAAGCCTACAACATGTGTTTTCGTAGAAAGACTTAAACTTGCATGAGAGAAGGTGGTTAGAGTTGTTGAAATATTATGACATGAATGTTTTGTATCACCTGGTCAAGGCCAATGTAATGGCAGATGCCCTCAGTAGGTTTTCCATGGGTAGTGTTGCTCACGTTGAGGATCCTAAGAAGTTGTTAGTTTAGGAAGTTTATCATCTTGCCAGAATAGATGTCCATAGGTTTGATTTAGTCAAGGGAAATTTTTAGGTAAAGAATAGTTTAGAGTCTTCTTTAGTTTCTGAGGTAAAAGAAAATTAGGACAGAGACCCCAATTTAGTTAAGTTGAAAGAGTCTGTTAGAGACCATGAGGCTGTTCTCTTAAGGGGGACATGGTGTATTATTTTTCCAAGGTAAGCTATTTGTTCTATGTGTAGATGATGTAAGAAAATGAATTCTTGCTGAAGTGCATGGTGCGCGCTACTCTATTCATCCAGGGGCCACAAAGATATAACGCGATCTATGAGAAATCTATTAGTGGAATGGGATAAAGAGAGATATTAAAGAGTTTGTAGCTAAGTGCTCTATGTGTCAGCAGGTTAAGATTGAGTATCATAAGCCTAGTTAGTCTATGCAGGATTTCAGTATCCCCACTTGGAAGTAGGAGGAAGTAAACATGGATTTTGTGACAGGTTTTTCTTTTACACATTGGCAGCATGTTTCAATTTGGGTCATTGTGGGCAGGATGACCAAATCATCCCATTTCTTACAAGTTCATACTTTTTATTCAGCCGAGGACTATGCATAGCTTTATATCGGAGAGTTGTTTATGTTACATAGTGTCCTATTGTCCATCATTTCAGATAGAGGTACGCAGTTCACCTTTTACTTTCGAAAATCTTTCTAGAAGGGTTTTGGTACCCAAGTCCATCTCAGTATAACCTTCCACTCTTAGACAGATGGTCAAGAAGAAAGGACCATTCAGACTTTAAAAGATATGTTGATAGTGTGTGTCATTGAATTTAAGGTCAGTTGGGATGACCACTTACCTTTGATTGAGTTCTTCTATAATAACAACTATAATTCCAGTATTCAGATGGCTCCATTTGAGGCTCTTTTTGGGAGGAGATGTAAATCTCTCATTGGTTGGTTTGAAGTAGCTGAGGCCACAATAGTGGGGCCTGACTTGGTTTTTGATGCTCTAGAGAAAGTACAGTTAATTAGGGAGAGGCTTAACGTATTCCAGAGTTGACAGAGACCTTATGCAGATGTGAGAAAAAAAGATCTTGAATTTGAGATTGCTGATTATGCGTATTTGAAAATCTCTCCCATAAAAGGGGTAAAGAGGTTTGGTAAGAAGGGGAAGCTTAGTCCCCGATATATTGGTCCTTATAGGATTCTAAGTCATTTTGGAAAGGTAGCCCATGAACTTGAGTTGCTTGCAGACTTATCATCAGTGCACCCAGTGTTTCATGTCTCCTTACTAAAGAAGTGCATTGGTGACCCAGCAGTTGTAGTCCCTATAGAGAGTGTAGATATTCCGAATAGTCTCTCTTACAAAGAAGTCCCAGTCAAAATCCATGATTTTTAGACTCGCAGACTAAGGAACAACGAAGTTCCTTTGGTCAAAGTTCTTTGGCAGAATTAGTTCATTGAGGGAGCTACTCGGAAAGCAGGGGAAGACATGCGAACTAAGTATCCTCACCTCTTCTCCACAAACTCAGACTCAGCCTAAGCTAATAGTCTTCCTTGGATTTACTTTGTTCTATAATTAGTTTCAGCTACATACCATTCTTATATCATTCATACATTCACGAAACAGTTCAATCATGTGTTATGTCTCCAGAATTTTGTCATGCTTCAGTTATGCTTGCCAGTGTAAGTATAGTTTCTCAGTTCCTCTCAATTCAGTCAGTCTTATTCGAGGAAGAATGTTCCCAAGGGGGAGATAATGTATGACCTTGTAAAAGTTCTAGTTCAAATCAGTCTCATATAGCTTGTAATAAGGGGTCCCAGACGTAGAAAAATTTATCTAAGTGTTAAGAATTGAATCATTTTTAGCCACCGTAATTAGATGATCTTATTTACGATCTTTCAGGCATTAGATTTTTTATTTTTAGATTGATTCATGATCATAGGTATCCATAGGTCATTTCGGGTGAGTTTCAAAATTTTTGGACATTGTTTAAGTCACATTTGGATCACTAAAACAGCAATCCAATGCGATCATGATGCATCACATTGGCTATTGCATTGTCACCATTGGTGTGATGCATCTTTAATAATGTTGACACCATCAATGTGGCATGTTGATTATCACATTGATGGGCATAGTTTTTCATATTTGGTTATGGGTTGTGGGGGAAATTGAGTCATTTTCCTCCCACATTGAACCCCTATATCATTAAATTCAGACACTCAATAGGCAAAGTACACTCACTTGTTCACAAAATCCTCTCAAGAAATAAACCCTAATTTATCAAGCTCAAGATTAAGTTCTAAGAAATCCCCAACAATCTTCACGAATTCTATCACTCAGGTATGTTAGGTGTTCATCCTTGGGTCTCTTTCCACCCTTGGAGTTCAAGAATCCTTTTCAAAACTTGAATTATGATTCCCATGTTATGAATTGAATTATGCTCATGTTTGTGTTGTTGTATGGATTTCAAGTTAAGATTTTTTACGAGTTCCAGGAAATTAAGTTAGCATGTGCGTTGAATTATGAATATCTCATGTCAAAACCCTTGAATTTGTAAGTTGCATGTAGTATTTATGATTCCCTATGTGGTTAGTTCTCATGTATAACAATCATGCTCCCCAAGTGTTTGATAAAATGTCCATATGAGTAAATTATGCATGGTAAGCTATTGTTGTGTTGTTAAAGTTGTGATATGAGTTTATTAATTATGCTATCGAGTCCTGGGGGTGTTTATTACCCAAAATCTTGTTATTTACTTAGTTTCTGTAGTTATAGAGTAGTCCCAGTAAAGGTCAAGAACAGTAGTACTCAGTCAGTTAACAGACCTCAGTGAACTCAGTCTAGTTCATTCAGTCAACACGATCAGGGTCAGTCCAGTCAAGCTTAGTACAATCTAGTTATTAATGTCTTTCAGTTGGGAGTAGGATTCAGCATCGAGCAAATCTAGGTATGGGTCATTCCTGCCAGTTAGGGTTTAACCCTTATTAGCAATCCCTGAGTTACAATACTATGTAGTCAGCATTGGGTAAGTCTTCCATCAACCAGACTTGGGTTGACACAATCATATATATATTTCATGAGTCTTCCTGCCAGATTAGGGTTGACACATTATTGTTAGTATCCCATGGAAAGGTGCTAACACCTATCCAATTGGTCATAGGTTGGACCCCAAATTAGTCTATATCGGGGTATGTATGTTAGAGGAACACTCCCACAGTTACAGTTTCGGTATTCAGTAAATAACTTAGTTAGTTCTACAGAACCATGGCTATCAGTTATCAGTTACTTAGCCAACAGAATTCAGTACTCAATTTCGGTATAATCTCAAATACACGATGTATACCTATATGTGGAGTATTGCATGTTTCGTATGTTCAGTAGTTTCAGTTTTGAATGTACTCTCATCCAGTTACTTCGTGATGTTCATCCAGTTAGTTATTATCCCATGCATATGAACCCGTGTATATAAGCCTTACCTCACTTAGCATACCAGTACATTTCACGTACTGATCGTATACTCTCTTTTGTGCTATGATGTTTTATATCATAGGTTTGGACACTCAGGTTCCTGACCATACATAGCAGCTCAGGCTATCAACAACCGTTATAGTGGTGAGTCCTCATATTTTGAGAACAAAGTTTATTTATTTCAATATTTCTGCAATTCAGTAGTTATTTCAGTCGGAGTTAGTTTGGATCTGTCCCATCAACTCCATATTTAGACAGTTAGAGGCTCTCTGACTAGCATAGTCAGTTATTCAATTTTCAGATGTTATTATTAGTTAAACTCAGTAATTATTTTAGTATTTTGAGAACCTTTTGGCATTTTTAATTTTACTTTCACATATACTTCATGATTATTATTCAGTGCTCACAGCAGGTACCGGTCATGGGTTAGCTTGTGGTCCTTCAAGGTCGTAAGCACCGTGTAACACCCAGGGTGTAGTCTCGGCGCGTTACATAATAACACATAAACATCAAGGTGAAATACACAAATCATACCAATGACTATATCTGTAGTGCTCTCCTACTTCTTCTAAAAAAGTGTAACATAAAACTAATTCTGACACTGACTACCACTGATACTGGATTATATTCTATGTTGTGGAGCTGGACGGTATGATTGAGCTCCTAGAGTAAATGGATTAAGTTTGAGGGCGTGTGTCTCTACTTTCCTACTTAAAAAAGTGCATTCCATGATCCTATGGCCTATATTACCACAACCATAACAACCATCTCTACCCATCAAGCACTTACTTGATTGACTTCTACCATACTTCTTGCAGGCAGGAAAACACGTCCCCTAGAAATGCTACCCTGAGATCTAGAAGTTGATGACTTACCCCACTATTTTTTCTTAGTCCTGGGTACAGGGTCACTTGTTGAAGACGGTAATGGAGTTGACGAATGAATTTAAAACTAAGAACATCTTCCTTCTCCTAACCTATGTTGACCATACTCAAATTGTCTAATCCTTGTCTTTTTGGTTTCCCTCTCTCTTTTCTTCAGTTTCTCAGCCTCAATCTACTAAGCATGGGTCATTAATTGGGAAATATCCATATCCCAAATAGAATGACATTCCTACACTCCTTGACCACCAAGTCAGAAACTATGGTGATACAGTTACTCATACAAGCCCTAGAATTCGGGAACAACTCTGGTGCATACTTTGATAGTTAGGTGAACTTAAGGAAGTATTCTTTCACCAACATAGAAACCTACCCAAGGTTTATATCCTCCTCTCTATACTCCCTTATCTCATGAGGAAAGAACCTATATTAAGTCATTTGAAACAAATTACAATTTATTGGAGCTCCATTCTCACCCTTACCTTTCTTCCAAATGGTAACCCAGTCACTATCCACATCCTTCAACCGATAGGATGCCAATTCCTTTAACTCCCCGAGAGTACCCCTTGGATGTCACACGGTGTTTAAGACTACAAATAGCCCTAAGCTAACCCATGATATCTATTCAGTTTAAAACTCGCATAAACGGTGCACTAACATATGTATAAAGACTAAAGGAAAATAGCTTAACATATCATTCTCAACCAGTAAATTGGAAACCTTAAACAAACTCTTTGAACGAAAAGATACTTAGTCTGACAAACATCTACTACTAACTAGAGAGCCACTAGAACATACCCCAACTGACCTGAAAATAAACAGAAATCAAGTAACTAAAATACATTCATGAATGAACAAGAGACTATTAAGCTAGGTCCTCAGACTATGAAGACTCACCAAAAGTCGGGATGGAGGTGATGATGCCCTTAGATAATCGCGCTGTTGTAAATGAGCACAAAAACATACATTATAATACAATGTAGAACATAGACATATATATGGTTTAGTACCTCTGGAATGTACTGAGTATGTGGGGGTAAATGCATAAGTAAAAAAGATCTGAATATATATTAACACTTTCAAACGATGTATGCTAAGCGTAAATGACTCACCTTAGACTTGAGTAAAACTAAAGACTGCAATATCATAAAACATGGATAATGAAGCATATAAATAAGCTTAGTGTGCCATAACACTTAGTTTCTAAAATCTGTACTCTTATTCTTTATTATGGGAAATTTTTCTAACAGACATAAACCAAATGAGCTACCATGGAGTCCAACATCTTACCCATATTAGGGAGAGCTATTCTACCCTTTCCACCAGAATCGAACCTTAATTTAATTGATTACTATACTTCATTCATATTGGGAAAAAGTTTAACCTACAGTGGCTCATATTTTTCATGAATTTTAGGATACACTTATCTACATTCCCTTATTGGTGCTAAATAATACTCCAATATATATATATATGCACATACTTAAGAAATCCACCTTAAAATAGCATAAGGGTTTATAGACTGAAAACCAGTTATGCTTCTCTTTACTTTAAATCATAATCAAGATGAATACTACTAGATTTCATGTCTTATCTTTAGATCAAGGATCAATATTTCTTGAATAATACTATATTGCATATGAATGGAGCTTAAAATCTTAGACTTTCTTATAAACTTAATACTTCTTAAATCTTAAAACTTTTACTTTCTTTCAGAGCACTTATAACAAAATATCAAGCTCAACACCCTTATAGAAATCATTCATCAGAATCCAAATCAAAGTAATTAAATTCAAATCACAATATCAATCTTAAAGTTTAAAACATGAATAAATGTATCCTTTATGCATATTTTGCCTTTAAATCACAAGATAATAGTATACTTCAATATATGAGAATCTGAGGGATGAACCCTAATGTAAAACATGTAAATTCAATCTTAAAAATCATATTTTTAGGGCACAAGGATGGAAGATTAAGCTTGTCCAAAAATCCATATACCTTGAATTTCTTGACTTGTGAAGATGACTTGAACTTTGAGCCTTGAGAGATGACTTTGTGAGAAAATCCTAATCTTGTTGTTCTTGAAGATTAGAGGAGAATAAATGTTATTAATTCACTGAAAGATAGATAAAAATAATGCCTTTCTTAGGTTATAGGTCGTGGGTTGGGAGTTATAAGAGGGGAATAAACGAAAAGGCCCCTTACCTGAACTTACAAAAATTTACCTCCAGTCTTCACGAGTCAATATTATGACTCATAAGATGAGGGTATGATTTGGACTAGTAACTTTTAATCTTGACTATGGATAAGGTAGCACAAACTGGTCAACATACAAGTGGTAACTTACAACTCATTACATGTCCATACAACTTGATACAACCACTAGTAACTTGGATAGAAACTTAGGGAACCTATACTACTGACCTTATGACTTTACTTTATAGAACTCATAATATGATATTAATATTTCTAGTGTCAATTATTAACTACAACAGACTTCAACTACTCCATATGGACATAGCTACGACTTACAACTTATGACTCACTAGGAGTATATACGACTTAAGGTATAAGTCATAAGTTACACAATAGCTTTCATACATGGGGAATTACAATATCTCCCTACTTGGAAACATTCATCCTAGAATGTGATTCATCTAGGATTAATTTTGAGAAAAGAATTAACACCTCTACACCAAACTTATAACCAAACTTATATCTATCAAAAGGATCTATTACTCATAAAATAAGATACGACTTAAGAATAATTAAACAAACTTAAAGAGTAAGAGTTTTAGCTTAAATTAATTATTTACCTTTGGTAGGAATTGAGTTAGAAGAAAATAGATGAGGATACTTGTCCATCATGTCTGCTTCAGCTTCCCAAGTGGCCCCTTCAACAAATTTGTTTCTCTAAAGAACCTTTCATAATTCTACTTCCTTATTCCTGATACTTCGTACCTACCTATGAAGTATCTCCACTGGAATCTCCTCACACAACAAGTTATCTTTGACCCCAATACTCTCTATGGTAACTACTAAGGACGAATCTTCAATGCACTTCTTAAGTATCGAAACATGGAACACTGGGTGAACTACAACTAACTCTGATAGAAGTTCCAATTTGTAAGCAACCTCCCTTACACATTACACTATATCATATAGACTAACAAATCAGGGACTCAGCTTCCCTTTCCTTCATAATCATATTATTCCCTTCATAGGCAACACTTTCAAGAATACCCAATCCCTCACTCTAAACTTGAGCTCTCTCTTCATACATATACATATGACTTCTGATGACTTTAAGCAATCTTCAATCTTTCATGAATTAACTAAACCTTCGCCATAGCTTCAAGAACAAAATCTGTCCCAATCTACTCCACTTAACCAACCTCAAACCACCCTATGGGCAATTTTTACCTACACTCATACAATGCATTAAATGGAGTTATCTAAATGCTAGTATGATAATTATTATTATAAGTGAACTCAATCAAAGGTATATGGTCATCCCAACTTCTATTAAAGTCTAAAACACATCTCCTAACATGTCTTTTAATGTTTAAATTGTGCGTTCATCCTGATCATCAGTCTGCAGATGAAAAGCAGTACTAAGCTTAATCTTTGTACCAAGGCCTTTCTGAAAATACTGCAAAAATTATGAAGTGAATTACGTTAATCTGTCTGATATGATGGAAAAAGGTATACCATGAAGCCTCACTAAATCATGAATTTACATTTTGGCATAGTCTCTCACTGTATATGAAGTTTTGACAGGTAGGAAATGAGATAATTTAATTTATGAATCAAATTAAATTATGCTAATGTCTTGAATGAGGAAACCCTGTGATGAAATCTATGTTCACCACTTCCCACTTTCAGGTAGGGATACTGATCTTCTATAGCATACCACTCAGTCTCTGGTGTTCAACTTTAACTTGTTGGAAGTTTGGAAACTTGGCCACAAACTCTGCTATGTCCTTCTTAATACCATTCCTCCAATAAAGTTCCCATAAGTTTCGATATATCTTAGTGGCTCCCGGATGAATGGAATACCTTGAAATATGAGACTCATCTAGTATCCTTTCCCTTAACCTATCTATATTTGGAACACAAATCCTACCTTAATAGCGAAGTACCCTATCTCTCCGTTCGGAGAAAACCTTAACCTTCTGCTGCTAGACTGATTCCACTATTTAGCTAAGTATAATATTATTTTTCTACTTCTCCTTTACTTTTATTACCAGAGACAATTATGAACCGTTCTGAACCACTATTCCCCCATCGTCCTTGTTAAGAAAATGTCATACCAAATGGTCCAATCTATGTACTTTTTTGTCAACTTTTATTCTTACTCTTTTACATGAGCCACACTACCCATGGACAACCTACTTAATGAATCATCCACCATCTTGGCCTTACCCGGTTAATTGAGCACACTCATGTCATAATCTTTCAATAACTCCAACCACCTTCTTTGATGAAGATTCAGCTCCTACTGAGGAAATACATACTAAAGACTCTTGTGGTTAGTGAAAACATCAACATGCACCCCATGTAGGTAATTCTCCAAATTTTCAAGGCAAGTACCATAACCGCAAACTCCAAATAATGAGTTGGGTAAGTTTTTTTATGATTCTTTGAAATATCCTGGGTTTTGGTCCTTGGAAATTTTCTGATTTTTTATCCTTTTATTAATCATATGACTCACCATACTAATTGTATAGTATGAGTATAAGTCTAGGGACCTTATTCATTTGTTGGTCAGTGTGATATTGGCTATGTTTTGTCCAAATGAAAAGACTCCTATGAGTCATATGTTGAAGTGACAAGAAGTTCAAGGTCCAATCGTATGTTGTCCAGTGTCTAACCGATGTTGTTTTTCCTATGGTATAACTTAAGGGTTCTAGTTATATGGTGATGATACGAGTTAGGAAAGGAAGTCTTATGATGGCAGAATGTAGAGTCCAACTTTCTGTCCTAAATATGATCAGAGGGTAACACTTGTATGATATGGGTACGAGTTAAGGGGTCCAATCGTACCCACTTGTGGGAATTTTTACAGTTTAAGTTAGGGTTATTCTAGATATTTATCCTCTTAATCACTTTTGACCCTACGAGATAAAATATCATTGGAGGATCTCTTAACATATTATTCTCTATCAAACACTCTCTAAATACTCTTAAATCTCTCTCAAGATCTTGGTTTAAGAAATGACTAGGGTTTCTTCAATGTACCAATTAAGGATCTCAAGTGTGGTTTCTCTCTGTCTTTCTTGGTGTCTAAAGTACGTTACTTCACCCTCATTGTTAGTTTAACTAAAAGCATATTTTAATAAATGATTTTTATGGTATTATTATGGTAATGTTTTGGTTTGAAATATATGTTAGGGGTTTTGGTTATACTTGGTTGGATAAAGTTTTCGTATGTTTTACTTATAGTTTTCCGTGCTATGATTGTGGTTTGAACATGTGTTTGCATAGGAAAGGTCAATTGATGCTTGGTTCCAGATTTGGAAACTATATGCCCTCAACATGTTTGATAAAATGCTAATGAGAATGGCTTTTTCACATAGTATGATTTTTATTGAAATATTTGCATTGCATAATATGACAATGGAACTTAAATTGGTTTGGTTGGTTTTAAATGAATTAGAAAGGCCTTGGTGGCCATGGATTTGGTTTAATTATAAAACTTGTGGGGTACATAGAAATCTCTTAAGTGTTGGATAATGACATTGCTTGCAAACTGTAGTTGGTATGATGATACCACTTCATAATGCCTTGGTAATTAAATTCTGTAATTGATGGTTTGATTTTGTGTTAAAAGTTTTAATTGGGTAATAATGGCAAGTTACGATAGATAACTGTAAAGGTGTGAGTCCGATGGATGGACACTGGAAACTCATATTTTCCAACATGAGGGTTGGTCATGGGGACCATATACTTATGGGGTACACAGGAATCCCTAAGTTTTTACTTATATATGTATCATGGAAGGCGAAGGGTACACGGGAATCCCCAACTCTTATGATATCTATGGTTTGTGTGGCTACACGCACTGGGCTCATTCAGGGGTTAACAGTGGAACCATATAGCCTGTGGGTAGATTATAACGATAAAGATACATAAACCCATGTTAAGGTTATAAATAGATGATAAACCTAGTTTTCTTTCCTAACATGGTATATAAGTATATATGTATGTGATTGCATATGGTTATTTACATTGGTTTTTAATAATGACATTATTTTATCCTTATTCTTGAGTGCATGATAGCATTTATCATGCTAACCATCTTTGAGCGTTGTATTCCCAATCAATGCAGGAACTGACCCTACTACTTCTTCTTCTCAATGACTTAGATTTGAGGACAACTTAGAGTCAAACTAAAGTAGTAAGCTTCCATATTCTGAATGACTTCATTTCTTGATGTAGACATCTTTACTTTATTTTTGTTTTTTGGACTTTGGTTTTGGCTATGGTCGGAGGCATGTCCCGACTGAATGTTCTTTTTTTTTATTAGAGGCTTTGTATGACTACTACAGGTATGGGCAATGTCGGTATTGGTGTTAGCCTTGGTATTGGTATAGGCATTGGGGTTGAAATTGATTAGATATTTGGCTAGATATTTGGTTGGTTATGGTTATGGATTCTATTAATGTCTTTGTTTTATTATTATTTTATCTTGTTATATATTGGAATTCATCCAACATAGGTTGTAAGGAAGTTTTGGTTGGGTATTGAAGTGGTCTCCTGTCCCGGTTGGACTTGAGGCATTGATACAATTAGGCCCCAGTTTGGATCGTGTTAGATTGGTATCAGAGTTCTAGATTTATGGTCAATTGGGCATCCATAAATCTGGTCGAGTAGAGTCTCTTTTAAGGGTGTGTAGCGTGCCACACTCATAAAGGTGAGTCTACAAGGCATTTATGAATGTTTTCCTTTCTTGTGTATTGTTTTCAAGTTGTACAGTCTAAGGTCCTGAATTCTCCCCTAATTCTTATTTGTTCACATTTTAGATCATGCCTCCTCAAAGATTTAAAGCTCATAGAAACTCCTCTATCCTAACTGGGGACAATGTTGATGGGACACACTCTACTTATGGAGTCCATACTTGATCTAGGGGTCCAGTACCTAATTTTCCTGGAGTTCAATCAGTTCCCTCTAGTCCTTCTTGAGCTCCTCAAGCTGAAGTGATGAATGCTTAGTTTTGTTAGTATATTCATATGTTGGCATAATTGGTAACTTCTCAGTCTGAGCAAGGTGTTCCTATTAATCCATCTTCTAAGGCCACAAGGATTGGCCAGTTTATGAGGTTGAACCCTTCGACCTTTACTAGTGTTAAGGTTAAGGAGGATTCACAAAGTTTTTTGGATGAGATAAAAAAGATTTTCCATTTTATGAATGCCACTAATATGGAGGGCGTGGATTTTGCCGCTTATCATCTGAAAGATATGACGTACCAATGGTACTAGGAATGGGATTAGGCAAGGGGTGACAATGTTGAATCATCTCTATTGGAAGATTTTTCTAATGCTTTTTTGGACCAATTCATTCCTAAAGAGTTTAGAGAAGTGAAGATAAAAGAGTTTGCTAATAGGAAGTAAGGTAAAATGTCAGTCAAGGAGTATTTCTTGAAGTTTCACTAATTATCTCGATATGCTCTGGAGTTAGTTTCTAGCATGAAGGCTAGACTGAGGAAGTTTTCTTCCAATTTTTTTGGAGAATTAGTCTTAGAGAGTAAGGCTAGCTTGTTAAATAAAGACATGGATATCTCCAGTTTGGTAGTACACATGCAACAGGTAAATAAAGAACAAAGAAATTAGGATGATATAATAAAGAGGTAGGTAAGAATTTTAGATTTTCTAAGCAAGGTGGTGGCCAATACCAAAGTGTCAGGGATGGTGGAAAATGGCCCAAAAAAAGTGGGGAAATTCAAGGTCTTATTCGATGGCTAGTCCTTTCAACCAAAGCCGTTGGGTGATAGGTATTTCTAAGATGGTGACAACTTTAGGGTACAGGGTGCCTAATCTCAGGATATTGGGGCTCAGTCAGCTCTATCATACCCTCCTTGTAAATTTTGTGGTCATTTGCATCGGGGTTTCTATTATGAGTGGAGGAACATATGCTTCAACTGTGGTCAGCCAGGGAATATACTTAGAAACTTTCCTAGTGGTAAGGTTGCTTTCTGGGCAAACAAGGTTCTAGTTGCTTCTTCTTCAGCTCCGACACTAAAGGATGCACCATCTAGCTCCGGCACTGGTTGAAATCATCTATATCCTCTCACTACCCAACAGAAATCTTAGGCATCACCTGATGTCACAACTAGTATGTTTAAAAAAATTTCCCATGAAGTGTACAACTTACTTGATCCGTAGTCCATTCTTTCTTTTGTGATCTCATTTGTGGTTGTGCATTTTGGTTTTAGTCCTGAATGTGTTTCAGACCCATTATCTATTTCTAACCCATTAGGTGACTCTATGATTGCTAGAAGAGTCTATAGGGTGTGTGTGATATTTATTAGTAGTAAATAAATTGTGGTGGACCTATTTAAATATGATATGGTAGATTTTAATGTCATATTGGGGATTGAATGGTCGCACTCATGCTATACGTCTCTAGACAGTCAGACCCATAATGTTATCTTTAAATTTCCTAATGAGCCAGTTATTGAGTGGGAGGGTGGTTACCTTTCTCCTAAGGGGAAGTTCATATCATATCTTAGATCTCGGATATTAATATCCAAGGGGTGTCTTTATTATTTAGTCTAGGTTAAAGATTCTAACTTGGAGAGTCCTTCTTTCCATTTCATCCCTGTTGTAAATGAATTTCCTGACGTCTTCCCTGATGACCTTTCTAGTGTTTCTCCTGATAGGGAGATTGAGTTTAGAATTGATGTTGTTTCGTACACTCATCTAATTTCTATTCCTCCATATAGAATGGCTCCAGCTTAGTTGAAAGAGCTTAAGGAGAAACTAAAGGATCTTTTATATAAGAGTTTTATCTGTCCTAGTGTGTCCCCGTGGGGTACACCGATGTTATACATGCGTAAAAAGGATGGTTCCCTTCGGACGTGTATCAATTACCGACAGTTGAATAAGGTGATAGCAAAGAATAAGTACCCTCTTCCAAGGATAGATGATTTGTTTGATCAATTGCAGGGTGCTATGTTTTTATCCAAGATTGATTTTTAGTCCAGGTATCATCAGTTAAAGATTAGGGAGGTGGATATCCCTAAGACTTCTTTTCGTACTCGATATGGTCATTTTGATTTTCTAGTTATTTCTTTTAGATTGACCAATGCCCCGACGACATTTATGGATTTAATGAATAGGGTCTTTCATTAGTTTCTGGACTTGTTCATAATTGTGTTCATAGACAATATCCTAGTGTACTCTAAGAGTGAGGAAGATCATACCAATTACCTCCATATGGTATTACAAACATTGAAAGAGCAGCAGGTGTATGCTAAGTTTTTAAAATATGAATTCTAGTTGAACGTTGTCACTTTTCTAGGTCATGTTATTTCTAGTGAAATATCATAGTATATCCATAGAAGGTTGCAATGGTTAAGAAATGTCCTAGACCTATAACTCCAAGCTATATTTGAAGCTTCTTAGGTTTAGATGGTTACTATAGGAGGTTCGTAGAGAGCTTTTTTTTCTATAGCTACCTTGTTGACTAAGTTGACTTAGAAGAAGGTAAAGTTCTTATGGTCTGATGCTTGTGAGGGTAGTTTTGAGAAGAAAACAGATAAGTTAACTATAACTATAGTTTTGAATTTACCTGAAGGCACTGATGGGTTTATGGTTTATTGTTATGTGTCCCATGTGGAGGTTTATTACATCTTGATGCAACATGGTAATATAATAACTTATATCTCTAGGCAAATAAGGTTGCATGAGAGGAATTATCTGACTCATAATTTGGAATTATTAGTTATGGTGTTTGCATTGAAAATCTGGCATCACTATTTTTATGGAGTGCATATGGATATTTTTTCTAATCATAAGAGCATGCAATAAATGTTTACTCAGAAAGAGATTAACCTCACGTAAAGGAGATGGCTCGAGCTTCTCAAGGATTATGACATGAGTCTTTACTACTATCCAGGTAAAGCTAATGTGGTTTTTGATGCTTTTAGCAGGTTATCCATAGAGAGTCTAGCTCATGTGGATAGCGGGAGTTGGTGAAGGACATTCACAGTTTGGCTAACCTTGGAGTTTGTCTCTTTAACTTTGAGAATGGTGGTTTATTTCAACAAGAGATGGTCCAGTTGTCTCTTGGTGCTGAAATTAAGGAAAACTAAGTGTTAGATCCTGTGTTGATAAGGATCAAGGTAATGTAGATGGGCAAAAGGTGATAGCCTCCGAGATTAGTGGTAATAGTACCTTGCAGCACCAAGGTAGGTTATGTGTTCCCAATGTCGATAGTTTGCGAGAGAGGATCTTGGCTGAGGCGCATAAGTCACGCTATGTTGTTCATCCTGGTTCGATAAAAATGTATCATGACCTTAAAGAGATGTATTGATGGAATAATATAAAATAGGATGTGGCTAATTTTGTGGCCAAGTGCATGGTGTGTCAACTAGTAAAAGTTGAGAACATGAGGTCCAAAAGATTGTATCAATAAATTGAGTTGCTAGACTGGAAGTGGGAAGTGATAAACATGGATTTTGTTACTGGTCTTCCTCAGTATTAGAACTAATTTGATTCAATTTAGGTCATCATAGATAGGATGACAAAGTTTGCTCATTTCTTGCCATTGAGGACAAACCTATTGACTATGGATTATGAAAGGTTATATCTCCATAAGATTTTGAAGTTGCATGGGATACCAGTTTATATCATCTCAGATCATGGTATGTAGATTTTATCTTACTTTTAATGGTCATTTAAGAAAGGTTTAGGGACTAAGGTAAGTCTTAGTACTGCTTTTCACCCACAGTTGGATAGACAAATAGAGAGAACTACTCAAATGATGAAGGATATGCTTCGTACTGGTGTGATTGACTATGGCGGTAGTTGGGTTGATCATTTTCCTCTTATAGAGTTTGCCTAAAATAATAGTTACTGCGCTAGTATTGGGATGGCTTTTTTTGAAGCTTTGTATGGTAAGAGGTGTAGCTCTCCTATTAGGTGGTACAAAGTTTGTGAGAAAGAGATGTTTGGCCTGGATTTGGTTCACCAAGCCATGGAGAAGGTGAAGGTGATTCGGGATAGACTTAAGGCTCCCCAAAGTCATAAAAAGTCCTATATATAGGTGAGGTAAAGGGAATTAGAGTTGGAGGTTGGGTATATGGTGTTCTTAAAGGTGTTTCTCATGAAGGGAGTGATGTGATTTGGTAGAAGGGGAAGCTTAGTCCTCGGAATGTTGGTCCATACTTGGTTTTGAGGAGGCTTGTCAATGTTGAATATGATTTGGAGTTTCCTTCTAGTTTGAGCTCCATTCATCTGGTGTTCCTGTTTCTATATTGAGAAAGTGTTTGGGTGATCCATCTCATATCATATCTATCTAAGATATTGGTATTCTGGACTCCTTCTATTATGCAGAGGTCTCGGTTGAGATCTTGGATCGGCTGGTTCATCGGTTGCAGACCAAGGACGTGGCCTCAATAAAGGTTCTAAGAAGGAACCACAAAGTTAAAGAGGCTAATTAGAAAGATAAAGAGGACATGAAATTCAAGTATCCGTTCCTATTTTCTTCTACAAAAATTCATGCTAAAAGTATATGTATTTCATTACATCTTTGTTTTTTAACTTAATTAAAAGTTGGAGTGGAGGTGTTGGGGTGTAAATCATACTTGTACTGCCTTGTTCCATCATTCGAGGACGAATGATCCAAGTAGGGGAGAATTGAAACACCCTGGGTTTTGGTCCTTAGAAATTTTCTGAGTTTTGAGTCTTCTGCTGATCATACGACTCACTATACTAGACGTATGGTGGGGGTACAGGTCTAGGGACCCTAGTAGTATGTTAGTCAGTGTGATATTGGACAAGTTCTGTCCAAGGTACAAAAAGACTCCATACGAGTCATATGTTGAAATGACGAGAAGTATAAGGTCCAATTGTATGTTGTCCAGTGTCTAGCCTTTGGTGTTCTGCCTAGGGTACGACTTAGAGGTACTAGTCATATGGTGATGATACGAGTTAGGCAAGAAAGTTGTGCGTTGGGAAGAATATGAAGTCCAACATTTTGTCTTAGATACGATTGGAGAGTACCACTCGTATGATATGGGTACTAATTGAGGGATCCAATCGTACCTATTAGTGGGAATTTTTACAGTTTAAGTCGGGGTTATTCTAGACATATTTCCTCTTAACCCCTTTTGACCCCACGACATAAAACACCTTTAGGGGCTCCATTGACCTATTATTCCCAATCAAACACTCTCTAAATACTCTTAAATCTCTCTTAAGCTCTTGGTTTAAGAAAAGGCTAGGGTTTCTTCAGGGTGACCAATTAAGGATCTCAAGGGTGGTTTCTCTTCGTCTTCTTTGGTTTCTAAGTCATGTTACTCCTCCCTCATTGTTATTTCAACTAAAAACATACTAAAATGAATGGTTTTCATGGTATTATTTTGGTAATGTTTTGGTTTTGAAATATATATTGGGGGTTTTGGTTGTGAATGGTTTCATAATGTTTTCCCATGTTTTACTTATAGTTTTTCGTGCTATGATTGTGGTTTGGATATGTTATTGCATGGGAATGGTCAATTGATGCTAGGTTTTGGTTTTGGAAACTATATGCCCTCAACAAGTTTGATAAAATGCTAATGAGAATGATTTTGTCACATAGTTTGACTTTTATTGAAATCTTTGCATTTCATAATATGGTAATGGAACTTAAATTGGTTTGGTTGGTTTTAAATAGATTGGAAAGGCCTTGATGGCCATGGCTTTGGTTTTATTGCAAACCTTATGAGGTACACAGAAATCCCCTAAGTGTTGACTAATGAATTGCTTTTAAGCTATAGTTAGTTTGACGGTACCACTTCATAATACCTTGGTAATTAAATTCTGGAATTGGTGGTTTGATTATATGTTAAAGGATTTGATTGGGAAATAATGACGGTTTGTGATAACTAAGTGTTAAGGTGTGAGTCTGATAGATGGACACTGGAAACTCATATTTGCCGATATGAGGGCTAGTCATGTATATGATTGCATATGGTTATTTACATTGGTTTTGAATAATGGAATTATTCTATCGTTATTCCTTAGTGCATGCTAGCATTCTTCACGCTAACCGTCTTTAGGCGTTGTATCCCCACGTGATGCAGGAACCGGTTATACTACTCCTTCTACTTTGTGACTTAGATTCAGGGAGAGCTTAGAGTCAGACTGAAGTAGTTTGCTTCTATTCTCTGGAAGATTCCATTTCATGCTATAGACATTTTTACATTATTTTTTTATTCTTGGACTTTGGTTTTGGCTATGGTCGGAGGCATGTCCCGATCGGATGTTCTTTGTTTTTGGTTTGAGGTTTTGTATGATTACTATGGGCATGGGCAGTGTCGGTGTTCGTATCAACCATGGTGTTGGTATTGGTATTGGCATTGGGGTTGAGACCGGTTGGATATTTGGTTGGATGTTTGGTTGGTTATGATTATGGATTCTATTAATGTCTTTATTTTATTATTGTTCTATTTTGTTATATGTTCGGAATTCATCTGACATAGGTTGTAAGACAATTTCGGTTGCCTATTAGGAGGTGGTCTTTGATCCCGATTAGACTTAAGGAACCTGACTCATCTAGGCCTTGGTTTGGGTCATGCTAGATTGGTATCAGAGCCCTAGGTTTATAGTCAATTGGGAGTCCATAAAGCCGTATTGAGTAGAGTCTCCTTTAAGGGTGTGTAATGTGTCATACTCATAAGGGAGAGGTTATAAGGAATTTAGGAATGTTTCTCTTTCTTGTGTTCTATTTTCAAGCTGTAGAGTCTAAGGTCCTGAATTCTCCTCTAATTCCTATTTTTTCTTTTTTAAGATCATGCCTCCTCAAAGATTTAAAGCTCACAAAATCATCTCTCTCCCAACCGAGGACAATGTTGATGGGACATGCTCTATTTATAGAGTCCATACTCGATCTAGGGGTCTAGTCCCTGATTGTCCTGGAGTTCTATTGATTCCCTCTCATCTTTTTCGAGCTCCTCAGGCTGAAGTGGCAAACGCTAAGTTTCATCAATTTATTCATATGTTGGTACAATTGGTAGCTTCCCAGTCTGAGCATGGTGTTCCTTTTACTCCATTTTCTGAGGCCACAAAGATTGACCAGTTTATGAGGTAGAAACCTCCGACCTTTATTGGTGTTAAGGTTGAGGAGGATCCTCAAGGTTTTCTAGATTAGATAGAAAATATTTTTTGTGTTATGCATGCTACTAATGTGGAGAGCGTAGAGTTTGACACCTATTAGATGAAAGATATGGCGTACCATTGGTACGAGGAATGGAATCAGGAAAGGTATGGCGATGTTGAGTCATCTCTGTGAAAGGATTTTTCTAATGCTTTTCTGGACCATTTTTTTCCTTAAGAGTTGAGAAAAGCGAATCAGGAAAAGTTTGTTAATTTGAAGCAAGGTAAGATGGCGGTCAAGAAGTGTGACTTGAAGTTTCACTAGTTACCTCAGTATGTTGCAGAGTTAGTTTCTAGCATGAGGGCTAGAATGAGAAAGATCGCTTTTGGTTTGTCTCGAGAATTGATCTAAAAGAGTAAGGTTGCCTTTTAAAACATGGACATAGGTATCTCTAGGTTGGTGGTATGTATGGGACAGGTAGAGGAAGAAATACAAGATAGTAGAGAGGCAGGGCAAGAAATTTAAATTTTCTGAGTAGGATAGTGGCCAACAACAAAATAGCAGGGATGGTGGAAAATGGCCCAAGAAAAAGTGGGGTAATTTTGGGTTTTACTTGACGGCTAATTATCCCTATCCAAAGCAGTCGAGAGACAAGCGTTTCTAAGGTGGAAATAATTTTAGGGAACAGGGTGTCAAATATCAAGATAGTAGGGCCCAGTCAACTCCATCATACCCTCCTTGCAGATTTTGTGGTCATTTACATTGGGGGTTTTGTGATGAGAGGAGGGACAGGTGCTTCAACAGTGGTCAGCCAGGGTATATGCTTAGAAACTGTCCTATTTGTAAGGTATCTTCAGGGGTAAACAAGGTTTTAGTTGCCTCTTCTTCAGCTCCAGCACTAAAGGGTGACCATCTGGCTCCGACACTGGTCGAAACCGTATCTATGCTTTCATTGCCCGATAGGAGTCTGAGGCATCGGCTGATGTCGTAAATCAATGCGTACTTGATGCGAACTCGATGCGGCGCGTTGGCTATCACGATGATGCTAATGATGCGGTGCGTCGGTATGTACGTCGGTAACATAGTTTACAAGAATTAAAATGTTGCGTCCTCAGGGTTAATTAGGTCTTTTTCCCACGCTCTTCAGCCCCCAAAACACGAAATTAAACCCCTAGGAGAGCAATTATACACATTCATTCTCAAAATGTCTCAAGAATAAAACCCTAGGTGTTCAAATTTCAAATCAAGAATTCAAGAACTCACCATCAATCTCTCAGAATTCATCAACTAAGGTATATAGAGTGTTTATCCAAGGGTCCCTTCCACCCGTGGAGCCCAAAAAACTATTTTAAACTTTAAGTTTATGGATTTCATGAATTCCATATTGGGTTTAATTATGTTCATGGTTATAATGATTAATTGGGATTCTAATCCATGTTTTATGATACGTTTCATCTGAGGTTAACTAATATGCATGTAACATCATGAGGATCTATGTAAAACCCTTGAAATTGTCAATGGGGATTTGAATTATGATGTCTACTTGTTGTTTAGTGTTATGTGCATATGTATTCTCACTAAGTGCTTGATGAATTGTCCATGTGAACTAATAAGGAAAAGAAATCATGTCATGCTAACTTATTTGCTAGTAATACCATGCAAGAGTTTGATAAGATATCTCGATGCATTATAAATTCAATGTGCATGCTTATGCTAAGAAAGATCATGTGATGCTCCATTTTCATGATATCGAGTCCTAGGGGTATTTAATACCCGATAATTTAGTTGTTTACTTTAAGCCAGTATCAGTTATGAAGTAATCTCAATAGTGACTCGATCAGTAGAACTCACCTAGTTAAAGCAACCCAGGGAATCTCAGTATTGTTTGTAATTCAATCACAGGACTCAGTGTCAACCTCAGTATCACTTTGTGCTCAGTCAGTTAACAAAGTTCAGTAGTATTCTATCAGTCCAAGGAACTCAGTGAACTCATTTCAGTTCAGTCAAACAGTAATATCAATAAAAATAAAGTTCATTCTAGTACAGACTAGAAATTAGTTTTATGTCCATTCAGTTGGGAGTACGATTCAGCACCGAGCGAACCCAGGGATGGGGGCATTCCTGTCAACAGAGGGTTTGACCCTTCGTAGCAATCCCTGTATTATAGAACTATGTAGCCAGTGTATGTTGAGATATCTTTCTTCCAGATACTATGAGGGTTGATACATCTTATTTGAGTTTCCTACCAGCGAGGGTTGACAAAAGAGCTTCCTATCAGAGAGGGTTAACTCACAGCTTGTCCTTACCTGTGGCACGGTATTGACACCCTTCCAACTGGGGTTATAGGCTGTACCCCAAACACATTAGAGAGGGGCATGTTGGTTAGATGATTACCTCCCACAGTCTCAGTTTCACTCTTAATCTCATAATAGAACTCAGTTTAGTTTTACAGATTCAGGACTATCAGATGTAGTCACTCAGTTCAGTATGGAACTCAGTATAGTTTCACAGAATTAGGACTTTCAGATACAGTCATTCAGTTATCAGTAATACAGTATCAGTAAACTCAGACATCAGTTAATCAGTATTCAGATTTAGTATTCAGTACTATCACGATCATGTATGTACTTTCATTCAGTCATACTCATGTTATCCAGTTAGTATTGTTCATGCATATGAACCCATGTATTTTAGCCTACCTCACTGAGTATACCAGTACATTTAAAGTACTGATGTATTCTTTTCCTTTGTGTTGTGATGTCTTATATCATAGGTTCAGACGCACGGGCTCTAGAGCACCCTTAGCAATTCATATCTTCAGCTTTTAGCCAAGTGGTGAGTCCTCATAGTTTGAGGACATGCTTGTTATTTTCAGTATTTCAGTATTATTTTTAGTAGTCAGGGTTAGTTGGGGACTTGTCCCATCAACTCCACAGTTTAGACAGTTTAGAGGCTTTCCAGACTAGAGTATTTTCAAATAGTTGTTCAATTTTATAGTACTTATATCCAGTTTTTGTATTTTGATACCGTATTCAGATTTATTTATAGATTTGAAACTTATTGCATATATTTCCACCTATTTCCGCAATTATTACAGTATTTATTATTCAGTTATTTCAGCAGGTACCATTCATGGGTTAGCTTGTGGTCCTTCGGGATTCTGAGCACTATGTAGTATCCAGGGTACAGATTTGGAACGTTACATACTTGATGAACCTGTTCATCAAATACATAAAGGCTACAGGAGCATTTGTTAGTCCAAATGACATAACCACAAAATCAAAATAGACATACCTTATTTGAAAAGCTATTTTTGGAATGTCTTTTTCCCAGACTTTTAACTGATCATATCCCGACCTAAGGTCAATCTCAAAAAACCACCGAGCACCCTAAAGATGATCTAATAAATCATCGATTTGAAGAATGGGGTACTTGTTCTTAAAGGTAACCTTGTTTAGCTATCTTAAATATATACACATTCTAAGAGTGCCATCTTTCTTGTGCACGAAAAGGACTGGAGCACCCCATTAAGAAACACTAGGTTTGATGAAACCTTTATCTAAAAAGTCCTTAAGCTGCTCCTTTAACTCTTTAATTTTGGTCAGAGCCATGCAATACGGAGGGATAGAGAAGGGTTGGGTATCAATAAGAAGGTTAATACCAAATTCTATTTCTCTGTCTGGAGGTACCCCTATCAGATCTTTGGGGAAAACCTCAGGAAACTAATTGACTATACAAACTGATTGAACTGTCGGGGCTTCAAAATTAGTATCTTTGACTTGAAATAAATGGAAGATACACCCATTTGATATTAACTTTATGGACTTAAGATAAGAGAGGAAACGACCTTTGGGAGACACAGAATTACCTTTCCACTCAAAAATTTCCTCACCGAAAAATTAAAACTTCGCCACGCAGTTGCGACAAACTATTGATGCATAGGATAAATGGAGTCAATCTATGCCCAGAATAACATCAAAATATTTCATATCTAACTATATTAGGTCTGTTAGTGTGATGTTATGGAGGACGGCAATAGAACACTCCCTATAGACTCACCTAACAATAACTGACTCACCCACTAGGGTAGAAACTAAGAAGAGCTTAGGGATATTTTTAGGACCTACCTTAAAATTTATAGCAACCAAGGGAGTTACATAAGAGAGATTTAATCCCGGGTCTAACAATATATATAAATCAAGGAGAAAGTCACGAGCATACTAGTGACAACATCTGGTGAACTTTCCTACTCCTGACGGGATGGTAAAGCATAAAACTGATTCTGGCGTTGACCGCCACCAATACTGGATGATGCGCCCTATGGAGGAACTAGGCGACCTGGCTAAGCTGCAGGATTAGTAGCTTGAGCCTGAGGATGAGAATCTCTACTTTATTTCTTAGCATATGGATAATCCTTAATCCCGTGTCCCATCTTACCACAACCATAGTAACCCCATTTACCCATCATGCACACTAGGATAGGTCATGCCACACTTTCCATATGTCGGGTAATTGGGCCTCCCGACTACACTATTCTGTATCCTGGAATTCAAATTCCCACCCCACTACTCCTGCCTGGTTTTGAGTGCAGAGGCATTGGCTGAAGATAGTGCAAGCACTGATGAATGACCCTGAAACTGCGAACGACTTCCCCCTCCAGACCTTGGCTAACTATACTCAAACTATCCCATCCTGGCTCTCTTGTTTCTATTCTCTCTTTCCTTCAACTTTTTTTCCTTAATATGTTGAGCATAAGTCATAAACTGAGCAATATCCATATCCCCAATCATCATGGAATTCCAAAACACTTTGACCGCCAAATCAAGCACCCTAACAACAAACTTACTCATACGATCTCTAGAGTCAGTTAACAACTCTGAGGCATATTTGGCTAACTGAGTGAACTTAAGAAAGTACTCCTTCACTATAATAGCGCTTTGCCTCAGGTTTATAAACTCCTCTACATTAGCCTCCCTCGTCTCATGAAGAAAGAACCTGTCCAGAAAAGCACTCTAAAATACCTGCCAACTCATAAAAGTTGCATTCTCATCCCTACCATCCTTACACATAGTGACCCAATCATAAGCACCATCCTTCAGCCTATAGGATGTCGACTCTACACTTTTATCTTTAGTAACATGCATGATCAGAGTAATCTTTCTTACCTTATCAATAAATGTTGAGGATCCTCATCCACCTTTAACCCATGGAACTTAGGTAGATTCATCCTCATAAAGACCCGAATTCTAGCTGCAGCTAAGTTACCATTTAACTGAAGTGGGATTGTTACCTGTTTGTTTTCCTGAACATAAACATTCACAGCTTGGGCCAACACTTGAAAGGCAGCCCAAAATTCAGCATAAGATACGTTCTCATTCAGAGGTTTTGCATGCAAGGGTGGTTGATCATTGTTTTTACGTGCATCGGCTCGATGAGGAGGCATATTATATCACGTAAAATCATGATTTAAGGCAAATAAAGATAATTGTAAGCACAATAGATCATGAAAGAAATGATGATTCCTAAATTGTTTCGTATCCTCTTTGCCATAATTATGGCGCACTTCACATTCATGATTAAGACTTTAAGTAACGCAGCCTGCCTGACTCCCTAGGACTCATTAAAACCTTAGGATATAATATCAAGTTTGTAAAACCCTAGAAGTCACACAATGCTTAAGACTACGAATAGTCCTAAGCTAACCCATGATATCTATTCGTCTTAAAACTTGCATGAATGGTGCATTAATATATATATAAAGACTAAAGGAAAACAACGTAATATCTCATTGTCAACCAGTAAATTAAACACCTTAAACAAACTCTTTGAACTAAAAGATACTTAGTCTAACAAACCTCTACTTCTAACTAGAGAGCCACTGGACATATACCAACTGACCCAAATATAAATGGAAATCAAGTAACTAAAGTACTTTTATCAATGAACAAGAGACTGCTAAGTTGGGTCCTCGAGCTATGAAGACTCACCTAAAGTCAGGATGGAGGTGATGATGCCCTTAGTCAATTGCGCTACTGGAAATGAGCACCAAAACCTACATTATAAGACAATGTAGCACATAGACATATATGTAGGTCACTATCTCTGAAATATACTGAGTATGTGAGAGGGGGTGAATGCATAAGTAAAATAATAGTTGAATATATATATATACACTTTCAAATGATGCATGCTAAGCGTAAATGACTCACCTTGGACTTGAGTAAAACTAAAGGCTGCAAGATCAAAAAAACATGGATAATGAAACATACAAATAAGCTTAGTGAACCATAACACTTAGTTTCTAAATCTGTACTCTTATTCTTTCTTATGGGAGATTCTTCTAACCGACATAAACCATGTGAGCTACCATGGAGTCCAATGTCTTACCCACGTTAGGAAGAGCTGTTCTACCCTTTCCATCAGAATAGAACCTTAAGTTATCACAATATGTATATATATATATATGTGTGTGTGTGTATATATATATATATATGCATGCATATTCTTAAGAAATTCACCTTAAAATTGCATAAGGGTTTATAAACTGAAAACCAGTTATACATATCTTTACTTTAAATCATAATCAAGATGAATACTTGTGGATTTTATGTCTTATCTTTAGATCAAGGATCAAGCTTTCTTGAATCATGCTATATTGTATAAGAATAAAGCTTAAAAGCTTAAACTTTCTTATAAACTTAATAGTTCTTCTTAAATCTTGAAATTTTTACTTTCTTTCATAGAACTTATAACAAAATATCAGGATCAACACCTATATAGAAATCATTCATCAGAATCCAAATCAAAGTAATGAAATTCAAATCACAATATCAATCTTAAAGTTTAAAACATGAATAGATGTAACCTTTATGCAGTTTTAGCATTTAAATCACAAGATAATGGTACACTTTAATATATGAGAATTTGAGAGATGAAGCCTAATGTAAAACATGTAAATTCAATATTAAAAATCATGCTTTTCGGGAACAAGGATGGAAGATTAACCGTATTCACAAATCGACATACTTGGAATTACTTGACTTGTGAGGAGGACTTGAACTTTTAGACTTGAGAGATGACTTGGTGAGAAACACCTAATTTTGTTGTTCTTGAAGATTAGAGGAGAAAATATGTAGTTAACTAACTGAAAAATAGAGGAAAATAATGCCTCTCTAGGGTCATAGGTCGTGGGTTGGGAGATATAAGAGGGGGGGGAAGACCAAAAGGTCCCTTAATTAAACTTACAAAAATTTACTTCTAGTTGTCATGAGTCAATTTTACGACTCGTAAGATGAGGGTACGAGTTAGACTAGTAACTCATAAGCTTGGCAGTGGCAAACGTACCACACACTGGTTAACATATGATTGGTAACTTACGACTCGTTACATGTCCATACAACTTGAAACAACTACTAGTAACTTGGATAGAAACTTAAGGAACCTATATTGCTGACCTTATGACTTTACTTCATACGACTCGTAACATGATATGACTATTTCTAGGGTCAATTCATAACTACAATAATCTTTAACTACTCCACATGCTATAGCTACAACTATAACTTACAACTTATGACTCGTACGGAGTATATATGACTTAAGAAAATGAGTCGTAAGTTACACTATGGCTTTCAGACACAGGGTATTACAATTCCACACTTTCCTCTTCTGTGACATGCATAATTTAAGTGATTTTCTTTACCTTATCAATGAAAATTATGGAACCTCATTCACCTTTGACCCAAAGAACTCAGGTGGATTCATTCTCATGCAATCTCAAACCCTTGTCATAGCCAAGTTACCATTTTACTAAATTGGGACTACTGCTGGATCATTACTCTGAGCATTAACATTCACAGTCTGAGCTAATACTTGAAAATAGCCTAGAACTCAGCATGAGAGACATTGTTATTCAAAGGGTCTGCAGGTGGTAGTGGGGCTTGTTGGTCCCTATATCTGTAGATGTAGGCTCTATGAGAAGGCATTATCTGTCACATAAAAATACGAGTTAGATCAGATATACATAACTTTAAAGCATGATAGAGATTATGAAAGAAGAGATAGTTTTTAATATGCTCTGTAGTCTCTCACTCATAAGTGTGGAAAGCTTCACACCCATTATTAAGACTCTACGTAATGCAGCTTTTTAGACTCTCTAGAACTCTTAAAATCTTAGTCTCTGATACAAAGTTTGTAATAACACAAGGCTGCCCCTGAATGTCACACGGTGCTAAGGGCTATGAGTATCCCAAAAGCCAACCCATGATATCTACTCAGCACTAAACCATGATAAAATAAATTCAAAATCTAAACAAAAATTGATAAGTCATAAACTGGTTTCAAGTAGATGAACAATCTTAATAAAACAAAGTAAACTAAACAACAACTGAAAATTTGAATGTCCTAAAGAAGACAACTGACAGGCTATGACAAGCGTATAAAGTAATTAAAGAGCCACTAAGATAGACCCTAGTTGACTCTAAAGAAAATATAAAGTCTGACTTATACTTATTAGTTGAACATCTGAAATAACCATAATCTTGGGCTTCAGAACATAAGGACTCACCAACTGGTAGGATGTAGGATATGGTGATCCTGGATAATCGTATTGGTGTGGACGAACACCGAAACCTACATTATGAAATAATATAACCACACATATATATGTGGTTAGTACTTTTGAAATGTGTTGAGTATGTAGGGATAAATGCATTAAGTAAAACTAATACTGATCATAATCATAAAAGATGTATGCTAAGTGTAAATAGAATCACCATGATCATGAAAAAAACTGAAACTGAATCAACATAAGAATAAGTCAGAAAAAACATGTAAGTAAAGTTTGTGAGCCATTACACTTTGTTTCAGAAATCATTACTTCTGCAAGAGATTTTTATAACCAACATAAACCATGTGAGCTAGCATGGAGTCCAATATCTTACCTACGTTGAGGAGAGTTGTTCTATCCTTACTATTGGTATAGAACCTTAGCTAAGTGATCAATACACTAAGCACATTTGGACAAGGGAGACACTCTCTTGCGCAACCTCTTTAATCTAAGGTAGCACGTAATTTGTGGAAAATAGAATATGCTGAACCCACATTCCCTTTAATGCTGAATACTACTCCCAACATATACTAGTGCTCATACTTTATGAAATTTATCTTAAAGTAGCATATGGATTTATAATACTGAAAACCAACTATTCTTCTCTTGCTAAATCATACTCATAAGGAAATATGTGAATTTCATGTCTTATCTAAGATCATAAGATCAAAACTAAATTTAATCATGTTGTAGTACTTTGTAACTTAAAAGAGTAAGCTTGAACTTCGTGTAAACTGAGTGCATTATGCTCAAATTGTAACCATTCACTATCTCATAGAACTTTCATGTCAAACGCTAAAATTCAATTAATAAGATTAATTTTGTGGATAAAACATACGTAAACATAAAATCTTGTGACAAATAAAGTTCAACTCATGAGGAAACACCATAATCCCAAAGCATAAGAAAAGTGGGTATGAACCCTAGTCATTAAATCCTTCAATTCAAGTAAAAATTAATTTTTTTGGCCCAAAGACAGAAGTTAATCCTTGTTCAAATACTACATACCTGAGTTTAGTGAATTTTCTTTAAAGGGAGCTTGAATTTGAGCCTTAGGAGCTTGAATTTTGGAGAAGAACCCTTATTTGGTGTTCTTGAGAGTTTGGAAGAAGATGAATCACATATTTTGACTTATGGGGTGGGAATACACGTTTAGTACTAGTTGTAGGAGTAATTAGGATGTAAGAGACCAAAATACCCTCAAAATCTAAAGAAAAAACTGAAATTTGAAGTCGCTACGACCTTGGGCATGACACACTCTTATCGTGCCATGCCAAGGGTGTGACATACCTTTAATGTGGAAATCAGCCGATGTGGCAAACCCTTATTGTGCTAGGCCACTGGTTTTGTGTCAGGGTATGCCATGCCTCTGTGGTATGCTTTAATCACGGATCCTTATTATTTTGGGGCATCAAAATACCCCAAAACATATTTTAAAAATTCTGAAACACTTCATAATGATTTTTTTAGCATTTCATATCATTATTCAACTCAGAAATTGCATCAAAATGCGTATGAGCTATCAAAATGAAATCATTTAAATTTTGGGGTATAATACTTTAAATAAGCCAACTTTCACTTGAACTTTTACTTGCGTAATAGGTGGCCATAAACAATTTCTCTTCTTATTTTTGGTCTGCAATTTATGCTTCATTCTGTTCTGCAAACTCTTCTCTTTGCAGATAATCTCAGCATGACCAAGTTTTGACACTTTAGATATTTCATATCAGGTTTTCTCTAACACTTAAAGTATAGTTGATTTCTCCTGCCGCAGTATTGACATGGAGGATATTTACCTTCTTCTTTTTTTACCAATGGCAGTAGAATTATTTCTCGTTGATAAAGCTTCGCAGTTTGCATAATTTTCTTTCTTTCCTTTTCCTTTATTTCCCCCAGCAGCAGTTGAACTAATGTGAAAGTTAGCGTGTAAAGCTCCCTCGATGGATCCATCTTGCCTCATCATTCTTCGTTGTTCTTATGCCTACAAAGCACTCAATAACTCGGGCAAGCTAACCTTTGATAGATCTTTACTATTCTCCAATGAATCAATAGTTGTCTCATATCATTTAGGTAAAGCTACAAGTATCTTTTAAACAATTCTATGTCATTAACTTCAGCTCCAAGTATTCTTACCTTATTTGTACTCCCATGTAACTTGTCAGAATAATCCTTAATGGCTATGCATTTCTTTATTCTTTGCATCTCAAATTCTCTGACCAAGTTTAATACTTTCATTCCTTTGATTCTTTCATCTCCCTCGAATTTTTTCTTGAGAAAATTCTAAATTTCGTTTATGTTATTATTCTGTTGAAAATGGTGGCAAAAATTGCAGCAAAAAGATAGAATTTAGCTTTGAATTTTGTTGTCTTTCTTTTCTTGTGAGTTTTAATTTGAGTCATAGTTAGATTTTTCAGTAGAGGAAGCACTTCGTATTTTTCCTCGACAGCCTCCCCCAAGTCGCAAACCTCCAAATAAGCTTGTATTTTCACTGTCCAGACTTGATAATTTTCTTCGTAAAAAACTGGTGAAGCCGTAGTAGAAAAAGAACCTATATTCTTCATTGTTCTACTTATATTTTGCAGCAACAATTTTGGATAAACACTCAAAAAAAACCTCACAAGTCTTTCACAAGTCCCTTAAGAAGTAGGGCTCTGAAATCAATGTTATTAACTGAAGCAGTAAGATGAATTTAATTGGAAGAACTATTTTATTGAACTTCAAGCTATTCAAAATAAATTTAAGTAGTACAACTGAAATAGAAAATGAACCGCTAAAAGATTGGATACATGCCTAGAAACTATAAATAGGATAATGACTAAAGAAAAGAACTGTTATCCTGAGAATCTACTGAGAACTTTGATGCATTTCTAACAGATCTTGAAACATATGTAACAACACATATTAACCTTAGGATGTGTTTGACATGAAGAAAATATTTTGATGAAAAATTCTTCTTGAAAATATCTTTAAAGATAATAAACAAGTTTTTAAATTATTTTCTTACATTCGGCAGGAGTTTTTCTAATTCTAAAAATATTTATATATAATCTAGAGATTTAGGTACGAGTATGGGAAAGTGGAATGATAGCAACCGGATGGGGATGAGGTAAATTAGAGGGAGTGGTGTCCATAATATTTATTTTATGAACTCACATATTAATATATTTTACATAAATTTGCTATCAGTTAAAGGAGCCCAATTTATAAACTCAGTATTAAAAAACTATTTACATAATTTTCATTTAATTTGACCTAGAATAATTTTCTAATTTACTGATTTAATTAAAATTAATTGAAAGGGAAAAAAAGTTTTATTTCATTATATTTATGATGTAAAAGATGTTAAAGAATTTGACTTTCTAAAAAAAATATTATATCAAACATTTAAAATAATCCTCACCAAAGAAAAATTAAACCAAAACTAAAGGTAACTAACTAACCTCTTAACCAAACATTTGTGTGTTTTTTGTTGGTCATAATACATTATGACTTTTTCCTGTCTTCCTAAACTTCCTATATAAACTCAAGAAACCCCTCCATTCAAACTCATCTCACAAACCCAAAAGAAATTTCTTTCTCCATTTCTTCTTTTAGTCATCCCAACAACCACACAAAAAAAAATAAAAAATTAAATCACAACCAAACCAAAAAGAAAAAAACAAGAAGAAATGGCCTCTTCAATGAGATCATCTTTGATCCTTTTCTTTACATGCTCCCTCTTCCTTCAAGTTGCTTTTGCAGAATATAAAAGTGAGTTATTGGTCTCTTAATTGATTATTGTGCAAATAATGAGTTCCGTTGAATCACTTTTGATCTCGTCTTTATTCATGCACACAAGCATAATGTGCATGAATAGAGAATTTAAAATTATTGATTTCTTAATGATAATTATGAAAACACTCAGCTCAGTTGAACCCTTCCCCCTCCCCTCCCTGGTCTTAATTTATGTGGCACACTTTTCTGTTAAGTTAGCTTCAAAAAATGTCATCTTACTATAATTAAAAATAATATATCTTTAAAATTTCACTTTTACCTTGAATGAAAACCAGTTATCGCCACAACAATTTTAAATTTATTTTAGGCCACAAATTTCAGAAATTTTATTTTTTTCTTAAATTTAAATAGTGTTACATAAATTGGGACATAATGAGTATCTAATTCTGTTTTTTAGGGTCATAATAATTTCTTAAGAATTATGATAATTTTTAAAACAGTAAGCTGAGTTGAACACCCCTCTTTGATCTTAATTTATATGGAACAATTTTCTTTTTAGTTAGTCCCAAAAAAAGTATCACCTTACTATAACTAAAATTAATTTATCTTTAAAATTTCACTTTTTACCCTTAATAAAAACCAATCATAGCCTCAAAAATTTAAAATTTATTTTGGACCACAAATTTTAAAAGTTCCATTTTTTTTCTTAAACTTAAGTAGTGCCACATAAATTAGGACACATAGTAGTTTCTTAAGAATTATGAAAATAATGAGTTTAGTCGAATTGTTCTATTCATGCACATGCAAATTAAGATTGAATTTCGATAACATATATATCCTTATTATAACTTGATAAATTTCTATTTGTGTTTATAGCGGAGGTCAAATGTGAGAGTTTACCAAATGGTGATTGTGCATTCGCAATTTCATCATCTGGAAAGAGGTGTATATTGGAGAAAGCCACACCAGAGGATGGAGTAATTAGTGAGTACACATGTAAAACATCAGAGGTGATTGTTGCAAACATGAGGGAACATATTGAGTCAGATGAATGTATGGATGCCTGTGGTGCTAACAGAAACTTTATTGGAATTTCTTCTGATGATTTGCTTGAGCCTCAATTTGTCTCCAAACTTTGCTCTCCTTCTTGTTACAGGGAATGCCCCAATATTGTTGACCTTTACTTCAACTTGGCTGCTGGTGAAGGTAAATAACAACATTAACCTCTCTCATTTTTGTTTGGGAGATAAGGCCTAAGTACACCTCAAACTATATTTGAAATCTCACTTACACATCTAAACTTCACGGGTCCTATTACCTCTAAACAGGGGCGGAGTTACAACCACCGAAGGATGGTCAGATGAACACCCTTTGTCGGAAATTATTTTCGAGTATATAGGTTAAATATAGATATTTATGATTATATACATGTTATTGTACACCCTTGAAAAGCTAGAGAAGTATAGTCCAGTGATCAAGAGTGTGAATTTCCATATTAACAACTCGGGTTCGAACCTTGCCTAGCACTCCTCAATTTTTTTTTTGTATTAGTGTGCTCTTTTGTCCTGACATGGCTACCAAGTCCCCGTATCTCTTTTTGTTTTATTGCATTCTGTCTCATTGAATTACGTTAATTATGGACTTCTAAATTTGTTTTATTTATCTGATGAAATATGTAGGAACATACTTGCCAGAGCTATGCAACAATCAGAAGAAGTTGCAAAGTAGTGGTGCTGCTGAAGATGATGCTGATGCTCCTGCTCCATCTCCTTCTTTCTAAATTATTTTTTGCACCTCTTTCTTTTTTTTTAAAAAAAAATATATGAACATATTTTTTTACAAACAACTTTATTGTTGTTTGTGAAGAGTTTGTATTCAATGTTTAATTCCTTGGGTTTCCCGGGATTTCTCTCTAAGATATTCTTATTTTTGTACCGATTCTTTTTACTGAAAATTGGATATAGATTCTTCTTCTTTTACACAGGACTTCTTGTTTAATTATTCATGTTTGTTATTTTGATTAAATGATAAGTTTTAAATATTAAATCTTTACTATTTGAAAGAAAGAAATTGAGCTAACAAAAATAAAAATCTCTTGTGTGTTGGGATCAAAATGGAATCAGGATGTCATGTAGAAGCAAATAATTGCAAATAGTTAAATTGATAGATGAGATGACAAACGAAATTATACTAGAAATAAAAAGCATATTATTTGACATAATTGGTTAAAATTTATATATTAAAAAAGCTTAATCAAAAATTTTAAACTCTATTCATGTTATATTTGAGAAGTAATAATCTTCTAGTACAAAATATTTTTTAAGAAATAATAAATCAAATATGGAAGAAAACTTTTCGAACAAGAAAATCATTTCCCCTGTAAAAATCTTTCAGAAATAAAATACTCTCTCTTTATATAAAAGCAAAATTAAAAGTTATAGAAAAAGTCAAGTGACATAAGAACAAATATTCAAGTAGAAATTTTTAGGATAAAAGTTGATAATATTGTAATAAAATTTATTAAATATTTGTATTTAAAAATATTAAGATTTTAGAAGCATTAAAAAAAAGAATTTCATTATTAAAGTTAGGAATCATACACTACCAAAAAAAAATTATGTTTTAGTCACGGTTGCTAAATTAACTAAAAAATTAGAACTTCTCTGCACTTTACAAAAAACGTGGCAAAAATATTATGGCTAACATGGGCGGCAAAAATATTTCATTCCCTCCCTTTATTTTTTATTTACCTCCAAAAGTGAAAAAGTATTATTTTGTCACACTTCTAACCCAAAAATCTCTTTTCCCCCAAAGAAACTCAAAGCAAGCTTTTTTTTCTCAGCCCCAAAATGCAAATCGCAACTTTGCTTCACAATTTTGGCTTGAGTTCTTAAAATTTAACTGTTCTTCAATTTTTCTATCTTTAATTGTAGCCGAAAGCGGAAAAAGTACTTTCAGGTAACAAATCTTTACAATTTAGAGTTTTTAAGGTCAAAATTGAAACTAGGATTCTATATTTTCTTGTTTATTGAAGTTTTGAGCTTATGAAATCTGCAATTTGATGTGTTTTGTGGATTTTCTAGTTGTTAAGAATGGGAATGTTGATGGGTTTTGATAGGGTTTCTAGTTTTTAAAAACAAAAATTTTGATGGATTTTCTAGTTGTTAAGAATGAAATATTGATGGGTTTTATGAAATCTGCAATTTTGATCGGGTTTATGTGATTAGTTGTTAAGCGCTTCCTATTACGCATTTTATCATCCGACACAAACATTCACAAATTACTGCTTGAAGCTATTCGTAATATGGATGTGCATTGTGTAAAATTTGATTAGGATGTGAGACGTGTTAATTTTGGTAATAGTATTATAGGACACTTGGTTGTTGAGCTGCAAATTTGAGTTTATTGAATAGGGTGGGTGATCCTTTGGCTAGGTCAGGATTCGAGTTTATGTTTAAGCATAGACAATGGACGTACCCGAAAGAGGGTCATTCGAAAACAACCATTCTACCTCCACGTGGTAGAGGCAAGGTCCGTGTACACTCTACCTTCCTTAACCTCCACTTGTGGAATTTCACTGGAATGTTGTTATTCCTGAGCATAGAGACAAGTAGTGTCACTGATTGAGAATAACATAGGCAAGTAGTGTTGAGAGGATGGAAGTATGGAAGTTTTGTTGTAAACTTGAGCTTCTAGACATGCTTCTAGTCATCCACGACTCTCTTCTTATTTATCAATAGTGAACCATTTTCCCTTCTGCTAAAATGGACACTGATTCTTACTCATCAGTGCTATTAATCTCCTTATTATTAGTTGCAACATCAGTTGTTTTGTCTATGATTTCTGCATTGATATCAACCCCATTGTTATGTTTTCCGATGACTGATTTGACCTATTGTGCAGACTCTTGTTTCTCTGTATTGCCTGTAAGATCCTTTTCAACACCTACCTGTGTGATCCCCTCAATACTGGCATCAAGGCTAGGTTGTTGCCCATCTCTATCTGCTTCTGCTAACTGCCTATCTTCTTGGGGTATCTCCTATAGTTTTCCTGAACTTTCTGCTATCTGACCTTCTTTTGTTGACATACCTTTTACTGCCTCATTGATTTTTCCAAATAAGGTTTCTAACCAGGGTTTGCAATATTGACTCTATGTTGTTTTGGTATCATTGTTCTCTTGTGAAGTCTCTACGTTGTTTAACCGAACATGTGATTTACTTTTTTTTGTGTGTGGATAAAGCTACAACTATTGAATTTTCTAAATCTTGAACGTAATATTCAGTTTATTAGTGTAAAATACCTGAAGCATATTAAACATTTATAGTATGCTTAGTGGGACAATAAAACATATGTTCTTGGCCCGAAAAGTTAAAATAGAAATATATTATAAATAAACTTTTAGACCTAAATTTAACTTCAACTATGGCGAAATTATGTTCGGAGAAAATAGTGGTTTCTCACCAAAAGCCTCCTATGTGGTAATTCAGATGTTTGATATGTGATATATTGTATACAAATATAGGATAAGTAGATGTGTTAAGACTGGATGTACGTTTTTCTTGGAGAATGATTTAAAACTGAATATATATACTGCAATTTAGTAAACATGAGAAGAGTGAAGTTGAGGTGAGGATATCCTACTAGGGTGTTATGTGATAGGTAGATGTCTATCAAAGTGAAAAGTAGGTTTTAAAGAATAGTTATCTAGACCAGAATTTTTATATGGTAATAAATATTGGGCCACCAAAGTCCAATATATCGATTGGATAAGTGTTTTAAACTCAACATAGGTTCTTTACTATTGAGCGAAGGAGTTTTTGTGGTCATAATTGTTATATATCTAGGAAGGGTGTTCTCTACAAATCTATGAATGTAGAAGGGAGTGTCTTTACATGTAAGACTGATTATGTTGATATAGTAAGATGGACAGTTATAACATTATTGTGTTTGTTCCAACTCATTTAAATCATAGAGTTACTATTTGAAGTTGACTATGCTATTTAAAGCACAAATTTGCAACGGAATATTATTCTGTGATAGAGATTATCAAATCTGTGATGGACATGAAGATCCATTACATCTTTCCCTGTCACAAATCTTTGTTTTTTCTTGTGGTACACTAAGGTATAAAATATATTAAATTTCTTCAATTTACCTTTACTCTTGGAGAAATTCAGCTCAAGAGTTTCACATGGTAGAATTCGAGCAGTGACTAAACAAACATTTGATCCAATCTGCAATTGGATTCTTCGCTTTGCTTAGTTGGTGATTTAGTGCAGTAGGCTTGAATAATTGGTACTAAATAACCATAGGCTATGTTGTGAAGAGGGTGACACTGATTAGTTGGCTAAGTGATATGTATTAGTTATTTAGATGCTTAATTAGTGAATTTTAATGAGTAAGAATATGATGTTAGATTAATAAAGCTATGCATATTTGTATCATAAAAGGTTAAACTGATCTTAACTTGATTGTTGCCACTTTTTTAAAGCTATGCATATTTCTGCAACTGTTAGTAAGAGTTTCAATTTTGTAAAATCTTATTTCAATGTAGTGGCTGTGTAATTGTTTATTAGATGAGAATTTTTATTACTTATTAATATCTTAGCCTTATTTCTCACGTATATTGATTTTTCATATTTGAAATAGCTTCATTCCAACATGATTGACAAGAGTTGAATTTGGAAGCCTATTAAATCAAAAGAATTCTCAGATGGCGTAGTCCAATTTTTGGACTTTTTCTTTTCAAAAGTGTCTGTAGATGGAAAAATTCATGTCTTTGTACTACATGTGGATTTTCTATTATGCGTGATAGAGCTGAAGTTTTTAGTCATCTTCTTCAAAAGAGATTTCCAGAAAAGTACACATGTTGGTTTATGCATGGCGAAAAGATGTAGTTTCTAATGTAGCATCAACAACCCGATTACAATCTGAGTCGGTTAGAAAATATCCTATGCAAGATATGCTGAATGATGCTTTTGGTGTCTTTAATGATAATGGTTTTCAAGATTCTAGTCCATCAAATTAGGGCAGAGGACTGGGGCCAGTTTGGGTCGCTAGTGTAGGGAATTACTTGCTGGGGGTAGTATCCTGGTTATGATTCCGTGTTCCTTGTTTTAGTACGAATCTGGGTGTTTTCCTCAGTTTTCCTTTACTTTTGGCTGTCGTATTTATGTTATGTATTCTTGTAACCTTGTTCGGTGTTTTACTTTGTATTGTGTGGTATCTTGTGTCTTGAGTCGGGGGTCTATCGGAAACAACCTTTCTACTTCTTTAGAGGTAGAGGTATGGTCTGCGTACACTTACCCCCCAGACCCCACCAGGTGGGAATGCACTGGGTTTTTTGTTGTTGTTGTTGTTGTAGTCCATCAAATTTGTCAGATAATGACCATTCTTGAGGTGCTGAAGGCCAAAGTCAGGAAGAGAGATAAAATTAAGGAGTTGTTGGAGAATGGTAATCAAGAACTTTATGGTGGTTGTGCGGATGTTGCGCTGGATGTGTGGGCTGACTAGAGGGGATAGAGTTCGGAATGAGACTATCAGGGAGAAGGTTGGTGCGACTCCAGTGGAGTGCAAGATGCGGGAAGTCCGATTGAGCTGGTTCGGACACGTGAAGAGGAGGGGCATGGATGCCCCTGTTCGTAGGTGTGAGAGGCTAGCGTTGGATGGTTTTAGGCGGGGTAGGGATAGGCCGAAGAAGTACTGGGGTGAGGTGATTAGGCAGGACATGGAGCAGTTACAGCTCTCCGAGGACATGACCCTAGATAGGAAGGTCTGGAGGACGCGAATTAGGGTAGAGGACTAGGGCCAGTTTGGGTCGCTAGTGTAGGGAATTACTTGCTGGGGGTAGTATCCTAGTTATGATTCTGTGTTCCTTGTTCCTTGTTTTAGTACGAATCTGGGTGCTTTCCTCTGTTTCCTTTCTGTTTTCTTTTTCTTTTACTTATGGCTGCCGTATTTATGTCGTATTTATGTTATGCATGTTATGTTATGTAATCTTGTAACCTTGTTCGGTGCTTTACTTTGTATTTGTGTGGTATCTTGTGTCTTGAACCGGGGGTCTATCGGAAACAACCTTTCTACTTCTTTAGAGGTAGAGGTATGGACTGCGTACATCTTACCCCCCAGACCCCACCAGGTGGGAATACACTGGGTTTGTTGTTGTTGTTGTTGTTGTTTGTCATTCATTGTTCATCTTTATCATATTAAAGTTTTATCTGGTGCAACTGATAAAACATTCTCAATAATTTTTTATTCATTTTAGCATCATCGTGTTACTTGGGGAAACCAATGCTTTTTCTGTGTTTTGGTTGGTGAGCCATTAGATCTATTTTTCTGAGCGAAGAATTTGTTTGTCGGTCAATTAGCTACATCTATGTACAGTCCAGGTTCCACTTGAGATAGTAACATCAATCTGAAAATTGAATGATTAAATTCATCTTTGCAAGGAAGGGTGTGCTATAGAGATCAAAAAGTTAGGAGGTTACCCTGGCAGAATAGTGATAGAAAAAGTTTGTCTATTATTTCTATGTGAGTCCTGGTGAGTAAGCTGCCTGATGATAGTGTCCATATGTTCATGAATTAATTGTGGTATGGGCAATATGGTCTGAACAACACTGTAGTAAGAAATAAATAAATAAATCTTAGTTATCTTTCACTCTTAAGCCTTATAAAAAAGTTATATTTTACTCTAAAACTGCAAATACTCTTGTTAGATATATTACCAAGCTCTTACTCATCTCTTTAATTCTTTGAAGCTGTATAGTTCTTTATCTTATTTTTAGAGAGTTCTCCTTTTGCATTGATACATGTGTTTGTTATATTTAAAGGATGGTGGTAGTATGCAATACCTCCAGAACCTGTTAAAATAATTGATTGCCAAAATTAAGATGTATCGTAGGAGTAACTGCTACAGATCTACTAGAAGAGTATATGTAGAGACTGTCTTCTTTTTGTTTCCTAGATGTGGAGAAGATTATCAAATGGACGTTCGACTATATATGCACAAATATTCTATACATGTAAAAAAAAAGTAATGTAGAAGCTTATTGAGGTAACTACCTAACTTTTTTTTTTGTACAATTTTGTGTTTGTGCCCCTCTACTATTAATGGAATTGAAGTTTGAGAATTACAGAAATAATGAGCACAAAACGCAAAAAATAGAAAGAGAAGTTTCGCATACTGGTGGTTGCAAAAGCAATGCAAGGAGAGGTCGTCAGATGGTAAGTTTCTTAATCTTAAATTTTATCTGAAATTCATTTTATAAAATGTGTTTCATGCTACTTATTTTTATTTATATATACTTGGTTAATGGTAGGAACAAAAATTGGGAAGGCCTTTGTGTCGAAGTGAGGTTATTTTGTCAACTTTACTGAAGAAGAATGGCAATTTTGTGAATGAAGAAGGGAAGATTTTAGCTGTAAGATTCATATACTTGTCCATATTTAAATTTCAATTCTAGTGTTGATTTATTCATGTCTGGTTTTACTCCGCTAGCTATCATAAATGGTGGCGAGCTTCAAAAGTTGTTGAAGTTCATAAAAATATAAAAGCATTTATCTCGAGATCTCGAGAAGTAGCGAGACAAAAAATAGTATAGTGAACGGTGGTGGATTTTGGTGGATGAATAATTGTTAGTAGATTCCACATGTCGGATTTCACTCGGTATGTTGTGTTTTACCTTTGATGTGTTGTAGATGTATTTTGTCATAATATTGTAAATGTTAATTTGAGGAACATGTTACACCAAGGTATAGTTTGTATTTGTTGAGTTATATTGCATTTATGGATAGGTCTCCATATGTTAATTTCTCTGGGCAGTGTGTTGAAGTAGCTGCTCTGATGATAAAATTAGCTTGTAGAAAGAACTTGCTTGAGTTAGATGTTCTCTCTATTCATAGTTTTGTGTTTGGTCTGATGTTCCATCATGATCTTGGACTTCAACACAGATTAACATGCGTACGAGATATGGGAAATGATCCAACCATGGGTCTGGAATAGACTTATTATCTTTCAATGCTTCCCACTGATTAAGTCTTGCTATGATCGCTCTCTCATTTGTTAACTAAAGCTTGTCGACTGGTCTCCTGTAATGTTCAACATTCACTCTTGAGAATATATTCAGATTGTGGTGTCTTTGGGGCTAATTATTATATGGAGAGCTTAGTAACAATTATCCTTCCCAGAACCCACTTTGTGGATATTTTGTTGTCGTCATAGAATCACGTCGCCAAGGAATTCAATCTCCCTATGGAATTGCATTCATATTATAATTTGTAGACTAACATGTGTTCTTGCCTTGAATTCTTATTATGTGGGGTTTTTAGACTTTGGGACTTTGGTCTCAATCAACTCGGTGTTTTGATAAGATTTTCAATCTACTTATAGTGCTATAACTGAAACATGGTTCTGGCTTGATCCCATATACTTAAAAATTGTAGGTCATTGGTTGTGATCTCTTCTTTGTGAGAAGGCCAGTACATAAGTTTTAGGGAGCTTGGGAGATATTAGGATGATATTCTCTAATTGCTAGTTGTAAAGTTCTTTGTGCTTTTGCTTCATCTGCCTCTCCTAGAAAATGCAAATTTACTTGCTTTGTGGTTGTGTAAATGTTTCCTTAAGTTATATGATTATAGACATATGCCAAAACATTCTTGCTTTCTCTTTATATTTTTCTTGCCTTTAGCTGTGCATATACAAGTTTATATGTGTATGAAGTTTCTTGTTCGTGAGTTGAGTGTTGTCTATGGTTTCGAATATATAGTTTTTAGTAGTATCTTGTGGCTCTAGTATTATAATGTGGAATTCACTGGGTATGTTGTTGTACAGACATTAGTTGTTCAAACTTCCACATTAATACATTGCAGACTTAAGTTAGTTCTCTATCTCTTAGAATCCTAAGGTCTTGGATCCCATGTCAAGGTCTTCATATCAGCTCATAATTTATATTCTAGTTTTTCATTTGTATAGTAAAATAGAGAAATATATGTCCAAGAAAGTGCAGCTCAAATTCTGTTTCTTTTTAATATTAAAGATAATACTAAGCCTGCGTGAGAAATATTTTTACTTGAAGCTATAATGATGGAACAGTCTCTAGTCTTCGTAAACTGACATTAGTGTGTGAACTAACCAGTAGCTTTGACGTTGGTGCCATTCTCAGCAGGCAATATTTTGCTTGTAGGATACACCGGGTATGTTGTTGTTATTGTAATTGCTTGAATTAATACCCAACTCTATTACAGAGAGGCCTTATTGGTACGAGGATATCTCATTTATCTATTTTGCTTGTAGGATAAAATATCGGAGACTACCTGAAGATCAACAACTTGCTATCAGTTAGGATGTTCCTTTGAAGATACTAGCTCATCCTAATGATGCCATTAAAAAAGTGTTTAGACCTAAACATTTTGGACGCGTTTTTCTTGTAATGATAGTTGAAAAATACTAAATAAATTCTACTATTCATATATATTAGTAGGTCATAATATCAGTACATACGTTTAATAATAATAATAATAATAGATAAATAAATAAATAGTAGTATCAGCATTAGCAATATGTGGTAGTCCTGGTAAGTAGCAACGGGAATAATAATAAAAATAATATTTATAATAGTAAAAAAGTCGTCTGGGTTGATTTCAAATTTTTCTCTAATTACAATTTATAAACTATAGGTTAAATACGCATTTTATTTGAAAAAAACTAAGGATAAAAAACAATAGTATAATGATCTTATAACATATTGTTATGATATATTATTTAATTTGACCTTAAACAAAATTTGAATGGGAATATAATTCTAATTTCATTACATCTCCTAAATAAATAATATTTACTATTATTATAAATATACGTTATTAATAAAAAAATTAAATATTAAATTAAAATTAAAAATATAATAATAATAATAGTATAGTAACAAATTAATTAATTAATTAATAATATAATAAATGATCTCTTACTATTCATAAAGTTTTTTCCTTTTAATGTTTTAAAAAATACATTTAAATATTAAATAAAAGATAATAATATTAATATAATTGATATTAATAATAGTAGTACGCATATAGTAGTAGTACTTTTAACTTTTTTAAAAAACAAGCGTAGTAGTATAGTAGTACTGGATAATGATAATAATAATAATAATATATATAGAGAGAGTATAAGATAAATATACATTATATTTGAAAAAAAAGTAAGGGATAAGAAGGAATTATAAACTAATCTTCTTTTAATAAATTAATATAATATTGAATTTGATTTTGAATTGGAATGAAATTTTATCTTTTTAATCTCTCTTATATATACCTTTACATGATTATCTTTATTCATGAATTTACTTACAGCATTCTTTATATTTTTCATTTTAAAAATTCTCTTCCATTTTTATATTATATTTTTATTTTTTATATGCCGGAAGGATACGATATTAATTAAAGGATAAAGCTGTTTATTATTTTTCTTATTTTTTTTTTCAACTTTTGTCAGTTGGATGTTCATGATATTCATAAAAAGTTTGTGATAAATAACTACGTGTTAGCTAATAGGGGGAAAGCAAGATGAGACCCTACTCTTTCGTGGCAAGGCAAGACAAAATTCATGGCAATTTTGGTGTTACAAAATTATCAATAATATGATAATGAAATTATGTTTAGAAAATATTAGTTTTGTGACAATTTTTTCTTTCTTTTCAACTTACATTAGATTTTGGGTACAATTTTGTGTAATTTGAATGTAAGTTATAAGTAATAACACCACCATCATTACATTAAAAATAATAATGATAATGATAAAAATAATAATAATAATAATAATAATAATAATAATAATAATAATAATAATAATAATAATATATACGAAAAACGGACCTTATACATTCTCTTACCCCAGTTATTCGAGAAAATTGAAGAAAGGTGTCATTTAAGTCTTGAATAAAGAATTGGTGACATTGACCAACTTAAAGAGTCAAATATAATTAGGAAACTTAATTAAGTTAATTGTGGACTTGATTAATATTTTTAAAATTTTCTAATCTTTTCACGTCGAACTATCTGATGCAACAACTGAATCATCATATGCAACAGATAAACAATCTATTGTTTGAAATCCTATCGACTATTTCAATAGGACAACATGTCCAAGACTTTGATTTCTCCCAACAGATAATTCATTTGTTGTGACAGATGACACTTCTGTTGGAAGAAGTCTAAACAATATTGACAGTTGATCTGTTGCACATACCAAGAATATGTTTCAACAGATGAGTGATTTGTTGGAAGAAATCACAATAGTATAGAAACTATTTTTTATTGTTTACAACATATTACTCATTTGTTGCACTAGATTAGTTATATATTGCAACAGATAACACACCTGTTGTAACGTATGTGTTATCTGTTGGAAAAATTATTTTATTGTGTTGTACATGTTAGATTTACTATTATCCCTTTTTAATAATGCTTCAATCAATTACAATCTTGTTTATTTTCCTATTATTTTTAGATAATATGGCTCCCAAAAGCAAAGAAACTGAATCAAGTCTGAGTAAAGGAAGAAGTGAAGCAACTAGGTCATATCCACCATTATATGAGCTTACTTTACAAGCGTTATCTCAATCAGAAGCAGAAGATAATGAACATAGGGATGAGAAATGTTTCAAAAGAGATGATCCAAATGCTAGTAGCCCTTTCATTGAAGATTTGATCAAAACCTTCAGCATTGATAGTCATCCTGTGAGAATGCAGTGCATAGTGCCATAAATTTAATTGGTGATTTCGTGGTTAAGTCAGTCATGGGAAAATCTTTTGATCCTGTGAGAATGCAGTGCATAGTGCCATAAATTTAACTGGTGATTTTGTGGTTAAGTCAGTCATGGGAAAATCTTTTGATGACTTTAGAAAAATACTTCGAGAATAAAAATTGAATGCTTATTTCAGAGATAACTGCTTTGGTCAATATCTTGATTTATTGGAGGACAACAATGCATGTTTTCAAATGAAAATGGTATATGATCTTCTCAAGCATAGGTTTACGTATGAAAATAAAGGTAAGATAGATGAGGTGTGGATAAATTACTGTGGCATGCCTATTTGTTTTGGTTGGAAGGAATTTGCTATAGTTACTGCACTAAAATGTTATCTTCTTTCTTCTTATCAAGTAATACCTATTGTAATCCTAAAAAAAGCACTCCGCACATCCAAAAAAGATAGAGGCAAGTCATATGATGGTGATGACTTGGTGTCCCTTGTTGGTCCAAGCTTTAAAAACAAAAATCTGATAGAAGTGTTGAAAGGTAAAAGACTTTAAAAGAAGCACAAGCAATCATGGTGCTTGATTTGGTTTGTACATAATATTCTTTGGGCGAGAGACGTTAACAACAACATATCACTTGGTTTAATAAATCTCTATGAAGATCTTGAGGTATTTAACAGTTATCCTTGGAATTGAAAGCTTCAAAATGATTATCAAATATTTGTTGACTCCGTTAACACTAAAGACAACCAACTTATATGGCTTTCTATGGACTTTCATGATAAATATTTTCTTTATTATGATTCATTTACTTTTTATTGAATAATGGTTTTAATTTATTAATGTTATTTTATTGGCTTGGGCAGTTGAGACAATAAGTGAACTACCAGGAAGAAGTTTAATTTCCAAGAATTCAGAGATGGTTGTCGTCCAAAACTGATAAAAATAAAAAATTTATTGATCTCTTCAACCCCCAAAAGGAAGCAGTAAGTCTAATTCTAATTAAATTTTTATTTTAATTAATGTTTTTTAAAATTATTTAATTATCATTCTAATATATGTACTGATTTATTTTAGATTGTACATCCATGGCTTGTTCTGACCAATCAGGAGTTAAAGATGTCATTTCTTCTTACTTTACGGCCTGTGCAAACTCTATCGGACCCTAAGGTCATTGATAGAATTAAAAAAAGAATTGTTTAGAGAAACATCCATTACAAGAAAAACAATAATTTTTTAGTATGGTCTTGTTGTTGCTGATGGTGTTAGTAGTGATGGAGCTGTTGGTGGTGGTAGTGGTGCTGCTGTTGGGGCTAATGATGCTCCTCGTGCAGTTTTTAAAACTACAGACCACTATGATTATAATCATACTGGTTTTACAGATTTATCCCCTCCTAGCGAATGTTCTGCATGCAAATGTCAAGACTGCAAGAGGAAACTTGGTGGAATGATTAATGCCATTAATGCATTAACTCCATCAGAGATTAAGGCACTAAGAAGAGAAGGGAATAAATTTTCAACGCATCATCAAGCATTGAAGAAAGCAAAATTACAACTCCTTTGTCTTTGTCTTGCACTTGCGATCAATGTATAAGCGCCACAAGATAGCAACACTAGTTGAAGAAGGGGAATATATATCATTTGTTCCAACAAAAAAGCAGACTACATATCCATTTCAACAGATGACACATCTGTTAAAAATTATCAAACAGTTATATGAATCTTTTGCAACAGTTGACTAACATGTTGTATCAGACCCATTATCTATTGCAACATATGTCTTTTTTTTTTTTTAGAAAATCAAATAAGTTTTTCTCTTATTTTAATTTGCACCAAAGAATAACCTATTTACTACAACAGATGGGGCATCCGTTGGGACAAATTAAATTAATACTTCCTACTGTTTTAGTTTGTCTAAACAGATTAGTCATATGTTGCAATAGATGGGTCATATATTGGAAATTATCATACAAGTCTTTCTTCTATATTAATTTATCCCAACAGATGATCTATCTTCTGCAATGGATAGGTAATCTGTTGGTACAATTTAAAATAGTAGGAAGACCTGTTTGATTTGCTAAAATAGATGAGTTATCCCATTTCATTTTCTTATATCTCTGTGATTAGCATTGATAATTCTGGCTTTCCAGGTGGATCTTACAGTAGAATCTACTACTGAACATCATAATATCACAGTTGATAATCCATCAATTGCTTCTAAAAATGAAGATCCACAATGATCAAAGCCAAATTCCATAGCATCGAATGAAGAACAACTTGTCCATATTGAGTAGATCTTTAAAGCCTGAGTCAGTCAAAGTAATAACCTCTCCTTAGAAATTGTTGACACCAAAACTTAAATTGTTGATTTATTTGTTGAGATTTGTAACCATAATAATTTTTTTACATTTTATTTATTTGTTGATTTGTTTCATGTAATTTTTGAAGGCTTAGATTTATTTTATTTTGTCTATGTTATCCTTAGATTTGAACTTATTAATTGAAATGGAATACTTGATTCAAAATTTGAAACAGATAATGTATCTGTTGCAACAGACGACATATCTGTTAGAAATTATCAAACAGATTTAGACATATGTTGCAATATGTAGGTCATCTATTTGAAATTATCAAATAGGTCTTTCCACTATTACTACAGATAGACTTAGATATAAACATCTATATAATGCAATAGATGACCAACCTATTGTAACAGATAAACTATCTGTCAGAAAAGATAGACTATTTGTTACAACATTTAGACAATCTATTGCATTATGAAAAAATCAATTTTCATCAAATATAAAAACTTGCCATGAAAAAAAAATTGTCATGATGTTTGTGATTTTTCATCTTCGTTTTTATACAGAGGCTCCAAGCATTTAGTTAGTACCCCATAAGCCCAAAAATTTTGCATATTTACCAGAATGTTGCTGCACATAAGGTTGTTGGCTCGGTCATTTCTGTACCGGTTAGCAAACACTCGATGTGTGCAAACGCATATGACCGACATACGACACTGTTTAATTTTTTTGGAAGGATCATGTCCTTATTTTGACCTCTAACTCCCAAATTTCATTCAACACCTTGAATGGTGAATGATCCATCAGTTTACTCTGCCTCAACAATTTGGGGAACAACTCCAACAATGACTGGGTGTGGGTTAAAAACAGCCTCGTCGAAAACAGGTAAATTGCAGTCATAAACCTTCATCTTTCCCTCCTGGAGTAGTATCTTAAGAGCCAAAAAATATTTGACCTCCACGTTCAGTCTTTGTCGTGTGGATATAGCCTCTTCCCTCTAACACATCTAATCATATCTTCATCCCATTCAAACACAAAAAATAATGAATCAAATCTCGAGACACCGAGAGTTGACTCTTGCACAATGAGCTTATCATACCTATTCTTGAAATTATTGTAGAAGTTGAGGTCCATTATCCTATTGGCAACATCATAAGCATTCGGGTATGCTAATTGCCTTCCCCTCATGAGGCAAATAATTTCATCAACATACTGTGTTATAAGAAGAAATTTTTTAAATAGATTAGTAGTTTTAGAAAAGAAAATTAAAGTGGAAAGATGCAGCGGATGGACTATCTATTGCACAGGATTCTCTTAATTTGTTAACTAATTGCCCATCTAATGCAATTGATGTGATAGATAGGTAATTTTTTACAACAGAACCACCACCAGTTGCACAAGAATACCCAGCTGTTGCAATAGATGACACATCTATTGTGTATTTTCTTCTACACAGAGCAGATTAGAAGGATGGGTTAGAAAAAATAAATTTATCGTATCCATGTACCACAGGACCATATCTGTCATCTTCTTAAAGTCTTAGGGAGAAAAGGTATTCATGGTGTAGGATTTTGTACATTGCCTGGAATTTATGGTCTTTCTTAGAACAACCTTCTGTTTGGCATCAAGTTCCACGTTATGTCCACCTTCTTTAACGGTCCCTAAACCTCGACAACTTTTGGAGGAGGAGGAGTTGCAATTTTTTTGGTTTCATAATTAACAGTATATGTCGAATTGCTCTCTTTTTCTTCCTAACCTCCACTGTGGGAGTGTAGGGCCCACTCACCTTCACGGATGGTATGATATCCCTCTTGGATTTTAATTTCGCGATAGCTTTAGCAGTAACATTATTTTCTTAATGAGTTTATCCTATCTGTCCTTTCACTCCTTGTATTTGCAACGAGAACATAAGGGTGAATAAGGGTGAGAAGGACCGCCGTAAGGGAGAAATAGATCGGTGAAAGGGTGAGAGGAACCAGTATAACCAGTGATTTCAAAGATATTTATTTTTTCCTGAGCATCAACATGCTCATCATCATGACTGGTAGTAAGATCAGCATCAACATCAGCATGACTGCCACCAATATCAACAACTCCTCCAGCAATACCACCAAAAGCGGCACCCAGATCTGTTGCAGCAGTGTAATGCCTTGAGACTACACCCTAGGCGACATATGGTGCTTACGACCTTGAAGGACCACAAGCTAATCCATGACTGGAACCTGTTGTGAGCACTGAATAATATTTATGAAACATATGTGAAAGTAAAACTGATAATGCCATAAGGTTCATAATGCTGAACTAAATACATATGTAGAATAACTATTAAGTGATAATGTCTGAAAACTCTCTAAACATCTGAGATGAAAGAGTTAATGGGACAGGCCCCAACTAACTGACAACTGCTGTCTGAAATAACTGAAATTTGAAATAATATAATGGTTAAATAAATATTATGTCCCCAATGGATAAGGACTCACCACTATAGCCGTGACTGATAGACTGATCTGGCTAAGTACGGTCAGGAACCTGAGCGTCCAAACCTATGATATGAGAAATCATAGCACAAAGAGAGAGTATGTATCAATACTTTAAATATACAGGTATAGAAGGTGAGGTTAGGTTGATATGCATGGATTCATATGCATGAGATAATAACTGACTGAATGTACATCATGAAGTAACTGGGAGAGAGTACATGCAAAACTGTAACTACTGAACGTACTGAACATGCAATACTGGTATACAGTGTGTATCTGAGATTCTACTAAACCTGAGTGCTGAATTTTGATGGCTAAGTAACTGATAACTGATAGCCATGGTCCTGTAGAACTGACTAAGTTCTTTACTGATTACTGAGACTAAAACTGTAACTGTGGGAATGTTCATTTAACCGACATACCCCGATTATAGACTGATTTGGGGTCCAACCCGTGACCCTAGTTGGAAGAGTGTTAGCACCTTGCCACGGGATACGAACAACGCTGTGTCAACGTTAATCTAGTAGGAAGATTCATGAAATATATATATGATTGTGTCAACCCAAGTCTGGCAGGAGGACAACTTAACCTACGCTGGCTACATAGTTCTGTAACTCAGGGATTGCTACTAAGGGTCGAACCCTATACTGACAGGAATGCCTCCATCCCTAGGTTCGTTCGATGCTGAATCCTACTCCCAACTGAATCAACGCAGATCACTAGAGTGTACTAAGCTTTAGTGAACTCACACTGATTCTATTAACTATCCGAATATGGCTATTTGGGATACTATGAGATTATTCTACTACAACTGGAAACTAAGTAAGCAACTAAATTTCGGGTATACAATACCCTAGGACTCGATAGCATCAATAAAGGAACCATATCACAAGTTTAAAGCATTACAATTAGGATGTCATGCCCAAATTATTCACATAGGCATTTTTTCAAACACTTGGGGAGCATGACTCTTTAACATGAAGAAAATAACATGGGATTATCGTGATTACAATATTCAATTCACAATTCATGGATTATGACACGAGGAATACATGAATCAGCACACATACTAGTTTATTTACTTGAAATTCATAATCTTCTTGGTCTAAAACCCATAAAATCAACACATGCATGAACACAACTCAATTTAAGAATATAAATCATAATTTAAATCTCGGAAAAGGGGTTCTTGAACTTCAAGGGTAGAAGGAAACTCAAGGATGAACATCAAACATACTTGAGTAGTTGAATTCTTGAAGTTTATTGGAAGTTTTCTTGGGAATTGATCTTGAATCTTGAAGGCTAAGGTTTTCTATTTGAGAAAGAATGTTCTTGATTTAAGAAAATTTAAATAAAATAATGACTAATTAGGTTATTAGGTCTTTAATCTCGTGTTTTGGACTGGTGAGGGTCATGAAAAAAAAACTAACTGCCCCCGAAAAGAATTAAATTTTCGTCACTGAAAATCTCAATTTTGGTCATCACCTCGATACAGTGCCAGCGTGACGAGCAACTGGATTTTAACTGCATGAATATCCTGTGGACAAGTGCAAAAATGCACTTTGACATGATACGATGGGTTCGCATTGCATCTCTGAAAATTAATGTGTGCGAATTGGCGCTCCTCCATGAAGTGATGCTTATCACGGTGCTTTACTAGAAAACGTTAATTGCAAATTGAAACTTCATCGTAAAACGGTAGTATCATGGTGATTCATTGGAAACTGACAAGTGCCATTCTTGGGGTCACCACGACATGGTGTTTCTCGTATTGAGCTACTCATTTCACTAAAAATGCCATAACTTCTCACTCGAGAATTAAATTTGGGTGAATTTGGTATTGTTGGAAAGCTTATTCAATTTCCTATAGTTTTATGGGTCTTGAGCTGGATAGTTCTATGTAGAGCAAAAGTTATGCTCATTTGAAAATGACTAGAGTAACATTCTTATATGAAATTAAATCGATAAGGATTATTTTGATTCGCCTAACAACTGGGAGTTATTTGAGACCTTAATATGAATCAAACTAACTCATAAAGCTACCAAAGAACCATAATGTACTACGCATAAGATTGAAACATTAATTTAGCATTGGATTGAATTTTTTGGGGTATTATAATATCTCCTCCTTAGGAACATTCATCCTCGAATGAGACTGATTAAGATGAAAACACTGAGGGATTGAGATTACATGCTGAATATACATAATGAAAACGTGAGTACATGACTTATTTTGAAACACGATTCATGACTAAACTAGTTCTATGAATGCATGGTTGACATGAGAATGATACGCAGCTGAAACTGAGCATTGAAAAGATAAACTCTAAGAAGAGTATTACCTTAAGTGGAGTCTGAGTTTGCGGAGAAAAGGTGAGGATACTTTGTCTGCATATCTCCTTATACTTACTAATTGGATCCTTCAACGGACTAATTTGTCTAAAGAACTTTGACTAACGGAACTTCTTTGTTCCTTAGTCTACGAACTTGTCGATCAAGAATTTCAATAGGAATTTCCTTGTAGGAAAGACTGCTCTAAACATCTACGCTCTCTAAGGGGATAACTACAGCTGGGTCTCCAATACAATTCTTTAACAAGGAGATATGGAATACTGGGTGCACTAATGCTAAGTCTATAGGCAACTCATGCTCTTACGCCACCTTTCAAAAATGGCTCAAAATCCTGAAATGGCCAACATATCAGGGACTAAGATTTCCCTTCTTACCAAACATGTTCACTCCCTTCATGGGAGAGATCTTCAGGTAAACAAAATCAAAAATCTTGAACTCAAGATCTTTCCTTCTTATATCTACATAAGTTTTCTGTTAGCTCTGGGTTGCCTAAAGCCTTTCCCTGATCAATTAAACTTTCTCTAAAGAATCAAACACCAAGTCAGGCCCTACCAGCACGATTTATCCTATTTCAAACCAACTAATCAGAGATTTATATCTCATTCTATATACAGCCTAAAACAGATCCATCTAAATACTAAAATGATAGTTGTTATTATACGCGAATTCAATCAAAGGCAAGTGATTATCCCAACTGCCCGTAAAGTCGACTACACATGCTCTCAATATATCCTCAAGGGTCTGAATGGTCCTTTATTCTTGACCATCTGTCTGAGGGTGGAAGGATGTATTAAGGTGAACTTGGCTACCAAGAACCTTCTAAAAATATTTCCAAAAGTAAGAGATAAACTAAGTACCTCTATCTGAGATGATATATAATGGAACACCGTAAAACCTAACCAAATCTCTGAGATAGAGCTTGGAGTATTCCTCGGCTGAATAAAAAGTATGGACTGGTGAGAAATAGGCTGATTTGGTCATCCTATCAATAATGATCCAAATAGAATCACGATTCTAATGAGTATGAGGTAAACCTGTCACAAAGTCTATGCTCACTTTCTCCCACTTCCATGTAGGAATGTTGAACTCCTGTATAGACCCACTAGGCTTCCGATGCTCAATCTTAACCTGCTGACACGTGGAGAACTTAGTTACAAACTTTGCAATATCTCTCTTCATCCCACTCCACCAATAGATTTCCTGCAGATCAAGGTATATCTTCATGGCCCCTGGATGAATAGAGTTACGCGCACCATGTGCTTCTACAAGAATTCACTGTCTCAACACATCAACACATAACACACATAGTCTGCCCTGGCAACATAACACACCATCTCTCTCCTGGGAGAAAGCCTCTACTATCTAATCTCTGACTGACTCTTTCAGCTTCACTAGACTAGGATCCCTATCTTTCTTTTCTTTCACTTAGGCAACCAAAGAAGATTTTGAACTATTCTGGACCCAAACACTTCCCTCAACTGAATCAACCGAACGAACACCTAATTTGACAAGCTGATGAACTTCCTGCACCAACTTCTTCTTATCACCCTCGACATGATCAACATTACCCATAGACAATCTACTTAGGGCATCTGCCACTACATTGGCCTTGCCTGGATGCTACAAAATACTCATATCATATCCTTCAATAATTCTAACCACCTCTTCTGCCGCAGATTTAAATCTTTCTGCAAAAACACATACTACAAGCTCTTGTGATCTGTGAACATATCAACATGCACCCCATACAAATAATGTCGCCAAATCTTTAAGGCAAACACAACAACTACTAACTCAAGATCATGAGTAGGGTAATTCTTCTCATGAGGCCTAAGTTGTCTAGATGGATAGGATGCAACCTTTCTCTTCTGCATCAAAATATACCCCAAACCAACTGTGGAAGCATTATTGTATATAACGAATCCGTCTGAAACATTTGGCAATGTCAAAACTGGAGCTGTAGTGAGTTGAATCTTCAACTCCTAAAAACTCTTCTACAAGAATCTGACCACTGAAACTTAACTTTCTTCTGAGTCAATTTGGACATGGGGGATGCAATAGATGATAATCGTTCGACAAATCACTAGTAATAGCCCATCAAACCTAAGAAATTCCTTATATCTTATAGAGAGATAGGTATGGGCCAGTTTTTTACCACCTCGGTCTTTTGAGGATCCACTCTAATGCCATCACCAAAAATAATATGGACAAGGAAAGCTACTGATCATAGCTAAAATTTTCACTTACTAAATTTAGCGAACAACTGATGGGCCTAAGAGTTTGTAATACTATTCTGAGGTGGTTCACACGATCATTTTCGTTATGAGAGTAGATAAAAATATCACTAATGAAGACTATGATGAACATGTACAAGTACTGATTGAACAATCAGTTCATCAAGTCCATGAAAGTTGCTGGAGCATTGGTGAGATCGAAGGATATAACTAGAAACTCAAAGTGACCATACTGAGTTCTGAAAGCTATTTTTGGAATGTCACATTCACTGACTCTGAGCTGATAATAGCCGAATTTGAGGTCTATCTTAGAGAAATAACTAGCACCCTAAAGTTGGTTGAACAAGTTATCAATTCTGGGAAATGGATATTTGTTTTTGATTGTGACTTTGTTCAACTGGCGGTAGTCGATACACATCCTAAGAAAACTATCTTTGTTTTGCACGAATAGAACTGGTACGCCCCACGTGGAAATATTAGGCCTGATAAATCCCTTATTTAAGAGATCTTTCAATTATTCTTTTAAGTTTTTGAGTTCGGCTAAAGCCATTTTGTATGGCAAAATAGAGATAGGTTGAGTATCTGGAAGAAGGTTTATTCCAAAGTCAATTTCCCTTTTGAAATGATCTTCGGGGAACACATCTGGAAATTCCCTCACTACTGAAACTGACTCAAGATTAGGAGTCTCATAATTTGAGTCTTTGACTCAGACAAGATAGTAAATACACCCCTTGGATATCATTCTTTCTGCTCTAAGGTATGAAATAAGTTGACCCTTAAGTGTTGTGGTACTACCCCTTCATTCAAGGATTGGTTCATTTGAAAACTAAAAATAAACTGCTTTGTTTCTACAATCAACTGAAGCATAACATGAATGGAGCCAATCCATGTTGAGAATGATGTCAAAATCAGTCATATCTAGTCTACAAGATCTGCTGAATTAAATTTTTGAGACACTATAACCGGACAGGTCCTGTATACCCGTCGGGCAATGATAGACTTATCTACTAGGGTAAAGACTGAGAAAGGCTCTACTAAGATTTCAGGACTGACTCTAAAGTTGAAAGCTATATAAGGAGTTACAAAATACATAGAATCTCTAGGATATAACAAAGCATAAATATGTAAATGGTAGATTTGTAATGTACCGGTAACCACATCAGGAGAACTCTTCTGATCCTACCGGGAATGAGGTGCATAGAGCCTGCTTGGGCGCTACCCATTGGTAATAGGGGGAAGATTGTACTAACTCTGTGAACCCACTTGAGGATACTTCTTGATTATATGGACTGGCTTACCACACCTAAAACACACGTCACTGCCGGCTCTACAAACACCTTAATAGTTTCTACTATATTTCTGACAAAGAGGATTTGTTCGTGCACTGTTTATACTACCCTGAGTTTTAGAGCCTGATTCCCTATCGTTATTATCATCCCTGAACTTGGGTATCAGTGTACTAGCCAAAGACGGAGATAGGACTAAAGATTTTTGGTAGAACTGAGGACGGTTACCTCTTTCTGACTTCGGCTGAGCAAAATTGAAACTACCTATTTTAACCCTATTTCTCTCCCTCTATTTCTCCTTAGTCTTATGTTCCTCAATCTGTTAATTATAGACTATCAACCTAGACAAGTCGATCTCCTAAATCAACATTGTGGTCCTACACTCCTTGACCACACTATCAAATATACCCTACATGAATTTACTCATTTAGACCTACTGTTAGCTACCACATGAGGAGTATATCTAGCCAACTGAGTAAACTTGAGGGAATATTCTTACACATTTATATTGCCCTTCCTCAGGTTGATAAACTCTAACACCTTATCCTGTCTCAAATCCAACAGAAAGAACCTATCTAAGAAAGCAGTAGCAAACTCTTTCCATTATATAGGTCCTGCATCCATTCCTCTCTCTACCTTTTACTGGTTAAACCATGTGTGGGCTATATCTTGCAACTGATAGACAGCTAAATTGGCATTCTCACTAGCAGTTAACCCCATAATTTCAATTATATTTTACACCATGTCAAGGAATTCCTGTTAGACCCTAAAAGTGAAGAAGGGTTCATTCAGCTGAAGTCCCAAATTTTATCTGCTGTAGTATTGGCCACTGGGTTGGCTTAAACAATAGCTAGTCAAACATTTTGAACTACCACAGAATGGTCTATGGTGGTGAATGTAGCTCCAAATTTTTATGAGAAACGTGCTCATTCAGTTGGATCTTCTTGAATGGGCGAAGGTGTCAGTTGGTTCCTAGTTCATTTTCCATTTAGTCTTTCTGAGAGGCATGTTCAATAAATAGAAGGGAAAGTTGTATTAGATAGAGAGTTTAACTTGAGCTCATGCCCACTTCCACGATATGAATACTGAAAAAATGAAATTTTCCTAAAACAACTCATAACCTCTTGTCCATAAGCATGGCGTGCTACACTCTGCGAGACTATACCTTGGGTGTCACATGGTGCTTACAACCCCGAAGGACCACAGGCTAACCCATGACTAATACCTACTGTGAGCGCTAAATAAAATTCATGAAATATATGCAGAAGTAAAACTGATAATTCCATACGACTTATAATACTGAATCAAAACTAAATACATCTGTAGAATAACTGCTAACTGATAATGTCTGAAAAGCCTCTAAATATCTGAGATAAAAGAGTTGATGGGATAGGCCCCAACTAACTCATAACTGTTGTTTAAAATAACTGAAATAGGATAAGGACTCACTACTATAGTTACGACTGATAAACCGATCTATCTAAGCACGGTTAGGAACCCGAGCATCCAAACCTATGATATGAGACATCATAACACAAAGAGAAAGTACATGTCAGTACTTTGAATGTACTGTTATGCTAGGTGAGGTTATGCTGATATGTATGGATTCATATCCATGAGATGATAACTGATTAAATGTACATCATGAAGTAGTTGGGTGAGAGTACATGCAAAACTAAAACTACTAAATATACTAAATATGCAATACTGTTCATATAGGTAGACATCGTGCATCTGAGATTCTACAAAATTTGAATGTTGAATTTTGATGGCTGAGTAACTGCTAACTGATAGCCATGTTTTGGTATAACTGACTGAGTTCTTTACTAATTACTAAGACTGAAACTGTAACTATGGGAGTGTTCATTTAACCGACATACCCTGAATATAGACTGACTTGGGGTCCAACCTGTGACCCCAGTTGGAAGGGTTAGCACCTTACCACAAGATACTAACAATATTGTGTCAACCCTAATCTGGCAGGAAGACTCATGAAGTATATATGATTGCGTCAACCCTAGTCTGGCAGAAGGACGACTTACACTACGCTGGCTATATAGTTTTGTAACTCAGGGATTGCTACTAAGGGTTAAACCCTATACTAATAGTATATTTGGGTTCGCTCGATGCTGAATGATACTACCAACTAAACCGACACAGATTACTAGACTATACTAAGCTTGACTGAACTCACACTGATTCTATTAACTATTCAAATGTGAATGTTTAGGATATTACAAGATCATTCTACAATGACTGGAAACTAAGTAAACAACTAAATTTTGGGTATACAATACCCCCAGGACTCGATAGGATAAATAAAGGAATTATATCACAAGTTTAAAGCATTACAATTAGGATGCCATGCACAAATCATTTACATAAGCATTTTGTCAAACACTTAGGGAGCATGACTTTTGAACATAAGGAAAATAACATTAGATTATCATGATTACAACATTCAATTCACAATTCATGGATTATGACATGAAGAGTACATGAATCAATACACATACTAGTTTATATACTTGAAATTCATAATCTTCTTGGTCTATAACCCATAAAATCAACAAATGCATGAACACAATTAAATTTAAGAATATAAATCATAATTTAAATCTCGCAAAAGGGGTTCTTGAACTCCAAGGGTGGAAGGAAACCCAAAGATGAGCACCAAACATATCTGAGTAGTTGAATTCTTGAAGTTTCTTGAAATTTTTGTTGGATCTTTAATCTTGAAGGCTAGGGTTTTTTATTCGAGAGAGAATGTTCTTAATTTAAGGAAATTTGAATAAAATAATGACTAATTAGGTTATTAGAGGTTTAATCTCGTGTTTTGGACTGATTAGGGTCATGGAAAAAGACCTAACTACCCCTCAAAAGAATTAAATTTCCATCACTTGAAATCCTGATTTTGGCCATCACCTCAACGTGGTACCATAGCGGTGAGCCAGTGAATTTTGAATTCATACGTATTTCATAGACAAGTACAAAAATGTACTTTGACGTGACGCGGTAGGATCGCGTTGCATCTCCAGAAATTGACGAGTGCAAAATGACACTCCTCCGCGATACGACGCTTATCGTAGTGCTTCACTGGAAAATGCCAATTGGGAAATAAAACTTCTTTGCAATGCTGACACAATTCTGACGAGTGTCATTGTTGGCATCACCGCGATGTGGTGCTTCTCATATTGAGCTACTAATTTCACTAAAAGTGCCATAACTTCTCTCAGATTTGGGCGAATTTGATATCTTTGGAAAGCTTATTCAATTTCCTACTCTTGAGATGGAAATTCTATGTAGGGTAAAAGTTCATTTGAAGTTGACAAGAGCAATATTCTTATACGAAATTAAATCGGTAAGGATTATTTTGATTCGCCTAACAACTGGTAGTTATTTGAGACCTTAATATGCATCAAACTTACTCATAAAGGTACCAAAGAACTACAATGTACTATCCGTAAGCTTGAAATATAACTCTAGCCTTGGCTTGAATTTTTTGGGGTATTACAAGCAGGTTAGTGATGAAGAGCCTCAACATTAAGCCCTTGCCTAACTGCTCTTCTTATGGCTGTCAATCCAGCCAATTCTTTCTTTATTAACTCCACAGTTGTGTTTTCTATTGTATCAACAAGACCTAGAGTAATAAAAAATTCATCCCTAACTCTTGTTGAGTGGGTACGATTCAAGTATGCACAAACTAAAAGAAAAGGGTAGATATATTTAAATCAAATAATAAATTATAGTGAGTAGGGCAACATGTCAACACAGACAACTTATGCAACATATGATCTTTATGGTGCAATAGATGAATCATATATGGAAACATATTAACAATCTGTTGCTTCAGTTTACCCATCAATCTTAATTCATGCCTCATTGGTGATGCATTATCATTATGTTGATCATCACCATTTTTCTCACTTTCTACTTCCTTCTCTTTTTGTGTATCTTCTTCTTCTTTCTCTTCAGTTTTATTTTCCTCACCAGCCTCTACATACCCTTCTCTACCTGCCTCAATAATATTTTCATAACTTTCCTCAGCTTTACTTTTCCCTGACTGAGATTGTTTAGAAAGTTCCTCCGAATCCATCTGTACTCTAGCTTTTTTTGTTAGTTGGTCAGAAGTTGATCCACTTTAAGTTTCTTTTCTTTTGGGATACATCTTTTAACTATAAACAACAGAAAAACAAAAAATACATTAAATTTGACATCTGCTTAATTTTAAAAAAAAAGGTAAGACAAATTTCAATAAATTTTTATACGCCATATTACAAAAAAAATTCCAACAGATAACTAATTAGTTAGAACAGATAAATCATCTGTTGTGACGGATGCATAAGTTGTTGCAACAGATGAACTTTCAGATAGATGAGATCAAAACAGTTTTGCAACTGGTTTGTATTATGTGAATAACTGAAACATTTGTTGCAATAGATGGGGAATATGTTTGAAGAGTTATGTTAATATCTCCTAACAGATGTTCCACCTGTTGCAACAGATGGATCAATAAAACCACCACCAACACCACTACGAATACCACTAATATCAAAACCACCATCAAGACCAGCACCACCACTACCAAGACCACCAACACCAACCACCAACACCACCACAAAGACCACCAACTCCACTACCAACACCACCAATACCAATATCACCACTAACACCACCAATTCTAACATCACCACTATCACCACCACCAACACAACCACCAACACCAATATCCACATCACTACCAATACCATGACAAACACCACCAATATCAACACCAACACCAACATCACCAACACTACTAACACCACCACCAATTCCAATATCAGTACTAACAACACCAGCACCACTAATACCACCAACACTACCAATAACACCAACACCAACACCACCAATACGAACACCTATACCAACACCACTACAAAGACTACAAACACCACCATAAACACCATACAGTAATACCACGATAGTAAATAAAATACTGTAATAAAACCTAGGGTTTTCTCAAGTTCTTCCTATGATTTTATCATCAAAACTCAAAATTATTAACCCCTTCTCAAAGATAATATAACTAAAAGTCTTCTTTTTGATTATTAACTAATAATCTCTAATTTTAAAAAAAATGTAGAATTCTTCTCAAACTCTGTTACTTGTGAAGACACCGAAAATGATAGGTACAAGCAAGAATGAAGTCAAAAATAATAACTATGTGGTAAAAAATGGGAAGAAAATTGATCTGTTATGAAGGATTGAGAAATATGTTGAGTAGTATTTGTTTGTATTATTGAGAGAGAAAGAAAAGAGCGAGAACTTGAGATTTAAAATGATGAAATATTTTTTCTGCAAATGGATGATTTGTATTTTGAAAAAGAATGACTAGTTTTAAAAATATTAATTTGGTCCGAATTGATCCTAATTAATATTTTAAAAGAGATAAATTTTAACTGTTTCATCATAATAAATTATATTAAGCTCAATTGGAACATTGATGAATTTAATAGCTTAATGATAATCTAAATCAATTTAGGTATCTCAAATAATAAGTTAATATGAATCATTTCAACTTAGATTGATCTGTTGACGGCTCGGGTCAGGAGGAACTCAATACCAACATCATGCAACTACAGCGACTCAATTAAAATTGTAGTTGACCCTATTAAATCATCCATTAAAACTGTAGTTGACCCTATGAAATCATTCATAATTCTAGATGAAAAATTAACTGTCTCAAATAATGAGTTAATATGAATTACTTCAACTCAGATTGATCGATTGACGACTCGGGCTAGGGGGAATGCAATTCCAACATTATGCCACTATGACGACTAAATTGAAACTATAGTTGACCCTATGAACTCATTAATAATTATAGATAAATAAATTTAAGTATCTCAAATAATGATTTAATATGAATCATTTCAACTCAGATTGATCGGTTAACGACTCAGGTCAGAAGGAATGCAATACCAACATCATGTAATTGCATCGACTCAATTGTAACTATAGTTGACCCTGTGAAATAATCCATAATTATAGATAAATTAATATCGGTATCTTAAATAATGATTTAATATGAATCATTTCAACTCAGATTGATCGATTAACGACTTGAATCAGGAGAAATGCAATACAAATATCATGCAACTGCAGCGACTCAATTAAAATTGTAGTTAACCCTGTGAAATCATCTATAATTATAGCTTAATCAATTTAGGTATCTCAAATAATGAGTTAATATGAATCATTTCAACTCAAATTGATCGGTTGACGATTCAAGTTAGGAGGAATATAATAACAATATCATGCAACTGCAATGACTCAATTAAAATTGTAGTTGACCCTATGAATTCATCCATAATTCAAGCTAAATCAATTGAAATTGTAGTTGAACCTATGAACCCAATTGAAATCGTATTAAAATAGATGTTCAACCTGTTATAATAGATGATATATATGTTGTAAATTATCATATAGACGTTGCAATCTGTTGCGATGGATGATGAAGCTATTTGAAATTGTCAAATACATATTAATATTTTGTTGCAACAGATGACTTATCTATTTTAATTTTATTTATTTTAAAGCAATTTTCTATCCAAAATAAAAAAGATAAAATACCAAGGTGATAAAAAATATTTCTTGGATAACTCAAAAGTCACCTTCTTAAGTTGTCTTATCTTGTATTTTCAATGTCATTATCTCATGCCCCTCAGAGTTATTAATGAATATTTAAATCCATATCTAGAATTATCTCTCCTTCAACCATAAATTAATTCATCTCTCTTCTTTTTTTTTACTCTCTTCTTTTAGGTAATCATAATCGTCTACTTTTTCTCTCTCTTTTTTTCTCTTTTATTTTCTCTTTTGAATAAGGATCCTTTCAAATCTCAACCAATCTATATTTTTTCTCGACTGAAATTAGTGTTTTGATCCCTTTGCTTTTGACATTAAAAGTATGGTCACTATTGCTCTTTCCTTTTCGTCTTCTTCTTTGCATGTTAGTTAAATTAGTTATTTACATCTATTATTTTTATTTATTTAACCATTATCCATATCCTATTTATATAGAAAATTGAAAGAAAGATGACTTTTAAGTCTTGAATGAATGAACTGTTGTTCTTATTAAAATATGCAAAAAAGTTATCTATAAGAAGAACTTAAAAAGCCTTGTTGGAAGTATCATTTTTTGTATGTATTTTGCTTGTTTCTTCATTGTTGATGCTGGTGTTGGTATTGTTATAACATGTGGTGTTGGTGTTTTTGATGATGTTGGAACATGTGGTGAATATGTGATGTTATTTCTTTTTTGTTGATGTTGTTGTTGTGTTGTTGTTGTTGGTGGCATTGCTATAGATTTTCCAACTATTACAACTGATGAATCAATTATTGGAATAGACGGAGCAACTGTTGGAATAAATCAAGCTAGTAGCAATGTTGATTTCATTTATTCCAATAAATGACCCATCTGTTGCAACATGTTAGCCATCTATTGCCATAGAGTAATTGATTGTTGCAACAGATTACTTATCTGCTAAACAGATGGAGAATCTGTTGCAACAGATGGGTCATCTATTGGAACACTTGTTGTATTCATTCAATTTTGTGTTATCCTTTTTTAAAATTATGTAGACATTAATTGTAATGTTCTTTTTATTCTTCTCTTGTTTGACATAATTTTTTTTCTCTTATTTGCAGATAAAAAGAAGTAAAAGCAGATCGACTTTTGCCCGACCAACATAAAAGGCTACAGTAAAGATGGGTTCGGAGGAATAAGTTACTTGCAGATGGAACCACTTCATATGTAGGAGGTATGTATTGTTGATCATGTTATCGTGAAAACATACATAGATTACACCAATTTTGTGAATGAAACATTTTAACGATTAGGCATTGATAATTCAAACAAGATATCTTCAATTTTGTAGTTATATTTGATAGGTCTGAACTGATAAAGTTGAGGGACCTTATAGGTGGTTTTGATATCCTATTATGGTTTAATGATGGTTTTGAAAATATTTATGTGCCAAGTTTGGTGAAGGGATCAAGTTTTGGTGGCTTTGTTAAAAGATTTGATTGGACTGATTTTAAGGGTTCAATGGACTTTTGAAAGGCCTCCGAAGAGTCACACCGATACACCCTAGAATGAAAGTCAATGTAGTAATTATCCTACCCAAATTTATATGGTTGGGTTATTCGGGGTGATGATTATAAAACAGAAGGTGAAGTAGGAGAATACCAATGAGGAAAAGAGGATTTGATGAACATTATATCATCTCAGACATTATTAAAGAAGAAACAAAGGGTACCAAGGAAAGTATAGCGAATCTGAACGATGAAATTGACTTAAAACATGAGAAATCTGAATCAGGTGCAAATATGAAAATATGACCAAAAATAAAAATTTATCTGTTATCTCTCTCAAAAGAAAAATACTGTAGTTGGACACTTTGCTAGGGAACTATGACTAGTTAGTGTGGTTGGAATAATAACCTCCAGAGAAAATAACAAAACACCAAGGAAGTAGCTTTACGACACCGAGGGTTGAAATGATGTACATTAAAAAATAAAAACTTGCGCCAAGAACTTCTGAAGTTGAGATAAGGAATCAAGCTAAGATTATAATTTTAGAAGTTACACTTGCATCCTAGGCTTTCTTTTTGTGGTTCTGTTCACGTCAGTCGTAGTAAAAACAAGAAGGCCAGGGATTTTTTGCCTAACTTCATACCTTTTTGTTTTCACTGCTATTGAACTGATCAGAACGACAGATAGAACACATAGGATGCAAGTTAAAATTCAAAAAATGACGCCTTGGCTTGATTCCTTATTTTAACTATAGAACTTCTTGGCGCAAGTTTTCTTTCTTTACTGTACATCATTTCAACCCTTGGTGCCTGCAAAGTTGCTTACTTGGTATTTTGTTATTTTCTCTGGAGATAATTACTTCGACTATGCTAACTAGTCGTAGTTCCCTAGCAAAGTGTCCAACTGTAGTATTTTTCTTTGAGAGAGAAAACTGACTAATTTTCATTTTTGGTTACACCTTTATATTTGCACTTGATTCAGATTTCTCATGTTTTAAGTCAATTTCATTGGCCAGATTTGCTAGAATTTCCTTGTTTGCTACCTTATGTTTCCTCTTCAATTAGGTCTCAAATAATATAGTCTTTCATCAACACCCCTTTCCCTCACAGGTATTCTCTTACGGCTCCTTCTAGTGTACAATCATTTTCTCAAATAACCCATCCATATATATTTGGGCTAGGGGAATTTCTATTGGTTTTTTATTTTTTTTGTTGCAGAGGGAGGTTTCGAAGGCCTTCTGAAAGTCCAGTGCACCCTTAAAGTCTTTCCAATTGCTATTGGATCTCTGCAATGCCACCAAATATTGATAACTTCCCAAAATTAACATGTATAAACATTAGGAATAACCTTCATTGAATCGTAACAGGGTATGAATACCATCTTCGTGGTCTCTCAACCTTATCAATTCGAATCAATCAAACTTTAACTGTACAATGCAGGATCTTGTTGGAATGATCAATGCCTAATCGGTTAAAAACTACATTTATAAAATCATTGTACTTTATGTGTATTGTCACGATAACCTTCTCAGTAATACATAACTCCCACACATGAAAGTGGATCCATCCATCTATACACACCTTATTCTTTCTACCCCATCTATGGCTTAATTTGAATAAATAGAGGACTAACTTGTTATAACAGATGACACATCTATTAAAATTATCAAACAATTATAGACATCTGTTATAATAGATGATTAATGTGTTACAACAGATGACTTATCTATTGGAATTAATCTTACAGATATATAATTTTGTTGCAATAGATTGCCAATATGTTGTAAATTATCAAATAGATAGAATATATTTTACAACATATTACCCTTCTTTTGGATTTATTTTAAAGCAATTTACTTTCCAAAATAAAATAAATATAAAATATTGTATTTGAATCTATTTTCTAATAAGGATAAATATGTGAACAGTTGAGGGTTTTTGACTAACCCATTCAAATTAAATTCTCTATAAATAGGTCCCTTCTTACTCCTTCATTCTACTCCACATCTAGATATGGATGATTCGGATTTGTATAAGGTGATCATACATGATTCCTTATGGGAACTTGAAAGGCAGATTCATGAACTCCGGTCGGAGTTGGGCGCCATGAGAGCAAGGCTGAGGAGGGTCTTAATGCTGTAAGGTGACAATTTGTCGGTTTGACAATAATAATAATAGTAATAATAGTAATAATAGTAATAATAGTAATAATAGTAATAACAGTAATAATAGTAATAATAGTAATAATAGTAATAATAATAATAATAATAGTAATAATAGTAATAATAATAATAATAGTAATAATAATAATAATAGTAATAATAATAATAATAGTAATAATAATAGTAATAATAGTAATAATAATAATAATAATAGTAATAATAATAATAGTAATAATAATAATAATAATAATAGTAATAATAATAATAGTAATAATAATAATAATAGTAATAATAATAGTAATAATAATAGTAATAATAATAATAGTAATAATAATAATAATAATAATAATAATAATAATAATAATAATAATAATAATAATAATAATAATAATAATAAAGAAGAAGAAGATTGAAAAGAAGAAGAAGGTAGTTAGGGAGTAACTGAATTTTACCAAAAATTACATATGTTCCTCACGCTTAGTCGGTGGTTATAAAGAATGCTCAGCTGATGGACTTGATTCACAATTAGGCCTCTTCTCATATGTGGACTCCATTGATCGACCCACTCCACTTGAAGCTGACTCACTTGCCCTTATTCACCATATAACTATAACATATTTCCATTTATCATCTTATCCCTTCACTTTTATAATTTCAACTAACTTTCATAATTCCACTGATCGGTCATTACAATCCCTACCCCTTCAAATAAAGACCTTGTTCCAAGGACTTTGTTAAGTAATAAACTCAGGAAATCGATGCTTGATGTACCCCAAATCTTCCCAAGTCGCATTATCAACACCCAGATTTGCCTACTCAATCAGCATCTTCACACCTACGCCATTATTAACCTAAACTATCTTCATACTTAGATAGTAACGGACTGAATCAACACATGCCCCATATCATTACACAACAGAGGCTGCGTCAAAGGGAAATAATAGATCCCATACAATGTTTTAACCAAGAAATGTGAAAGATCGTATACAACTGAGAACTCGATGAAAGCTCAAGGTGATAATCCATTTTACCCACATTCTATAACACCTTGTAAGGTCCAAAGTAACGCACACCGAGCTTCAAATTCTTTAGCACAACAATCAAAGATTGGCAATATGGTTGCAACTTGAGGAAAGGTAGATCTCTCACCTCTAATAATCTCTCAGTCCGAGTCTATTTGCACAAAATTTCAAATGCGCTTGGACTTGTGTTATGTTGTCACAAAGTGTCTGAATCAGATGTAGCCGTTGATAGACACTCACCCCAAAGGCAATGAAGTAGGTGTATATTCATACAGGGCTTAAAAAGGTGTGGTCTTTATAGAAGTATGATAATTAGTGTTGTACCATGGTTCTGCTAAGTATAGCTATTTCACATAAGTTTGGGATTATCAAAGACCATAGCTCGTAGGTACACCTCTATAGATAAATTTAGCCATTCAGTTTGTGCATTTGTCCGGGGATGGTAAGTTGTACTCATAGTGAGATTAGTCCCCAAGGACTTAAAAAGGTGTTGCCAAAATTGTTGGTGAAATAGGCATCTCTATTCAAAACAATAATTTTAGGAAGATTTTGTAACCTATACACCTTCTTCAAGATTAGATTAGCCATATCTTGAGAAGTAAAATTGTAACACCCTGGAAGTACCCCTTGGGTGTCACACGGTGCTTAAGACTACTAATAGCCCTAAGTTAACCCATGATAAGTGAACTAACATTTATAAAAACTAAAGGTAAAAAACTCCAAATCTTAACTTAAGTCTTTAACTTTAAAAACCTAACACAAATTCTTTGAACTTAAATATACACAGTCTGATAAGCCTCTTCTACTGACTAGAGAGCCACTGGGACAGGCCCCAGCTGACCTAAACATAAATGAAAATCAAATAGCTAAAGCATTTTTATCAATAAACAAGAATCTGATAAGCTGTTTCCTCAGACTATGAGGACTCACCAAAAGTCAGGATGTAGGTGATGATGCCCGTAGTCAATCGTGTTGATGGAAATAAGCACCAGAGCCTATAGCATAAAACAATGTAGCACATACAAAAATATGCGGGTCAATACCCAGGAATGTAGTAAGTATGTGGGGGTGAATGCATAAGTAAAATAATAACTGAATATATAAGTAAAATTTTAGATGATGCATGCTAAGCGTAAATGACTGACCTTGAGCTTGAATAAAATAAAAGACTGCAAGATCATAAAACATGAATAATAATGCATGTGAGTAAACTTAGTGAGCCATAATACTTAGTTTCTAAAGTCCTTATTTTTATTCTTTCTTATGGGAGATTCTTCTAACTAACATAAACCATGTGAGCTATCATGGATTCTAACGTCTTACCCATGTTAGGGAGTATTCTTCTACCCTTTCCATCGAAATAGAACCTTAACTTAAGTAATCATTGAACTTCATCCATAGTAGGAAAAAGCTTAACCTAAGGTGGCTCATAGTTTCCAGGAATTTAGGATACGCTCATCCGCATTCCTTTCTTGGTGCTAAATACTACTCTTAGAATATTAATATGCTCAAACTTTAAGAATTCCACCTTAAAATAGCATAATGGCTTATATACTAAAAATCATGTTGTAACACATATCAATGGAGCTTAAGAGCATAAAATTTTTATAAACTCTGTACTTGTACTTAGGACTTGGAATTCATGCTTTATTTCAAAGAAATTCATAATAAAACATTATGCTCAATAATCACCTTGAAATCTTTCTGTTAAGGCATGAAGGAGTTTTGATGATAGACATGAGAATAAAACAATTTGAAGAAGTTGGTCCATTCAAGTAAAATACTCTTGCTAGTGCAGGAGTCTAAATGATATGATTCTGTGTACAAGACAAGCATAGCTAACATAAATCACATCATAAGCTGAGTCAAACAAGGAGTCTTGAAGAAATAAAGTTGATCAAGTAGTCCAGCAAGGAGAGGATTTGAAGCAAAAGATTCCTATCGATTCTAGGAGGAGTGAGGCGACAACAAAAGGAAAAGAGTTAACTGATAGAGTTCTACTGGAGAATAAATTGTATACAAAAAAAACTCTATCAAAGGTTGGATTAAATACAACAAACGTGACACAAAGCCTGATACTCACTCAACCACTAAAAAGTCAATCAAGAATCATCACATCAGTTCATATACTTGAAGAAGAACCTAGTCTCTTACTTAGCAGGTCATAACCAGTGTAGTTATTAGGTTCTTGTATTGTGATGAGCTATTGATTCTAGTCTCAGTAATCTATAAACTGAGTTAGGAGTTGTTGTCTTCAACTATGGGAACTCGAAGACTTGGGAACATTTATCTTAGAAAGATTAGTGTTTTTGTAGTGATAGGAGTTAAAAGTTTTAATTCCTAGGTTACAAGAAGTCTTGTTGATTGTTGAGGCTCAAGTAATTTAGTGAAGTTGTGGGTTAAATCCTGTAGAGGTATAGGTCGTGGTTTTTTACACCTTTATTGAGCCGAGTGTTTTCCACATAAAAACACTGTGTTTAGTTTTACTTCTGTGAACCACGTTTACTTACCTGTTAAATATATGTAAACCCTAATTGCACTTAAAGCTTTCAATCACATGGTAGTGTCATGCTTCAAGACTATGGTTATTTGGGTATGAACCCTAATTCAAAACAAGTAAATTCAATCTTAAAATCATGATTTTTGTCCACGAGGATGGAAGACTATCCTTGTTCATAAACCCTACATACCTGAAATTTCTGGACTTGTGAATAGAGCTTGAACTTTAGGACTTGAAAGGTGGCTTGGTGAGAGAAACCTTAATCTTGATGTTCTTGAAGATGAGAGGAGTGCTGATGTTGTTAATTGATTAAAAGTGGAGGAAAATAACACTTCTTTAGGGTTATAGGTCGTGGGTTGGGAGTTAATAGAGAGGGAAAGACCAAAAGGCCCTTTAACTAAACTTCACAGAAATTGATCATCAGTCTTTATGAGTCAACGATACGACTCGTATGGTGAAGGTACAACTAGGCCTCCTGACTCATAAGCTTGGTAGGATCTAAGTAGTTATATAATGGTCAACATACGAGTCTAAACCTACGACTAGTAATATCTCCATATGACTTGTAGCCCCTCACTCGTAACTGTGACAGAATCTTAAGGAGCCTACACCGATAAACTCATGATTTCCTTCATACGACTCATTCCATACTTGACAACTTCTAGGATCAACACATAACTTGAAAAGAACTCTTATTACTTAACACTTACATGGGTAGGACTCACTATATACGACTCGTATGAAGTATGTACGACTCAAAGGATTGAGTCGTATGATAGCCAGTAGCTTCTAGACCTAGGTATTAGAAAAATAATGTTTAATTGCTACCTAAACCTTTATATAGTGAACTACCTATAATTCCATCCTTGGGTGTAAAACATTTTCCATCATGATTTTAAATTTCAGAAGCAATTTATTTATTTTTGAGTCACTGATAAACTCTAATTTTTTTCATTTCAGTTATGTAACTTTGTAACTGATTTTACAATTATCTGATATTTTTCTTCGTAGATTTTGTCCTAGTTTCTGTGATTGCCACGGTACAAGAAAGATCTCTAATATCAGTTTGTAAAATACTAATGAATTCAAGATCAAATTGTTTATAGATTACTAAATAGAAATGGAATTGGATAACGCAACATAGAGAAAATTGGAATTTCTTATTAACCAATGTGTAGAATTAGTATTACAATATTGATTCCTAAACAACTCCATTGAAGACCAGTAGAGAAGAGAAAAAGAATTATATTAGGGGAAAAAAGATGATTGAAGGAAGACGAAGAAAGGTAGTTAGGGAGTAACTGAATTTTACCAAAGATTGTACAATGTTCCTCGCTCTTAGTCGGTGGTTATACATACTACTCTACTGATGGGCTTGATTCTACAATTGGGCCTGAATTCACAATTGGACCGCTTCCTATATGTTGAATACAACGACCGGCCCACTCCTGAAGCTCGCACACGTGCCCGTATTACTACTCATAAGAGGGATAAAAAGACAATAGGTCGACATGTTTGCTTGTGCTGCCTGTTTCAACTGCTTCAATCGTGATTTTACTATATCACTTCTAATTAATTATAATTAGTTATTTACGTATTAGAAAATTAATATATTTAATAAAAAGGTAAAATAGATATTTCTGACATATTTGCTTCAGCTGCTTCAACCGTAATTTTACTATATCACCCCTAATTAATTATTCTAAGTTACCTAATATTAGAAAATTAATAATATTTGATAAAAAAAGATAAACTAGACATAAAGTGGTAAATTAACTTTTGTTGTTTTAAATTAACTTGACGTCTTATATAAGACCCACTTAAATTTTTCTATAAGTAATTTTTATAGTAATTTTGTTATATCACTTCAAATTAGTTATTATATGTCATTTAAGACATGTCTACTTTGCTGCTTCAATCGTAATTTTACTATATCACCCCTAATTAATTATTATGACCATCTAAATATCATGCCACTTAAATTAGAATAGTAGGAAAAGTATTATAAATCACAATAATTAAAAACTTAAAATATCTAAGAAAATTTAATTTGTTATATATTTCAAAAATATCATTGACTATCAATGCCACAAAAACTTAAAATATCTAAGAAAATTTAATTTGTTATATATTTTAAAAATATATAAAAAAATACTATAAATTACAATAATTAACAAGTTAAAAAATTTAAACGTCAACATCCTTCTTTGGCACAACTTCATTGGTCCTTTCCCCTGCCTCTATTTTTTCTTTCATTTAATTTATTTGTCTTATAATTTTTTAATTTGGTATATGTTTCAAAAGAATACATAAAAAATACTATAGGTCACAACAATTAACAACTTAAAATATTTAAAAGATATAAAATAATTGACTAATTCTGGAAATTATATAAGTGTCACTTAAATTGAAATAAAAGAAAAAGTATTATAAATAACAATAATTTGGCTAAGAGGATTCTTCAAGTTTACAATTAGCAAAATAACCAACTTTTATTTTATCATTTTAAAAACAAATGAAAAAATAACTTTAATAAAGAATTGAGCTACCATAACATATTAAAAACTATAAGAGCTATTTACAAATATACTTAAAACATAAAATCTCAATCCATTCTTTCGATTTCAAATAACTTTTTTCCCTTGTTCTAATTTTTTCTCCTCCATTCTTACTAAGAACTCATTTTTTCTTTAATTTTTTTCTTTTTGAAGCTTCATATTTTATTTCTAAATAATCTCTCCTTCCAAATTGTAAGTATTCTACTCTCCTCTAATTTTAGTCATATATATATATATATATATATATATATATATATATATATATATATATATATATATATATATATATATATTTGTGTGTATGTATATAGTTGGTCCGATAAAAAAAGACCGGCGATTAATCTGTCAGAGAAAATATATAATCTATATGTGATCGGTCAGACCAATCGGTCGAATTATAAAAGATAGATAATTAATCAATCAGAATGACCATTGAACTAAAAAAGATTGATGATTAACTTGTCAGACTAATTACTATAATTTGTCAGCTATTGAATAACATTGAAGACCGATGTATAACATCGGTCGAATCCGATAATCGATTTATCTATATATCGATCGGATCAATAATCAATCTATCTATATATTGATCAGATCGATTCGATCTCTCCATGAAAATCAAATCTTAGGTTAATTTGCAATTTTAAAAATATTTGGGTGGGAGTGGTCTTTTTTGAAAATTCTTGACCGTTGGTGATTTATGGACTGATTTGTAACTTTTAAAACTTATAATTAAATTCTAAATCACAAATAAATTAAAATATTCAAAAGTGAGTCATTTCATTAGAAAACTTGTAGTCTATTTCACTAAATAGTAGAATTGAAAAGGTCATTTTAAAAATAGTCTCCAAGTGCAAGTGTTTGACATATATTATTATATGTTAATTTTCCCATTTATTTTCCTTACTTTTCTTTTTAGTTTGGTTAAAATAGAAAGTTAAACTTGTAATTGTTTAATTCTAACATCTCACTTGATAAAGTTGTTGTCATGTCACCGAGAGATAATGAGTTTAAGTCATAAAAATAGTCTCTAAACTACAAACAATAGACCCTCGTGGTTTGAGGTTTCTCCCGATCCGATGCATAGCGGGGAGCTTTAATGTACTAGCTGCCCTTTCAATATCTCATATGACATTTTTAAGATTATAAGATTCAAATGGCAATTGGTGTATTTTACAATCTTAATTTTAATGATCATAGGATTTAATTTTTTTATTATTATTTTCTTAAACTCCGTGATCAGTTAGATTAAGACACAAAAATTGAATGGGATGGAGTAGTAGTTTTGGACTTATGCTTAAATTTGGTGTCGTCACTAAGACCATAATGTGAGTGTGGTAATGCTCTATCTTAAGTAATTTGGAGTTAACATTTGATAAATGATGATGTTGTAGTAGTATATATGGAATGTGAAATGCACGTTTATGTTATTATAATCATCCCTTAGATAATTGTTTGTTGATTTTAATAGAATATAGAAACATATTTGCAAATACAATAGTCTGCAAAAACTTTTCTTATGTTCTGTTCCCATATTTGTATCATCTAAACACTGCTTACTTTCATTTATCTTGGTCCTTGACTAATTAGTGTTGTTTCGGGTACACAATCTGTATGTTAGTTCTCTAAACTTCAACACAAGTTCAAAATTATATCAAGAACACCTATGAAGTTTTTAACACCTTCAATGTAAGTTCTTTAAGAACTATAAAATAAGTGTGTTATTTAAAGAAATAAGATGAAAACAGTTTAACCCAAGTCCTCTGAATTCATGGAGTGTCCTTAAGGAAATAATTCTCCTCAAGTACCCGAGGTTGCGGAATTTTCCTCCCAGGATAAAATGACCTCACAACCAGAATGTAGTGGTACCTTTAACTTTCTAGTTTTTATTATGCAAAATTTTCATACTACCTGAGGAAAAAAGTTCAGGTATTTATAGCCATTAATTGCCCCTTCGAAAAGAAAGCAATGGTTCATGGAAGGGTGCATCATTTTGGAACAATCATATCTGTTCATTTTGAAACAACATGTCTTTTCTGAATAGTCACATCCGACCGAACAATCAGCCCTTTTCCAAAATAGTTTGTCTTTTCCTCGAAGAGTTATGTCCCTCCATTTTTCATTCACATAATTGGACTCAGCAATCTCCCACATTAATAGGGAATGGCTACTTTATAAAATTTTTACGAACAAGTATGTAATCAGCAAGCAAAGACTGATTGCATCTGGATAAGTGGATTTCCCATTGAACTTTCCATAGTGAACATGCATCGGATGCACTCGGTCAATTGGTAGATTTGATATCTTTGAATCGTCGAGCTTTAATGTACACCTAGATAATATATGTCACACAACCAACCTTTTACCATTTATGGTTCTCACGGTTTTGTTCGTTTCAGCCATGAACACGTCCTGGTCTCATGAGAGCTGAGAGAATAGGCCTTTACTAACATTCTCTTTGAAGCGGCTTCCACTTTTCCCTCACATAGGTGGTTTTTAAACGTTCAATCCTATAGATTAAACTATTTGATTAAATTTACCAAACTTAGATAATCATTAAAAAACTTCACACCAATAGTCTTATTCTTTAACATCATGAGAATGTATTAGGTATATTGACAATGTTAAACCTTTTAGACACAACTTGGTTTGATCTCTTTGAACTTAGCTCTTGGAATCTCCAGTCTTCTAGGTAGAGTTACCGCCATGCTGACTTGTCCTAGGCCATAAACTGTAATACCCCGTAAAATCTTAAGCTTAACTTGGTCCGTTAAAGCTTGAAAAGAGGTCCCAAACTTAGAAATTTTAGCTAAGTGTTTATAGTTAGAATTTATTTAGCCTTCATAAGTTGGCGATCCTATTTTACGACCTTTATAACCTTAAAATATCAATACTTGGGTTGAATCATTATTAGGTGTGTCAGTAGGTCACTCAGGATGAGTTTTAGATTTTTTAGACCTCGTTTAAATTATATTCAGGTGACCAAAATAGTGGGTTGACATGATATCGATGCGTCGCACCATCCATCGTGTCGACAGATAATTTTTTTCCATCTTTTAGTGAAATTCTAGTGAGGCAACACAAAATCAATATAGTGCGTTGGTCATCACATTGATGCCATCGACGCGGTGTGTCGGTATCCACATCGCTGGGTACACTTTTCAGTCATTAAAAGCCTGCGTCCAGAGGGGTAATTGGGTTATGTTTCACCCATATTCAACCCCAAAAACACGAGATTAAATCATTTCTAGGACAAAAACACTCACTTTCTCTGAAGAACAAACACTAGGGCTTTGATTTCAAATTCAAACTTCAAGAACATGTCATCAATCTTCACAATGCATCAAGGTATGTTAGGTGTTCATCCAAGGGTTTCCTTTCATCCTTGGAGTTAAGAACCCCTTTTTAATTACAAGTTGGCTTCTTTTATGAAATTCATATTGAATGTGATTGTATTCATGATTATGATGTTAGTTGGGTTTAGAATCCATAATCAATTACAATTTTCATGAGAAATAAATAGCATGTGTGTGTTGCTATATGGTTTCATGTTAAAAACCCTTAGATTTGTGAGTTGGAACTTTGATCATGATGCTTGCATGTTGTAGTATAGCCATGTGTATAAATTATGCTCCCTAAGTGTTTGATGAATTGTTCATGTGAGTTGAGTAATGAAATCATATCATGTTAGCATGTATGTAAGTCCATGTCATGCAAGTGTTTGCTAAAATGCCTCAATGAATGAATGGTGACAAAGTGACTAGTTATCCTATTTTCAAGATTGTGCTATGTGTTACAATTTTTTCTATCGAGTCATGGGGGTATCTAATACCCGACAATATAGTTATTTACCTAGATGTATAGTAGTTTCAGAATAGTCTCAGTGATGTCTTGTACAGTAGAATTTAGTCAGTTACCGAACTTAGTGTATTTAGTCGGTTAACAAAATTTTACATACTCAGTCAGTTAATAGCACTCAGTGAACTCAGTCCAGTTCAGATAGACAGCATGATTAGTAATAGTTCAGTCAAGCCTAGTACAGTCTAGAAATCAGTTCAGTGTCTATTTAGTTGGGAGTAAGAATCATCACCGAGTGAACCCAGGGATGAGGGCATTTTTTTCAGTAAAGGGTTTGACCCTTAGTAGCAGTCCCTGCATTACAGAACTATGTAGCCAGTGTAGGTTGAGATGTCTTTCTACCAGTATAGGGTTGATACATCTCATATGAGGTTTCCTACCAGTGAAGGTTGATGAAAGGGCTTCCTATTAGAGAGTGTTAACTCATAGCCATCTCCTTAATCTACATTGTGGTCCTACACTCCTTGACCACACTATTAAATATGCCCAACATGAACTAACTCATCTTATACCTGCTATCAACTACCATATGAGGAGTATACCTGGAAAACTGAGTAAACTTGAGGAAATATTCCTTCACACTCATGTTGCCCTGCCTCACATTGATAAACTCTAACACCTTAGCCTCTCTCAACTCCAACAGAAAGAACCTACCTAAGAAAGCAGTAGCAAACTCTTTCTATTCTATAGGTGTTATATCTACGCCTCTCTCTACCTTTTACTATTTAAACCATGTATGAGCTACATCTTGCAACTGATAGGCAGCTAACTCAGCACTCTCACTAGAAGTTACCCCAATAATGTCTATTACCTTTTGTACCATGTCAAGGAATTCCTGTGGGTCCTTCTCAAACCTAGATGCTAAAATAAAGGAGGATTTATTTGGGAGAAGTCCCAAATTCTAGTTGCAGTAGTATTATCCACTGGGTTGGCATGAACAACAACTGGCCAAATATTTTGAGCTACCACAGAATGGGATAGGGTGCTGAATGCAGCTTTGAATTTTGAGTGAGAAATGTGTTCATTTAGTTAGATCTTCTTGAATGGGCGGAGGTGCCGGCTGGTTTCCAATTCTTCTTCTATTTAGTCTTGCTGGGAGACATGTTCTGTAAATGGGAGGGAAAGTTGATTTAGACATAGAGTTTAACTTGAGCTCATTCTCACTATCACGATATGAATACTGAAAGAAAAGGAACTTTTCTTAAAAATCCTTATAGCCTCTTGTTCATAAGTGTGGCATGCTAAACACCCATGCACAAGACTCTACCTGACGCAACTTTCAAACTTCCTAGGATACTTTACAAGCTTAGGCTCTGATACCATGTTTGTAATGCCTCGAGACTATACCTTGGGTGTCACACGGTGTTTACGACCCCAAAGGACCACAAGCTAACCCATGTATGGTACCTGCTATGGGCACTGAATAATATTCATGAAACATATGCGGAAGTAAGACTAATAAGTCCAAAAGGTTCATAATACTGAATCAAAACTAAATATATCTATAGAATAACTGCTAATTGATGATGTCTGAAAAACCTTTAAACATCTGAGATAAAAAATTTGATGGGACAGGACCAAACTAACTCACAACTGCTATCTGAAATAATTGAAATACTGAAATAATATAATGGCTAAATAAATATAGCGTCCCCGATGGATGAGGACTCACTACTGTAGCTGGGACTAATAGACTAATCTGGCTTAGTATGGTTAGGAACCCAAGCATTCAAACCTATGATATGATAAATCATAGTGCAGAGAGAGAGAGTATGCATTAGTACTTTGAATGTACTGGTATGCTAGGTGAGGTTAGGCTGACATGTATGGATTCATATGCATGAGATTATAACTAACTAAATGTACATCATAAAGTAACTGGGTGAGAGTGCATACAAAACTACAACTACTGAACATACTGAACATGCAATACTGCACATATAGGTATACACTGTGTATCTGAGATTCTACTAAATTTGAGTGTTGAATTCTGATGGCAGAGTAACTAATAACTGATAGCCATGGTCCTGTAGAATTGACTGAGTTCTTTACTAATTACTGAGACTGAAACTGTAACTATGGGAGTGTTAATCTAACTAACATACCCCGATTATTAATTGATATGGGGTTCAACCTATGACCCCAGTTGGAAGGGTGTTAGCACTTTGCCACAGGATACTAACAATGTTGTTTCAACCCTAATCTGGCAGGAAATCTCATGAAATATATATATGATTGTGTCAACCCTAGTCTGGCAGGAGGATGACTTACCCTATGCTGGCTATACAGTTTTGTAACTCAGGGATTGCTACTAAGGGTCAAACCTTATACTGATAGTATCCCTAGGTTCGCTCGATGCTAAATCCTACTCCCAATTGAACTGACACAGATCACTAGACTGTACTAAGGTTGACTGAACTCACGCTGATTCTATTAACTGTCTGAATATGATTGTTCGGGATACTACAAAATCATTCTACGTCGATTAAAACTAAGTAAGCAGCTAAATTGTAGGTATACAATACCCTCAGGACTCGATAGCATAAATAAAGGAACCATATCACAAGTTTAAAGCATTACAATTAGGATATCGTGCACAAATCATTCACATAGGCATTTTGTCAAACACTTGGGGAGCATGACTCTTGAACATGAGGAAAATAACATGAGATTATCATGATTACAACATTTAATTTACAATTCATTGATTATGACATGAAGAGTACATGAATCAACACACATACTAGTTTATTTACTTGAAATTCATAATCTTCTTGCTCTAAAACCCATAAAACCAACACATGCATGAACACAATTCAATTTAAGAATATAAATCAGAATTTAAATCTCACAAAAAGGTTTCTTAAACTCCAAGGGTGGAAGGAAACCCAAGGATGATCACCAAACATACCTGAGTAGTGGAATTCTTTAAGCTTCTTGGAATTTTTCTTATGAATTAATCTTGAATATTGAAGGCTAGGGTTTTCTATTTGAGAGAGAATGTTCTTGATTTGAAGGAATTTGAATAGAATAATGACTAATTAGGCTATTAGAACTTTAATCTCATGTTTTGGATTGATTAGGGTCATGAAAAAGATCTAACTTCCCCTGGAAAGATTAAATTTTTGTCACTAAAAATTCCAATTTTGTCCAACACATCAACGTAGTGTCATCGCGGTGAGCCACTGGATTTTTGACTACGTGTGTATTCCATGGACAAGTGTAAAAATGCACTTTAACGAGACATGGTGGGATCGAGTTGCTTCTCTGGAAATTAACGAGTACAAACTGGCACTTCTCCGCAATGTGATGCTTATCGTGGTGCTTAACTGTAAAATGCAAATTGGGAACTGAAACTTCACTGCAATGTGGTACTATTGCATTGATTCACTGGAAACTGACGATTTCCATTCCTGGGGTCACCGTGATGCGGTTTTGCTCGTATTAAGCTATTGATTTCACTAAAAGTGCCATAACTTCTCACCAGAGTATCAAATTTGGAAGAATTTGGTATCATTGGAAAGCTTATTCAATTTCCTACAGTTTGGTGGGTCTTAAGCTAGAAAATTCTATGTAGAGCAAAAGTTATGCTCATTTGAAGTTGACTAGAGAAATTGTACGTCTTTGGCATGGCTTTATCCTTGAGATCTTGTAACAACTTCATGGATCTGTAGCCACGTCTAGAAATTTCCAATAGCCCATCTATTTTTCCTTGCATTTGTTGGTTTTAGAGGGTGGCAGCTTGGACAATGCCTTGCCTTTATTTGATGGTGGTGGTTTGGTTGTCCTTCTTGCCTTGGACTTTTTGCGTGATATTTCCTTGATGAGAGGTTATTTTGGACGATCACATCTCAAGCTTGTCACTATGGAAAACTTTTTTATGCCAAAACAAACTGGCATGCCACAATAATAAATCTAGATTTCATTGATTTTTTTGCCTCCTCCTTCAAATGTTTATCATCCCCCATGTAATTGATCCTGCACTTGGGAAGACCATATATTATGCGCATTTGGAAACGGGCATTGTTGTCCTCAGGCAGCTTAAGAAAGCATCCAAAGCAGTTCCTCTTAAAAAATCCTCTAGATTTTTTTTCTTTAGTATCCCTAAATTCATCAAAAGGTTTCCCCAACTGAGATTTAACTACAAAACACCAGTTAGTTCTGCCGGGCCATCTATCAACATCTCAACTTAAAACTTGTCATTACTAATAGTTTTGATAGGATCATGCTGAGATTTGGATCTTAAATCACACCCCATTGGTGATGCATTATCATCATGTTGATTATCATTATTTTTCTCAATTTCTACTTCCTCCGCTTCTTGTTTATCTTCTTCTTCTCCCTCCTCACTTTTATTTTCCTCACCATCCTTTACATACCCTTCTCCACCTCCCTCAACATTGTTTTCATAACTTTTCTCAGCTTTACTTTTTCCTGACTAAGATTCTTCAAAAAGTTCCTCCGAATCCATCTGTACTCTAGCCTTTTTTGTTATGTGGTCAAAAGTGGATCCACTTTAAGTTTCTTTTCTTTTGGGAGACATCATTTAACTACAAACAACAGAAAACAATGCATTACATTTGACATCTTCATAATTTAAAAAAAAGGTCAGGCAAATTTCAATAAAATTTTATATGCCACATTACAAAAAAAAATTCCAACAGATAACTAATCAGTTGGAACAAATGAATCATCTATTATGACAAATTCATAAGTTGTTGCAATAGATGAACTTTCAGATGGATGAGATCAAAATAGTCTTGCAACTGGTTTGTCTTATGCCAATAGCTGAAACATTTGTTGCAACGGATGGGGAATATGTTTAAAGGCTTATGTTAATATCTCCTAATAAATGTTCCACCTATTTCAACAGATGGATCAACAAAAACACTACCAACACCGCCGCCAACACCACCACTAATTCAACCAATGCCACTAATATCAACACCACCATCAAGACCACCAAGACCACCAACACCACCAATAAAAAGACCACCACCACCAAGACCACCAACTCCACTACCAATACCAATATCACCACTAACACCACTAATTCTAACATCATAACAACCAACATCACCAATACCACTACCAACACCAATACCAACATCACCACCAATACCATGAAAAACATCACCAAAATCAACACCAACACCAATACCACCAACACTACCAACAAGACCTCCAATACCAATATCACCATCAATGCCAACACCACCACCACCACCACCACCAATACCACCCACACCAATACCAACACCACCAATACAAGAACCTACACCAACACCACTACCATGACCACAAACACCATCCAACAATACCACGATAGTCAATGAAATACTCTAACAAAACCTAGGGTTTTCTCATGTTCTTCCAATAATTTTATCATCAAAACTCAAAATTATTAACCCATTCTCAAAGATAATACAACTAAAAATCTTTTTTTTAAGCATTAACTAAAAAGCCCTAATTTTTAGAAAGAAAACAAATGTATAACTTTTCTCAAACTCTGTTACCTACGAAGACATAGAAAACGACAGGTACAAGAAAGAATAAAGTTGAAAATAACAACTATGTATTCAAAAATGGAAAGAAAATTGATCTGTTGTGAAGGGTTGAGCAATATGTTGAGTAGTATGTATTTGTATTATTGAAAGAGAAAGAAAAAAGCGAGAACTCAATATTTGAAATAATGAAGCATTTTTGATAAAAATGGATAATTTGTATTTTAGAAAAGAATGAAAATTTTTGAAAATGTTAATTTGGTCTGAATTGATCCTAATTAATATTTTAAAAGAGATCAATTTTAACCGTTTCATCATAATAAATTATATTAAGCTCAATTATAACATTGATGAATTTATTAGATCAATAATAAGCTAAATCAATTTAGGTATCTCAAATAATGAGTTAATATGAATCGTTTCAATCTAGATTGATCGGTTGACGGCTTGGTTCAGGAGAAACTCAATACCAATATCATGCAACAGTACCGACTCAATTAAAACTGTAGTTGACCCTATGAACTCATCCATAATTCTAGATAAATTAATTAGGTGTCTCAAATAATGAGTTAATATAAATTGTTTCAACTTAGATTGATCGGCTGATGGCTCAGGTTAGGAGGAACCCAATACTAACATTATGCCACTACAATGACTCAATTGAAACTATAGCTAACCCTATGAAATCATCCATAATTATAGCTAAATCAAATTAGGTATCTCAAATAATGAGTTAATATAAATCGTTTCAACTCAGATTGATTGGTTGACAACTCAGTCCAGAAGAAAGGCGATACCAACATCATGCAACTGCACCGACTTAATTGAAACTGTAGTTGACCGTATGAAATCAACCATAATTCTAGATAAATTAATTTAGGTATCTTAAATAATGATTTAATATGAATTGTTTGAACTCAGATTGATCGGTTGATGGCTCGAATCAGGAGAAATACAATACCAACATCATTCAACCGCAGTGACTCAATTAAAATTATAATTGACCCTATGAACTCATCCATAATTCTAGCTTAATCAATTTAGGTATCTCAAATAATGAGTTCATATGAATTATTTCAACTCAAATTGATCGGTTGATGACTCAGGTCAGGAGGAATGTAGTACCAACATCATGCAGCTGCAGTGACTCAATTGAAACTGTAGTTGACCCTGTGAACTCATTAATAATTCTAGCTAAATCAATTGAAATTGTAGTTGGACCTATGAACTCAGTTGAAATTTTATTAAAACAGATGTTCAACCTGTTGTAACAGATGGCTTATATGTTGTAAATTATCAAATCAATGTTGCCATCTATTGCGATAGATGACTGAGCTGTTAGAAATTGTCAAATAGATATTGACATTTTGTTGCAATAGATGACTTATTTATTTTAATTTTTTAATTTTAAATTAATTTTCTGTCTAAAATAAAAAAGATAAAATACCAAGGCGGTAAAAAAATATTTCTTGGATAACTCAAAAGTCACCTCCTTAAGTTGGCTTATCTTATATTTCAATGTCATTGTCTCGTGCCCCTCAAAGTTATTAATGAATATGTAAATCTATCTCTAGAATTATCTCTCCTTCAGCCATAAATTAATTCATCTTTCTTCTTTTTCTTTCTCTTCTCTTTTGGGTAATCATAGTCATCTACTTTTTTCTCTCTTTTCTCATCCCGTTCATATGATGATCCTTTTGGATCTCAACCAATCTATATCTTTTCTCAACTGAAATTGATGTTTTGATCCCTTTGCTTTTGACATTGCAAGTATGGTTACTATTACTTTTTTCTTCTCATCTTTTTCTTTGCACGTTAGTTAAATTAGTTATTTACATCTATGGTTTTAATTTATTTACCCATTACCCATATCCTATTTATAGAGAAAATTAAAAGAAAGCTGACTTTTAAGCCATGAATGAATGAACCATTGTTCTTATTAAAATAATCAAAAAAGTAATCTATAAGAAGAACATAAAAAGCCTTGTTGGCAGTATCATTTTTGTATATGTATTTTTTTTGTTTCTTCGTTGTTAATGCTGGTGTTGGTATTGTTGGAACATGTGGTGTTGGTATTGTTGATGGTGTTGGCGTTGTTGATGGTGTTGGAATATATAATGTTGTTTCTTTTTTATTTATGCTATTCTTGATGTTGTTGTAAGTGTTGGTGGCTTTATAACATAGTCCCCAACTATTGTAACTGATGAATCAACTATTGGAATAGACGGAGCAACTGTTGGAATAAATCAAGCTAGTAGCAATGCTGGTTTGATTTATTCCAATAGATGACTCATCCATTGCAACATATCAACCATATGTTGCCATAGATGCATCGACTGTTGCAACAGATTACTCATCTACTGAACAGATGAAGAATCTGTTGCAACAGATGGGTCAACTGTTGGAACCCTTTTTGTATTCATTCAATTTTGTGTTATCCTTTTTTAAAATCATGTATACATCAATTTTAATGTTCCTTTTGTTCTTTTATTGTTTGACATCATTTTTTAATCTTATTTGCAGATAAAAGAAGTGAAAGCAGATCAACTTTTGCCTAACCAACATAAAAGGTTAGAGTAAAGATTGGTTCGGAGGAATAAGATGTTTGCAGATAGAACTACTTCATATGTAGGAGGTATGTATTACTACATATGTTATCATGAAAACACACATAAAGTACACCAATTTTGTGAATGAGGATTTTTATCGATTATCCATTGATAATTCAAATAAGATATCTGCAATTTTATAGTTAAGTTTAATAGGTCCGAACTAATAAGGCTAATAAGAGACTTTGTAGGTGATGTCGATATCCTATTAAAGTTTAATGATGGTTTTACAAATGTTTATATGTCAAGTTTGGTGAAGGGATCAAGTTTTGGTCGCACTGTAAAAAGATTCAATTGGACTGATTTTAAGGGTTCAATGGACTTTTGAAAGGCCTCTGAAGAGTCACACTAATGCACCCAAGAACGAAAATCAATATAGTAATTATCCTACCCAAATTTATATAGTTAGGTTGCTCGAGGTGATGATTATAAAATAGAAGGTGCAGTAGGATAATACATATGAGGGAAAGGGGATTTGATGAACATTATATCATCTCAGACCTTATTAAAGAAGAAACACAGGGTACCAAGGAAAGTGTAGTGAATCTGGACGATGAAATTGACTTAAAACATGAGAACTAAATCAGGTGCAAATATGAAAGTGTAACCAAAAATATAAATCCATCAGTCGTCTCTCTCAAAAGAAAAAAACTGTAGTTAAACACTTCACTACGGAACTATGACTAGTTAGCGTGGTCGGAATAATCACCTCCAGAGAATATAATAAAACAAAAAGGAATTAGCTTTGCGGAACCTAGGGTTGAAATAATGTATAGTAAAAAATGAAAACTTGGGCCAAGAACTTCTAAAGTTGAGATAAAGAATCAAGCCAAGACGATAATTTTAGAAGTTACACTTGAATCCTAGGCCTTCAATTTGTGGTTCTGTTCACGCTAGTCGTAGTAAAAACAAGAAGGCTTGGGATTTTTTTTCCTAACTTTGTACCTTTTTATTTTCACTGCTATTGACTTGATTAGAACAACAAATAGAACACATGTGATGCAACTTAAAATTTAAAAAATTGCCGCCTTGGCTTGATTCCTTATTTTAATTTTAGAACTTCTTGGTGAAAGTTTTCTTTCTTTACTGTACATCATTTCAACCCTCAGTGCCTGCAAAGTTGCTTCCTTGGTATTTTTTTATTTTCTCTATAGATGATTATTCCGACCATGCTACCTAGTCGTAGTTCCCTAGAAAAGTGTCCAACTGCAGTATTTTTCTTTGAGAGAGACAACTGATGGATTTTCATTTTTGGTTACACCTTCATATTTGCACTTGATTCAAATTTCTCATGTTTTAAGTCAATTTCATTTGCCTGATTTGCTAGAATTTCCTTGTTTTCTACCTTATGTTTCCTCTTTAATTAGGTCTCAAATGATATAGTCTTTCTTCAACACCCTTTTTCCTCATAGGTATTCTCTTACGACTCCTTCTGGAATATAATTATTTTCTCGAATAATCCATTCATATAAATTTGGGCAAGGGGAATTCTATTGGTTTTACGTTCCTATTTGCTATAGAGGGAGGCTTCGAAGGCCTTCTGAAAGTCCAGTGCACCCTTAAAGTTTGTCCAATCACTATTGTATCTCTACAATGCCACCAAATATTAATAACTTCCCAAAACTTAACATGCATAAAAATGAGCAACAACTTTTATTGAATCGTAACTGGGTATCGACACTATTTTCGTGGTCCCTTGACCTTATCAATTCGAATCAATCAAACTTTAACTATACAATACAGGATCTTATTTGAATGATTAGTGCCTAATCGGTTAAAAACTACATTCATAAAATCATTGTAATTTATGTGTATTGTCACAATAACCTTATCAGTAATACCTAAATCCCACACGTGAAAATGAATCTATTCATCTACCTATATCTTTTTCTTCCTACCCCACATATGGCTTAATTTGAATAAGCAGATAACTAACCTGTTGCAACAGATAACACATCTGTTAAAGTTATCAAACAATTATAGATATCTGTTACAATAGATGATCAATCTGTTGCAACAGATGACTTATCTGTTGGAATTAATCTTATAGATATATACTTTTGTTGCAATAAATTGCTAATATATTGTAAATTATCCAACTGATAGAATATATTTTACAACATATTACCCATCTGTTGGATTTATTTTAAAGCAATTTTCTTTCCAAAATAAAATAAATATAAATTATTATATTTAAATCTGTTTTCTAATAAAGATAAATATATGAACAGTCGTGTCTTTTTTACTAACCCATTCAAATTCAAACCTCTATAAATAGGTCCCTTCTTACGGCTTCAATCTATTTTACTTCTAGATATGGATGTAAAAGGTGATCATACGTGACTCCTTGCGGGAACTTGAAAGGCATATTCATGAACTCCAACAAGAATTGGGCACCATGAGAGCAAGGCTGAGGAGGGCCCTACTGCTACCGAATGACAATTGGTTAATTTGACAATAATAATAATAATGGTAGTGATGATGATGATAATGATAATAATAATTAGGTTATGTTTTTTCTTTTTGCCTATGTATTTTGTTAATTATATTGGATCTACCTAAGGGACGAACCTAATGTATTTTTTTGGTGTTGTATATTTTTATATAATAGATTCAAAAATCTATGTATGTTTAGCCGAATTTGGCTTTTTAATTCTTATTTATTTGTTATTCTATCTATTCTTTATTCTCAACATGTCGACGGTTAGAGGTAAAGATTGAGCGTTTGTTGCAACGGATGGACCATATATTACAAAAGAAGGTTAATCTATTGCGACAGATGGACCATATATTGCAACAAATGGTTAATCTATTCTGATAGATGGACAATATATTACAACAGAGTGCTAATCTGTTGTGACAGATCGACCATATGTTGCAACAAAAAATGGTTATATTATTGAAAAATATAAAAGACATAACTTTTCACAATAACCAAAAAGGCATCAGTCATATTTAATTATGACTTTCACAATAATTGAAATGTCACTAGTTAGATTTAATAAAGGAGGTGAGCAATCATGACTTTTTACCTACCACGTTCAGATTCAATCCTCTGTAAATAGGTCCCTTCATACTCGTTAATTTTACTCCACTTTATTTATTTCTTGCATTTTGTCTTTCATATTACATCTTTAACCACTTCTCTTCAAAGACCAGATTCCTTTCTAATTTAGGTAAGTTTTTTTTCTGTGTAACACTACCATTTGGTAGTATACATTGTATTATATTCGAACTTCTTTCTTTTTTTTGTGCTTACATTTTTTGTCAATTCATACGTACTCTAGATATTGTTGATCCTTTTTTGGACATTGCTATTCTGCATGACACCATGTCATAACTTTAGAGGCAGGTTAAAGAAGCCCAACGGGAGTTGGCTGCCATGAGAGCAAGGATGCTCCAAGAGATTCGCAGGCTGGGGAGTACCCTACTGCTGCTGGTTGATCATTGGCTGGTTATGAATGGTAATAATAATAATAATGGTAAAAATAATAATAATGATGATGATGGTGATAATGAAAATAATAATTCGGTGATATTTTTTCTTTTAGATTATATATTTTTATTTTTTTATATCGGATCTACCTACCTAATGTATTTTGTTTTTGTTTGATGAAAAATTTATGTTTGGTCGAGTTTGACTTTTTAATTCTTATTTAATTTTCATTCTGTTTTTTTTCTTCTCAACAAACATATCGACGGTTGGACTTAAGGAACAATTTTAAATCCATTAGCAAGCAAGAGTTTTGAGTTCTTTCAACAGATGGACCATCCATTTAAATAGATTTGTCATTTGTTGGGTTTGTGACATAAACTATATTGATTTGCTCCAAGAAATTATCCATCTATTGCAATAGATTGGTCATATATTAGAGGAACACATTCCAGTTTGATGAATTGTATTGTGTTCTTCCAACAAATATCCATCTGTTGCAACAGATAGGTAGTCTGCTGAAAATAATTTGGTGGTATGTTGTATTTAGTTGTTGTTTTAACTCTTTTTATTGATGCACAAGTTAATAAAAAAGATATTTTATATAATAAATAATAATATTTATGTTCAAAAAAATGAGTTAAAAATATCAAAGTTCATACAAACAACAACACAAGTTTTGGTATTACATCTTGTGGTACCAAATAAAGACATTTGTTATTGATCTCTCCATTAGTGGTACCTAAATAAAAACATTTGTTAAAAAATTTAATATTGACATCATAATAAAATTAATAGTGATTTTATCATGCCTTATCATGAACCTCAACAGATGAATAATCTGTTGCAATTGGTGAATAATATATTGTAACAAGTTAGTTATATATTACAACAGATGAATCACCTGTTGGTAATTCATGTTACAATACTATAAAACATGAAGTTGATTCCAACAGATGAGTCATCTATTGGAAAAGTTGACTCCTATATTACAACAGATTATACATCTGTTGCAACAGATGAGCCATTGTTGGCATGTACTACAAAACCTTTAAAGCTGATTCCAACAAATAAGTGACATATTGCAATAGATAAATAACCTGTTGCAATAGATAAATAACTTATTGTAATAGATTAGTTACAGGTTGCAATAGACGGTTCGTCTGTTGGAATCGAGTTCAGAATCTATTGAAACAGGTACATAATCTGTTTCAACAAATGACTCTTCTGTTGCAACAGATAACTCGTCTATTGCAACAGACGATCCATCTATTCGATTTATGTTAAAGCTCTATAGAACCATAAAAATGAATTCAATATATGAGTCTTCCATTGCGATAGATGACTCATCTGTTGCGACAGATGAATACTTTGTTGGGTTCATGTTTATGGTTCTATCGATTATTTTAAAACAATAGTAATAGTGTATCCAAATGAGAAATTCAGCTGAAAATCATAATTTTACTTACTAACGCCGCCTATGAAGTAATGTCAACTTGATGTACGAAACTAAATTTGACCTAAAAAATTTGTCAAGTAGCAGCAGTAGCGGTAACAACAGCAACAATGGTAAATAAAAAGAAGAAGATGGTGATAATGAAGAAGAAGATGATGATAATGAAGCACAACATGATGAATAAAGCAGCAACAACAATGAACAATAAAAATGGCGAAGAGAGAGAAAAGAACAATAAGGAAAAGAGAGAGAAAATACACATTTTTATTCAATCCATTTCTAGTTATATTAAGTCAACATTTGGATTAAAGTGTAAATTAAAAAACTTGTGGGATATTATCAAACTTTTTTAACTTTCTTAATCACTAATAAAATAATTGTCACCTACACTCAATTATTAAAACTTGACTTTTTTAACTTTCTTAATCACTAATAAAATAATTGTCACCTACACTCAATTATTAAAACTTGAGTCACCTACACCTCATTTTTAAGCTCTTTTGTCACTTTTAACTAAATTGCCCCAGTTACCCTACTGATAAAGATTATTAAAGGTAAATTAAAAATCAGTTGTTTGGTTGTATGCTCCCTTTTTATAGCACATTTTTATGTAGAGAGAATTATAATTCTCTTTAGGCTCCTCTTTATTATCAATTATATAAGAGTTTATTCCTTTAATTTTTTTTAAAATTATATTTATTCAAATCTATATTTTAATCAGTTAGTTTTTTAAATTTAAATTTAAATAAAATCTGAGTTTTAACTTCTTAACTTTTTATATATATACTTCTACATGATAAATAATCCGAAGCTTTCATCTATTTTTTTAAAAAAATTTATTCTTAATTATTCTTGTCTTGAGCCGGGGGTCTATCGGAAACAACCTTTCTACTTCTTTAGAGGTAGAGGTATGGACTGCGTACATCTTACCCTCCCCAGACCCCACCAGGTGGGAATACACTGGGTTTGTTGTTGTTGTTGTTATTCTTAATTATTCTCTTTATTCATGAATTTATTTACTAGATTTTTCATATTCTTAATTTTTTAGAACTTTTCTTACTTTAATATTTTTATTTTTATATGCAGATGAGTGATGGTATATTACAAGCTAATCTATTTTTCTATCATATCTAGTCCTGAATTCGAGTAGGTTATGTTTTCCATGATTATTTTGTTTGTCTGATTTTTGATAAAAATAAATACATTCCATTACGCAAATAAAGATAAATCACTTTTAATTAAGAAGTAAAATTGATTCTTTTTTGTAACTATTTTTGTATTATTATTTTATTAAAATAAATGTTCATATTTATTTTATATTTTTTTTAAAAAAAATTATGATCATTTATTTATTTAATCTGAAGTTTCAAAATTTTTTGTATACTTAAGGACTGACAATAAAATGGACTAAGCTCAAACCACCTAATGAAATGTAGCTACTATCGACGAAAAATTTTAATAGGAGATTACTTATCACTTATATTTTATTATTTCTTATATATTTCAAGAATATTTTCAGCCTTATCATATCCTCACTAAAATTCGACATCAAAAAGCATTTTGACGATAAAGTTTTGATCGAGAATAAGCCAAACCGATAAAAAATGGTTTATAGAGTTAATAAATTTTGTTTGTTATGTATGCCGATGCAATATCACTCAATAACTCCTTTCATAATCTTAAATTCTTTTTAAATTAAAGATTGTCATTTTTATAAATTCGAATCGTAGGATAAATTTTTAAATTGTCTGTGGTTAATATTTTGAACTTTGATATAAAAAAAGAGAACAATATATATACATGTTGAATTAAAACATTTTTAACAATAATCAGAAATGGTAGAAAATCTTTATTATTTATTGCTAGACAAAGCTCGTGTCTCGAGCCGGGGGTCTATCGGAAACAGCCTTTCTACTTCTTTAGAGGTAGAGGTATGGACTGCGTACATCTTAACCCCCCCCAGACCCCATTATGTGGGAATACACTGAGTTTGTTGTTGTTGTTGTTGTTATTGCTAGACAAAATAATGAAATTCTCCTCATTATTTGTAACGTTTCATTATTTGAAGAAAACATTGGACAAGTTTAAAAAGTAGTTTGTTGCACATTTTAACATAAAAGAAAATAGATGTGAATGAAATTTTTATGAAACTCCATATTCAAAATTATATCATAGATGGGGATTTGACATTTTTTGTGTAATACACACACATATGTATGTTGTATGTAAAGATGGGGGAGTTGAGAGGATCATATTTTGAACTAGTTTTGAAAACATAATGTAGTAATTCTATAAATTTTAAATTGAAGAGATGTGAATAATAGAATATGTTTTTTTTTTTAAATCACAAGTAAACAAAATTAACACATTTTTTCGCATTATTAAGAAGAGCACTTAGTACCTATATTAAGCCAAGTGATAATCTATTAAAAGTCACTATTTAAAAATATATAATGAATGATGCAATAGATAAAAATATGAAAAATAAAGTTTTTTAATACTATATGATTCGTTTGATTATTTATATAGATTTGGTTATGAAAATTGTAGGTGGAGGAGTGGGGGAGATTCATTTCATTGTGGAACAAAATGACAATTCGACTTTTTTAACATTACAATATATAATATTAGACTTTTTAAAAGAAATATGATTTATCATGCTAAAAAAGGACATCACAATCTGAAAAGAAAATTTTAAATAAAATTGTATTGGGGTAAAGAGATGGGGTGGAATTGAAAAAAAAAAAAAAAAATTTTAAAAATTTAAAAGAAATATTGGATAAGGGTGGGCGAGGTAAGAATTCTTTTTTGAAAAAAGTTAATTTTGGGGGGGAGGGGGAGGGGGGCGGAAGGTATGGGGTGGTGGGGTATAGATGGGGATGGATGTGTGATTTGTTGGGATGGGTGATTTTGAGAGTGGTATGAGAGATTTTAATTGATTAATTAAGAAGATATAATTAAAAGTATAAATAAAATGTTTAAAGATATTTATTATAAAACCAAACAACGAAAAATTATGAACAATAGAAAAAAGTCTAAAAACTTAAAAGACAAATAAATTGTACATGCTTAGTTTTTGAATTGAAAAAACAAATAGTATACACTTTCTTTTTGAACTAAAAAATAAATTTAAAATTTAAAATTAGAATTTTGAAATTAACACAATTATGTGCTTTCAATATTTGAAATGAAAGGTAAGGAATGTAATTACATATCTTAATTCATTAAAAATCTATGCATACAGTTGTGAAAATTTGAAACGTACGTAATTGTACATTTTTAATTGTTTTTTTTGCATTTCACTAAGAAATAATATGATAGTTAAACTTTTTTAAAGTAATATAAATTTTAAACTTTTTAAAAATAATATAATTTAACATACTTGAACGATACATTTCAATATGAAATAATTAGAAATAATATTTTAATATTATTCAAGTATCACATCGATACGTACACTAGATATAATAAAACTAATCGACATGTCCGCGCTTCGAGCGGTCATAAAAAGCATATTCAAAATTCTTAAGCTCTCTGTTTTATGAAAATAACAACACGTATAAACATCATACATTTGAATTCATTCAAACATGTGAATGTTAATAAAGATCTAAGAAATATTAAAGTTTATAGAACCAATGATAATATTGATTTTTTGGCACTACTTTGAACTTTTGAGGTAAAGATGATCAACCTTCTCAAGAACTTCACGTTAACCATCTATAATCATATTTGTCAGCTATCATAATCACCAATAAAATTGTCTCTTGTTGAAAAATCAAAAAAGTAAACAAAAACTATAAAGGGATAAAAAATCATTTTTTTCAACTATGAAGATATAATCACACGAAGAAACTTAAAAGAAAACTTTCACTATTCTCTAGTTTACTTTGATTTTTAATGTTGAAGAGAGATCAATAAACATGTAACGTGATGTTCATCAACTCTACTTCTTTTCTTAATGTTGAGGGAAATTTGAAAAACATCAAAATTAACCGCTCCAAATTTTATAAAGTGAGAAAAACTTCATACTACTAAATCTTGTTGGCAATAGAAAACCAAATAACAACTTACAAGATAAGAGGTACAAGATAAGACGGAAATATGATTATATTGCATGATATTACCATATCTGAATATTTATTTCTGTATGGTCTAAATGTAAATTATCCTCTCGAATTACATGTAATTCCATGTACTGAAAGTAAATAACTTGAAATTTACAAATATCTCTAAAATGTAGACATCACAAAGTGTCTCTCTTTAGTTAACAAAAAGAATAGTTGCTAAAAATGAAAATACTTCAGCTATAATCTAAGTTTGTCCGATAGCTACATAAATCCACTATTTTTTTTTTATGTTAGTCACAAGTCCAGTTGGACATTTTTAGTGTTCAGTGAGAGCATTAATTATTTGGATGGAGCTAAGGAAATTTTGGCTACTCTTCACGGATTGATTATTGATCCGTTTAGTAGCCAAAACTAACCCTCTTAGAAAATGGGTTAGCTTGAGTTATAACCTAACTTTACCCAAAAACAAAACATTGTTGACCCAACCCAATAAATTTTAGGCGGATCATAGGTTTATGGGTTCAATTTGACACTTCTAATTTTACCCCGTAATCAAGTATTATGTGGAAAAGGTCCAATGATACGTAATGCGGTTTCTAAGAACCAACAAAGAGAAAAGAAAATTCAACTCTAGGAAAACAAATGAAATAAAACAAAAAATTGCACTACTGGTTCGCAACTATGTATTGCCTATCATCTATGTTATTGACTCCGGTGTTTGCCTCTATGAATTATGATATTTTGAAATTATTTGCTTGAATCCTCAATCTTGTGAAGATTAATACTTACAAGAGAAGATTTAGTTGAAAGGCCACTTTGAAAACTTATTTTGAGAAATAGACATCATTTTATTTTTTATTTAAATTTTTAAGATTTTTGGCTAAAGTGATGGGGTATGGATTAAAGTGTTACAATTTTTTATTTTGTCACCTCTCATGTATTTATTAAATACTTCTTTAATTTCACTTTTTCATTAAATACCAAAAACTCTTTTCTCTCTCCTCACTCTCACTCACAAAACCATGGCCTTTTCTCTTTCCGCTTTCCCAAACTTCCATTTTCCTTTTTTTTTTCTCTCTAGAGCTCTAAGACCTTTCATCTTCCACTTTAAATAATTTCTCTTCATATCGTAAGTAATTTGTGCTTCATATTGATGGATTTTTTTTCGATTTTAGTTTGTGGTAATTGAGTTGATTTTGGAGGAATTTTTTTATTTTTTATTTTTTTGAAAAAAGAGGATTGATTTTACTTTTTTTTTTTTGTTTTTAAGTTGGTATTTGTTTGATTATTGATGAGTTATGATTGTTTCTTGTCGATTGCATGGTGAAATTTATTTACAAATTTTATCGGCTATGTGCCAAGAAATTTGAATGTTGTTATGTTAATAGACCACTCGGTTGATTAGGTATTTTTTTGATTTGGATGGAAAAAACTAATTTATTTTTTAAAAAATAGAACTTGATTTTATTGAAAATCTGTGTTTTTAAGTTGATATTTGTTTGATTGTTAATGGATTATGGTTGTTCTTGTCGACTGCATGGTGTTTTTTTTGTTTGCAAATTTAATTGGTTGATGTGCCAAGAAATTCGGATGTTGTTCTGTCAATAGGACATTTGGTTGATTAAGTATTTGTTTGGTTTGGATGGAAAAATTAAAATCTTCTTAAAAAATGGAATTTAATTTTATTGAAAATCTGTGCTTTTAAGTTGATATTTTTTTGGTTGTTGATGGATTATGATTGTCCTTGCCGATTGTATGGTAATTTTTTTTTTCAAATTTCATTTGTTAGTGTGCTAGAAATCTGAACAATGAGAACAAGTTCATTTATGATCCTAGAGTTAATAGACTATAGTCTTCTTCTTCTTACATGATTTTCGTACTGTACTTGATATCGCTTTTCTGACAACCACCGAAATTATGCAACGTATTAAAGCTTTGAAACAAGCTAAGGAGTGTTCCAAATGAGATAGAGAGACATTAATATTGTTGAATCAAAATGAGAAAGGGATGAATAAATGAACATAGAGGATCTCAAAAAGGTCCATATCATTTATATAGTAGGGCTACCAAAAAAGTGACCGTTGAAAAAGGTCTAAAAAATATTTATGTCTACTATAATAGATCATTAAGGTTTACTATAGACCCTATCATTGTATGCCTAAAAGAGTTGTAATTTTAAACAAGGCACAGTTGGAGCTTCTTAAAATTGATGAAGTAAAAAAAGATTTAAGAAATACTAGATTATGTAAGTTATTTATTATATACTGACACCGTTGTTGATTTATACACATGATAGATAGATAATCAATTTTTTGAGAAGTAGATTATTCACCTACTCATAGGTCTAGGATCAACTATCTAAATTTATGGACAAGTTAAAATAATGACAAAGAAAGAGAAATTAAATTAAATTAAAGTATGATAATTAACACATTTCAAACATTGTAAAACAATTTAGATACATCAATTGTGACATCAAATCACTTTTGAACATGATCAAGTGATATTTAAGGCATGCTATAGTCATAAATCGGTGAGATGAGAGTAAAAAGAGAAGAAATAAAATAAAATAAAATAAAATAAATAAGCATTATTCAAGCAATGCAAAAAAACTAGGTATCATCAAATGAGATTAGACGTGTCTAATGAGTATTAAGAAGAGTGATGGTTGGGAATAAGTAGTCTTTCTCAATGCAGATGTTTGTAATGAGTAATTGATTGTTAATATCATTGCTCTTTCTTATACTCATTTGATCTATTGTTCAATTATTTTGTACTCTCATATGATGATATTTAGCCACTTTCCATTGCTTGAATGATGTTAATTTATTTTATTTTATTTTATTTCTTCCTTTTTTAGTTTCGTCTTACTTTTCACTAGACTCAATTGGTCGATGCATGACTGTTAATTTAGTCTAGTATAGATGCATACATTTATATATAATATTTGCATAATATCTTTATAAGTCTAGCATCAATCATCTAATTCTATTGACAAGTAAGACGAAACTAAAAAGGAAAGAAATAAAATAAAATAAATTAAAATAAATAAACATCATTCAAGCAATGAAAAATGATTAAATATCATCATATGAGAGTATAAAACAATTGAGCACTCGATCAAAAGAGTATAAGTACGAGTGATGCTAGTAACAACCAATTACTTAGAACAAACATCTACATTGAGAATGACTACTTGTTCTCAAACACTACTTGTCCCATGAACACCCACAAATCACAACCATCACTCTTCCTTATGCTCATTAGACGCGTCTAATCACATTTGATGATATCTAGTTGTTTTGCATTGTTTGGACGGTGCTTATATGTTTTATTTTATTTTATTTCTTTTCTTTCCTTTTTAATTTTATCTCACTGATTTACGACTATAGCATGCCTTAAATATCACTTGATCATGTTCAAAAGTGATTTGGTATCACAATTAATGTATCTAAATTGTTTTACAATGTTTGAAAGATATTACTTCTTATACTTTAATTTTAATTTAATTTTTATATTTTGATCATTATTCTAACTTGTCCATATATTCAAATAGTTGATCATAAACCTACGAGTTGGTGAATAATCAACTTCTCAAAAAATTGATAATCTATCTATTATGTGTAAAAATCAACAGTGGCGTTAGTATATATTAAATAATTTGTATAGTCTAGTATTTCTTCAATCTTTTCCTACTTAAATTACATAACCATTCTTATCCTTGAATGTTTGTCCTACAAAAATATTGGTGTCCTTCGAGAAAGAGTGGCTTCATTATGATTCGAACTGCTCGTCCTCACCTCCTCCACACTCCTCTTCTTCATAATCTTTACTATTATTCCATTCATCACCACCCATGTAATCGTATTTCGTTAACGTATCATCCAATGTCGGGGGTGGGGGTGGGGCTGATGTGGAAGCTTCTTCTCGGAACCTTCCAACAATTTTAACCCATAATATAGGTCTAGAGTTATTAGCATCAATGGAAAATATGTATAATTTCATGTGTCTATCATTCCTTATGAATGTTGGATAGATTTTCTCTGTCTCATTTATCAAGTAACTAATTACCACATCACTTTGATCACAACTTGATCACTGCTCTTCATTACACTTTTAACCATATCAGTGTATGAATCGTTGTGATGAAGGACAAAGGACACTGTTTCCTTAGACACAGTTTTTCAAATTTAACATTTAGGAGTCTCCTCCCATTCACCATAAAATATACCACCAACAACCACGCAATCTATAATAGACATGATATACCTTGATGATAGTATTTAATAGACTTGAATAACGGTTTATGAGCCTAGACTTAATAGACTGTAGTCGTCTTCTTCTTAGCTGTTATCCGTACAGTACATGATCGGGCCTTTTCTGACGACCACCGGAATAATTTGATGAATTACAGCTTACAAACAAGCTAAAGAGTGTTGGACTGTTGCTATTGAGCCAAGAATCGATTTTGAAATATGAGACTGATTTTCAAGCTTTTTGTATGAGAATGGACAAAAAAATTGAGGCAAAAAATATACGAAAATGGCTTAAAACAATGGAGACGATGTCACTTTTCGATGGATATTAGAAAATTTAAAGAAAAATGACTAAAAAATAGCAGAAAAATTAAGAAAATGGCGGCAAAATCAAGTGGTTGGTAGTGGATTAGTTGAGAAGCTTGATATTTTTTACAAAAATTAATTATCCAATATTTATATTTTTGGACATAGATTAAAGTATAGTTTTAAAAACATTGAAGCTGAAATGGAAAAGGGGCTAAAGTGTATATTTTGTAAGTTGAGTGGTAAGGTTGCCATTTTTTTGTGGTCCCATTAGGGTGCATATATTCCCAATTAAACAAACCTAGTGTCTAAATGTCAAAAAAAGTTTTGAAAGTAAACTTTTAGCGAACTCCCCCACTTACAATGTACTCTTCTCGGGTCCATGATGTCTTGTCCTAAAGTGGCCACCACCGACTCAAGAGAAGTTTAAAAATAAAATTCTTTGCTAAAACACTTTGTAAAGGGATTTTATCAACTAAAAATATATTACAAAAATAAGATCAACCTGTGTACTGAAGCGCTCGCTATGCGCGGTTCAAGAAAGGGTCGGACCACAAGAGCCTATTATATGCATCTTTATCCCACATTTCTGTAAGAGGTTGTTTCCACGAATACTACAAAAATAAGTATCCCAAAAATGTTAGTACCAATAAGCATGCAAGAACCATCATCAAGAGTTCGCAAAAACATATCAAGTTATGGGACGAAATCACTTTCGAGTTTCAGCGTTTGAAAATAAACATTCAGGAAAATTTCATAGAAAACATTCTACTCTCCACGTTATCTAAAAAAGCTATGGGCCTCCCTTTTTACTTACAGTTTTACTCTTGCTCGTTGAAAACTTAAAGATACAACATTACATGGAATCGTATTCAAAAGGACACAAAGAATAAGAGCGGAAGTCCATTTCAATATCTTAATCATCCATGCAGAGAGAGCCAAAGTTTATCTTATCACATAGAACGTAAAATGAAACTGATTTTTATAGACATTTATCCATTTAGGAGCTGATTAATACAGAAATAAAGGAGAAAAACAACAAACCATAACTGAAAAATTTATTGATATTGAAGATGAAGGGAGAACATGAAAGAGGAGAAGAATATGATACTTCTATCCTTCTTGCTTTTATGATAAAGTCTGATGAAATCTCTCTACATTTCTCAGCGACACCAACTTCACATATATCTTAATTGACCGTCATTGACAGAAACTCTTTAATTTATTGAGGACAAAGAAATTAGTTACAGGTTCTTTAAGCTAAAAGAAATTAGGAGACGCCTCCACCATAGCTTAACCACATACAATAGAGATCGTCAAAAAATTATACTATGTGGGTCACAAATTACTTTTTGTGCATATATACTTATTCTTTAATGCCCTTAGCAGAGTTTGTGATTTCGCCACCTAGCGGATTTTATTACAATATGATTAAACAGAAATCAAAACAGATCTCTTTACGATTAAATATAGTACTAAAATGAGTTTGAGGAATAAGACAAACAACTATGAAAATAAAGTATAATGATGGTGGAAGGTGAAATAAATACGAAAAACTATATTCTGAACTTGGAAGGAAGAAATTTAAGAATACGAACGGATGGAATTTAGAGCATTAAGGTTGTGTACGTGGGTTGCGTTGGCTTTAATGAAAAGGTTTAAACTTCAATATGGGTTTTAGCTGAACATATTTTGTATGGTCCTTTTAAGTTACTATTTTAGGTGTATGCGTCTCGCGTGTGTACCTTACTTTATTCAGTTCAAACGTTACACTAAATAGGATATTTGTTTAAATAATAAAGATGAATATAATATTTAAATTCAACATATTTTGGAGAATTTATTTAATTAAACCTAACTTTTACCAAAACATTCTTTAAGCCGAACGATATTCACCTACCACCTGTAAACTATAACAAAATACTATGATAACAGAGATATCAAAATAATAAAACTAAACTTACCTTTACACAAAAATATTCTCAAAACAGGGATATAAATCAATACAATTAAACCTAACCTTTATCTAAAAAATTTCTCAAAGATGACTGACATTCATTCATCTACCGCCTATAAATAGATCTACGACCTGTAAACTACAACAAAATAATATAACAGTTATGAAAAAGTTTCAATTTTGATGAAAATAATTCTTGTTTGAGCAAAAAATTTAACCCTAAAGATTGACTTGAATGAAAACAAAGAAGATATATATATACACACACGTTGAATTCTATGATATTGACAAAAATAGTGAAGGAGTTGAGGGTTAGAAAATTAAGCATCCACCAATCTAGACATGGAAACGAATCAAGTTAGATGAGCATCAATCATATTTTTTCAATAATTAAATCAATTTCTTCTCTAGTTTAACGTGCATCTAAATATTTCAAGAAGTATTTCCTTAATAGAGTCCTATTTTAGGAGTATTTTCTATCCGATTTTAGGAGTATTTTTCTAATTGATCAGTACAAAGAAAAATATTAATTGATTCTTCTTACATATATTTTAGGAGTCTAGTTAATAAAATAAAAAAAATTAAATAATAAATTTAAGAAAAAAGACTCAAATATGCCATTGAGCTATAAAAATGGTTCATTTATGCTATAAAATAAAAGTTCGTCTCATTTGTGTCATCGCCGTTATAAAATCAGCTCATTCATGTGATTACTTTTTAACAGTGGGTTTTCAAAAATAGCTTTGCCACGTGGATTTTTATTAGAGACACATGTCATTAATTAAAATAAATCAATATTAATTTTAAAATATTTTAGACCCATAAAAAAGAACCGATCCATTTAACATAACCCAATCCACACCTATTAAAGTATTTTTCTATAACAACAACTATTTTTCAGATCAGAAAAAATTGTGATTAGTGTATATAGTTTGACTGTTTCTTGTTGATTCCAAATCATTTTAAATGTTACGCTTAACAAAAGCCCCAAAAAGTTCTATCCTACAATAATTTTTTTAATCCTACACTAACAAATTAGTTGTAATTCCAGTGACTCCAATATAAACTCTAAAGTTACAAGAAATGAGTCAATGAATGATTAGGGCAAGCAAGAAAAAGAAGGAGGCATACCAATTGAACTTCTCCATTCTCCCATAACGAATTTGGGAAGCATATATTGTTGAAAAATTATTTCCAAATTACGGCTTAAAAGAAGTCCGCTATTCCAATTAGTCCGCAATTTATATGGGATAGCTTATTCCATCACTATGGTATAAATAGTATGACAAACAATCCCAATACTAAATAATTTCATATATTTTAAAATTAATATAAATTTATTCAATTAATGATGTGGACCTCTAATAAAAGGTCATGTGACAAAACTATTTTTGAAAACCCATTGTTAAAACAGCGATGGCATGAATGAGCTGAATTTTTAACTGATGACATAAATAAGCCATTTCTAATAGTTCAACAACATATTTGAGCCCTTTCTCTTATTTTAATTAATGAAACGGACCTATAATAATAGGCCAAGTGGCAAAGCTGTTTTTAAAAAACCACCGTTGAAAAGTAGTGGCATGGATGAGCTAGTTTTGTAACGGGGATGTCATGAATGAGCTAAATTTTTAACTGATGACATAAATGAGCCATTTCTGATAGTTCAATAACATATTTGAGCCTTTTCATATATTGATTCAGATAAAATAATAAATTCAGGACAAACCTAATATTATGTGTTATTTAAGAATATTTTATGTAAAAAAGGTAATAGAGATAATACGACATGATCATGGACATAAATATCCTATTTAGTTTACTGATATAGAGACTAGGCTTTTTGAAGAATTGAGATAAATATCTATGTCGGATATACCGTTGGACAAGCCTCAAAATTGATAAATTTTTAGTGATGATTACAAATAGCTTGTTAAAAAAGACATTATATTAAAATAAATTGATAAAGAATTCTTAATTTGTAAAGACAATTTATCTAGTAATGAATTTAGCAGGTGCATTCACAAACCCAACATTTTTAGATTCACAAGTAAATGATATATCATATCTGTAATATACTAATGAATTCGAGATCGAATTGAATGTAAATTGCTGAACAAAAATGGAATTGGATAATGCAATATAGAAAAAATGGGAATTCTTTTATTAGTTACCATGCAAAATTAGGATTACAACACTAAATTCTAAACTAACTCCATTGAAGACCTATAGAGAAGAGAAAGAAATTGGATTAGGAAGAAGAAGAAGATCGAAAATAAGAAGAAGGTAGTTAGGGAGTAACTGAATTTTACCAGAAATTAAATATGTTCCTCTCCCTTAGTCGGTGGTTATATAGACTGCTCAGCTGATGGACTTGATTCACAATTGGGCTGCTTCTCATATATGGACTGTATTGACCGGCCTACTCACTTGAAGCCCATATACTTTCCCTTATTCACCATACAACTATAACACATTTTCATTTCTCATCTTATGCCTCCACTTTCATAATTTCAACTCACTTTCCTAATTCCACTGATCGGTCATTACAATCCCTACTCCTTCAAAGAACAACCTTGTTCTCAAGGACTTTGTTAAGTAATAAACTTTAGAAATCGATGCTTGATGTACCCCAAATATTCCCAAGTCATATTATCAATACCCAGATTCGCCCACTCAATCAGCACCTTCATACCTACGCTATTATTAACATAAACTATATTTCTACTCAAGATAGCAATGGACTGAATCAACACATGCCCTATATCATTACACAATAGAGGTTGTATCGAAGGGAAATAGTAGATCCCACACGATGTTTTAACTAAGAGATGTGAAAGACCGGATGCAACTGAGAACTAGACGAAAGCTCAAGGTGATAATCTATTTCACCAACACCTTGTAAGGTCAAAATTAACGCACACTGAGCTTGACATTATTTAGAACAACAATTGAAGATTGTCAGTATGGTTATAACTTGAGGTAAGCTAGATCTCCCATCTCTAATAATCTCTCAGTCTGAGTCTATTAGCATAAACTTTCAAATATACTTAGACTTTTATTATGTTGTCACAACATGTCTGAATCAGATATGGCCGTTGATAGACACTCACCCCTGTTATGTCTTGAGTACTGTGGGGTAAATACCCCAAAAGCAATGGAGCAAGTATATATCCGTACAAGGCATAAAAAGGTATTATCTTTAGAGAAGTATAATAATTAGTATTGTACCATGGTTCTACTAAGTATGGCTATTTCACATAAGTTTGGGATTATCAAAGACCATAGCTCGTAGGTACGCCTCTATAGATCAATTTAGCCATTTAGTTTGTCCATCTATCTGGGGATGGTAAGTTGTACTCATAGTGAGCTTAGTCCCCATGACCTTAAAAAGGTGTTGCCAAAATTGTTGGTGAAACAGGCATCTTTATTCGAAACAATAGTTTTAGGAAGATCATGTAACCTATACACCTTCTTCATGGTTAGATCTACCACATCTTGAGAAGTAAAACTGTAACGCCCTGAAAGCACCCCCTGGGTGTCAGACGGTACTTAAGACTACTAATAGCCCTAAGCTAACCCATGATATCTATTTAGCTTGAAACTCACATGAGAAGTGAACTAAAATTTATAGAAACTGAAGGTAAATAACTCCACATCTTAACATAAGTATTTAACTTCAAAAACCTGACACAAATTATTTGAACTTAAACATACACAGTCTGATAAGTCTCTATTACTGACTAGAGAGCCACTGGGACAGGTCCAAGCTGACCCAAATATAAAAAAAATTAAATAGCTAAAGTACTTTCATCAATGAACAAGATACTAATAAGATGGGTCCTCAGACTATGAGGACTCACCAAAAGTCGGGATATAGGTGATGATGCCCATAGTCAACCGTGCTACTGGAAACGAGCACTAGAACCTATAGTATAAGACAATGTAGAATATAAATAAATATGTAGGTCAGTATCTCGGGAATGAACTGAGTATGTGGGGGTGAATGCATAAGTAAACAATAGCTGAATATATAAATAAAATTTCAGATGATGCATGCTAAGTGTAAATGACTCACTTTGAGCTTGAATAAAATAAAAGACTGCAAGATCATAAAACATGAATAATAATACATGTGAGTAACTTAGTGAGCAATAATACATAGTTTCTAAAGTCGTTATTTTTATTCTTTCTTATGGGAGATTCTTCTTACCGACATAAACCATGTGAGCTATCATGGAGTCCAACGTCTTACCCACGTTGGGGAGAGTTGTTCTACACTTGTCATCGGAATAGAACCTTATCTTAAGTGATCACTGAACTTTATCACTAATAGTAAAAAGATTAACCTACGGTGGCTCGAAGTTTCTAGGAATTTAGGATACGCTCATCCACATTCCTTTATAGGTGCTAAATATTACTCTCAGAATATTTATATGCTCATACTTTAAGAAATCCACCTTAAAATAGCATAAAATCTTATAGACTAAAAATCAGTTATACTTCTTTTTACTTCAAATCATAATCAAGATGAATAGTTATCGATTTCATGTATTATTCTTAAATCTAAAGATCAGTATTTTCTTTAAATCATCTTATAACACATATCAATGGAGCTTAAGAGCATAACTTTTTATAAACTCGGTATTTGTACTTAGGACTTGGAATTCACACTTTGTTTCAGAGAAATTCATAATAAAACATTATGCTCAATGATCACCTTGAAATCTTTCAACATTATTCCAGTCAATATAATGAAATTCAAATCACGATATAAATCTTCACAAGTAAAAACATAAATATATGTAAACTTTGTTGCACTTATAGCTTTCAATCATATGGTAGTGTCATACTTCAAGAATATGGTTATTTGGGTATGAACCTTAATTCAAAACAAGTAAATTCAATCTTAAAATCATGTTTTTGGGTGCAAGGATGGAAGATTATCCTTGATAATAAATCCCACATACCTAGAATCTCTTAACTTGTGAAGAGAGCTTTAACTTTGGGACTTGAAAGGTGGCTTAGTGAGAGAAACCCTAATCTTGATGTTCTTAAAGATAGAATGAGAGGTGATGTTGTTAATTGATTAAAGTGGAGGAAAATAATGCTCCTTTAGGGTTATATATCATGGGTTGGGAGTTAATAGAGGGAAAAGACCAAAAGGCCCTTTAACTGAACTTCAAAGAAATTGATCGCCAGTCTTTACGAATTAACCATACGACTCGTATGGTGAAGGTACGACTAGACCTCCTGACTCATAAGCTTTGAAAGATCTAAGAGGGTATACACTATTCAACATGCGAGTCTAAACTTATAACTAGTGACATCTCCATACGACTTGTAACCCCCCACTCGTAACTTGGACATAATCTTAGGGAGCCTACATTGATGAACTCATGTCTTCCCTCATATAACTTGTACCATTCTCGAAGACTTCTAGGGTTAACTCATAACTTAAATAGAACTCACATCACCCAATATTGACATGGGTATGACTCACTATATATGACTTATATGAAGTATATACAACTCAAGGGATTGAGTCATATGTTTGACAGTAGTTTCCAGACATGGGGTATTACAATATCTCCCTCTTGGAAACATTCATCCTCAAATATGGTTCAATTAGGATTTGGATTTTGGAAAAGAATCAACATATCCACACTTAATTTATATCCAAGCTTACTACTACCATAAGGACTCAATTTTGCGTAACATAAAATACGATATAGGAGCACTTAAACAGACTTTAAGAGAAAGAACTTGCTGGAAATAATGCTTTACCTTTGGCAGTAACTGAATTGGAGGAAAATAGATGAGGATACTTAGTTATGATAACTACTTTAGCTTCCCAAGTGTCCCCTTCAACCAGTTGGATTCTCCAGAGAACTTTTACTTACACTACTTCCTTATTCCTTAGTCTTCGAACCTGCCTATCAAGTATCTCCATAGGAATATCCTCACATACAAGTTATATTTCACCCCAATACTCTCTAGGGTAACTACTAAGAATGGATTTCTAATGTCTTAAATATAGAAACATGGAACATTGGGTAAACCACAGCTAACTCTGGCGAAAGTTTCAACTTATGAAAAACTTCTCCAACATGTTTCACTATCTCATATGGACTAAAAAATTGGGGACTCAACTTTCTGTTCTTTCCAAATCTCATTATTTATTTCATAGGTAAAACTTTGAAGAATACCCAATCACTCACTTTAAACTTAAGCTCTCTCCGTCTTACATCAGCATACAATTTCTGATGGCTATGAGGAATTTTTAATCTCTCACGAACCAACTGAACATTTCCCATAGCTTTGAGAATAGAGTCTAGCCCAATCAAAGCTGCTTTACCAACTTCAAACTATCCTATAGGTGATCTACAACTACACCCATACAATGCTTTAAATTGAGTCATCTGAATGCTGGCATGATAACTATTATTGTAAGGGAACTTAATCAAAGGTAGCTAGTCAGCCAAACTTCCTTTAAAGTCTAAAACACACGCCCTCATCATGTCTTATAATGTCTGAATTATACATTTATATTGACCATCAATCTGTGGATAAAAAACAGTACTAAGTTTAACTTCTGTACCAAGGCCTTTCTGGAAAAACTGCCAAACTGTGAAGTGAACTACGTGCCTCTATCTGAAATGATAGACAAGGGCATCCTATGAATCCTTAAAAACTTAGGAATATACATTTTGACATATTCTTCCACTGTATCTGAAGTTTTGACAAGTAGAAAATGGGCTGATTTAGTCATTCGAGCTACTATGACCAAAATTGAATCATGCCAACGTCTTGTATGAGGCAACCCTATGATGAAACCATATTCACTACTTCACACTTCCAAGTAGGGCTACTGATCTCCTATAGTATACCACCCAGTCTCTGGTGTTCAACTTTAACCTCCTGGAAATTAGGGCACTTGGCCATAAACCCTGCTATGTCCTTCTTAATACCATTCTACCAATTAATTTTCCTTAAGTCACAGTACTTTTTAGTAGCACCCAAATGAATGTAATGACTCAAACTGTGAACCTTGGCTAGTATACTTTCCCTCAAACCATTTATATTTGGAACATAAAGCCTACCTTGATAGCAAAGTACATCATCTCATCCTTAGGATAAAACCTCAACCTTCAACTGCTGGACTACTTCCAATATTTGGCTAAGTATGGGATCATTTTTTTGTTTCTCCTTCACTTCTACTACAAAAATGATTTCAAGCCGTTCTAAACTACTACTCCCTATCATCAGTGTCGAGCAAACATACTACCAAATGGGATAACCTATGCACTTCTTTAGACAACTCCCATTCTTTATTTTTTACATGGGACACACTACCCATAGAAAACCTACTTAATGCATCTGCCACTACGTTGGCCTTGCCTAAATGATAGAGTACATTAATGTCATAGTCTTTCAATAAATATAACCACCTCATATGACAAAGAGTCAACTCTCTTTGAGAAAATACGTACTGAAGACTCTTATAGTTAGTAGCTTAAACTTATCTCTAAATGATAAAGAGTAGCTTCTAGAATGACTAATATTTATTTCACATGGAATTTGTTAGATTTAGACTTTTCATGACATAGGAAATTGAATTAACTTTCCAACGATATAATATTTGCCTAAATCCGATAATCGGGTAAGAAGTTATGGCTATTTAAAGTTCCAGTCGCAAAACACTATCATTTAGAACCTTAGCGAGTCGTGGAGCATTGTCAAATCCCAATTGTCATTTTTCAGTGGCCCTTAGCGATATTGGTACATCGCAGAAAGGGAAAATATCCCAGTTGTCAATTTCCTGAGGTCCAGTGTAATAATAGTGCGTCGCGCTATGTGCCAAAATAGCATTCCAAAGGGGCACTGCAATGACTCCGTGTTGTGGAGTCTACCTAGTTTTCAATTGTCATTTTCCAGTGATCCACTGCGATAGTGGCGTATCACGGTGGACACCTATATCAGGAGAATATACGTTTTCTAGTTCCGTTTAAAAGTTTAAAGGGGCATTTCGGTAAATTATCCAACCCCCAATCCATCCAAAATAGAAGATTTATCATATTTGAGAGCACTTTATGCTCCATTCATCATTCTCTCTTAAAAAAAACCCTAAGGCTCATACTTCCTCTCCAAGAAACTCAATAATTCCTCCATTAACTCTCTAAGATAAGTTAAGATTAGGATTCCCATACAAGAACACTATGAATTCATCTCCAAAGCATCCACAGGAATCCAAGATTTGAGCCTTTCATCTAAGATCAATAATTAAGGTATGTATGGTTTGAACAAGGATAATTATTTCATCCTTATACCCAAAACTTTATTTTATTTACAAATTTACTGCAATTTATATGATTTTTCATGAAATTCAAGTTAGGGATTTTACCCATTATCATTGTTTGCAAGATTTTGAGGTTTTCCATGATTTAGAAGTTGAAATACATGATTATATTTATGTTTCCATGCATATTGCTAAAATTTCCAAGTATGAACTTTTAGATGATTTAACATGAGATTGATGCTTGGGTCAATAGGCCCCATTTAAAGATTGTTGTTTCAAGATTGTTTGTGCTATAATCACCCCAAGACTAGATTATTTTCAAATTTTAGATAAAGAAACCAGTTTATTTTAGAAGACTTGTGATTTAAAGAAAAGCATAGTTGGTTTTTCTGTGACCCTTTGTATAAATTCTAAAGTAGATTTCTTAAGATTTTGAGCATGAGATTGGGAGTAGTATTTAACACTGATATGGATAATTTACTACGGTTTCATACACCAAAACTACGTGCCACCATAGGTACAGATTATCAGATTATTCCCACTTCTATGTGGATGACTCAAATTGTGATCACTCAGGTTAGAATGTTCAATTTTGATGGCAAGGGTAGAACAACACTACCTAATGAGGTCCAGACTTGGGACTCCATGGATGATCACATAGTGTATTGTCGGTTAGAAGAACTTCCCAAAAGATGTCCCCTATTCTTTAAGATATACAGAATAAGTTTTCAACTTCACTTAGCCTGCGTGATTTGAGAAATAAAATAGAACTACAGATTTGAGAACTAAATGTAATGACTTACAAGATTTAGATTACACATTTTAATATTCATGCTTTACTTTCAGATTTGAAATTACTCAAGCCTAGTGAGTCATTTACATTTAGTATGCATGATTTTATAATTTGTGATGATATTGTTTACTTATTGCATGCACCCCCATATACTTAGTATGTTATCAAAGTACTAATTCACATATATGTCTATATGCTACATTATCTCATAATGTTGGTTTAGGTGCCCAGTCTCAACAGCGTGATTGATTTTTGAGTATCTCTTCTACATTCCTGCAGTTGGTGAGTCCTTATAGTTCAGGGACTTAGTTGCTTACACTTTCAGTTTATTAGCAGATGTTTCTTATTTTATTTTCAGACAGTTTGAGTTAGCTGAGTCCTATCCCAGTGACTCTTTAGATTTAGATAGTAGAGGCATGTCAGACTACTAGTTTCAGTGTTAGACTTTAGATTCAGTACTAAGATTCTCTGTATTTGCCTTACCAAGATTTATGAGATTTTTATGCTGTAGATAAAAACTTCCACATATATTATGTTTTCATACCTGTATTTCCCTATTTTGAGATTCATATTTAGAAAGGGCAGCCAGGATTAGCTTCGGACTACTTATAGTTTAGAGCACTGTGTGGCATTTCGGGAATTAGATTTTGGGGTATTACAAACTTGGTATTAGAGCTTAAGGTTTAGAGAGTCCTAGGGAGTTATACAAGCCGTGTTACATAGAGTCTTGATCATCGGTGTGAAGTATGCCACATCTATGAGCAAGAGGCTATGGAGCATTTTAGGAAATCATCTCTTTTTTCATGCTCTATCATGCATTTATTGTCCCTATATGCTTATATCTTATGCTTTTACATGACAAAAAATACTTTATCACTGAGATAACACTGACAAGAATGATAACCAGCCACCTCAGCCTATAGATCCTTTGAATGAGAATGTGTCACATAGAGTTTCGGGCTTTCTTTCAAGTACTAGCCCAAGCTATAAAAGTTAATATTCAGGGCAATAGTCAGGCTGCAATCCCACCTTAGTAGGATAGGGATTTAGCTGCATCTATACTTTGAGATTTCATAAGCAGTAACCCCCCAGAAATCTTTGGGTCGTAAGAAGAAGATGACCTATAGTTATATCTTGATGAAGTAAAGAAGATCACCCGATCTATGCATGTTTTTGAAGAGGAGAGTATAGAATTGGCATCCTATAGGCTGAAGGATGTTTCTTATAATTGGGTAGTGATATGGAAGAAGAGTACAGGGGAGAATGCAGCTCCCATGACTTGGTAGATATTTCAGGTTGCGTTCTTAGAAAATTTCTTCCCACTTGAGATAAGGAATGTTAAGATAGAAGAGTTTATGAACCTAAGCCAGGGCTCTATGATACTAAAAAAGTATTTCCTTAAGTTCAACCAGTTGTCGAAGTATGCCCTGGATCAGATGGCTAACCCTAGGTCAAGCATGAGTAAGTTTGTGATCGGTGTGTCTGGGATGGTAGTTAAGGAGTGTAGGACTATAATGATCAATAGGGATATGGATCTCCCTATATTGATGATGTATGCTCAACAAATTAAGGTAGAAAAGATGAAGAAAAGAGAGAGAGTAAATAAGAGGGCTAGAACAAGGCAGTTTGATCATAGTCAAAATGGCCTGGAGGAGGAAATTGTCCACAATTTCAAAATTATTCATTGATGCCTGTAACTTCTTCATCCAGTGCTCCTGCATCCTGAAATCGGTAGGAATAGTGGGATAAGTCCTCTATGTCTAGATCTCAGAATAGTGTGAGTAATAGGCCTAATCAATCCCTATGTGCTAATTACGGTAAGAATCATGAAGATAAATATTTGTAGGGTTAGAAAGGTTGATATGGTTGTGGCCAGGAGGGTTACAGAATCAAGGAACACTCGCATTCTAGGCGGGGAATTAGAGATGTTCGTCCCTAGAATCAGGCTAACAGTGCACCAGCTCCTCTAGGTTGCCCAACCCTTCCTCAGGGTGCATCATCTAGTATCGGTGGCGGTCAGCACCAGAATTGATTTTATTCTTTTCCATTCCACCAAGAATAGAAAGATTCCTCAGATATTGTTACTAGTATGATTCGTGTCTTCTATTTTGATATTTATGTGTTGTTAGACCCTGGGTCGAGCTTCTCTTATGTGACCTCATTAGTTGCTGTGAATTTTGAGATAAGTTCTTAAAAGATCCCTGAGCCTTTCTTGGTTTCTACTCCAGTAGGCGAGTCAGTGATTGCCAAACAAATTTATAAGAAGTATCCTATCACTGTTCTTCATAAATTCATGTTAGTAGTCTTGATAGAGTTAGATATGGTTTATTTTAATCTTAATCTTGGTATTGATTATCTCTATTCCTGTTATGCTTTTGTAGATTGTCTCACCCGTATGGTGAAATTTTAGTTCCCAGATGAGCCAGTCTTAGAGTGGTCCGGTAATTTGGTGTCTCTTAAGAGTCATTTCATATCTTATCATGAGGCCAGAAAGTTGATAACCAAAGGTTGTATTTATTATCTAGTTTGAGTTAAAGATATCAAGTCTGAGACTCTAACTGTTCAGTCAATCAATGTAGTAAATGAGTTTCTTGATGTTTTTCCAGAAGATCTCCCAGGGGTACCTCCCGATAGGGAAATAGAATTTGGTATTGACCTTCTCCCAGATACTCAGCCTATTTTTATCCCTCCATATCGTATGGCACCTACAGAACTTAAGGATTTAAAGGAGAAACTCAAATATCTTCTAGATAAAGTTTTCATAAGGCTTAGTGTTTCTCTATGGGGAGCTCCCATCCTATTCGTGCCAAAGAAAGATGGTTCTTTACGTATGTGCATTGACTATCATCAGCTGAATAAAGTTATAGTAAAAAACAAATATCCTCTTCTTAGAATTGATGACTTGTTTGATCAATTACAAAGTGCAAGGTATTTGTCAAAGATAGACCTTAGATTCGGCTATCATCATCTTAAAGTAAGGGAATGCGATATTCCAAAGACAGCCTTTAGAACACGTTATGGTAATTTTGAGTTTCTAGTCATGTCTTTTAGGCTAACCAATGCTCCAGCAGCTTTCATGGACCCATGAATAGAGTTTTCAAACAGTATCTAGATATGTTTGTCATAGTATTCATAGATGATATCCTTGTGTACTCCCATAGCGAGGATGACCATACAGACCATCTTAGAATTGTCTTGCAAACTCTTAGATATCATCAATTGTTTAACAAATTCAGCAAGTCAAAATTTTGGCTAAGATCAGTAGCCTTCCTTGGTCATATTATTTACGCTGATGGTATTAGAGTTGATCCCCAAAAGAAAGAAGCTGTAAGAAATTGGCCTAAACCTATCTCTCTGATAGACATTAGGAGTTTCTTGGGTATAGCTTATTACTATCATTATTTTTTTGAAGGTTTGTCGTCTATTGCATCCTCTATGTCTAGATTAACAAAAAATAAAGTCAAGTTCCTGTGGTCAGATTCCTACAAGAAGAGTTTTTAGGAGTTGAAGACTCGACTCACTTTAGCCCTAGTTCTAGCATTACCTGATGGTACAGATAGCTTTGTTGTTTATTGCAATGCCTCTAGACAGTTAAAGCCTCATGAAAAGAATTACCCAACCCATGATCTTGAATTAGCTATTGTGGTATTTGCTTTGAAAATCTGGAGACATTATCTGTATGTTGTACATGTTGATGCGTTCATAGACCACAAAAGCTTGAAGTATGTGTTTACTTAGAGGGAGTTAAATCTCCATTAGAGAAGGTGGTTGGAGTTGTTGAAAGACTACGATATAAGTGTGTTGTATCATCTGGGCAAGGACTATATTGTGACAGATGGCCTTAGTAGGTTGTCTATGGGCAGTGATGCTCATGTTGAGAATAATAAGAAAGAGTTAGCTCAAGAAGTTCATCATTTGGCTAGATTGGTTATTAGGTTGGTTAATTCAGCTGAAGGTAATGTTTGGGTTTAGAGTAGTTCTAAATATTCCCTAGTTTCAAAAGTGAAGGAGAAACAATATATGGATTCTAGTTTGGTCAAAATGAAAGAATTAGTTAAAGACCAAAAGGTAGAGGTTTTCTCTCAAGGGGGAGATGGTATGTTTGGCCACCAAAGTAGATTGTGTGTGCCATATGTTGGTGAGTTGAGGCAGCGGATTATGGTAGGAGCACATGGTATGCAATATTCTATTCATCTAGGTGCTACCAAGATGTACCGCACCTTGTGGGAAATCTATTGGCGAAGGGATATGAAGAGAGATATTACAGTGTTTGTAGTTAAGTGTACTTCTTGTCAACAGGTTAAGGTAGAGTACCAAAGACCTGGTGGTACGTTGCAAGAGTTTGGTATTACCACTTGGAAGTGGGAAGAGGTTAATATGGATTTTGTGACTAGTTTACCCCATTCGCGTCGTCATCATGATTTGATCTAGGTTATTGTAGATAGATTGACTAAGTTATAGTATTTCTTGCCAGTTCACATGTCTTATACAATTAAGGATTATGATAATTTGTATGTCTAAGAGTTAGTTAGATTGCATGGAGTTTCTTTGTCTATTAGTTTAGATAGGGGTACTCAGTTTACTTCCCAGTTCTAGAAAGCCTTTCAGAAGGGTGTAGGAACCCAAGTCCTCCTTAGTTCAGCTTTTCACCCTCAAATAGATGGTCAGCCAGAGAGGACCATACAAGCTCTAGAAGATATGTTAAGGGCATTTGCCATTATTGAGTTCACTTATAATAACAGCTATCATGCTAACATTTGAATGGCTTTGTTTGAGTCTCTTTATGTGTAACACCTCGTATTTCCCTAGTATAATCTAAGTCCCAGTGCATGAGTATTCGTATTAATAATATTTTTAAAACACCCATTATTTTTCATTTTAGAGACTGCCTTTGCATAGGAAATTCAATTAGCTTTTCAATGATATAAAATTCGTCTAAATTTGATAACCGGGTAAGAAGTTATGGTGATTTTAAGTTTCAGTAGTTAAACACCGTTATTTTAACCCTTAGCGCATTACGTAGACATCCTAAATGACAATTGTTGATTTCCAGTGTGACTCTGCGATCTTGGTGCATCGTGGAGCAGGCCAATTTCCCGTTTGTCAATTTCCAGTGAGCCTTCGCGATCATGGTACATCATAGGGGTGGATAAAATGTCATCCAAAGCTTTACCGCGATGGTGGCACATTTTGGTGTTTGTCCATGCCCAGTTGTCTCTTTTCTAGTGGCTTGGCACGATAGTGGTGCATCGTTCCAAGGCCAAAAATAGGGTTTTTCAGTTTTCAGCTTCCGCTTTTAAATTCATCTAAGGGTATTTAGGTCTTTTCACACGGACCTAATCCATATAAAACGCAAAATTTAACCTATTAGTGACCTAAGTACTCATCATTATTCAATGCTTCTTCAAAATTGAAGACCCTTTTTTCAAAAATAAGAACCCTAGCTCTCAAATTCAAGGCAATTTGTCAAGAACTCTCCATCAATCATCCCAAATTCATTATCCCAGGTATGTTCGATATTCATCCATGGCCTTTCATCCATGGAGCTTAAGTAACCTTTTTAATTTTAAAGTTATGATCTTTTTAAGTTATTTGATTTTAAATCATGATTTCATCCATTAATCTCCATGAACTTTGATTTAATACCATGTTTTAATGAAGTTATTATTTTTATTCGATTCTTCATGTCTTAGTGTTATCATTTGTTGAATTAAATCATGAATTATTGTTTTCCATGATAATTTCATGTCAATTATGCCAGTCCTTTAGTAATTCTATGATTATTTTAAAACCATGAACTATAAGTGTTTGATAAAATACCTAAAAGAGCAATTGTTTAATAAGAGTCTTCATGCTACGTCCCTCAATGTTTTAATGTCATGCTACTACTATTATTTTGAATCCTGGGGGTATTAAATACCCGAAATCATAGTTGTTTCCTTAATGTTGTCTCAGTATCTTCAGAATAACTTCAGATTATATCATGAGCATTATCAGAATAGTCAGTTAAACTCAGAATAGTCTAGCATTTCAGTGTCATTCAGTTGAGAGTAGGATTTAGAATTGAGCGAGTGTAAGGCTGGCATCTTCCCCGTCAAATAGGTAGAGTCGTTAATAGTAGTCCCTATACTCTAGAAACGTAGCCAACATAGAATATGAATAGTCACCCTTCAGATTAGGCTTGACTATCTCGTAGGGATCATCCGTCAGTTCAGGCTTTACACACTTAGTCCTTTGGACATTATATCATTTTAGTGGATCCACACAGCCAGCGTTAGTACCCATGGCACTATATTAACACACTTCTAACTGTGGTTATAGGTTGTACCCCGATTAGCTCAAATTGGGGAGTGTCAGTTAGATGTTACCTCCAATAGTCTCAAATATAGTCTAAATTACAGTCCCAACTCAGTTATTCAATTTTAGTGTTGTTTGACCAAAATATACAGATTTTAGTTATTTTTAGTATTTCAGTTGCTACAAATTTTAAGTTCTCTAATTAGTATTCCATGCTTTACGTATATATTCAGATAGATCATTACTCCTATTCATGAAACCTTGCATGTTAACATACCTCATTTATCATACCAGTACATTCAAAGTACCGATTAGATACTTTTGTTTTGTGCAATGATGTCTCATATCATAGGTACTGATGCTCAGTTCCTGAATCGCACTTAGTCCCTCAGATTCTCAGCAGTACAATAGCAGTGGTGTGTCCTCATCACCCAAGGATAGGCTATGTTATTTCATGTCTTTATTTCAGTGGTGTGTCCCATCAACTCTCAGTTAGTCAGTCTTAGAGGATTTTCAGACATTACAGTTAGTTCGTTATTCAGTTTATTAGTACTTTATCAGATTCAGACAGTCATTTTCCTAGATATATATTTCAGTTTGAATGTAGATATTTAAAACCTTATGGTACTTCAGTTATTCTTACACATTCATGATTATATTTTTTAGTTCTCATAGCAGGTACCAGCTCATGGGTTAGCTTGTGGTCTCTTGGGACCGTAAGCACAGTGTAATGACTTAGGGGTATTCTCAGATCATTACAAACTTGGTATCAGAGCCTAAGGTTTTAAAGTGTCCTAGGAATTCTGAAAGCTACGTTGAGTAGAGTCTTGTGCATGGGGTGTGTAGCGGACCAAACTTATGGATGAAAGGCTACAAGGCATTTAGGAAAAGTTTCCCTTCTTTTAAGTATTCATGTCATGCGATTGAGCATGGGATCAATTTAAACTCTTAGTCTAATACATTTCTTTCTTCCATTTACAGAACATGCCTCCCAAGAATAACGAAGAAGAACAGGCACTCAGCCAGCCCCACAACCCATCCAGGTAAACACTCTGGACAAATATGTCTCTCAGTAAACTTCGTAGAAGCATAAAATGAATGGCTAGCTACTATTTCAGCCAACCCAGTGTCCAATACTACTGCAATCAGAATTCAGGATTTTACCCAAATGAATTCTCCTTCTTTCACGAGATCCAAGTCTGAAGAGGATCCATAAAAATTCATAGATACAGTTCAGAAGGTAACGGATGCTACAGGGGTGATGTATAGTCGGAGTGACAAGATGGCTATATATCAATTGTCGGATGCAGCCCATACTTAGTTTAAGCAGTGAAAAGTTAATAAAGGTGTTGATGCAGGGCCTATAGAATGGGAAGAGTTTGTCATGGCTTTCTTGGATATATTTGATAACGCTCAATCTACAGCTCTCGTTTGAGTGTAAAGCGGTCGTTAGCAAATATAGAACCCAACCTGGGTTGGGTATCGATCCCACAGAGAATAGCTTGGTCAACAAGTAAGTGAAATTATTAGACTTTTGATGCAAGTCTCGTAAGAATGGGGGGATTGTAATAAGTAACCAAAGTAATGAAATAAAAGCTGAAAAATAGCAAAGTAAAAGAGAAAGATTGTCACGTTGGTTGTAAACAATGAGAATTGAGGCGTTGGGGTTATGTCCACCTTCAGAGGTATACGTCTCTATTGGCTATGAGTGTGTAGAGTCTTGACATGCAATTGCTTATAGAGAATTGTAGTCGATGGTAAATCCAAGCGTCTCTCGACCTAAACAAGGACTATTTCACTTTAACTCTCTCGAGCTTAAAGCGTGACTAACGGTACGAATTCTCCAAGAAGTTAGTCCAGGTACGACACTAGCTTTTTAATAGGAAAGGGTGTCCTACTACCTTGACATTATCTCTTTTCCAGACAAATAACCTTTCTCTCGAACAAGTTAAATGTTAACCTGGCGTTGGTCTATGCGTCTTCTTTTCTAGACAAATAACCTTTCTCTCGAACAGGTTAGATGTTAGAATGGCGTGTTCTTGTATTTGAACCGCAAAGGATGTAGATTTAAGATGAAGAGAATAATGATATAAGCAATATACTTGTCTTGAACTCACAAGCTCATAGCAATAGATAGTAACTCATTCGGCTTCCATAACCCCAACTAAGAGGTTTAGTTACCCATGAATGCGAAGGATATCACGTTTTGCATGGTGGATGGCGTGAATAGTGGGTGTTTGGCGTGTGGTTTTAGTGATTCCGTAGCAAGTAACGATTCTCTTGTTGTGGAATTTAAGAGTTGAATGTTTGTGGTGGAAGATGAGAAAGATGGACGAAAATTATATTGTTGAGTTGATTATTGAAGAAGTGATTGAAAATCTCTAACATGATAGGGTATTTATAATACTCCTATCCTACTCCTACTAAGCTAATGAAATAAATAACCAAATCCTAATATACTAATGAAATCCTTGACCCAAATGTACTAGGGTAAGGTTACAAAATTATAATCCAAATAGAATAATGAAACACATAACCTAATTGCACTAGGTTAATGTATTATGGCAAAAATCCAGCTTTGTGTCTGTAAGTCCCCAAAGTCTTCAGAAATGCTGTTTTAGCCCGGGACAGATTTTCCATGCAGCAGATTTAGTCCTTTATGCGTCCAGCTCCTTTCCATCTCGTTTGTGAGCTTTCTTTTGCGTCAAGTAAGCCATAAATTGCTGTATTTTGCATCATTTATACCTGAAACTTTCCTAATCACATTTGTTAGCTCATTTACAGGAAAAAGGACTAAAAGTGTATGAAATAGATAATTAGTTCTCAAAACTAGGCTAAAATATGGGCAAAATATATTGATATAGGCGCGTAAATTAGCCTATCATCAACACCCCACACTTAGAGCTTTGTTCGTCCTCGAACAACATATCATGTCCTTCTAAGCATCGACTTAAGGTTTTTACAGAAACAACACAAAACATTCTTCAAGACAAGCACAATAATTATCAACGAAGAGTAGCTTTCCGATTATAAGTAGAAACAATTTAACCTCAAGCATAGACTCGTGATGATGATCAACTCGCATGCACATGTTAAGGTACATAGAATCATATACAACTATTCAAAACTCATCAACCATGTGTGTCTCACAATATAGTACCCATAATCACTCATAGATATAGCATATTTTTCAAACATGGGTAACAAAGTATCCTTGCACTCACTCTCACAAAGAATTCACATGTAGCAACTAATGACCATAAGCTTGCCTTTAATGTAGTACTCTACTAAATGTCGGAATGTTCGGATTAGGATCAAGTAGGTCTTTAGATGGTTGTAATGTAGGCTAAGGGACGGGTAGGATCAACTATTTTGGCCAGAAATAGTGACTAAGTTCCTAAGCACTTTAATACATCACATTGTATCATTGACACTTTTTTCTTTCAACCTTTCTTCTTTCCTTTTTATTCTACCACCCTTGTTCTCCTCTTTTGTTTTTTTATTTTTAAGCACAACTTACTTTTCAGCTTTCTTTTCCTTTTTCTTTTCACAACATCCCTCTTATGATAGTACTTTTTTTTTTCTTTTTCATAACACATTCAAGCACCATTAAAATTTAAAGCATCATACTCACCCAATTTCCTCTTATGTTGTCACATGACTTTTTCACTTTAAAGCACTTAGGAATTTGGATCAAATTATGGTCTTGAAAAAATGGATTAGGCTTTCATACAAGGTTGTCAAAGAAATAGGCTAAAGGCTCAAAAGGGTTTAACTAGGATGATGTACATGGGTAGGAAAAACTGAAAGTAAACATGTATAGGTTGCCAAAGAAATGCCTAAATCATATCCTAAACTTACATTCCTTATTTTCGCTTTGCATACATACGAGGCAAGTTCTAGCATCAGCCACAAACATAGAATATACTATTATCTCACACACACAAGGCACATGGTCGACTTGATTGATAGTAATATAGACTCTCAACCCAACAAGTGAAGGAATTGAATCACAATATCACATAATAGTCACAACTAGAGCCTAAATGTCTCAATAGTCACAATTGTAGCACATACTCTTGTTCTAATCTCATGCTGCCTATCCAAATAATTTCATGCGTAGCTAGAAAAATTTTACTCCTAAAAACTAAAAAAAACGTCACACGAAAAAAATCACAAAAAAAAAATTGGACTCAAAACAAAATAAACAAAACAAAATAAACAAGCAAACATACAAATATAGCATGCAGATTCTGCCACCCCATACTTAGACTAGACACTGCCCTCAGTGGAAAATAAAGTCGAAGAACCTGATTAGTCGGACTCTTCCTCAATGTCGGGGGTCATGCCCCCTTCGTCCGAATCATCGTAAGAGTCATCGTCAGAGTTCTCCTCAGCATCAGAATCAGGCAAGCGTCTATCATCATCGGTTGGCACGTCATCATCAAGAGGTTCCTCGAAATAGACTCCCACTCCACACATCTCCCGGGCATGTCTGTTCATTGGGTAGTCGTGGTCCAGCTGTTGGAGCTCTTCAGCAGTTGGAATACGTCCACCACTCATCATAGTGAATCGTGTCATGCCATAGAGATGACGGAAGAAACTCTCATCACGAGCGTGTCTCTCCGCAGTGGTAAGGTTGACTCCATGCGTTGTTTCAGCATCTTTGACCTTTGTGAGGTCAACCTTCTTTGGGGTATGTGGGAGTTTGTGGTCAGCTGGTTCCTCTTCTATATCCTCCTTCCGCAACATTGCTGTCAACAAATTGCCGAATGTGAAATGGGACCTGCTGTGGAGTCTGGCTTTTCTCATGGTAGATCGAATGATTGCCCCAAAGTTGATAGGGACATTTGTCATCAATGCATAAACCAGACACACTCTATCTCTCGATATCTTTGTGTATTGCATCCCAGGAATGAGGCATGAGTTGACAATGCGCATCCAGATTCTTGCTTCCCTATTTAGTGGAGCATAGGGGAATGTGTTGTGACGGCCTGTTTCCTTATGTCTGCCCCATCTTGCCATCGATCTGCTTCCACAAAGCGTGTGTCTTATAGCTCTGTAAGGAGGCCTGCTGTACAGCTCTTTGTATGGTGCAGTGTCGACCGAAGGTAGGCCTAGAAACGAGTTGATCCAATCCGCTGTAAGCTGTAACACTTGGCCCCGAATTTTGACTTCGTTGCCTGTTGTGTTTGGCGACCAGTTGGCATAAAACTCTCTTGTCAAGTCAAGATTGCACTCTCCCATGTCACGGAAGATGAAATCCAGCTTCAAAGCCATTATCTTAGCCAACATTTGCGGCTCCTTCTTTGCTAAGGTCTCCTTGTTGATTAAGTCGACGTGCACATATTTCTTTTCTTTGTTGCTGCTGTACCATGCCTTGGCTTCTTCCTCAAGAACCCATTTGATTCCGAACATTCTACGTGGTAGGTGTGCGGAAGATGATTCACCTTGGTCTTTTCGACTTCTCTTTTTATCCTTCCGGGTCGTGGTAGCCTTCTCCTTGCCTTGCCTTGCTTTCGGTGCCATTGTACCTGAGACTAGAGATAATGTTAGATGCAGCACAATCGCACTTTAGACAATCTATATGCAAGCATTAGGGGTACCACCCCACACTTAATCTTGTTGGCACAAATCGGTGAAGTGAACGTGGTCGAGTACTCAGACTTCGTCGACATACGTCTTAGGATTGTATTCCGACAAGAAAATCAGCATTACATCACTTATGAGCAGCCATTTGGACGACTTGCATGGTGTATATAGCAACGTTACAACATAGGGGTTACCACATGGAATTGCTATTCAAACAACAAACACCACCACCTAAGTCGATAGTCACTATAACCTTATCCCGATGGCCGGGATGGTTAATCATGCAAGCATCCAAACAATACTCTCAATCAATATTCATGGCCACATATGTTCAGCAAGTATCACAACAATGCCATTGAAACAAAATTCGAGTCGGAAACAAGTCATGAATTCCATACGTATATAATCAATCACACGATTTTGCAACAATTATCTACACACATGAACATCACCACCAATCTCTCATGAGTTAGCATTTTATAATAAGCATAGCAAAGTAGTACTTACGATAAATAGATGAAGAATAAGAGAGCACTTACTTGCTTGAAGATTGTGGAGAAGTTGTTGTGGATTGGAAGAACAAAGGAAGAAAAATTTGAGAGGAATTGGGATGATATGCGGCGCCTTTAGGGTTACTTCTAATGTGTTTGTGATAAAAAAAACAAGTCCCCTTTATATAGGAGGAGTATGGGTCGGGTTATGACCCATTTACAATCGGATTTGGGGACAAAATCACCCTATATGCGGCGCATATCCCTCGGCATATCACATGTATATGCGGCGCATTGTCCATGGCATAATGGGACATATGCGCCGCACATAGTATGGCATATCTAGGCATATGCGGCGCATATGGTATGGCATTTGGTCTCAGTATCTCAAATGCCATAGCATAGGCGGCGCATAGTCAAAAGCACACCTAGGAATAGGCGGCGCATGGGGTATAGCACACTAGATTCCGAGTCCTTAGGCTATAGAATAGGTTGTGCATCGTTCGTGGCCTATTTTTACCAAGGCCTAGCCTTTCTCGAAGCCTATTATGACGTGAGAAAGGCTCAATCCATAGCCTTATGCATCACCATTCCTAACTTACCGACTTTACCATACAATGCGACCAAATCGTCAATTGAAATCCATCTCCTCGTTGCATACTTCTTACACCTATATTTGCTCAAACAAATGAAAACGATTAGTACGATGGGTTGCCTCCCACCAAGCGCCTTAGTTTTGGTCGTGGCACGACTCTTATTTTTGGATTTTCATTTATCAAAAAGAAAAAAAATACTAAAACGACAAAACGATAAAACAATAAAACGAAGGGTTGCCTCCCATCTAGCGCCTTATTTATTGTCGTGGCTCGACGTAGTAATCTCGAGTACTTAGACTTCGTCGAGATAAGTGATGGCCATGTCATTCATCGAGTCAAGAGGACCGATATATGGCTTAACACGTTGGCCATTCACCTTGAAGATAACACCCTCATTATTTTCCAATTCGACTACCCCAGACGAGTAGACGTGGGTGACTTTAAATGGACCAGACCACTTTGATTTTAACTTACCTGGGAAGAGCTTGAATCTGGAGTTAAAGAGTAGTACCATGTCACCTTTTTGGAAGTGTCGTCGAACAATCCGCTGATCGTGATACTTCTTCATCCGCTCCTTGTATAAATCTGATCTTTCATATGCATGGAGACGGAATTCATCTAGCTCGTTCAGCTGCTCCAACCTCAGGTTCTTCACATCATCCCAATTCAGATTCAAGTGCTTCAATGCCCATAATGCCTTGTATTCAAGCTCGATGGGTAGATGACAAGCCTTCCCATAAACGAGCTGATAAGGTGACATACCAATGGGTGTCTTGAATGCAGTCCTATACGCCCATAGTGCATCATCTAGCTTCCGAGACCAATCCTTCCGATTCGCATTGACCGTCTTGGCAAGGATTTGCTTGATCTCACGATTGGAAACCTCTACTTGTCCACTAGTTTGGGGATGATAAGGCGTAGCTACCTTGTGTTGCTTGACTCCATACTTGGCCAATACAGATTTGAATAGCTTGTTGCAGAAGTGAGATCCTCCATCACTTATGATAGTACGAGGTACCCCAAAGCGAGAGAAGATATTCTTCTTTAAAAACGCTACAACACGCTTTCCTTCGTTATCGGCCAATGCTATAGCTTCAACCCATTTTGACACATAATCCACCGCAACCAAGATGTACTTCATTCCAAACGAATTCACGAATGGTCCCATGAAATCAATACCCCATACATCAAAGAGTTCTACCTCCAGAATTTTGGACATGGGCATTTCATGGTGTTTTGAAATAGCACCTTGACGTTGGCATTGGTCACACCTTCTCACATAGTCGTGTGCATCTCTGAATATTGTAGGCCAATAATAACCACTTTGCAAGACTTTTCTTGCTGTTCGATTACCCGCATGATGTCCTCCAACTTGCGAAGTGTGGCATGCTTCCAATATAGTAGGCACTTCTTCATGGGATATACATCGTCGAATGATACCATCCGCGCATCTTCGAAACAAATAAGGCTCATCCCAATAGTAGTGCTGAACGTCATGCATAAACTTCCTCCTCTGGTGGTAAGATAAATTGGAAGGTAACACATTACTCACCACGAAATTTGCAAAGTCGGCATACCATGGTAAGTTCTCCATTGTTGTCGCTAGTATCTCCTCGTCAGGGAATGCATCGTCAATCTGATTTTCTGGTTGCGCCACATACTCATTCTCAAGTCTAGATAGGTGATCAGCCACTTGGTTCTCGCAACCTCTTCTATCTTTAACTTCGAAATCAAACTCTTGCAGCAGCAACACCCATCGAATCAGCCTTGGTTTTGCATCCTTCTTTGTCATTAGATACCTAAGAGCTGCATGGTCTGTATGAACGATCACTTTAGTACCTAATAGGTAGGCGCGGAACTTCTCAAACGCATACACAACCGCTAATAGCTCTTGTTCAGTGACGGTGTAGTTCCTTTGGGCTTCATTGAGGATCTTACTCGCATAGTAGATAGGATGAAATAATTTCTCCTTTCTCTGTCCAAGAACAGCACCAACGGCTACCCCACTAGCATCACACATGACTTCGAACGGGAGCGTCCAATCTGGTGTTACCATGATAGGGGCTTCAATGAGTTTTTCTTTAAGGCATTCAAATGCCTTTAAGCAATCATCATTAAAGTCAAACTTCGCATCTTTCTCCAATAGCTTGCATAATGGACTAGAAATTTTGGAGAAGTCTTTGATGAATCTACGATAAAACCCAGCATGGCCAAGAAAACTACGAACTCCCTTCACCGAAATTGGAGGTGGTAGCTTCTCAATTACCTCTATTTTGGCGCGATCAACCTCTATTCCTCTTTCGGAGATCTTGTGCCCAAGAACAATTCCTTCTTTTACCATGAAGTGGCACTTCTCCCAATTCAGCACAAGGTTGAACTCTACACATCTTTGTAATGCCATGCTTAAATTCACCAAACATGCTTCGAAAGACTCCCCAACAACTGAAAAGTCGTCCATAAATACCTCCAAAGTGTCTTCTACCATATCAGAGAAAATAGACATCATACATCGCTGAAAGGTGGCTGGTGCATTACATAACCCGAATGGCATACGTTTGAAGGCAAACGTACCATATGGGCATGTAAACGTTGTCTTCTCTTGGTCTTCTGGTGCAATAAAAATCTGATTATAACCTGAATAACCATCAAGAAAGCAAAACCATCCTTTTCCCGCTAATCGATCTAGCATTTGGTCCATAAATGGCATGGGGAAGTGATCCTTGAGAGTCCAAGAATTCAGCTTGCGGTAGTCCATGCATACTCTCCATCCAGTGACGGGCCTGAGTGGAATAAGCTCATTCTTTGCATTCGCAACCACCGTCATACCTCCTTTCTTGGGAACACATTGTACTGGGCTTACCCATGTACTATCAGAAATAGGATACACAACTCCTGCGTCTAACCACTTGATAATCTCCTTCTTCACCACCTCTTGCATTGGTGGGTTTAGACGTCTTTGGTGTTCGATGGTGGGTGTGCACTTTTCTTGGAGCTGAATTTTATGAGTGCAAATCCCAGGTGGAATACCAAGGATATCCGCAATGGTCCATCCAATAGCTCTAATATACTTGCGTAAAATTGCAATAAGAGCTGCAACTTGTTGCTCACCTAAATCGGCTGCCACTATGACTGGAAGAGTGTTTCCGCTTCCTAAGAATGCATACTTCAAATGGCTTGGCAGCTCCTTTAATTCTAATGTGGGTGGATCTTCAATAGATGGCTTAGCTGGTGGTGTGGGTCGATTCTTGAGATCAAGATCCAGCTTCTTAGGAGGATAGTGATATGCTCCTAATCCCGATAGAGCACAAATATCATCTTCAGAAATTTCAGCATCATCATCATCTTCTTCCATGAGCAAAACCTCCAAAGGATCATCAAGAATTTGCTCTTCAGCAAGTAACTCATCCTCGTCATCAACGACAACATCAGCCACAGAAAATACACTTAGATCTTTGGGTTGCTTCATTGATTTGCAAACATCAAAGCGCACCACTTCATCATTTATTCGGAATGAAAGCTCATTAGCTCTCAAATCTATGAGCACACTTCCCGTAGCAAGGAAAGGGCGTCCCAAGATTATGGGAACCTCTGAATCTGCTTCGCAATCCAAGATGACAAAGTCTGCTGGAAATATGAATGAAGATACCTTCACCAAGACATCGCATAGAATACCAACCGGTCGTTTTACCGACCTATCCGCCATAACAAGCTTCATATTAGTTGGTGTAGGATCTCCTAATCCCAACTTCTTGTAGATTGATAATGGCATCAAGTTGATGCTGGCTTCTAAGTCACATAATGCTTTAGCAAAGTCCAAAGATCCGACGGTGCAAGGAATAGTGAAAGCTCCGGGGTCAGCCTTCTTCTGAACTATGGATCGGGTAGCTATTGCACTACAATGATGCACATCTTCTTTCAGCTCATAGCTTGCTGCCCTCTTTTTAGTCAAAAGATCTTTCATAAACTTCGCATACCCAGGCATTTGTTCAAGTGCCTCTACCAATGGGACATTAATAGTTAGCTGCTTCAACATGGTCATAAATTTGCTGAACTTAGTGTCATCGGCCGCCTTCTTCAATCTTTGTGGAAAAGGTGGTGGTGGGTATGGAAGTGTTCTTTCCATGGCTTTCTTCTCCTCTTGCTTCCGTTTATTATTTTTTTCAGGCTGCACGTCACTAGGCAACACGTCCTTGACGTTGGAAGTGGATATTGCGGCGTCTTCCCTAGTGGCGTCACTAGGTGTGGCGTCCATGTCTGCTGTTCTGTCAACTACTTGCTTGCTTTCTGCTGAATTTTCCAGCACCTTACCACTCCTCGTAGTGATGGCCATGCATGACCCATCAGTCCTTGGGTTTTGCACAGTATCGCTAGGCAAGGTACCGACTTTTCTTTGGTTGAGTGCTGCTGAAAGTTGACTGAATTGCTGCTCTAGTTGCTTGATAGAAGTGGAATGAGAATCAACTAATTGCTTCATGGAGGCCAAATCGTCAATCACCTCCTTAACTCCCGCGCTCGTTGCTTCCACTCCTTTCAATAACTTAGCCATCATGTCTTCCATAGAATTAGATGTGGTGGTATCACGTCTACCAGGGGGAACGTACAAACCACTGTTTTCATTATTTTTCTTCCAACTACCTTGGTCTTTACCTCCAGATTTGTCATAATAGTTCCGACCTTGGTTTCCTTGGGCATTCCCTCGGAAACCCCCCTGATTGTTCAAGTAGTTGGCCTCCTCTTCCGAATCAGATTCGTCTCTTCCTTTTGACGCAATAGACTTCACTTTTTCAGTCTTCCCTAATAGATGCTTTGTAAGAAGATCCATTTGGGTTTTCATGTGCGCCATATCTTGATCACGTTCTTCTTCTCTCCTTCTTTGATCTGCAGACATGCCAATAGATAAAGTGGGGCTTGCTACCTCAGAATCCCTGGTATGCCAAGCTCTACTTTGTTTCGTCATACGATCTAGCATGTTACTTGCTTGACCAAAGGTGAGGTCCATAAAAGAACCTCCAGCTGCATTGTCCACCACTGGTTTAGTTACTGAATTCAAGGCTCTATATAAGATCTCCATGAGGTGAACATTAGTCATGTGATGGTTTGGGCATCTCGCTAGCTTTGTCTTGAACCTCTCCCATGTTTCGTGAAGAGCTTCAGAGGGAAGCTGACGAAAGTTGCTGATTTCATCTCTCAATTGAGCCCTCTTGGATGGCGGAAAGAATCTTTCTAGGAAAGCGTCTCTCAATTGCCTCCAATTTGTAATAGAATCAGGAGTCAGCCCATTCAACCATAATGTTGCCTCCCCAGACAGAGACAATGGAAATAGACGTAATCGAATAGCATTCTGACCAACTCCAGGATTGTCAAAAGACTTGCATGTAGAAATAAAGTTGATGAGATGCATATTCGGATCATCGCCTGCTAGTCCACCAAATAATCCCTTGAGTTGCAATAACTGAATCATGGTGCTAGTGATGTTGAACTTGGCTCCGGGCGCTAATGGTGGTGGAATTATAGCTCCAGTGGCTCCGGCACCATCAAGATCATCATCATCATCGTCGAAAGCTGGTTGCAAAGGTTGGCGATCATATCTGTACCGAGCTTGTCGACCTCGTCTGTTGGCAGGTGTTGCCATTTCAGCGCCATGCCTTGGGTTGATCAACTCGTCATCTCCTAGATCTTCATCGTCAGGATTTGTTGCTCGTCCTGGATTATCAATGTTTTGTTGTTGGACTTGAGCAGCGGCAAGAGCAGCTAATCTTGCTTGCTCGTGTTGAGCAGCCATCCTGTCGATTTCCGCTTGTGCTTCCATTCTTCTAATTCTTTGCGGTTCCGGATTGATTGGTAATAACGGTTGACCAGAACTTCTAGTATGGGGCATACACTAAAAGAAAAACCTGCAATAAACAAAAACAAAAACTAAACGTAAAAGTACGAGAATCTTTGACCAAAGGGTCTAGTAATTATCACAAACTTGATTGACACTCGTATTCCCCGGCAACGGCGCCAATTTTTGATAACGCTCAATCTACAGCTCTCGTTTGAGTGTAAAGCGGTCGTTAGCAAATATAGAACCCAACCTGGGTTGGGTATCGATCCCACAGAGAATAGCTTGGTCAACAAGTAAGTGAAATTATTAGACTTTTGATGCAAGTCTCGTAAGAATGGGGGGATTGTAATAAGTAACCAAAGTAATGAAATAAAAGCTGAAAAATAGCAAAGTAAAAGAGAAAGATTGTCACGTTGGTTGTAAACAATGAGAATTGAGGCGTTGGGGTTATGTCCACCTTCAGAGGTATACGTCTCTATTGGCTATGAGTGTGTAGAGTCTTGACATGCAATTGCTTATAGAGAATTGTAGTCGATGGTAAATCCAAGCGTCTCTCGACCTAAACAAGGACTATTTCACTTTAACTCTCTCGAGCTTAAAGCGTGACTAACGGTACGAATTCTCCAAGAAGTTAGTCCAGGTACGGCACTAGCTTTTTAATAGGAAAGGGTGTCCTACTACCTTGACATTATCTCTTTTCCAGACAAATAACCTTTCTCTCGAACAAGTTAAATGTTAACCTGGCGTTGGTCTATGCGTCTTCTTTTCTAGACAAATAACCTTTCTCTCGAACAGGTTAGATGTTAGAATGGCGTGTTCTTGTGTTTGAACCGCAAAGGATGTAGATTTAAGATGAAGAGAATAATGATATAAGCAATATACTTGTCTTGAACTCACAAGCTCATAGCAATAGATAGTAACTCATTCGGCTTCCATAACCCCAACTAAGAGGTTTAGTTACCCATGAATGCGAAGGATATCACGTTTTGCATGGTGGATGGCGTGAATAGTGGGTGTTTGGCGTGTGGTTTTAGTGATTCCGTAGCAAGTAACGATTCTCTTGTTGTGGAATTTAAGAGTTGAATGTTTGTGGTGGAAGATGAGAAAGATGGACGAAAATTATATTGTTGAGTTGATTATTGAAGAAGTGATTGAAAATCTCTAACATGATAGGGTATTTATAATACTCCTATCCTACTCCTACTAAGCTAATGAAATAAATAACCAAATCCTAATATACTAATGAAATCCTTGACCCAAATGTACTAGGGTAAGGTTACAAAATTATAATCCAAATAGAATAATGAAACACATAACCTAATTGCACTAGGTTAATGTATTATGGCAAAAATCCAGCTTTGTGTCTGTAAGTCCCCAAAGTCTTCAGAAATGCTGTTTTAGCCCGGGACAGATTTTCCATGCAGCAGATTTAGTCCTTTATGCGTCCAGCTCCTTTCCATCTCGTTTGTGAGCTTTCTTTTGCGTCAAGTAAGCCATAAATTGCTGTATTTTGCATCATTTATACCTGAAACTTTCCTAATCACATTTGTTAGCTCATTTACAGGAAAAAGGACTAAAAGTGTATGAAATAGATAATTAGTTCTCAAAACTAGGCTAAAATATGGGCAAAATATATTGATATAGGCGCGTAAATTAGCCTATCATCAATATTCTTTCCATTAGAGTTGAGGGAGGCCAAAGTATTAGAATTTTTAATTTGAGGCAAGGAATCATGAGTGTGAGAGAATATTCTCTCATGTTTACTCAGTTAGCTAGATATGCTCCTCATGTGGTGGCTGATAGTAGGTCCAAGATGAGTAAGTTTCTGTCTGGCATGTCTGATAGTGTGGTCAACGAGTGTAGGACCGCAATGCCGATTAGTGAGATGGATTTGTCTAGGCTGATGGTACATGCTCAACAGATAGAGGAGCAAAATATAAGGAAAGAGAGATAGAAAATATGAGGGCTATAATGGGTAGTTTTAATTTCAATCAGCCAAAGTCAGAAGGTGGTAACTGTCCTCAATTTTATCAGAGGTCTTCAGCCCCAGTATCTTCTTCAGTCAATGCCCCAGTACCCAAATTCAAAAATAATAATAGAGATAGGGCACCAGGATCTAAGTTCTAGGTTAGTATTAGCAGTGCTAGTACCAATCCTTTATGTTAGAAGTATGGCAGACACCATTAGGGTGGGTGTAGAGCGGGTAGCGATGTGTGCTTCGGGTGTGGCAAGCCAGGACATTAGATTTGGGAGTGTCGAGAGTTTCTTAGAAAGGTAGGGATGTGCGCCAACAAGTCCAATCCCATCAGTCATCAGTTCCACTCGATTGCTTAACTCAGCAGGGTACCACTTTCAGTGCTACCAGTGGTCAGCATCCAAATAGATTATATGCTCTTCAGTCCCGCCAAGATCTATAAAATTCTCCTAACGTAGTTGCTGGTATGTTGCAAGTCTTTCACTTTTATGTTTATGCTTTACTAGACCCTGGAGATTCTCTTTTTTTTTTGTAACTTCATATTTAATTATCTATTTTGGAGTTAGTCCTAAAAATCTTGTAGATCCCTTTACAGTGTCTACCTTAGTGGGTGTTTCCATTATAGCTAGACAGGTATACAGAAACTCTCCAGTCATAATAGCTTAAAAAGTTACTTTAGTTGACCTCGTGGAGTTAGAGATGGTGGATTTTGACATCATTCAAGGCATGGATTGGCTCCACTCATTCTATGCTTCAGTTGATTGTATAAATAGAATAGTTAATTTTCTGTTTCCAAATGAACCAGTCCTTGAATGCAAGGTTAGTACTACAACTCTTAGAGGTCAGTTAATTTCACCTAAGATCCAGAAAGATGATATCCAAGGGGTGTGTCTATCATCTTGTATGAGTCAAAGACTTAAATTCAGAAACTCCTACTCTTGAGTCAGTACCGGTACTAAATGAATTTTTAGATATATTTCCTGAAGATCTTGTTGGAGTTACTCTTGAAAGGGAAATTGACTTTGGAATAAACTTTCTCATAGATACTCAGCCTATATCTATTCCGCCACATAGAATAGCTCTAGCTGAACCCAAAAAACTGAAAGAATAGTTGAAGGATCTCTTAGATAAGGGATCTATCAGACCCAGGGTCTCCCCGTGGGGTGCATCTATTTTATCCGTGCATAAGAAAGATGGTTCTCTCAGAATGTGCATAGACTACCGTCAGTTGAACAAGGTTACAGTCAAGAATAAATATCCACTTCTTAGAATCGATGACGTGTTCGACCAACTTTAGGGTTCCATTTACTTTTCCAAGATAGACCTTAGATCAGGCTATTATCAACTTAGAGTCAGAGAATGTGATATTCCAAAAATAACTTTTTAAAATCGGTATGGGTACTTCAAATTTCAAGTCATGTCCTTTGGTCTTACAAATGCCCTAGCAGCTTTCATGTACTTGATGAACTGAGTTTTCAAGCAGTACTTGGACATGTTCGTCATAGTCTCCATTGATGACATTTTGTCTATTCTCGTAGCAAAAGCAATCATGCATACCATCTCATCATAGTGCTTCAGAATCTTAGAGCCCATCAGTTGTTCGCTAAATTTAGTTAGTGTGAATTCTGGCTAAGATCAGTAGCATTCTTTGGTCATATTTTTTACGGTGATGGCATTAGAGTTGATTCTCAAAAGACTAAAGCGGTGAGAAACTGGACTAGACCCATCTCTCCCTCAGATACCAGAAGTTTTTTGGGTTTAGCTAGCTATTACCATTGATTTGTTAAGAGATTTTCTTTTATTGCATCCCCATGTCTAGATTGAATCAGAAGAAAGTTAAGTTTCAGTGGTTAGATTTATGCGAGAAGAGTTTACTGGAGTTGAAGACTCTACTTACCTCAGCCCCAGTGTTAACTATACCAGATGGTTTAGATGGTTTTGTTGTGTATTGTGATGCATCCAGAGTAGGTTTGGGTTGTGTCCTCATGCAGAAAGGTAAGGTCATAGCCTACGCCTCCAGACAGCTTAAGCTAACGATAGTCAATGCACATACGCAAAGAACCATACTACTTTCGCACGAATAGAATAGGTGCACACCAAGGAGAGACCTTATGAAACCTTTATCTAAAAAATCTCTGAGTTTCTCTTTCAACTCCTTAAGATTTGCAGGTTCCATACGGTAGGAAGGAATAGTGATAGATTGAGTGTCGGGAAAAAGGTCAATCCCAAATTCTATCTCTCTATCAGGAGGTACCCTTGGGAAATCTTCTTAAAAAACATTAGGAAACTCATTAACAATGTTGACTGAGTGAATAGTTAGAGCCTCGAACTTAGTGTCTTTAACTCTTACTACGTGATAGATGCAACCTTTGGATATTAGCTTTTTGGCTTTGAGATAGGAGATAAAATGACTCTTGGGAGATACTAAATTTCTAGACCACTCAAAAACTAGTTTATCAGGAAATTGAAACTTGACCACACAAGTACGACATTCTATAGATTCATAGTAAGAATAAAGTCAATCTATACCCAGAATAAGGTCAAAATCCACCATGTCCAACTCTATCAAATCAGCAAGTATGACTCTATGAAGAAAAGTAACAGATAATTTTTATACCCTTGCTTAGCAACAATTGATTACCCTACTAGAGTAGAAACTGGGAAAGGCTCATGAATATTTTCGGGACTTATTTCAAAATTCATAGCTACAAGTGGGGTCATATAAGAGAAACTTGACCCAGGGTCCAACAACACACAAACATCAAAGTGGAATACACGGAGCATACCAGTGAAAACATTGGGAGTGTCCTCCTACTCCTGATGGGATGTTAAAGCATAGAATTGTTCTGGAGCTAACCGCCAACAGTATTGGAATGAATCACCCTGAGTATGGGCAAGACATACTACCGAAGCTGGTGCACTAGTAGCCTGTGTCTGAGTTCAGGCATTTCCGATCCCTTGCCTAGCATGCGGACACTCTCTAAGTTTGTGGCCTAGCTTGCCATAACCAAAACAACCCCTCTAATCTTTTAAGCACTCACCGGGATGGTACTTACCACACTTAGTATTAGGAGGATAGTGGAGCCTATTACTTACACTATTTTATGACCTAGACATAGAAGACCTGTTCACTTGCTCCTACCTCTTGTTACCCCTCACTCTATATCTCTCTCTTATCTTGTTTGCCTCTATCTGATGTGCATATATCATTAACCTAGATAGATCTATATCCCTATTCAGCTTCACAGTCCTATATTCTTTTAGTACCAAACCAGAAACACCCATCACGAACTTGCTCATACTAGCTCGGGTGTAAGCAATCAAATTAGGAGCATACTTGGCTAACTGGTTGAACTTTAAGAAGTACTTATTAATAGTCATGGAGCCCTGTCTTAAGTTCATAAACTCCTTAATCTTTACTTTTCTCATCTCAAGAGGGAAGAACTTGTCCAGGAATGCATTTTGGAACACCTGCCAAGTCATAGGAGCATCATCCTCACCTCTACCCTTCCTCTATGCTACAACCCAGTCATAAGCATTGTCTTTCAACCTGTAGGACACCATGTCTACACTTTCTTTCTCAGAAATATGCATCACCTGTGTGATCTTCCTCACCTCCTCATGGTATAACTATGGGTCCTCACCAGTCTTAGACCCATAAAACTCTGGTGGATTCATCTGCATAAGATCTCAAATCTTAGCAGCAGATAAATTAACTCCCTGCCGAACTAGAACTGCGGCTTGGTTATTGTCCTGAACATTGGCGGTGACTGCTTGGGCTAACGTCTGAAAGGCCACCCAAAACTTAGCATGAGACACAGTCTCATTCCAGGGATCAACAGGATGAGGCTACTCATTATTGTTTTTGTGGGTGTTCTCTCTTCGAGAAGGCATTTACTGAAATAGAAGAGCATGAATTATTATATGAGAGGTACAACTGTAGGCACGTTAGAATTTGAAAGAAAGAAACAACTTTTTCCTAAATTATCTTGTATTCTCTTGCTCAAAGATGTGGTGCGCTACACACCGATGATCAAGACTCTACTTAACGTAGCTTGTCAGACTCCCTAGGACTCCTTAAACCTTAGGCTCTGATTCCAAGTTTATAATACCTCGAAATCTCATCCCGGAGCATCACATAGTGCTTAAAGCTATAAGTATCCCTAAGCTAACCCTTAGAGCCTCTTACTATCTCTATCTCTCATTTTAGGAGATCAAGTCAAGCAATAAGACTATAATATATCATCTGATAACTGAAGTAACCAGAAATCATAATCTGAAATATAAAATACTTGAAGTCTAAATCACAACTATTAGTCTAGTCTGATAAAGCCTCTACTACTCGAACTGGAGAGACATTGGGATAGACCCCCAACTGACTCAAACTGATATGAAAGTAATAACAACCAAAAATCTAAGAAAATAGTTCCTTGAACCATGAGGACTCACCAACTGTAGGATGTAGGCAAAGGCACTCGAGAATCACGGTCACTACTGAGACTGAGCACCTGAACCTACAATATGAGACAATGTAGCACACAGATGTATATATGGATCAGAACTTTGGGAATGTACTGAGTATATGAGGGTGTATGAATTTACATAAAACAATATCATAAATCTTTATAGAAATCATGCATGCTGATATAAATGACTCACACAGCTTGAATAAGTCAAAAATATAAAACTCATGAATCAAGAATAATGAAGCATGTAACACAAATCTCGTGAGTCATTATACTTAACTTTAAAATCTATACTCTCCTTTTATTTTCAGTACTTGAAGGCTAAAGAAAGCTATAAACAATACTTTCAAACTCATGCGTTTATCTCATAGAGAGTAAAAATTCTTTAACACCTGGGAAATCTAGAACTCTTTTAGATTTGGGACACCTGGAACTCGAGAAAGATAATTTACTTTAAAAATTGATTATCTACTCTTACTAGTAGAGAAAACTACTTTCTTCCTGGGATAATTTTAATTTAAGAAACTATTCTGAAAATCTTACTATTAGGGAGGTTCTCTTAACATACATACACCATGCTATCTACATGGAGTCCAACTTTTTATCCTCCTAAGGAAGAAATCTCATGTTGGAGAGAGGTGTCATACTCTTTCCAGGGAGTATAACCTCAACTCAGTGATCACTTATCTCAGCCTCGGGCTTATAAATCTTAATTCATGGTGGCACGTAGTTCTAGGGTATGAAACTGTAGTAACTTACCCAACTCGGTGCTAAATACTACTCCCTTTAGTTAGCTACACTCATCTCATAAAAATCCACTTTAAAATAATCTCACGGTTCATAAAAAGCCCAACTATAAAATCTGTAATCTCATTTAGTAAAGTGGATTTCAAAGCTACTTTGACTATCAAGGTCAAAACTTTATCAATAATCTCAAAATACTCAAATCATGGTGCTTATAGCACAAAAGTTCAAAAAAATTGAAATCTCAAGTAGGGCTTAGTGACCCATAATTCAATCTCAAGTTAAGACGCATTAAAAATCACACTCGATATCATAAAAATTCATAAATCACATAGAAATCTGGAATTTTCAGCAATTTGCCTAAAAATCTCAACATACTCATGTACTTCAATTTTTAGAACATTGGAACTATTAAAATCTCAAGGAATAACAACCTAGGGTATAAACCAATGCTTCAATTTCATAAGAACACATAGAAGATCATATATTCTCGTAATTAAAACAACCTTTGGGAACAATGACGAAAGAAGTGTCCTTTTTTAAACCCCAAATACCTTAGATATGACTTGGATGAACAAACTTGTTTGAGACTCTTCTTCTTACTCTTGAGAGAGGGTCCTTGAAGCCTTTGACTTGGGAACCTCAACTCTTAATTTATACATCAATGGAGAATTCTAGGAGTTCTTCAAGAAAGGATTTGTTCTTGTTGTTGAGGGAGAAAACCTAGCTTTGAGACGTTTAGATAAATAATGAAGTTATCTGATTTGATCTAGGATATAAAGGTTCATAAAGGGTGGAAAAAGACTAAAATACCCTTTTAAAAATAACTTAAAAATTATTGAGCGGGATTAGCGATGTTTGGTGCAATAGTCCATCGCTGGGTCTATTATCCGTCTAACTGTCCATCGCACCCGAACCAGAAAAGGGAATCACTGCCTCATCTATGACGGCTTGGGCAATGGTCCATCACTAGTTTGACGGTCCATGGGCTGACCATCATACTAAACCAGAGAGTGGACTCACTGTCTTAGCTGTAATGGTCTGTATGACTGTTCGTCGCTGCTTGACAGTCCGTCGGACCTCTCCGCCGTACCTGGGCGGTTCAGATAGCTTTCTGTAAAATGTCCATATCTTTCTCTTCCAATGCCAGATTTTGATGAAACGGGTATCATTTGAAATGTAATTCAATTTCCCACACAATAAATAGTCATTTTTAGGAAAATTCAACAAGGTTTGAACACTAATCACTTTGGAAGTCATTTCTTAATCTTTTAGGACCAGAATTACACTTCACTTGACACTCTCTAAAAGCTCAGACTATAAGGGAACTTTGTGGGGTACTACAGGGACTATGTTTACGTCTCACTTCTGGAGAGCATTCCAAAAGGGTCTTAGTACCCAAGTCCACCTCATTACAACCTTCCACCCTCAGATAGATGGTCAAGCAAAAAGGACCATTCAGACTCTTGAGAATATGCTGAGAGCATACGTTGTTGATTTCAAGGGTAGTTGGGATAACCATATGCCTTTGATTGAATTTGTATACATTAACAACTATCATTCCAGTATTTGTATAGCTCCATTTGAGGCTCTTTATGGTAGGAGATATGGATCTCCAATTGGTTGGTTTAAAGTAGGTGAGGTTGCATTAGTAGGTCCTGACTTGGTGTTTGGGGTGTTAGAAAAGGTTTAGTTGCTCAGAGAAAGACTTAAGGCTGCCTAGAGCCGACAAAAATCATATGAAGATGTGAGGAGAAAGGATCTTGAGTTTGAGGTTAATGACTTTGTGTACTTGAACATCTCTCCCATAAATAGAGTAAAGAGATTTAGCAAGAAAGGGAAACTTAATCCCCAATATATCGATCTCTTCAGAATTCTTAGTCGTTTCGAAAAAGTAGCTTACGAGATTGAGTTGCCTTCAGACCTAGCCTCAGTACACCCAGTGTTCCATGTCTTATTGTTGAAAAAGTGGATTGGTGATCTAACTATAGTTGTTCCCTTAGAGAGTGTAGATATTCAGAGCAGTCTTTTCAACGAGGAAGTCCCAATAAAAATTCTCGATCATCAAGTTCGTAGACTAAGAAACAAAGAAGTTCTATTGCTCAAAGTTCTTTAGCAGAACCAGTCCATAGAGGGAAACACTTAGGAAGCAGAAGCAGATATGCGGACCAAGTACCCTCATCTTTTCTCCATAAAATTCAGATTTAGTATAAGGTACCAATCTTTATAAGATTTCTCTCTATCATGTTTAGCTTCAGTTGCTCATCATGTTCATGTCAGTCATAATTTCATAAATTAGTTCAGTCATGCATTCCATACATTAGATATGCATATTTTGAGTTTTCCTCAGCATAACTAGTTTTATTCGGGGATGAATAATCCCAAGGGGGAGATATTGTAACACCCTGTAGTTCTCCATCATAATTTAAGTCCCAGTGCATGAGTATTCATATATACAAATTTTCTAAAACTCTTAGTATTTTTCAGTTTAGAGCCTACCTTTGTGTAGAAAATTCAATTAGCTTTCCAACAATATAAAATTTGCCTAAATTCGATAAACGGGTAAAAAGTTATGGCGATTTTAAGTTTTAGTCATTAAACACCTCTTATTATAAACATTAGTGCATCGTGTAGACAGTCCAAATGACAATTGCTGATTTTCAGTGTGACTCCACGATTGTGGCGTATCACGGAGTAGGCTAATTTCCCATTTGTCAATTTTTGGTGGGGTTTCACGATCATGGCGCATCGTAGAGGTGGTCAAAATAGCATCCAAAGCTTTACCGTGATGGTGGCGCATCACGGTGTTTGTCCAGGTACCATCTATCCCTTTTCTAGTGGCTTGGCGCAATAGTGGTGCATCGCGCGAAGACAAAAAATTAGGTTTTTCAGTTTTCATCCCATTTTTAAATTCGTCTAAGGGTATTTGGGTCTTTTCCTATGGCCCTAATCTGAATAAAACATAGAATTTAACGTATTAGTGACCTAAGTACTCATCATTATTCAATGCTTCTTCAAAATTGAAGATTCCCTTTTCAAAAACAAGAACCCTAGCTCTCAAATTCAAGGCAATTTCTCAAGAACTCTCCATCAATCCTCCCAAATTTATCATCCCAGGTATGTTAGATGTTCATCCATGGATTCCTTTCATCCATGGAGATCAAGTAACCTTTTGAATTATAAAGTTATGATCTTTTTAAGTTATTTGGTTTTAAATCATGATTTCATCCATTAATCTCCATGAACTTTGATTTAATACCATGTTTTAATGAAGTTATTGTTGTTATTCAATTTCTCATGTTTTAGTGTTATCATTTGTTGAATTAAATCATGAATTAGTGTTTTCCATGATAATTTTATATCAATTATGCCAGTCCTTTAGTAATTCTATGATTATTTTAAAACCATGAACTATAAGTGTTAGATAAAATGCCTATAAGAGCAATTGTTTAATAAGAGTCTTCATGCTACATCCCTCACTGTTTTAATGTCACGCTACTACTATTGTTTTGAGTCTTGGGGGTATTGAATACCCGAAACCATAGATGTTTACTTAATGTTGTCTCAGTATCTTCAGAATAACTTCAGATTATATCATGAGCATTATTAGAACAATTGATAACGCTTAAAATACAGCTCTCGTAAGAGTGTAAGCGGTCGTTGTCAAATATAGAAACCAACTGGGTTGGGTGTCGAATCCCACAGGGAATACTTGGTCACTAAGTAAGCAACGATTAGTAAACTTTTGGTCAAAGTTCTACGGAAAAGGGGGGATTTAATTGTAGCGTGAATTAAGAGTATCAAAGTAACAAAGAAAATCAGAATGTTTAGTTGGTTTTAATCAATGAGAATTGTAAGTTAGGGTTATGTCCACCTTATGAGTTTTATGTATCTATTGGCTATGAGTTATACGGAATTCAGACATGTATGCGCTTATAGAGATTCATATTCTATGGTAAATCCTAGCATCTTTTAACCATCACATATTATTTCACTTTAACTCTTTCGAGCTTAAAGCGTATCTAATGGTACGAATTCTCCAATCCAGTTACGGCACTAACTTTTAAACAGGGGTTGGTGCCCTATTTACTTTTCATTCTCTCTTTTCCAGAGATGTAACTTTTCTTTCGAATAAGTTAATGCTATGCTGGCGTATTCTATATGTTTGCAACCACAAGAATTTAAATTAAGATAAAGAGAGTAATGATATAAGCAGCATGCGTGTCAAGAATTCACAAACTCATAACAATAGATAGTATCTCATAAGGCTTCCATAACCCTAACAGAGAAGTTTAGCTACTCAAGAATGCAACGGAAATCACAATAGACATTATCAGCATACCAATATAAAAATCTCACGTTAAGTATGTTTTGGTAGGGCTTGTGACGTGAATTCCTTGCAAAATAGCGTTTCTCTTGTCGTGAAAATTAAAAATAGAATAGATGAATAGAAGGTAATAAGAATTAATTGAAAGAGAGTGAATTGAAAGTGTTGAATGAATAATAAAAAGCTTGAATGATGAGAATAATAATAAGCTTCAACAGAATAGGGTTTTTATAACACCCATATCCTATTCCTACTAAGCTACTGCATTACTTATCCTAATCCTACTAGGTTACTGTATCCTTATCCTAATCCTACTAAGTTACTGCTAATCCCCAAGTCTTTGGAAATGTTGTTTTTGCCCAGGACAAGTTTTCCATGCGTCACTTTCAGTCCATAGACTTCCAAAAGCTGCCTTCCTTCTTTCGTGAAGCTTCCTTTGGCGTCAAGTTATACATGAAATGCTGAAATCTTCATCATTTATACCTGAAAACTTACTAATCACGTTGGTTAGTTTACTTACAGGAAAAAGGACTAAAAGTGCAGGAATTATATATTTGTCCTCAAAACTTAGCTAAAATATGGGTAAATTAAGGTGCTTTAGGCGTGTAAATACGCCTATCATCAACACCCCAAACTTAAAGCTTTGTTCGTCCTCGAACAAAATATCATGTCCATATAAACATCTACTTAAGGTTTCACAGTAACAGCACAAAATATTCATAAGACAGATACGGTAATTATTAACAAAGAGTAGTTTTTTTATCACTACTAGAAACAATTCAACCTCTAATATAGACTCGTGATGATGGTTAATTCTTATTCAAAAGTTAAGGCCCAAAGAATCATACATGACTACCCAAAACTCATCAACCATGTGTGTCTCACAATATATCACCCATAATCACTCACAAGTATTTCATTTATCGAAACATGGGTATAAGATTTTCCTTGCTCTCACTCTCACAAAGATTTTTATGTTGCAACTGATGACCATAGGCTTGCCTTTAGTGTAATGCTCTACTAATATTAGAATGCTAAGCTTAGGATTAAATAGGTCTTTACAGGTTGTAATGTAGGCTAAGGGACGGGTAGGACTATTTTGGTCAGAAATAGTGACTAAGTTCCCTAAGCGCTTTAATACATCACATTATGCCATTTACACTTTCTTTCAAACAACCTTTCTACTTTTTTTTACTCTACCTCCCCTTCTCACCTCTTTTGTTATTCAATTTTAAACAGAACTAACTTTTTGGTTTTCTTTTCATTTTTCTTTTCATTACACATCTCTATGATAACCACTCTTTTTCCTAACAAATTCAAGTACCAATACACTCTAATACATCACTCTCACCCAATTTCCTCTTATTTTGTCACATGGCTTTACAATTTAAAGCGCTTACGAATTTGTATCAAATTATGGTCTTGAAAAAATAGATTAGGCTACATATGAGGCTGTCAAATAAAATGGCTAAAGGCTCAAAAGGGTTGACTAGGATAATATCCACGGGTAGGTAAAACGAAGGTAAACAATCATAGGTTGCCAAAGAAATGCCTAAATTATCTCCTAGACGCACACTCTTTATTTCGCTTTACACACACACCGGGCAAGTTCTAGCATCAACCACAAACACAGAATATACTATTACCTCACACACACAAGGCACATGGTCGACTTTATTGGGAGCAGTATAGAATCTTGACCCAACAGATGAATGAATTAGACCATACAATTATCACACAGTGAGTCACAATTAGAGCCTAAACGTCTCAATAGTAATGATTTTAGCACAAACTCTTGTTATAATACCATGCTGCCTATTAGAACAATTTCCCACAAAGTTAAAAAAAAATAAAAAAAAATTAACTACTTAAAAAAACAAAATAAACAAACATAAATGAATGCAAATGCAGATAAAGAAGTATAGCATATAAATACCAGCACCCCACACTTAAATAGGACACACTGCCCTCAGTGGAAAATAAATAAGAAGAACCTGGTTAGTCGGACTCCTCCTCTATGTTTGGGGTCATACCCCCTGCATTGGAATCATCATCAGAGTCGTCGTCATCAGATTTCTCCTATACGTCGGAGTCTGGCATTCGGCGATCATCATCGGTTGGCACATCTTCATCAAGAGGTTCCTCAAAATATACACCTACTCCACACATAGCCTTAGCATGCTCATTCATTGGGTAGTCATAATCCAGCTGTTGGATCTCTGCAGCAGTTGGAACACGACCCCCGCTCATCATGGTAAACCTCGTCATGCCATATAAATGGCGGAAGAAGCTTTCGTCGCGAGCATGTCTTTCTACAGTGGTAAGGTTGATGCCATGCGTGGATTCAATATCTTTAACCTTTGTGAGGACAACCTTCTTCGGGTTGTGTGGAAGCTTATGATCAGCAGGTTCCTTTTCGATATCCTCCTTCCTCAATATTACAGTCAACATATTGCCAAAGCTAAAGTGGGACCTCTTGTGCAACCTAGCCTTTCGCATTGTAGATCGAATAATTGCCCCAATGTTAATAGGGACATTTGTCATCAATGCGTACACCAAGAACACTCTATATCATGTTATATTTGTGTACTGTTTCCCTGGAATCAGGCAAGAGTTGACTATTCCCAACCATATCCTAGCTTCCCAATTCAAGGAAGCATATGGGAAGGTGTTGTGCCGACCGATGTCCTTGTGTATACTCCATCATGCCATTGATCTTTTTCCGTACAGTGTGTGTCTAATGGACCTGTGCGGTGTTCTATTATACAGCTCCTTGAGTGGTGACGGATCAACAGATGGCAAACCTAGAAAGAAGTTGAAGAACTCCGCATTTAGTTGCAGGACTTGGCCCCGAATCTTTACTTCACTCCCTGTAGTTTTCGGTGACCAGTTGGCATAGAATTATCGTGTTAAATCAAGATTGAACTCTCCCATATCTCGGAAGATGAAATCAAGATGTAACGTCATTATCTTAGCCAACATGTGAGGTTCTTTCTTTGCTAGGCTCTCTTTGTGTATCAACTCCACATGAACATATTTTTTCTCTTTATTGTTCTTGTACCACTCCTTTCCTTCCTCCTCTAGGACCCATTTAATTCTGAATATACGGCAAGGTATTTGCAGCGAGGAGGATTCACCTTGCTCTTTTCATCCCCTTTTCTGGCCTTTTTGTCAAGTGGTTGCATTTTCTTTTCCTTGTCTTGATTTTGGTGCCATTGTACCTAAGATTAAAATAATAGTCATGTTAGCTTGATCTCGGTGGATACAATCAATAAACAAGCAGTAGTGGCACCACCCCATACTTAATTTATTGGTACAAACTAGTGAAGTGAACAATGTCGATTACTCAGACTTCATCGATATACGTTTAGGTGATATGTTCCAACAATATAATCAGTGCAGTCATACTTTTCTTGTCATCTATCCTTTTTGATTCTATTTCCTGAAATCTTGGCAATACTTTCATGTTTGGATTGATGTATCTTTTGAGCAAGACTACTACATATAGATTGAATCAAGTTATGGCATTAGAAATTATCAGAATATCGTATGTTTTTAGTCAACCATGATTTTCATCTCGATGAATAAGTCATTCCAACATGTAAGCTTTCGAGTGACAATATTATGCAATTTCCTTGACCATGTCAATTCCGTAAAAGTATGACAGTGTAAAAATCAAATACAAGTTGGAAACAAGTCAAGAGCATCCTTACGTATTCTTTCACTCACTTAGTTGTATCACAACAAATCAACCACATTCAAATCATCAATACTACTTCAAGATTTAACAACTTATTATAGGCATAGTATTGTAGTACTTATGGAATATAAGAGAAGGGAAAAGAAGTACTTACTTAGTTGATGGCCTCAGAGGATGTTCTTGCAAAGTAGAAGAGCAAAAGGAAAATTTTTGAGAGAATTTGGAGAGGTAGGCGACGCTTAGGTATGGTTTGCAATGCATTTTTGTTCTAAGACTAAGGTTCTATTTATAGGACAAGCTTGGGTCGGGTTTTTACCCGTTTGGAATTGGATTAGGAGACCAAAAAGTAACCATAGACGGCGCCTAATACTTTGCCTATGTTTCGCATAGGCGGCGCCTTTTGCAAAGCCTTGTTGAGCATAGGCGGCGCCTATTACAAATCCTTGTTGAGCATAGGCTGCGCCTATGCTATGGCATTGTTAGGCATAGGCGCTGTCTATGCCATGGAATTCTAGATTCAGAGACAAAAGGCTTTTGCATAGGCTGAGCCTATGCCATGGCATTGTAGAATATGAGAGCTTAGGCCATAGCATAGGCCTTGCCTTGTTCGTGGCCTAGATTTACATAGGCCTTGCCTTGTTAGTTGCCTATATTTTCATAGGCAATGCCCAACCCATAGCCTTTTGCTTCTTCATTCCTAACTTACCACCATCAATATGTAATATTTCCAAATCAACATTTGAAACCAATCTCCTCCTTTATACCTCTTGTACCTACACTTCCTCATAAACAACAAAAAAGATTAGAACGATGGGTTGCCGTTGCGTCCCATGAAGCGCCTTAGTTTTCGTCGTGGCTCGACAAACTCTTAGAAAAACAACATAAAATAAATCTTGGGTTGCCTCCCATGTAGCGCTTGATTTATTATTGCGGCATGACATAGTTACCTCGAGTACTTAGACTTCGTCGAGATAGATGGCGGCCATGCATTTAATCGAGTCAAGAGGACTGATATATGGTTTTACTCGTTGGCCATTCACCTTAAAGACAACACCATTATTGTCTTCTAACTCAACTACTCCAGACGAGTAGACTTGGCTAATTTTGTACGGACTAGACCATTTGGACCTTAACTTACCTGGGAATAGCTTCAGTCTGGAATTGAAAAGAAGTACCATATCACCCTTTTGAAAGTTTCGTTGAACAATCCGTTGATCATGATAATTTGTCATCCGCTCCTTGTAGAGGTCTGATCTTTTGTACGCATGTATACGGAATTCATCCATCTCATTCAGCTGCTCCAACCTCATATTCATAGCATCATCCCAATTTAAATTCAGTTGCTTCAAATCCCACAATGCTTTATGCTCGAGCTCAATGGGTAAATGACAAGCTTTCCCATAAACTAGTTAGTACGGGGACATGCCAATTGGCTTTTGATGCAGTCCTATAAACCTATAGTGCATCGTCCAGCTTCCAAGACCAATCTTTTCTATTAGCATTTACAGTCTTAGCAAGGATTTGCTTGATCTCTCGATTGGAAACCTCTACCTTTCCACTAGTTTATGGGTGATAAGGTGTGGCTACCTTATGTTGCTTGACACCATATTTTGCCAACACGGATTTGAACAGCTTGTTGCAAAAGTAAGATCCTCCATCGCTTATGATAGTACATGGTACCCCAAAATGAGAGAAGATATTTCTCTTCAAGAATGCTACGACACGCTTTCCTTCATTATCAGCCAACGCTACTGCTTCGACCCATTTGGATACATAGTCGACAGCAACTAGGATATATTTCATCCCAAACGAATTTACGAATAAGCCCATGAAATCAATACCCCATACATCAAACAACTCTACTTCAAGAATTTTTGACATGGGCATCTCATGGTGTTTTGAAATCACGCCTTGTCTTTGACATTGGTCGCATCTTCTTACAAAGTCGTAGGCATCTTTAAATATCGAAGGCCAATAATAGCCACTTTGCAATACCTTCCTTGCTTTCCGATTACCTGTGTGATGTCCCCCAACTTGGGAAGTGTGACATGCTTCTAATATATTAGGCACCTCTACATGGGATATGCATCGCCTGATAACACCATCCACGCATCATCGAAACAAATATGGCTCATCCCAGAAGTAGTGTTTTACATCATGCATGAACTTCCTCTTTTGATGAAAAGATAGATTTGTAGGCATCACATTACTCACCATAAAGTTCGTTAATTCTGCATACTATGGTAACTCTTCCATCATCGTGGCTAATATCTCTTGATCGGGGAATGCATCATCAATCTCAATATCAGGCTACATTGTGTGCTCATTCTTAAGTCTAGATAGATGATCAGCCACTTGGTTTTCGCAACCTCTTCTATCTTTTACCTCGAAGTCAAATTCTTGCAGCAATAAAACCCATCGAATTAGCCTCGGCTTTGCATCCTTCTTTGTTATTAGGTATCTCAGGGCTGCATGATCAGTATGAACCACCACTTTAGTCCCCAATAGGTAAGCATAATACCTTTCAAAAGCATAAACAACTGCTAGTAGCTCTTGTTCCGTGACAGTGTAGTTCTTCTGGGCTTCGTTCAAGACCTTGCTTGCATAGTAGATTGGATGAAATAACTTTTCTCTTATCTGACCAAGTACCGCACCCAAATCTACTCCGCTTGCATCACACATGACTTCAAATGGTAAAGACCAATCGGGTGCAACAATGATAGGCGCTTCTATTAGTTTCCCTTTGAGTCATTCGAATGCCTTCAAACAATCTTCACCGAAGTCAAAATTGGCATCCTTCTCCAAAAGTTTGCATAAAGGACTAGCAATTTTGGAGAAATATTTAATAAATCTTCGATAAAAGCCTGCATGATCGAGGAAACTACGAACTCCCCTCACAGAAATTGGTGGTGGCAGCTTCTCGATAACTTCAATCTTAGCTCTATCAACCTCAATTCCTCTTTTTGAGATTTTATGCCCAAGAACAATACCTTATTTAACCATAAAGTGGCATTTCTCCCAGTTCAGCACTAGGTTGAATTCAACACATCTCTGCAATGCCATACTTAGATTCACTAGGCATAATTCAAATGACTCACCCACCACTGAAAAATCATCCATGAACACCTCCAAAGTGTCTTCAACCATATCAAAAAAAATGGACATCATAAAATGCTGAAAAGTGGTAGGTGCATTGCATAGCCCAAATGGCATACGTTTGAAGGCAAACATACCGTATAGGCATGTAAACGTTGTATTCTCTTGATCTTCGGGAGCAATACAAATCTGATTATAGCCGGAATAACCATCTAATAAAATAAACCATCCTTTCCCTGCCAATCGATCAAGTATTTGGTCCATAAATGGCATCGAAAAGTGATCCTTAAGCATCCACGAATTTAGCTTCTGATAGTCCATGCACACTCTCCATCCTGTAATAGGTCTGAGTGGAATAAGCTCATTATTTTCATTCACAACTACCGTCATGCCTCCTTTCTTGGGAACACACTGTACCGGGCTCACCCATTTACTGTCGGAGATTGGATACACAACCCCTGCATCTAACCACTTAATAATTTCTTTCTTCACCACTTCTTGCATAGGTGGGTTGAGATGCCTTTGATGCTCAATAGTGGGTGTGCAATTTTCTTCAAGCTGAATCTTGTGTGTATAAATCCTAGGTAGAATTCCAATAATGTCAGCAATGGTCCAACCGATGGCTCTCATGTACTTTCGTAGAACAGCAATGAAAGCTGCAACTTGTTGCTTACCCAAATCAGCCGCCACAATGACCGGGAGTGTATTTTCGCTTCCTAAGAATGCATACTTTAAATGACTAGGCAGCTCTTTCAATTCTAACGTGGGTGGCTCTTCAATAGATGGTTTAGCTGGTGGTGTAGGTCGGTTTTTACGATCAAGGTACAACTTCTTGGGAGCATGAGGATATGACCCTAATCCTATTAGAGCACCAATAGTTTCTTCATAATTTTCAGCATCCTTACGCTCAACATTCATAAGCATCACCGCCAATGGGTCATCAATAAGCTGCTCCTCTACAGGTAATTCTTTCTCATCATCAAAATAAACATCATCTACCAAGAACACGTTCAGATCTTTAGGTTGCTTCATTGATTTGCATACATCAAAGCGAACTACTTCGTCATTTATCCGGAATAAAAGTTCATTAGCTCTTAAATCAATAAGCACACTTCCTATTGCAAGGAAAGGGCACCCCAAGATTATGGAAACTTCTGAGTCTGCCTCATAATCCAAAATAACGAAGTCTGTCGGAAAGATGAATGAAGAAACCTTCACCAATACATCATATAAAATACCAACAGGTCGTTTTACCGACCTATCTGCCATTATGAGCCTCATGTTGATTGGAGTAGGATCACCCAACCCCAACTTTTTGTAAATGGATAATGGCATCAAATTGATGCTGGCTCCTAAATCGCATAATGCCTTGGCAAAATTCAAAGATCCGATGGTGCAAGGTAGTATAGTGAAGGCACCGGGGTCGGCCTTCTTCTGAACTAGTGATCTAGTAGCGATTGCACTGCAGTGATGAACAATATCTTTCAACTCATAACTTGCTACCCGTTTCTTTGTCAAAAGATCCTTCATAAATTTTGCATACCCAGGCATCTGTTCTAGCGCCTCTACCAATGGAACATTAATGGTCAGTTGTTTTAACATCGCCATAAATTTATTAAACTTGGTATCATCAGCTCTCTTCTTTAATCTTTAAGGAAAAGGTGGTAGTGGAAGGGGAATAGTTTTCTCCACCACTTCCTTTGCGTTGGGCTTCCGCCGATCAACCTTTTCTGGATGTGGATGTTTCGGGGTGACGCCCTCCTTAGCTTCATTGATGTCTTCTGGTTCTGCTTTTTCTAATATATCATTGGCCACTTGCTTGCTTTGGGATGAATTTTCCAGTACCTTACCACTCCTGGTAGTAATAGCAATGCATGATCCGTCATTCCTTGGGCTTTGCACCGTATTGTTGGGTAGTGTTTCAGCTTTTCTTTGGTTGAATGACGCATATAATTGACTTAATTGTTGCTCCAGCTATTTTATTGAAGTGGAATGCGAGTCAACCAATTGTTTCATTGAGGATAAATCATTTATTACCTCAGTTACTCTTGTGCTGGTTGCCTCTACTCCTTTCAGCAGATTAGCCATCATATCTTCCATGGACATATTTCCAGAACCAGATGCAGCGGCGTCACATTTTCTAGGAGAAACATACAAATCACTTCTGTCGGTCTTGTTCTTCCAACTTACTTGATCACGGTCCTTGTTTCCAGATTTATCATAATAGTTCCGACCTTGGTTTCCTTGGGCATTGCCTCGGAAACCCCCCTGATTGTTCAAGTAGTTGGCTTCTTCCTCAAAATCAGATTCCTCTCTTCCTTTTGACGCAACAGCTTTGACTTTTTCGCTCTTCCCTGATAATAGATGCTTTGTAAGAAGATCCATTTGTGTTTTCATGTGCGCCATATCTTGGTCACGTTCTTCCTCTCTTCACCTTTGTTCTGTTGTCATGCCATAGATACAGTAGGGCTTGCTACCTCAGAATCTCTGGTATGCCAAGCTCTACTTTGCTTTGTCATACGATCTAGCATATCACTTGCCTGAATAAAAGTGAGGTCTATGAATGACCCACCTGCTGCGTTATCAACCACTGGCTTAGTCATCGAGTTGAAAGATCTATATAATATATCCATCAAGTGGACATTGGTCATATGATGGTTTGGGCATCTCATAAGTTTCTTCTTGAATCTCTCCCATGTTTCGTGGAGAGCTTCAGTTGGAAGCTATTGAAAATTGTTGATTTCATCTCTCAACTGTGCTCTCTTGGATGGAGAAAAGAATCTTTCAAGGAAAGCGTCTTTCAATTGCCTCCAATTAGTAATAGAATCAGGAGTCAGCCCATTCAACCATAGAGTTGCCTCCCCAGATAGAGACAATGGAAATAAGCATAGTCGAATTACATTCTGTCCAACGCTAGGATTGTCGAATGACTTGCATGTAGAAATGAAGTTGATCAGATGCATATTCGGATCATCGCGTGCTAGTCCACCAAATAATCTCTTGAGTTACAAAAGATGAATCATGGTGCTAGTGATATTGAACTTTGCTCTGGGTGCCAAGGGCGGAGGAATAATAGCTCCTGTGGCACCAACTCTGTCCAGATCGTCATCATCATCATCAAACGGTATCTGCATAGCTCGGCGTTCAGGTCTAAATCTGAATTAACGATCTCTTCTATTAGAAGGTGTCGCCACCTCAGCATCACGCCTAGGGTTTAGTAACTCTTCATCACCTAGGTCCTTATCATCAAGATTTGTTACTTGCTCAGGGTTATCAATATTTTGTTGATGTACTTGGGCAGCGGCCAACGCAGCTAGTCTAGCCTGCTCTTGTTGTGCAGCCCGTTGTGCCTCCATTCTGCCAATACGATGTAGTTCAGGATTGATAGGTAATAATGTTTGACCAGAACTTCGTGTATGGGGCATGCACTGAACAAAACCTGCAAAAAACAAAAACAACAACTAAAAGTAAAGTACGAGAATCTTTGACCAAGGGGTCTAGTAATTATCACAAACTTAGTTGACAACCGTATTCCCCGGCAACGACGCCAATTTTTGATAACGCTCAAACTACAGCTCTCGTAAGAGTGTAAGCGGTCGTTGTCAAATATAGAACCCAACTGGGTTGGGTGTCGAATCCCACAGGGAATACTTGGTCACTAAGTAAGCAACGATTAGTAGACTTTTGGTGAAAGTTCTATAGTAAAGGGGGGATTTAAGTGTAGCGTGAATTAAGAGTATCAAAGTAATAAAGAAAATCAGAATGTTTAGTAGATTTTAATCAATGAGAATTGTAAGTTAGGGTTATGTCCGCCTTATGAGTTTTACGTATCTATTGGCTATGAGTTATGCAAAATTCAGACATGCATGCGCTTATAGAGATTCATATTCTATGGTAAATCCTAGCATCTTTCGACCATCACAGATTATTTCACTTTAACTGTTTTGAGCTTAAAGCGTATCAAATGGTACGAATTCTCCAAGAGGTTAATCCAGTTAAGGCACTAACTTTTAAATAGGGGTTGGTGCCCTATTTCCTAGTCATTCTTTCTTTTCCATACATGTAACTTTTTTTTCGAACAAGTTAATGCTATACTGGCGTATTCTATATATTTGCAACTACAAGAATTTAAATTAAGATGAAGAGAGTAATGATATAAGCAGCATATGTGTCAAGAATTCACAAACTCATAGCAATAGATAGTATCTCATAAGGCTTCCATAGCCCTAACAGAGAAGTTTAGCTACTCATGAGTGCAACGAAAATCACAATAGACATTATCATCATACCAATATAAAAATCTCACGTGAAGTATGTTTTGGTAGGGCTTGTGGCGTGAAGTTCTTGTAAAATAGTGTTTCTCTTGTCGTGAAAATTAAAAATAGTATAGATGAATAGAAGGTAGTAAGAATTAATTGAAAGAGAGTGAATTGAAAGTGTTGAATGAATAATAAAAAACTTGAATGATGAGAATAATAATAAGCTTCAAAAGAATAGGGTTTTTATAACACCCACATCATATTCCTACTAAGCTACTGCATTACTTATCCTAATCCTACTAGGTTACTGTATCCTTATCCTAATCCTACTAAGTTACTGCTGATCCCCAATTCTTTGGAAATGTTGTTTTTGCCCAGGACAAGTTTTCCATGCATCACTTTCAGTCCATAAACTTCCAAAAGCGGCCTTCCTTCTTTCGTGAAGCTTCATTTGGCGTTAAGTTATCCATAAAATGCTGAAATCTTCATCATTTATACCTGAAAACTCACTAATCACGTTGGTTAGCTTACTTACAGGAAAAAGGACTAAAAGTGTAGGAATTATATATTTTGTCCTCAAAACTTAGCTAAAATATGGGTAAATTAAGGTGCTTTAGGCGTGTAAATACGCCTATCATCAACAGTCAGTTAAACTTAGAATAGTCTAGCGTTTCTGTGTCATTTAGTTGGACGTAGGATTTAGTACAGAGCAAGTGTAGGGATGACGACTACCCTTTCAGATACCTTTTTTTTGTGCTATGATGTCTCATATCATAGGTACTGACGCTCAGTTTTTGAATTGCACTTAGACCCTTAGATTCTTTGCAGTACAGTAGTAGTGGTGAGTCCTCATCACCCAAGGATAGGAAATCTTATTTCATGTTTTTATTTCAGTAGTCAATAGACTTTGTTGGGGGCTTGTCCCATCAACTCTCAGTCAATCAGTCTTAGAGGCTTTTTAGACAATATAGTTAGTTAGTTGTTCAGTTTATCAGTACTTTAACAAATTCAGAGAGTCATTTTCCTAGATATATATTTGAGTTGGAATTTATATAATTAAAACCTTATGGCACTTCTGTTATTCTTCCACATTTATGATTATATTATTCAGTGCTCATAGAAAGTACTAGCTCATGGGTTAGCTTATGGTATCTCAGGAATATAATCACCATATAACGACTAGGGGGTAGACTCGGGTCGTTAAATTATGAAAGGAGATGTAGATCACCCATAGGTTGGTTTGAAGTGGGTGAGGCCATTTTGCTTGGGCCTGATATAGTGTTTGAGGCCATGGAGAAAGTTAAGTTGATTAGAGATAGATTGAAAACATCCTAGAGTCGTCAGAAATCCTACACGATGTGAGAATAAGGGACCTCGAGTTTGAAGTTGGTGATTTTGTGTATTTGAAGATTTCACCCATGAAAGGGGTGAAGAGATTTGGCAAGAAGAGGAAGCTTAGTCCGCGGTATATCTGACCTTATAGAATTCAAAGTCGTGTTGGGAAAGTAGCTTATGAGTTTGAGTTACCCACAGATTTATCAGCCGCTCATCCTGTATTCCACATCTCTATGCTTCATAAGAGTATCGGTGACTCTACCATTGTAGTTCCTTTAGAATGATCAGATATTCAGAATAGCCTTTTGTACAAAGAGATTCCAGTTTAGATTTTAGACCATCAAATCCATAGACTAAGTAACAAAGAAGTTTCTTTAGTCAAAGTTCTTTGGCAGAACAGTCGATTGAGGGAGATACTTGGGAAACAGAACCAGACATACGAGCAAAGTACCCTCACCTCTTTTCTGTAAACTCACATCTAGCTGAAGGTACTACTTTTCCTTAACCCAGTTCTTTTCTAATCATAATTCAGCTATATAGTTGTCCTCATGTAAGTTCATACACGCACAAAATTACTCAGAAGCTTAGAATTATTTAGATTCAGTTGCTCAGTTCACTACAGTTATGTATTCTATCTTATGCTCTTAGATTCCTCAGAAATTTCAGCTTAATGAGCCACATTTGAGGACAAATGCTCCCAAAGGGGAGATATTGTAATACCTCGTGATTTTTCCTAGCTTACACTCATCCTGAAAATGACAAAGAGTATTTTTTAGAAAGAGTGATGTTTATTTCGTGTGGAATTCTTTAGATTTGGACTTTACATGGCTTAGGAAATTTAATTAGCTTTCCGATGATATAAGATTCACCTAAATCAGATAACTGAATAAGAAGTTATGGCTATTTACATTTCTAGTCACAAAACACCGTCATTTAGACCCTTAGCGCACAGCGGAGCGGTGTCAAATCCCAACTGTCATTTTCCAGTGGCCCTTTGCAAGATTGGTGCATTGAGGAGAAGGCCGATTTCCCAGTTTTCAATTTTCAGAGGTTTAGCGCAATAATGGGGCATCGCGCCATGTGCCAAAATAGCATTTCAAAGGGGCACCGCGATGACTCCGGATCGAGGAGTCTGCCCATTTTACAGTTGTTATATTCCAGTGAGCCACCACGATAGTGGTGCTTTGCGGTAGCCATCCATATTGGGAGAATGTACATTTTCCAGTTCCATTTAAACATTTAAATGGGGCATTTTTTTAAATTACTCAACCCCTAATCCATCTAAAAACAGAAGATTTATCATATTTGAGAGCACTTTATGCTCCATTCATTCTCTCTTAAACAAAACCCTAAGGCTCATACTTCCTCTCTAAGAACCTCAATAATTCCTCCATTAACTCTCAAAGATAAGTTAAGATTGAGGATTCCCAATACAAGAACACTAAGAATTCATCTCCAAAGCAACCATAGGGATCCAAGATTCAAGCCTTTCATCTAAGATCATCAATTAAGGTATGTGGGGTTTGGACAAGGATAATTCTTTCATCCTTGTGCCCAAAACTTTATTTTATTTATAAATTTACTGCAATTTATATGATTTTCCATGAAATTCAAGTTATGGCTTATACCCATTATCATTTTTTGCAAGATTATATGGTTTTTCATGATTTAGAAGTTGAAATACATGATTATGTTTATGTTTCCATGCATATTGCTAAAATTTTCAGATTTTAAGATGATTTATGAATATTTACATCACCCAAGTATGAATTTTTAGATGATTTAACATGAGATTGATTCTTAGGTTAATAGACCCCATTTAAATATTGCTGTTTCAAGATTGGTTGTGCTATAAGTACCCCATGACTAGATTATTTTCAAACATTAGATAAAGAATCAACTTTATTTCAGAAGACTTGAGATTTAAAGAAAAGAAAAGCATAGCTGGTTTTTCTATAAAGCTTTGAATAAATTCTAAAGTGGATTTCTTAAGATTTTGTACATGAGATTGGGAGTAGTATTTTAGAATTGAGATGGGTAAGTTACTGCAGTTTCATACCCTAAATCTGCGTGCCACTGTAGGTACAGATTATCAGATTATTCCCACTTCTATGTGGATGACTTATATTGTGATCACTCAGATTAGAATATTCTATTCCTATGGCAAGGGTAGAACAACCTTATCTAACGGGGCCAGTTATGGGACTCCATGGATGCTCACACGGTGTATTGTCAGTTAGAAGAACTTCCCAAAAGATGTCCCCCATTCTTACAATAGTTTATTGATTTGAAGCCTTAGGATATACATAATAAGTTTTCAGACTTCACTTAGCCTATGTGATTTGAGAAATAGAACAGAATAGATTGCATAACTAAGTGTGATGACTCACAAGATTTAGAGTACACGTCTTAATATTCATGATTTACTTCCAGATTTCAGATTACTCAAGCCTAAGTGAGTCATTTATATTTAGTATGCATGATTTTATAAATTGTGATGATATTGTTTACTTATTCCATGCACCCCCATATACTCAGTACGTCATCAAAGTACTAATCCACATACATGTCTATATGTTACATTATCTCATAATGTAGGTTCAGGTGCTCAGTATCAACAATGTAATTGATTTTTGAGCATCTCTTCTATATTTTTGTAGTTGGTGGGTCCTCATAGTTTGGAGACTTAGCTTCTTACACTTTCAGTTTATTAGCAGATGTTTCTCATTTTATTTTCAGATAGTTTGAGTCAGCTGAGGCCTGTACCAGTGACTCCCTAGATTCAAATAGTATAGGCTTGTCAGACTACTAATTTTAATGTTAGACTTTAGATTCAGTACTCAGACTCTCAGTATTTGCGTTACCAAGATTTATGAGATTTCTATGTCTTAGATAAAAACTTCCGCATCTATTATGTTTTCATACTTGTATTTCCCTATTTTGAGATTCAGATTTAAAATAAAGCAGCCAGGGTTAGCTCAGGACTACTTGTAGTTCGGAGCACCATGTGGCATACTGGGAATCAAATTTTGGGGCATTACAGTACCCTTGATAGATCTTCAGGAAAGACCATACAAAACTCATTGACTACACAGATTGATTTAACAGTTGGGGCTTCAGACTTAGTGTCTTTGACTCAAATTAAATAGTAGATACACCCTTTTCATATCAACTTTTGGTCCTTAAGATAAGAGATGAAATGACCTTTGGGAGACACAAAGCTATCTCCCACTTAAAAATTAGGAAACTAAAACTTCACCATACGGATATGATAATCTATTAATGCATAGCATGAATGGAGCCAATTTATGCCCAGAATAATATCAAACTCCACCATCTCTAACTCTATTATGTCCGCTAGTATGATCATATGGAGGATGGTAATAGGATACTTTCTATAGACTTGTATAGCAACAACTGGCTCACCCATTGGGGTAGAAACTCACAAGGGTTTAGAGAGATTTTCAGGACATACTCCAAAATTTACATCAACCAATAGAGTTACATAATAGAGGTTTAACCCCAAATCTAACAACATATATACATCAAGGTGGAAGGTACAAATCATACCAGTGACAACATCTAGTGAACTCTCCTATTCCTGACCGGATGGTAAAGCATAGAACTAGTTTTGATGCCGACCACCACTGGTACTAGACAATGCACTTTGTGGAGGAACTGGAAAACTTGGATTTGCTGATAGATTAGTAACCTAAGTCTGAGAACGAATATCCCTGCTTATAATATGGACACTCTTTAATCCTATAGCCCAACTTGTCATAACCATAGCAACCCTTTTGCCCATCAAACACTCACCAGGATAGGTCCTGCCATATATTGCGCATATCGGGTAACTGGTCCTTTCGACTACACTGTTTTGGGATCTAGAATTTGAAGTCCTTCCCTACTTCTCTTGTCGAATCCTGGGTACATAGGAACCGACAGAAGATAGTGTGGGTACTGATGAATGACCCTAAAACTATGAATGGTTTCCCCCTCCAGACCTTGGCTGACTATACTTAATCTTTCCAGTCCTAAATCTTTTATTTATCTTTTCTCTTTTCTTTAAATTTTCTTCCTTAATATATTGAGAATGAGTCATCAATCGAACAATATCTATGTCATCAATTAGCATGACAGTCCTATACTCCTTGACCATCAAATTAGACTCCCAATAATAAGTTTACTCATTTGAGCTCTAGAGTTAGAAAACAACTCGAGAGCATACTTATCTAACTGAGTGAACTTAAGACAATACTCCTTCTGTAATGACCCGAGACTACCCCTTAGTTATCACACGATGCTTGGAATCCTGAAGGACCATAAGCTAACCCATGAATGATATCAGCTATGAGTACTGAGCAATAATACTGAAATAAATATGAAATGATAAGCTAAAATGCCATAAGGTTCTAAACATATAAAATACTGATAAAATATAACATATGCAAAACTGAATACTATCTAAAAATCTAGTCTGAAAAGCCTCTAACTGAATCTATCTGAAAGTAGAGTTGATGGGACAATCCCCCAACTAACTCCATCTACTAAAATATTGTTAATCTAAAGTACTAAAATAAAAGTATATTCTCGATAGACGAGGACTCACTGCTAAATCTGTAACTGCTGACTGAATCTGAATAAGCACGATCAGGAGCCTGAGCATCCGAACCTATGATATGAAACATCATAGCGCAAGAAACGGGTATGCGGTCAGTATGTGGGAATATAATGATATGATAAATTTGGTAAGGCTAAATACATGGGTTCATATGAATGAATAATAACTAACTAAATGATATACAAGAGCTGGATTAGCATACCTGGAGGATCTGTAACTACTAAACCTACTGTGCCTACTATGGCTGAGTATACTGAAACTGAATCTGATAACTAATAACTAAATATATTGATAATTTGTGATCATTGATAATCTAAATTACAATTAACTGAGTGACTATTTCTGATAGTCCTAATTCTGTAGAACTAAACAGAGTTTTATTCTAAAGACTGAGACCAAAACTGAAACTGTGGGAGGTAATCATCTAAATGACATACCCTAAATAATATAAGATAACTGAGTTGTGGTCCAATCTATAACCCTCATTGAAAATGTGTTAGTACCATACCATGAGTAAAGAGAAGCTGAAGAGTAACCCTCTACTGGTAGGTTTCCTAAATGAGAATGGTGGTACCCTCTACTGCTAGGTAGAGCACTTCATCAAACCTCGACTGGTAGGTTTGATGTCTCAACCTACACTGGCTATGTGGTTTTAGAATGCAAGGATTGCTTCTAAGGATCACACCCTCTGCTGGCAGGTTAGCCCCCATCCTTGGTTTCACTCGGTGTTAAATCCTACTCTCAACTGAAAGACACTGAACTTTTATACTGGACTAAATTCACTGAGATTACTAAGTTTTCCTAAGTTTGGTAACTGACTGAATTCTACTAAGTTCTGTAACGGACTAAGAGTAATGATCATAACATGACTGATACTATTCTGTAACTAACACTAGCACTAGGTAAACAGCTAAATTGTTGGGTATTAAATACCCCCAGTACTTGATAGCATTTAAAGTAAAGAAAAACATAATCTTGAATAACATAACAATGTTCACTTGGTCATAATTTATTCATAGAGACATTGTATCAAACACTTGTAATGCATTAACTAGTACATAAATGGAGAATACATGTTAGCATGCTATAATGGCATTATTTCATTCTCATAGATAATTTATCAAACACATAAGAAGCATACTTGGTTTATTAAATCATAAACACTAGGGTTAACATGGTTACAATAATCAACTTGCAAATTGAAGGGTTTATCAGGAATATCATGTAATTCAACACATTCTAGAATCAATTCTTGGAATTTGTAATCTAAATCATGGATTAAAATTCAAACAACATCATGAACATAAATTCAATCTAATTCAAACATGGAAATCTTAAATCATAAATCTTGTAATTTATAAAAGGATTTGGGCTCCATGGAAGGTAAGGATCCATGGATGAACATCTAACATACCTTAATTTGATGAGTTCTTGGAGAAATTCTTGGGGTTAACCTTTTTTCTTAAGAGCTAGGGTTTATTTTCATGAGAGAGAATTATCTTTTGATTTGGGGAAAAAGTGAATAATGAAGGATTTTACACATTTTTAGGGATAAAATCCCATATTTGGGTAAAATAAAATCATGGAAAAGACTGTTTTAACCTTGGGCGTAACTTTAATTTTTTGAGAAATTTTCTCTATCTGGACCCCTGGCACGATACGTCACCATCTCGCCAAGCCACTGGAAAATGATGACTTGGAAATTGCATAGTAGTGCGATGTAGTGGTATTGCGTTGCCACTTTGTTTGTGAACTGGAAGTGCACCGCGACACGGTGGAATCACGTTGGTACATAGGAAATAGACAATTATGAACTGAGTCTATGGCGCAACGCACCAATATTGTGAAGCAACACTAGAAATTAATAATTGCTATTTTAACACACTCCGCAATACACTACTATCCTGAATGACGATGTTTAATGACTGAAACTTAAAATCGCCATAACTTCCTACCCGGTTTTCATATTTAGCCGAATTTTATATCATTGATAAGCTAATTAAATTTCCTATACAATGGAAGGCTCAAATAAAAAAATTACTAAATATTTCAAAAATTTTAGTTAGGAAACCTATGTACTGAAGGTTAATCTAGCCTAGGGAAATGCAGGGTATTACAGTATTAATGAAAAAAAGAGTTGTTCTCCCCAAGTTAATGAAAATTATTTTGGAATGATGTGTTACCTTGAAAGTGTAGTTGGTATGACGATATCAACAAGGTATGCCTAAAAGTGTATTGTGGTTCATTGAATAGGAATGTGTGGCAATTTTTTTAATTGAGCTCTAATAAGGGTTGTGTAGTTGAGTCGTGAAAGGGGAGGTCCGAGTGACTTATACTAAAAATTGTGTTTGCCAATGTGAGTTTTAAAATGAATAAGGTGGTTTGAGTTCACCGTAAATCATTATATGATCGGGTCCTTAAGTCACTTTAGTATATGTTGGAGGGTTTGAGTCCCCCATGTGCATATATATGAGATTATTATTAGGTTCGTCCGGCTACAGGAACTGGGGCCTAACTAGGGGGTGAGAGTTAAGGCCCATGTATCCCGTGGTACTATTCTATGATGGTTCATCAACACAATCTAGGCTAAAGTTTTGAAAAACATGTTAAGCCATGTTCCCTATCCCAGTGTGTGATCTATATATTTATTTATATGCATTTGATTATGTGTGTTGTCTTTTGAATGATTTTAAAACTATTGATCATATCATTATCTTATCCTTATCCTAGGGTTACATTCTAGCGTTCACCCTGCTAATCATCTTTGAACACTGTATCCCCAGCAATGTAGAAATTAGTCATACTTTTACTCCTCCTGCTCAGTGACTAGGTGATTTATGGACAACTTTTGATTCAGACTGAAGTGGTGAGCTTCTATACTTTAGAGGGCTCCATTTCATGCTATGGATTTCATTATGACCTTACTATTCCTTTGGTCTTATTTTGGCTATGGTCAAGGACATTTCCTAAGTTGATATTATTTGGTTTTGATTAGAGGCTTTGACAAACAACTATGAGCATGGGTGGTGTCGGTATTGGTACTAGTATTGGTATTGGCATTTACACTGGTATTGGTTGGTTTTGGTTATAAACTTATTATAATGTCTTTGAATTGATAATCTCTTATCTTGTTATATGGTAGAAATTTAGCCAACCTTGGGGTGTGGTGTGTTTGGGTTGGTTAGGTACAGGGGGTGATCCCCAGTCCATGTGGGACTTCATATACCCATCACGGCCAGACCCTAATTCTGGTTATGACAATTGTAAATCAAATAAGTATTATACTTACCAAGATGTATCTTTTCTTATCACTTGATAAATTTTTCCATGTCAGTATACTTAAATAAACATAATATTTAGATCCTTATAATCTTTTACAATATTATGCCAATGTTTAATTAAAGATATCATTGATGACATATCATTTTGTATCAGTTCATAATGTGGCATAACATTTTGAAATCTCTGCACTTCATTATTTCTAGGTACTTAAACCTCTCATAAGGTTTCATGAAGTATTATCTCATAGACTCTGCAAGAGCATATTGCCTTCTTATTATGGTCATTCTCTTCTTATCTTTATCAAATATTATTTTATTTGGAACTAATTGGTCTATCCCACTTTACGTATGCATAGACTTTTTCCTTTAGAGACATATAATCAGAGAATTTGCAGCTTAAATCTGAGATTAAATTTGAGTAAGCAAATGCTTTCGACATTTAACTTGAATTATCTTTTTAATGAGAACCTAATTATAATTTCTAGCTTACTTCATAACTGCTTATAATTTCCCTCTTATGTAAGAAAAATTAACATACATCCACCATCTTCTTTGAGGAATCCAACTTTTTATATCCTGGTATATTCATTAATCATTTATCACATATCAAAACTATAAGATGGACAATGTGTGGTTCCTAACTCAGAACTAACTTTGAGACGGAATTAATCATAATTTATTGGTTTGATGCATACAAGTACTTTTTGTGTAATATATCATATTTCAAACCAATACATAAAGCTTTGCTCTTATTTGCAGTAGTTCAACTATTTATCGAAGGAATTCAATGCCAAACCAACATTATCAAGATGAATTGTCTTGATTACATAATATGAAAATTATGTTTTTAACTCAATTTTACTGAGCAAAAACTTTATGAATGTTAAACTGCAGGTTGACAATAAATGTACATGTGATAATCTTATTGATGCATCTTTTCAACATATTACATTATAGGTGAACGGGCCTTTATCCATCTTTAATACTCCTTAAAATTTAGAGTATTCAATCCCAACATTAGTTGGTCCAACCAACTTCTCATGATAACTTAGAGAATTGTTGAAGAATCTTTTAGTTCTTTAATATGTACTCAATATGAATATCTTTGAAATGTCAGAATCATTCTTTAAGACGTAGATCTCCAATTGGTTGGTTTGAAGTAGGTGAGGTTACTGTAGTAGGGCCTGACTTTGTGTTTGATTCATTAGAAAAGGTTTAGTTAGTCACAAAAAGACTTCGTGTTTGATTCATTAGAAAAGGTTCAGTTGGTCAGAGAAAAGGTTCTTCAAGATCTTGAGTTTGAGGTTATTGACTTCGTGTACTTAAAAATCTCTCTTATGATGGGAGTGAAAAGATTTGGCAAGAAAAGGAAACTCAGTCCCCGATATGTCGGTCTCTTTAGAATTCTCAGTCATTTCGGAAAGGTAGCTACGAGCTTAAGTTTCCTTCAAATCTAGCCTCAGTACACTCAGTGTTCCATGTATTATTGTCTAAAAAGTGAATTGGTGATCCAGCTGTAGTTGTTCCCTTAAAGAGTGTAGATATTCAGAACAGTCTTTCCTATGAGGAAGTCACAGTCAAAATTCTCGATCATCAAATTCGTAGATTAAGGAATAAAAAAGTTCCATTGGTCAAAGTTATTTGGTAGAACCAGTCCGTTGAGGGAGCCACTTGGGAAGCAGAAGCAGATATGCAGACCAAGTACCCTCATTTTAACTCCGCAAATCCAGATTTAGTAAAAGGTACTAATCTTCTTAAGATTTCTCTATATTATGCTTAGTTTTAGTATGTCATCATTTTTATGTCAATCGTGCTTTCATGAATCAATTCATTCATGCATTCCATGCATCAGATATGCTTATTCAGTGTGTAAGCTCAGTCCAACAGTTTTCCTCAGCTTAACTAATTTTATTCGGGGAAGAATGATCCCAAGAGGGAGATGTTGTAACATCCCATATTTTCCTAGCATAATCTAAGTCCTAGTGCATGAGTATTTATATATATATATATATATATATATATATATATAAATATAAGTTTTGAAGCACTTATTGTTTTTCAGTTTAGAGCCTGCCTTTGCATAGGAAATTTAATTTTCTTTCCAATGATATAAAATTAGCCAAAATCTGATAACCGAGTAAGAAAATATGGCAATTTTAAGTTTTAATCGTTCAACACCGTTATTTTAACCCTTATTATAATGCATAGATAGTCCAAATGACAATTGTAAATTTCCAGTGTGACTTCGCGATCGTGGCGCATTGCGGAGCAGGCCAATTTCTTGTTTTTTGATTCCAGTGGGCCTCCATAATCATGGCATATCGCGGATGTGGCCAAAATGACATCCAAATCTTTACCGTGATGGTGGCTCATCGCCGTGTTTGTCTAGGTCCAACTTGTCCCTATTCCAGTGGCTTGATGTAATAGTGGCAAGTTACGCCAAGGCCAAAAATTGAGTTTTTCAGTTTTCAGCTTCCGTTTTTTAATTTGTCTAAGGGTTTTTTGGTATTTTCCCACAACCCTAATCCATCTAAAACACAAAATTTAACCTATTAGTGACCTAAGTACTCATCATTATTCAATACTTCTTAAAAATTAAAAATCTCCTTTTCAAAAACAAGAACCCTGGCTCTCAAATTCAAGGTATATTCTCAAGAACTCTCCATCAATCCTCCCAAATTCATTATCTCAGGTATGTTAGATGTTCATCCATGGATTCCCTTTATCCGTGGATATCAAGTAACATTTTTAATTATAAAGTTATGATCTTTTTAAGTTATTTGATTTTAAATCATGATTTCATCCATTAATCTCCATGAACTTTGATTTAATACCATATTTTAATGAAGTTATTGTTGTTATTTGATTCCTTATGTTTTAGTGCTATCATTTGTTGAATTAAATCATGACTTAGTATTTTCCATGATAATTTCATGTCAATTATGCCAGTCCTTGGGTAAATTTATGATTACTTTAAAACCATGAACTATAAGTGTTTGATAAAATGTCTACAAGAGCAATTGTTTAATAAAAGCCTTCATGCAACATCCCTCAATGTTTTAATGTCATGCTACTACTATTATTTTGAGTCCTGGGGGTATTGAATACCCAAAACTATTGTTGTCTACTTAATGTCATCTCATTATCTTAAGAATAACTTCAGATTATATCATGAGCATTATCAAAATAGTCAGTTAAACTCAGAATAGTCTAGCACTTTAGTGTCATTCAGTTGGGAGTTAGATTTAGCACCGAGCGAGTGTAGGGATGGAGGCTTCCCATTAGATAGGCAGAGTCGTTAGTAGCAGTCCCTATACTCCAGAACTATAAAGCCAGCGAAGGATATGAGTAATCACTCATCAGATTAGGCTTGACTATCTCGCAGGGGTTACTCGTCAGTTCAGGCTTGACACCCTTAGTCCTTTGGACATTATATCAGTTTAGTGGATCCACACAGCCAGTGTTAGTACCCATGGCACGGTATTAACACCCTTCCAACAGGGGTTATAGGTTGGACCCCAATTAGCTCAAATTGGAGAATGCCGGTTAGATGATACCTCCCACAGTCTCAGATATAGTCTCAGTTACAGTCCCAGCTCAGTTATTCAATCTTAGTGTCGTTTCACCAAAGCATACAAATTTAGTTATTCTTAGTATTTTAGTTTGCAGATTTCATCCAGTTCATATTATATGCTTGGTCATGCATCCTCAGTGTCTACAGATTTTCATGTATTTTCAATATTTTACAAACTTTCATGCATGTTCAGTATCTACAGATTTCATGTTCTCTATTCGGTATTCCATGCTTTACATATATACCCAGATAGATCATTACTCCTATTCATGAAACCTTGCATGTTAACATTGGACTTGAATTATCTTTTGAATTAGGATCTAATTATAATTTCTAACATACTTCATAACTGCTTATAATCTCCCCCTTATGTTAAAAAAACTAACATATATCCTCCATCTTCTTTGAGTAATCCCTCTTTGTGTATCCTAGTATATTCATTAATCGTATATCGCTTATCAAAACTATTATATGGACAATGTGTGATTCCTAACTCAGAACCAACTTTGAGAGGGAATTACTCATAATTTATTGGTTTGATGCATACAAGTACTTTTTGTGTAACATATCATATTTCAAACTAACACATGAAACTTTGCTCTTATTTGCGATGGTTCAACTATTTATCGAAGGCATTCAATGCCAAACCAGCATTATCAAGATGAATTGTCTTGATTACACAATATGAAAATTATATTTTTAACTCAATTTTATCGAGCAAAAAACTTTATGAATGTTAAACTGCAGGTTGACAATAAATGTACATGTGATAATCTTATTGATGCATCTTTTCAACAAATTATATTATAGGTGAATGGGCCTTTATTCACCTTTACTATTTTCCAAAATTTACGGATTCAATCCCAATATTAGTTGGTCCAACCAACTTCTCATGATAACTGAGAGAATTGTTGAAGAATCTTCTAGTTCTTCAGTATGTATTCAATATGCACATCTTTGAAATGTCACAATCGTTCATGTCAACTTATGAACTTTTATACTAGTAAACTTCGAATTTACCATGACATATGCTTTCTAATTCAGTAAATTTGTTATTTATTATTATATGTATGAATTTTAAATTTACTACTTTAGAAGTAGATTTCAAAATAACTCTTTTCAATTATTCTTCCTCTTTCGGGGGTGAGTTATGATATTATCACAATCAAGCTCACATTTGTATTAATAAGCTTTACTAAATATTATCGAATTCACCTTAGGGAATGGATCTGTACTTATAAAAATTTACATTCCTCGGAAATGAAATATAATTGTCCCTTAAGTATATTAAATTATGATAGCTTATAACCTCTTTTAAAATATTGCTACTTCAGGAGCAAATCGAGGTATACATATATATAAAGAATTTTTCTCTAACATATCTTTCAGAGTTACCTTACTTCAAAGTAATTACTACTTCATGAGCTTTGAAGTACTATGAAGTTTAACTTTGTCTTCTTTTAGACATATAATGCACTGCTACCACATTCACTCGAGGGAATAGAGCATATTTAGTGATACCTATTTCATGAATTTTCATCAAAAATACATTATTTTGCCTTAGCCATCATTATATCATCAATATGGTATATTGAGATTCAAACTCAACGTCTTACCCATATAGAAGCATCTTAGGCATAAATCAATGGGACTTGAACCCAACATCTAATCATCAATACATCAAGACTTTAACATGATGCCTTACCATTTTAATAAGATTGATGCATTACTTAGAGATTTGTTTTATCTCTAAGTATATTTATTTGTAATTGCAGTAAGTTGATGAAATGATCCACTTTCGATGGTCATCTTTCCTTTACTGTCTAAGTGAATAGATCCACTCTACTGAATAACAAGCAAAATTATTGCTTCCGCATACTAGCACCAAATCTGTCAAGTAATAATTAAAATACTAAATAAAGAATAAGCAAAAGATTCTCATTGCTTACCTGTGATAGACTCCTCATTTAATTTGTCTCATAACTTATTTTACTTATTCAATATACATATATCTTAAAGAATTGAAAAAACATATACTTAATTCCATTCACTTGATTTCTAGTAATGCATGAATCTCATCGTTATTAACAGAACTTTATTGAAAGAAAGAAAGGCTGAGGTTTACAATGTAATCTGAAAAGCATAAAAACTGACTAAACCAAAAGTAGGCTATATATACATAGCCAATAACCTAAAGGTCCATAAACTAAAGGCCCAATAACATATGGGCTAACAATCGTCGCCCCCTAGGGCATTCATATTTTTGTGGACTTAATTTCAATAAAATATTAGAGGCTCGTACTGAAAAAATGTTATTAAAAAAAAATTAAAGAAGAAGAGTAGAGAGAAGAGAGAGTAATTCTTTATTTTTTAATGAGGAATGAGAGAGGTGATTTAACCCCTTTATTTATAGAGGAAATTCCTCTTAATTTCTCTCCAAAAGATAGGAATTTCATCTCTTGATAGATACTCACCAAATCTTGATACATACTCAATATATCTAGATAGATATTCACTATCTCTTGATAGATTCTCAATGTTTCTTGATAGATATCCTCTATAGCTTGATAGACATTTACTATAATGTAATACAGTTATAAAAAATAGATATTTACTATAATGTAAATACATTTGTAAAAAATATATAATTATCTGTGACAACTGGCTTGGAGTTTGAAAGCCTCCAAAGGGGTCAAAAACTAATATTTCATTTTTACACCAAACTAATGCAACCAAAGTCACAAGCCTGTCCTAGCTATGTAATAATCTAAGCTACTTAAGGCACTAGCTAATTTAGGCTGCATACCTCTCTGATATGGATCTCCTGGATGATGTGGCGTATAAGGACACCAATTGATCTTGATGTCTATTGAAGACATATGTGAATATAGTCTATAACTGTTTAAATATGCCGATAAATCATTCACTTGCTTTGAAGATAATGTGGAACTCTAATCTTAGTAGAAACTACAAAGAGCATAATATATATATTTTGTTACTACAAAAATATAGTTAAAACATCTTTTAATAATCCTAATATTTATTTTCTAAGGTTCGCCATTATCACAGTTTGGTAAATCCCTTTCTTTTATTTATTTCTTTGAGTCGTCTTAATTATTTTGCTTATGTATATAGGTGGATAAATGATACAAGAGATATTACAATCAAACAAAGATAATTGTATCTATATTTGAAGCAATGGTAGGAAGTAAGGCTGTAAATATACCTATTTTCCAGCCATAGCTTCAACGTTATTCAAGGCCTTTCATATCATTCGATATTCACTAATTGTTCATCAATTTAAGATTGTATTTTTTTATTTGATTTTAATTACTCATCACACACATTTGTTAATATTATATATGCCGGTTTAAGAAGTTTATCCTAATTGATATGGACACACGCAGGGGTGGATCTACATTGGGGTGAGGGGGCCTGAACCCCCTCAACCAAAAAATTACGTTATTTATATAAGGTCAAAGTTGAAGTATAAGGATATAAAGTATTTAATGAACCCCCTTAATTAAATAGAAAGGAATAACGCAGTGGCTCAGGGGGTTCATTTTGGGACCCACACCGCGGGTTCGAATCCCGTTTGCTGCATCTCTTTTGGTAATTCTTTAACAACTTTTCCACTTCTCACTCCTCTTATTATTTAATGCCCATTGGGCTTTGGCTGTTTCATTGTTGACAACTGGACCTGAATAATAGAAATATGTGTATTTATTATATATTTATTTAAAAGTTATTTATTTATTATTTTTGAAGTATTTGGGTATTTCAACTTTTTCTCTTTCGATACTCTCAATACTAGTTTAAAGTCATACCTAGAATTATATAATTTTCAAATTAATTCTCAACCCCCTTCCCACCTCCAAATAAATAAATAAAAAATACTATGCATATTTCTTTTTTACATTATGTGTCATGTTTATTCAAAATAGCTTCATATATTTGACTAGTTTTACATAATATACAAAATTTTTGCTTTGTCAATGTTTACAGATTATTTTATCGAATTATATAGATCGTTCTGTTAAAATATATTTTATTATTCAACATATTAATATTAATGTTGTTCAGTATTTTTTATTAAGTACGGAATATATATATTATAATAAAAATAATTCAATGCTTACACTTTTCAAAAACCTTTTTTTTTGTGTGTGAGGGTATTAATTTGAAAGAAAAAAACTAATAAAACTATAAAGTGAAAGAAATAAAAGACACTATTTTTTATGAAGGCTCGCAAAGTAAAACTTGAAAGTATTGTTAAAAGGATATCATAAGGCAAGTTAAAATTTAGTGGGTGTACACTTTATTTTGTTAATATACATTTTATATACACATACTTCTTTATATGTTGAACCCCCTGAACAAAAATCCTGAATCCACCACTGGACACACGTGCAACACACATGCCCGATAATTAAGTAATAAAAAGGTCCACCCATTAATCAAAAAAAAAAAAAAAAAAAATTGAGAGCAACCCTCTCTTGTCAATTAGTCTATACATCTTTGTTGTTTTCTATTCTCTATTTTTTAGACTAAATAAAATGAGTATATTATGTTGTTTTTTCAGGCATTTAAATATTAATTATAATGTTTAATTTGCCTTTAAGATGTGCAGCACCTTAATGTCTTTACTCTCATATGTTGCATGCATGTCTGCTGTTACATTTGGTGTGAGTAAGTGGCATATAACGCTTTATCTTCATATGAGTTACTCCCCTTTAAGGAAGAAATTAATGAGGTAATGAGTGGTGCATTTCATGCACTTTATTTTTCCGTTAGTAGTGGCTGAACAAGGCCACCATTTTCCTTGATATTCTTGTAACCTCCAATTCTTTATTCATCCACTTTCTACCTTTATGGCTTGTAATTGTTGTAACCTAAACACAATTGATATTCTATCTTTAATACTCCTCATTCATTCTTATTTACTATAAGGAAGACTTTCTCTCCTATAAATAGAGGTGGTCTTGCATATTTTTCTAAGTACAAGAATATATAGAGTTCACCAAAGTTTGTAAAAATGATAGTTTATTAGTTGAAAGGTGATGTTCTTTTTGTGGAGCTTTAAAGTCAAATCTTGTCCAGAATTATTGTTTGTGGCAAAGTTGTTGTATGTTGGAGGGGGAAAGTTAAGAAGATTACTGATGAACAGGTGAAAACATTTGCTGCAGTAGATTTGAATCTCCTTAAAGTAAGCAAGATATCCGTGCCTCAACCAAGAAGTAGATTCTTGTATTTTCTTCATTTGTATTATTTTAAGTTTTAATTTTATTGTAATTTCACCAACGTAATCGATGGAATATATTAATATTAGAATTGAGTTCAATTTAGATACTTCCTGTGATCCATTCATTTTTGTCTTTCGCATTCCCTTTAAGAAAATATTAATGTAAAAGATAGTTCGACTAATTAAATTATCCTTAGTATTCTCTGGTCTCAATTTATTATCATTTCTCATTTCACCATATTACTTTATCTACATTTTATTACAGTAAAGGTTTAGATGGAAAACGACATTAATTCTATAATTTTCTAAATAAAAAAGTATTTTTGATCAATTTTGTTAGTAAGAATGACAAGTAAAATGGATTATAGGGAGTACCATTCTTACTGGTAGTCGTGCTTGAGACAAAAAAGTATCAAATTCAGCACTGGAAATTTAAGATTGTGAACTTAACTGTACTTAACAGCTCTACCGTAAAACTTAAGTGTTTTAATGTGAAGCAGATCTTTGAAAGGATTAAATTCCTCTTTTTAGATGAGCCATTCCTAAAGGTGAGTATATTATATCAAAGTAACTAAATTTTAGGGGGTTTTATTACTTTTCGGAACTTAGGATCGATTTCAAGGTCAGGTTTTATATATCATTAAACTTTCAAAACCTAAAAATTTGTCTTGATGATTTCTATTAAAGGCACTTCTTGTATGTTTTGTCCACTTCGAAATTATCCAAAGATTTATGAAATTGATAGTTATCAAAGTAAGAAATGTTCTAATTAATAAATGTGGTGGCAAAGCAACCTAACTCAAGCACTGTCTGTTAATTAAGCTAGTGCAAACACTTGGTAATTGTGTGAAGTCATCTAGGAATTATTCATAGTAGACAACCTAGCTATGCCATGTTGAAGCCTTTCTATCTTTTGATTTTCACGCTTTTTAACAATATTCTCTAGTGTTTTGATGTACTTCACTGCTTTTTCAACGATTGACGTCACATCAACCTGCATATATATACAAAACAAGAAAAAGAAATGAATTCAATTTCTATATGATAACAGTTTATAAGAAATTTTATGTTTCATTGATATACTTGTTCTGGGAACGTGCGTCTCACGTGTTTCGTGCAATACTTTGCAACTTGAGTATTACAACCTTATAACTTTGCAACATTTGTCTATTGGTACATAACTAGTTTCGATAAAGGATATTAGAAATTGAAGAATCTTTAATTGAACTTACTTTTCATAATTTGTAATCCCCCAAAGGATGATGCAGTCGATAGAGTTGCTCCTTCCTAAAGGTAAGAAATATTGTGATTATTAAATTTAGTGGCAAAGAAATCTAGGCGCAAGCACCGTCTGTTAATTAAGCTAGTGCCAACACTTGGTAATTCTGTGAAGTCATCTTGGAATTATTCATAGTAGACAACTTAGCTATGCCATGTTGAAACCTTTCTAACTTTTGATTTTCAAGCATTTTAGCAATATTTTCTAGTGTTTTGATGTACTTCAGTGCTTTTTCAACAATTGAGGACTCGTCAGCCTGCATATATACAAAAAATAAGAAAAAATAAATTCAATTTCTATATAATAAAAGTTTAAAAGAAATTTTTTATTTTATTAATATACTTGTACTGGGCAGTGCATTGCACGTGTTTTATGCAATATTTTCTAACTTGAGTATTACAACCTAATAACTTCGCAATTTTTGTCTATTGGTCCATAACTAATTCGGATAAAGGACATTAGATATTGAAGCATTTTTAATTGAACATAATTTTCATAATTTGTAATCAACCAAAAGATGATGCAGAGTTGCTCCTCCTTAATATAAGAAATATTGTGATTAACAAATATGGTGGCGAAGCAACCTACTCTCAAGCACCGTCTATTAATTACGCTAGTGCCAACACTTGGTAATACTGTGAAGTTATCTTGAATTATACATAGTAGACAACCTAGCCATGCCATGTTGAAGCCTTTCTGGCTTTTGATTTTCAAGCCTTTTAACAATATTTTCTAGTGTTTTGATATACTTCACTATTTTCTCAACAATTAAGGTTCTCGTCAGCCTGCATATATATACAAAATAAAAGAAGAAATGAATTCAATTTCTATATAATAACATTTGAAAAGAAATTTTGTTTTTTATTAATATACTTGTTCTGGACACGTGTGTTGCACCTATTTGGTGCAATACATTGCAACTCGAGTATTACAACCTAATAACTTTGATAATTTTGTCTATTGGTGCATAACTAATTCCGATAAAGTATATTAGAAATTGAAGCATATTTAATTGAATATAATTTTCATAATTTGTAATCCATCAAAGGATAATGCAGTGGATGGAGTTGCTCCTCCCTTAAATCGACGTCTCAAGTTCAAGCCCTACATATGAAAAAAAATTCTTAGTTGTTCCATTGAATAAACTCTACGGAGAACAAATTTGAATTAATGAGGCTGCAAGGTAGATATCAAATACTGAATAAGAATCAAAAAAAAATATGTAATCCCTATCTCAAAATTACCAGAATTGCTGGAAGAATAAAAGGGCATACATTACTCTGTCATGGCATAAATTACATTGGATGATGAAATTAAAAGTGAAAGAATGTTAGAACCTTCTTTTCTCCTACTTATATAAAACAAGAATTTTCCTTCTCTATTAATTAGGAATATAAATGTTTATTTATATATATATATATATATATATATATATATATATATATATATATATATATATACTAAAAGTGGAAACATAAAAGTTATAATGTTGGATTATTAATTTACCCTTACACTAAATAAAATAATTAATTAATTAATGATTCTTTCCATTCCTTTTTATTTGCTCCATTTGATTTTGTATATATTATGTTTTATTTTCTCATTTCATTTTTCAAGAATAATTTGATTAAAATCTTTCTATTATACCGTTGTTCAATAAATGTAATTATTATTAATTTGAAAAAATGTATAAATTTTAATAAGTGGTATATTGGTATTTTTATTTTTATTTTATAGGGCAAAAGATTTATGAAAAGGTGGTCCAACTCAAATAAAACAAATAAAAAGGAATGGAGGGTGTATTAAAATTAAAAATAGTATTTAAAAGTTAAATGATCATCAGATTCAGTTAAAAAAAAATTATCACATTCAGAAAGTTAGTCCATATAGCACGTACATGGTATGCATTAAGTTTGGGCATTCACTATTAATTAATTACTATAATTAGAATAAAATTTTCTTAGGATTTGAATTGTTAAAGTTAATCCATATACTTGCAAGTTCATAGTATGTAACGAGCTGAAAGTTTGATGAAAAATGTAAAATTTGTGATTTAGTGTGATTTTACTGTTTTATCACTCCCCGTAGTTGCATTGTAGTATTTTGCGAGAGAGGGAATAATTGACATGGTTCTTGATACATATTGGTGCCTTTTATATGATATTGTGATTTTTTGTGGCTTTGAGAGCCTTATTAAGGACTTATGTGGATATCTTTTGATCTGTGTGACGGATGACTAACGGATTATGCCAGCAGATTTGAAAGGTTGATTTTAGAGTGGTAACATATTTGGTGTGATTTTATGACTTTTTAATCTCATTTTGACCCTCGATTTAGAAAATTGTGATTTTGGATTTGGGGCCAACTCCATAAAATGATATTTTTTAAAAATTCTTATTTCGCCATTGAAACCTGAGCATCGTATTTAATATGGATACATAATTTTTTTGCATATATGTAACACCTGGAGACTACATCCTGGGCGTCACACGGTGCCTACTATCCTTAAAGGCCACAAGCTAACCCATGACTGGTACCTGCTGTGAGCACTAAATAATAATCATGAAAATATATATGGAAGTAAAATAGAAAACGCCATAAGGTTCATAAAATGAGACAATACTGAATACATCTATAGAATAACTGCTAACTAATAGTGTCTGAAAGCCTCTAACATCTGAAATAAATGAGTTGATAGGAAAGGCCCCAACTAACTCACAACTGTTGTCTGAAAGTAACTGAAAAGATGAAATACTTCAAATAACAAAATGACTAAATAAGTGTCATGCCCCCGATGGATGAGGACTCACTACTATAGCTACGGCTGATAAACTGAATCTGACTAAGTACGGTCAGGAGACCGAGCGTCCGAACCTATTATATGAGACATCATAGTGCAAAGAAAGAGTATGCGTCAGTACTTTGAATGTACTGTATGCTAGGTGAGGTTAGGCTAATATGCATGGGTCCACGTGCATGAGAATACTAACTAAATATCATGAAATAACTAGATGAGAGTATATGTAAGTCTGGGAATAGTGTAAGTACTGAACATGCAATTCCAAGCATATATCATCTATCTGAATTAGTCTGAAGCTGAAGTACTGAATTTTTGATAACTGAATAACTGATAGTTGTAAGTCATGATCATGTAGAACTGAACTAAGTTCTGTAATGAATATTGAAACTGTAACTTTGGGAGTTATCATCTAACCGACATACCCCAATTATAGACTGATTTGGGGTCCAACCTGTAACCCCAATTGGAAGGCTGCTAGCACCGTGCCACATGTTACTAACAGTAGCTGGGTCAATCCTAATCTGGCCGGAAGAATCATGAGATATATACGATTACTTCAACCCTAGTCTGACAGGAAAATTATTTACCCTATGTTGGCTACGCAGTTCTATAACTCAGGGACTACTACTAAGGCTCAAACCCTCTGCTGACAGGAATGCCTCCATCCATGGGTTCGCTCGGTGATGAATCCTACTCCCAACTAAATCAACACTGAACTGATCAATAGAATGTACTAGGCTTGACTGAACTCACACTGATTCTGGTGACTGACTAAATGCTACTGTTTGGGATACTATGAAATCCTTCTATTACGATTGGAGACTAGACAACAACTAAATTTTAGGTATTCAGTAACCCCAGGACTGAATAGCATAGATAATGAAATCATATCTCAACTCTAAAAGCATCACACATAGGTTATCATGCTTAATTCCTTCACATACACATTTTGTCAAACACCGAGTGTAATACCCCGTATTTCATACTTGAATTCTAACCATCGTTTCTACACGTCTAAGATCTAATCCAAGTGATTCTCATGTGAATATAAGTTGCATGATCATTATCTTAGTCTATGGAGTAGTTTAGATGTGGAAAATATTCATAGCAATGACCTAGAACAAAGTTGAGCTAAGATCAATTGATTCGTCCAATGTTTATTATTCGATTCTACAAGGGTCTACTGCAAATGTGCATAAATCTTTATATACATGGAATTTTTCATCCCAAGACCTATCAAATTCTATATAATTAAATTATTTTTCCAACGATACCAATTTTACAAAAATCCGATACCCGAGGAAAAAGTTATGACCATTTTAGTGGCTGAGGCAGTAGCACCATGCGATAAGCGTGCGATGCACGCTCTATCGCACACTAATAATTTTTAGGTTTTGCTCCAGATTTTTAAGGGCAAAAGTGGTATTTCCCAATCCCTATCCAGCTATAACACGAGATTAAACTCCCATAATACCAAAATAAGTTTACTTTCTTACAAAATCACCAAGAACATTCATTAGGGTTTCAACCTAAAAATACAAATATCTAAAGAATCAATGTAGATTTTCAATAACTTTTCAAGATATGGATTCCCCATTCCTAGGTCTATGAGAAGCACCCATTAATCTCAAGAATAGCAATCCAAAGTTAAGAGTTCATCCAAAGCTTAAATTTCAAGGTATGTGGGGTTTGAACAAGAACACCCTTTCATTTTTGTGCCCAAAACTTATTTTATATTATAAATTACTGAATTTTTTATTATTTTCCATGAAATTCTAGTTGGGGTTTATACTCATGGTTGTTAATTACAAGCTTATAAGGTTCCCAATGATTTAGAAGTGTAATTGTATGACTAATTTCACATATTTATGCAAGTAATGTGATTTTCCAGATTTTTCCAAGTGAGTTTAAGCGTTTTATTGTGATTCTTGATTTCTATATTTTGACATTGTTGAAGTATTTTCAAGAAGTATATTGAGTATGATGTTTTGCTATGATATTACATGAGTATGTTTATATTTTCATGCTTATTGCTGAAATTTTCAAATTTTGAGTTGATTCATCAATATTTACATTATCAAGCATGAATCTTTTGGTGTTTTAATACGAGTTTGATATATGGGTCATTAACCCCTATTTAAAGATTGTTATTTTGAGAATGAGTTATGGATGACTTCTAAAGAATTGTAAGAAGTATGTTTATATTTCCATTATTATGAGATCTTTAAAGCTTTGATGATGAGTCTATCAAGATTTCAGGAAAGAGTTGTTTTTTGAACCCAAGTAAGAAAAGAAATCCACATTAGATTGATTTATGATAAAGGGGTAGCATATTGGCTCCTGATGCAAATTGTGAATTGTTTATTGTGGATTTTCTTTAAAGTTCTGAGCTAAGTCTGAGAGTAGTATTTAGCATCGAGCGGGAAGTGTGGTACTTTTCTAGAACTATGTGCCCTCATAGGATGTGAGCCTGAGGTTGATATAGTGATCACTAATGAACTGAAAAGTTAAGGTTCTATCCAATAGCAAGGATAGGACAGCTCTCCCCAACGTGGGTAAGACATTGGACTCCATATGGTTCACATGGTTTATGTCGGTTAAGAGAAACTCCCAAAGTAGTCCCCCACTCTATCTAAGATAAGGGTATATGTTTTTTTAAAGTCATGATTCCAAGATTTCTATGGTTCTCAAGTGTAAAAATCTTTAAGTTTTCAAAGAAGTTCATAGTTTTCATGAGGTTAAAGTGTATATTCAGAAAGATGTTATTTTAAGACATTATCTATACCACAAGTTCGAGAACAAAGAAAGAACGCAGATTTAGAATGAAGTGAAATAAATCACGATATTCATACTAAATGTTTCATTATTCATGATTTATGAGATTTATATTTCAAGTATTATTCAAGCTATGTGAGTTATTTATGTCAGCATGCATAATTTTGTAAACCGTGATGATATTGAGATATTATTTTATATATTCATTGCACCCCCATATACTCAATATATCCTTAAAGTACTGATCCATATATACATCTATGTGCTACATTGTCTCATATGTAGGTACAATTTTTAGTATGCACATCAGACTCAGACAGTTGCAGATTTCAGCCAACAGATGATATGTGTAGACACGTAATTTTGTCCGCCCAAATATTAATTTCTACTTATTTTTACCTTTCTCTCCTACCCAAAAAATATAACCACTACCCAACCACCCATTCACGTGCAATAAGAAAACACACTCCATCTTTTTCAATCTTTTCCACACATACACAGACCTAACTTTTGACTTTATCCCTAATTTAAGGGATTGTGTTTGAAGATGGTGGGATTTAAGGGATTTTGTCTGGAGAGTGGGATGGGGAATGAAAAAAAACTTTTCTTGGTATGTTTTCTTTTTAAAAGGGAACACAGAAAGAAACACAAAAAAAAAGAGGGGATCCAAGAAAAAACTCATCAACAACATTTTTCTCTCTCTAAAAAACTCTACTCTCTTCCTCTATTATAAACTCCGTTCGCCGTTGATCGAACCTCCGACCACCACAACACCACCATATTTTCCTACTATCTATCATATCTCTCTCCCCAAAACTAAAAAAAAAAAAAAAAAGAAATCGCGCCATCGTAAGATCCGACCAGATCTGCCGCCGCCGTCGCCGCCAGCAGTCGCCGCTCCGGCCGCGGCGCGTCGGTCAGCTTCGTCCCCAGCTCTTCCCACTCAGAACCTCCGTCCGGCCGACGCCTCTCTCTCGGACCACGCTTCTCTCCGGCGACAACGCCGTTCTCACCGCCATCCAGCCGCCGCAAGCAGTCACGGCCCACCCGTTCGGCGAAACAGCCGGAGAACGGGCCAACCGCGGGTATCGTCTGCCACCGTATCTCCGTCACCAGAGTTCCCCGCAGTCAGATCTGCGATTTTGGATTTTGGAGCTGTCCGACTATTATTCTAATACCGAGTTTGGTTTGCTCGTCGTAAGGTTCTCCGATCGAATTTGGTCTTCGGATTTCTTTATTATCGACAAGTATCAATTTCATCGAGGTCCATTTCTTCTAACCGAATCTTTAATTTATTTTGACTTCTTATTGATGTTGTGGGTTTGAATGATTTATTTATAGTGTGTTTGATTTGAATCCTCGTTATTTGTGTTGTGTTTGATGTTGGTTTCGGATTTTGGGATGTGATTAAAAAAAATCGAAGCATGCATTAATTATGTAGTTTAAATGAAATTCGGGGTGCGAGTTAAAAAATAAAAAATAATAAAAAAATAATAATAATAATAAAAAATCGTTAAAGTGAATTAGGATTAATTTTGATTTGTTGTTATTTTTGAGTCGTCGTTATTGTTACTTTCACGTGTAATTATCAATTTCGTGATAGTATCATGGCAAGTCAAACGGGTAAGCAATCGTAGGCCGGGTAGGCAAAAATTTAGAAATAATTTTTTTTTTTTTTTTGGAATGTTTTGGATATGTACTTGAATGACACTTTCTATTTTATTGCATGAAAAGTTTAATTGTACTCATTTGTCCGGGGAATGCCCCGAAGGATTTGTATAAATTTATTCGGGGAATGTCTCGAAGTACCTTGTATCCGGAGGACGTCCGCGATGAAGGCCCGAGGCATCGGGTAAAGCATTAGTTTAGGATTAGCGTAGGTTTATTTTCAGTTCTTTTCTATTTTCGGGTTGTAATAATTGGACTGGACTTACATTTTGGTTTGTTTCGTTTTGTTTTTGATTGATTGTTTTTGCGTGCTTTTTTCTGTGGTTTATACACTTCATAATGCCAAATGGTCGATACACTCCACCAAGCGATCGTGGTCGAACCACGGGATTGAGGGGTGCCTAACACCTTTCCCTCGGTCAACAGAATTCCTTAGCCGGAATCTCTGTTCGCAAACCGGTTTAAGAGTCAATTGTTTCGAAAAGGGATTTTCCAAAGGTGACTTGGCACACCGGATTATGTCAAGTGGCGACTCTGAATAAAAAATGCAAATAATCTCTTTTTCGAAGCAAATTTTTATTTCTTGTCACTTAAAATAATTGAACCCTTTTGAACTTAAAAATACTCCATTTTTTGGAGTACGCGTGCAAAAAGGGGTGTGACATCTTCTGGCGACTCTGCTGGGGACAAAAAAAAAAGTTTTTCAGAATTCGAGCTATTTTTGGAGTCGTATCGGCTTTGTTTGGCATTACGAGTGTATAAACATGGTTTGTGATTATTGTTGATGTTATTTTCACTTTTGTGTGTTTTTCGTGCTCTCTGTTTATAGTATTTATCTCATGTGTTACCGCTTTTATATCTGCCATCATGAGTCCGCCCCCCGGCCTTCTTTCTGCAACAAGTCTGTAGTACACGTGTTGTACACAACCTCTAGTTGAGTCACCCTTATTTTAGGGGGGGAGCCGTCGGTGTTATGGAGTAGGTGGAAAGCAAAGCAGCCACTATCGACCATACGCTCCCCCGAACAGCCTTGTTAGTAAAACCACAACGTAGGTCAGCCTTTAGGTCATACTTATGTGCATCATATTGAGACCTAGTGGGGCCCACTTGTGTCCTTTCTAGGAGACTCACCTTTAAAGCATCTCTATGTGCTAACTGTTGCATTTTTAAGGGTAACGTGGTCATTTGACGGACTGATTAAAAAAAAATAATAATAATTAATTTGTTAAGAGTAAGGTGTGTAGGTAAAAGTGAAAAAGAAAAAAAAAAGGGTGAGTCGAAAAAAAAAAAAAAAAAAAGAGTGTCGGAGTTTATTTTAGAATTCGTTATGGCTTTTGTTTTTCACAATCCCGAAATTAAAAAAAAATAAAAAAAAAATAATATATATATATATATATATATATATATATGTATATATATATATTTTACAATCCGTAAGTTCAAGCATGCCCATTGTGTTTCTCCATTAGAAGCTCAAGTGTTGAGGTCTTTTTCACTTAGAAACCCAGGCCCAACTTGAAAAGCCCAAATCATGGCCCACTTTGTTTTTTTGGCCCAAGACCAAGTTAATGTTCTAATGGTAAAAACGAAGTTAAAAAAGGTAAACATAAATGAAGAAAACATGCAACAAAAATAATATTTTTACCCAAAATTTTCTTTTCTTTTTATTCTTTCTCTTGGGATTTAATTTTTGCGATAAATTGAGGACTAAAAAGTCTTCTTATTCTTTTGTTTTGTTTTGGGAGAGGTTAAAATACAGTTTGAGCCTTTTCGATCCTTTTTCTTTATTTACCCTCATTTTAGAAAATTACTTCATTTGTAAATTCGTTTATTACTGTCTTGTGACATCATAAATCTATTTTCCTCATGTTTTTCTCTCTAAAAAAAAAAAAAGAAGAGTTTTGCATGTTTTTTTTCAAAAGCGTGAAAAAAAAAATCTGTATAATCGGTGGTGTCAGTCTTGGTTGAGCGTTTGGTTTTAAGAGATCTATTCGTTTGTTTTAGATTGTGTCTCTTAAGTTGGGGTTAATTGGTTAGTTAATTCGTCCATTGTTCAATTTGAATAAACTACGCACACCTGATTCCCTTCCCTCGAGTTGGGATACGTAGGCTACCCTCGGTGGGTTCGGTAATCTCCTTGGTCGGTCTTTGTCTTAGTATTAGTTTAGGTCTCTCGACCGTTTGCCAAGTAGATTGATTTCGCTCAATACTTTTGTTCGGCAAATTGGAGTCATGAACGAAGTCTGTCCCATCGACAGCGTAAAAATCCCAAGGGTTGGGAATCTTCTACTCCTGTCGAATTTCTGAGGTAACGTCTTGTGTGTTATTACAGGATGAAGTTGTCCACCAAGTCTAGAGTTCTAATGGTTATCAAAGTGCCCAAAAAGTTAATCAGATGGTGGGAAATGTTTAATTATGTTGATCAGCAGGAACTGGTTAAAATATTAGGTGACCTCACGGAACTTCTGCATGTTACCCCTCGTCCAGATCGATTAGAAGCCTTGTTAACCTTTTGGGACCCGAGTAGTTTGGTGTTCAGGTTTGGGGAATGTGAAATGACCCCCACTTTGGCAGAAATATCCGATTTGTTACATTTGCCCTATATCGAGAAGGATATGATCCGAGCGAGAAATCATACTGGCGTGAGATTTTTACAGGCCTGTGGTCTAAAAAGTAAGGGTATCCATTTGGGTTGTTTAAGTGACTCGTGGGTTTCCCTAGATTTTTTGTTCGATAGATTCGGGCACTCGGAAGGTTTTGATTGCTTTTGGGAAGAATTTCATGTGACTAAGGAGAAGTGGGAGAAAAAGCGCCTTGAAGTCTTCACCCTCGCTTTGCTAGGAACTTTAGTGTTTCCACTAGAAGAAAGACATATTAATACCCGCTTGCAATCTGTGGTGATGGCCCTATTTCATAAAGATCAAAACGACAAGGGCATTAATAAAAAGGGCAGGTTCACTCTCATACCCATGATCTTAACAGAAATATATTAGGCTTTAAACGAAGTAAAAATAGGGAGGAGATTTTTCGAGGGCAGTAACTTGATATTGCAGTTATGGATGATGGAGCACTTGCATGCGCCTTCTTTAATTAGATCAGATGTGTTAGATCGTTGTATTCCCAATCGAGTGAAAGCCATGGACTCCAGGTTGCGTTTGGACAAATTCGCGCTACCTGTAGGAGTCAAGGCTTGGATTGAATTTCTTGAATCAAGAACCAGGGATAACATTTTGTGGACTTATTTGTGGCTTCGACCAAAGGTAGTATTGGTGGGTTGTCAGACACAGTTCCCTTTAGTTATGTTAGGGCTCAATTGCACTAGACCATATAATCCTTCTAGGGTAATGCGCCAGTTAGGTAGGCTACAGGACGTGCCACCAGCAGTAGATTTTCTGCAGGATGTTGAGTACTTCATGGATCAAGCCTTAGGTGAGAGCAGGTATGAGCAGTTTTGGAAGCATGCAACAAAGCTAAGTGTGGACACACTCAAAGAAGGTTTGGATAATCCGGGCCACACTTGGGGATATGAGATCTGGCTTCAATCTGTCCCTTGGGGTACCAGTCAACCCTTACCAGCACAGCTTAGAGGGAGAATACAGGAAGAATGTATAGCAAATGATCATCAGGATGAAAGTGTAGAGTCCAAAGTGGAAACGTTGAGAGTTCAGTTAGCAGATTTATTTAAGATGGTAGAAAGGTGTCAGAATAATCTTTCCAAATGCACTCCTCATGAAGCAGGAATACGGGCCCGAAGCTTCTTCCCCGGTATCAGGGAATCTTTACAAGATATGCTACGAGGTTTGAATGGGAGAAAGAGAACTTCAGAGACGGGTCCATATCAGCCAGGGTCATCGCGCAGAGCACCAGTCTGAAAGAGCACTTCTTATCCTTATTCAGCTGGAGTCTTTTTATGTGTCTGTCATTGTAGGGTGGTGTTTGTTTTAAGTCGATGTCAAGTTGTTTTTGGTATTAGAGTCTTTATTAGTAATTTCACCTGTGTCGTCTTAGTGGTCAATAATGTTGTTTCGCATTCGTTGTGTTTTAGTTTTACAGTGGTCACAAACTTTTATACGTTTTGTTGCTCTCTTTCTTCACAAGGTATGAAAATTGCTATTTTTCTTTTCTTCTTGAAATTTCAAAAAAAAAAAAAAAAAAAAAAAAAAAACGAGCTACGCAAGATTTGATTCATGTACAACATGATATGTAGGCAACCTACTTTTAGGGTTCGATCTAAACATTTTTCCGTTGTTTTTCATTGCTCCTCTTTTAAAAAAAACAAAAGCCATAAAGAATGATAAAATAAAGGTAGATAACGAGATAAAAGAAAAGGGCAGGGATTGATAAAAAAAAAAAAAAAAAAAAAAAAGAGAGGGAAAGAAAATTTTAAGCGTAGAAGATATAAATAGGTGTGGACAAAATCAGGATGATGTTAAATGACCTCGCTATTCTCAAAGTTGGTAGAAAGGAGCATGAATTTAGGACAATTTTATCAATGTGATTCCCACGTCTGTTGTGTGCCTAATTCTAACGGATATCGTCTTTGATGAGCATGTTCTTTCAGATAACAGTGGTAGGTTTGCAGCGCCCTGGCTAGTCACCCATACTTCACCAGGTCTAAAGCAAAGTTTGCCATGGCTAATAGAGAAATGGAAAATCCGCTCATTGACCCGGATCAGGAGCATAGGGAAGAAAGTGTTGAACACAACGATGAGGTGGTAAGGCTCAGACAACAATTGATAAATTTGCATCAGGCATGGGCCAGTGGAATGCCTCCTCCTCCGTTCCCTGAAGGTCTTGTAAGTATCTCTAGTTTCCCACCGCTCTCTCAGGCGCAATTCTCTGTTCCTACCGAGTCGCCCGACTACGCGCCAGGATTCACTCCGCGACACTATTATCCTGGCAGTTCTAGTGTGCCCTTGGCGGCTCCTCAGTTGAGACCCGCTACTCCGCCAGCGCCACCGATCACACCGGTATTCGTGGCTCCGCCACCACAGGAAACTCCCATATATGTTGCGCGTCCCACAATGAGGCTTCCTAGGTATTCCAGTGAGCCAGTACTGAAGGTTTCAGATGGTCAGTATTATGCTCCAGAGCCTACCTTGCAAATGAATGAACCATATGGGTACACTCAACCGCCCGCATTTCCATTTGATACGGAGAAACCTGTCGCAATGGAGGAACAGGATGTCATAGCTCGGAAACTGAAGAGTTTAGAGCAGGCTATGAGAAATCTGCAAAGGATCGGAGATTACAGGAGTGTTTCTTATAAAGATCTGTGCATGTTCCCAGACATAAATCTTCCCCCCGGTTTTAAGATGCCTAAGTTTGAAAAGTATACAGGACACGGCGATCCCGTCGCACATTTGAGACGATACTATAATCAGTTGAGGGCTGCAGGTGGAAAAGAAGAATTTCTCATGGCCTTCTTTGGCGAGAGTCTTTCAGATCTGGCCTCAGAATGGTTTATTGATCGAGATATCGATAAATGGAACAGTTGGGATGATTTGGCTTCCGAGTTTGTCCAGCATTTTCAGTATAACATTGACCTGATTCCGGACGAAAAGTCCTTGGTCAACATGAAGAAAAAGAGCACTGAAGGCTTTAGGGAGTACGCGATAAGGTGGAGTGAACAGTCTGCCAGGGTAAAGCCTCCAATGAAAGAAAGTAAATTGGTAGAGGTTTTCATTCAGGCGCAAGACGAGACCTATTTTCAGCATTTCCTTCCAGCAATGGGAAAATCTTTTATGGAAGTCCTCAAAATGGGGGAGATGATAGAGGATGGAATTAAGACCGGCCGAATAGTTAGTTTTGCCGCATTAAAAGCCACTACACAAGCAATTCAAGGTGGATCGGGTGCATTCGGAGGTAGAAAGAAGAAAGAGGACATGGCGACTGTCGTGGCTGGAACCCATTCCTATCCCAAAAGACCCCCTCGCCCCTATCCACAATCCCAGGCCCAAGTCCATGCCCCAGCTCCACATATTCCTCCCCACCATTACTACCCTCCAGAAAGCCCTTGGTATTCTATTCCACCACCACCATACCCAGTATACAGCGCACAGCCATATGCCCAAACCCCTTCTCACCCGCAATGGCGTACGCAAGCTTCACAAAATCGCCCATTCGCTCCACCAAATTACCTAAACACCTCCAGACCCAATTTCCAGTCTAAGACCAAGTATAAGAAGGAGAAGGCGGTCAAAAATCAATTCACCCCTCTTGGGGAGTCATATGCTAGTTTGTTTGATAGGTTGAGGAAGTTGAAGGTCTTAAGCCCAATTCAAGGAAGGCTTTCAAACCCACCGCCGAGGAATCTCGATTATTCTTTAAGGTGTGCGTACTATTCTGATATGCCAGGACATGATACCGAGAAATGCTAGTATTTAAAAAAGGTTGTCCAAGATTTAATTGACACGAATCAGATGCTGGTCCAGGCCCCGGAGGGTCCAAATATTAATCAGAATCCGCTCCCAACCCATGCTGAAACCAATATGCTAGAATTGATGTATGACGGGAAAGAATCTTCAAGGGTTTATAAGCCTATTGTTAAGATACAGACCACTGAAGATAAATCGGTAAATGTAGCGGAGTCTTTGAAAGCAATGTCATTGAACCAGGAAGGAATGAGAGAAGATAAAGCCCAAGAAAGCACGAAGAAACCCCTGATCATAGTACAAGGCACCAGAGGGCACGTTTATTCAAATCAGGAGAAACCCAAGTTGACCGTGATGGGAGCTCTGAGTCAGCCTATCTTGACGGTGAAAGGAGCACTGACAACGCCTATTGTCCTCAAACCAGTGACCCAACCTCCGATAGTTGATACGAAAAGGATTCCCTGGAATTATGGGAGGACTGTGATGACCTATCACGGGAAAGAAGTTGTGGAAGATGTAGATGAGGTAGGAGGTTTGACTAGGTCAGGAAGGTGTTTCGTACCTGAAAGCTTAAGAAAGCCCAAGGCAACGATGAGTGGACCATCGTCTATCAAAAAGCCTATCACTGAAGAGGAAGCCGAAGAATTTTTGAAAAAGATAAAATTGCCAGAGTATTCGGTATTGGACCAGCTGAAGAAAACCCCTGCTCAAATTTCTCTCTTATCTTTGCTATTGCACTCCAAGGAGCATCGTGATGTTTTGCTGAAGGTATTGAATGAATCATATATTCCAAGGGAGATTACAATCAACCAGGTTGAGAAAATGGTGGGAAAAATCTTTGAGGTCAACCGAATCAGCTTTTCCGATGATGAATTGCCTGTTGAAGGTATAGGGCATAATCGGGGCCTTTACATTACAGTGAAGTGTGAAGATTTCTATGTCACTCATGTCATGATCGATGGAGGTTCAGGCACAAATATTTGCCCTATTTCCACTTTACAAAAGTTGAATATTGGTGCTGACAGGATCAAGCCCAACAATGTATGTGTTAGGGCTTTCGATGGTGCAAAGTCAAATTCCATTGGCGAAATAAAACTGTTGCTGAAAATAGGACCTGTTGAGTTCGCCATAGAGTTTCAAGTGTTGAATGTAGAATCCTCTTACAATCTGTTGTTACGAAGGCCGTGGATCCACAAGGCCAAGGCGGTTGCATCTACGCTGCACCAAATGATTAAGTTTGAGCATGACAGGCAGGAAATAATTATTCATGGTGAAGGAGATTTATCCGCCTACGCAGATTCTCCCTTGTCCCTCATTGAAGCAGATAATGTAGAGGAGACATTTGTCTATCAAATCTTTGATACAGTGCCAGTAAGTCGCATCCCTGAATGGCAAGCTATACCAGGACCGCAATTGTCTTCTGCTTCCATCATGATGGTGAGTGAACTTTGGAAATACGGATTTGAGCCAGGAAAAGGTTTGGGAGCATCTCTCCATGGTATAATTCATCCTGTATGTCCAAAGGAAAATGTGGGCACGTTTGGTCTGGGATTTGAGCCTACAGCTGAAGATATGAAGAAAGTCAGGGGGAGAAAGAAGGAAATATGGTCACTTCCTCGCCCAATGCCACTACTCAGTGAGTCATTTGTTAAAGGCGATATTGCGGAGCATGTGGGATCTGAAGTTGAATTGGTTGATCACCTCGAGAACCTTTTTATTGAAATTGATATGGTTGAAGCAGGAGAAGGCACCAGTAAGGCAGATGTGCAATTCATAGGCCCAACTGTCCAGCTCAATAATTGGGAAGTCACTCCTCTCCCCGTCAGGAGGGAGTTTTGGTAGTTTATTTTGTTTTTCTTTCTGTTTATTTGAGTTATTTCAGAGTTGTAATTCAGATTCTAGTTTGGTTATGTTATACTGGTATCTATGTTCAAACCCTTATATATTTTATTTAATGAAATGTAATGTCCCTTTTATCTCGTATCTAATATATTTTGTATTCTTTCTTACACAGTTCTCTTTATGCTGATTCTAATGACATGACATGCATGCGGAATTTTCAGCCTGATTTTAAAGTCCAAAATAATTCGAATGTAATGGAGAAGGATGAGGAATACGATGAAAAAGAAGCTCTAGAAGAAATAAGCAAAGAGTTGGAACAATTTGAAGACAAACCGAATCCTAATTTGAATGAGACTGAGCCGATAAATCTAGGGGATCAAAAAGATGTTAGGGAAACTAAAATCAGTGTACATGTTTTGCCCCAACTAAAATATGAAATGATTCAAGCGTTAGTGGAGTATAAGGATGTTTTTGCATGGTCTTATGATGATATGCCTGGCTTAAGTACTGAATTAGTGTCTCACAAATTGCCAACGGATCCCGCATTCCCTCCTGTCAAACAGAAGTTGAGGAAGTTTAAAATAGATGTAAGTATTAAAATCAAGGAGGAAATCATGAAACAACTTGAAGCCAAAGTAATTCGAGTGGCTCGTTATCCAATGTGGTTATCCAATATTGTTCCCGTACCAAAGAAAGATGGCAAAATTCGAGTGTGTGTTGATTACCGCAATTTGAACAGGGCAAGTCCAAAGGATGATTTTCCGCTGCCCAACATCCATATTCTGTTAGACAACTGTGCTAAACACGAAGTTGCCTCTTTTGTGGATTGCTATGCCGGATACCACCAGATCATTATGGATGATGAAGACGCGGAGAAGACGTCTTTTATCACACCATGGGGAACCTATTGTTATCGAGTGATGCCATTCGGTTTGAAGAATGCTGGAGCAACATATATGAGAGCAATGACTACTATGTTTCATGACATGATGCATAAGGAAATTGAGGTCTACGTGGATGATGTGATTATTAAGTCAAAAAGTCAGGCCGACCATGTAAAAGATTTAAGGAAGTTCTTTGAAAGGCTTCGCAGGTATAATCTCAAACTCAACCCAGCAAAATGTGTATTTGGAGTTCCATCTAGAAAGCTGTTGGGGTTTGTAGTCAGCCGTCGGGGGATTGAATTGGATCCCTCAAAAATCAAAGCCATTCAGGATTTGCCCCCGCCCAAGAATAGAACGGAGGTGATGAGTTTGCTTGGTAGACTGAACTATATTAGCAGGTTTATTGCTCAACTCACAACCATTTGTGAGCCCATATTCAAGTTGTTGAAAAAGAGTGCTGCGGTAAAATGGACTGAAGAATGCCAGGAAGCATTCGATCGAATCAAGGGATATCTGTCAAATCCACCCATGTTGGTACCCCCAGAGCCTGGTAGGCCTTTGATCTTATATTTATCAGTCATGGATAACTCTTTCGGTTGTGTCCTAGTTCAACATAATATTATAGGCAAAAAGGAGCAGGCTATTTATTATCTCAGCAAGAAGTTCACCGCATATGAGACCAGGTATACTCTTCTTGAAAGGACGTGTTGTGCCCTAACTTGGGTAGCACAGAAGTTGAAGCATTATCTCTCTTTCTACACTACTTATCTCATCTCCCGCATGGATTCTTTGAAGTATATCTTTCAGAAGCCTATGCCAACGGGTCGTTTGGCAAAGTGGCAAATATTACTTACCGAGTTCGACATTGTATATGTGACTCGAACCGCCATGAAAGCCCAAGCTTTGGCAGATCATCTTGCTGAAAATCCCATCGATGAAGAGTACGAGCCATTAAAGACATATTTTCCTGACGAAGAAGTGTCGTGTGTCGATGAAGTCGTTATAGATGCTGATCCATTTTGGAGGTTATTCTTCGATGGAGCTGTCAATATGAAAGGAGTCGGAATAGGTGCGGTTCTTATTTCTGAATCGGGACAACATTTCCCGGTAACAGCACAACTTCGATTCTTTTGTACTAACAACATGGCAGAGTATGAAGCCTGCATTCTTGGTTTACGGTTAGCTGTTGATATGGGAGTCCAGGAATTATTGGTGTTAGGAGATTCGGATTTGCTCGTCCATCAAATTCAAGGCGATTGGGAGACACGAGATTTGAAGCTCATCCCGTATCGACAATGCTTGCAAGAGCTATGTCAACGGTTTATGTTGGTAAAATTTAGGCATATTCCAAGGATTCGTAACAAAATTGCTGATGCTTTAGCCACTTTGTATTCAATGCTCCAACATCCTGACAAAGCCTACATCGATCCAGTGCATATACAGAGTCGTGATCGACATGCTTATTGTAATGTGGTTGAAGAAGAGCTCGATAGAGAACCTTGGTTTTTGGATATCAAGCGGTACATTCAGTCTGAAGAATACCCAACATATGCCACCAACGATCAAAAGAGGGCCATTAGGCGTTTGGCTAGTGGATTTTTCTTAAGTGGGGGAATCTTGTATAAGAGAACCCCGGATCTCGGACTTTTGAGGTGTGTAGATGCAAGACAAGCCTCGGCAATCATAGTTGAAATACACTCTGGAGTATGCGGGTCACATATGAATGGTCATGTCTTGTCAAAGAAGATCCTTCGGGCAGGTTATTACTGGCTTACTATGGAAAGGGATTCTATCCGATTGGTTCGAAAGTGTCACCAATGTCAAGTACACGGTGATCTGATACGTTCTCCTCCTGTTGAGTTGCATGCAATGGCTGCTCCATGGCCGTTCGTAGCTTGGGGAATGGATGTGATTGGACCAATTGAGACGAAGGCATCAAACGGGCATAGATTCATTTTGGTAGCCATTGATTACTTCACAAAGTGGGTAGAAGCAGTGACTTTCAAGTCAGTGACAAAGAAGGCTGTGGTAGATTTTGTTCATGCCAATATCATTTGCAGATTTGGAATTCCTAAGATGATCATTACAAACAATGCCGCCAATCTCAAAAGTCATTTGATGCAAGAGGTATGTCAACAGTTTAAGATCACACATCAAAATTCTACCCCATATCGCCCAAAGGCAAATGGTGCTGTAGAAGCTGCTAATAAGAATATAAAGAAGATACTGCGAAAAATGGTACAAGGGTCTAGACAATGGCATGAAAAGTTGCCATTTGCATTGCTTGGTTATCGCACCACTGTTCGGACTTCAATGGGGGCAACTCCATATTTATTGGTGTACGGGACAGAAGCGGTCATCCCTGCAGAAGTTGAAATTCCCTCTCTCCGAGTCATTGTAGAAGCAGAGATTGATGATGACGAATGGGTAAAAACCCGGCTGGAACAATTGAGTTTGATTGAGGAAAAGAGGCTAACGTCTATATGTCATGGCCAGTTGTATCAGAGGAGGATGGCTCGAGCGTACAACAAAAAGGTTCGTCCCAGGGATTTTAAAGTTGGTTAGTTGGTGTTGAGACGTCTCCTTCCTCACCAGGTCGAAGCGAAAGGTAAGTTCTCCCCTAACTGGCAAGGCCCCTTTGTTGTGAAGAAGGTGCTACCCAATGGAGCCCTATATTTGACGGATGTTAAAAGCAAAATGGCAGAAATGACTATCAATGCTGATGCGGTCAAAAGATACTATGTATGATATTGGATCCTTTGTTGATTTTGTTGCATGTTTAGTACTTGCATTTTTGAAGATTGATATGATGAAGGCATTTCATTCTGCTATCCAAACACTGTGTCATCCTTTGTTTACCCCATTTGAGCCTTAGTGTTATTTTCTTTCATACCCCTCTTTTGGAATCAAAATAGAGTCAAAGATAAATGTCTAGAAAATAAAAACAAAAGAAAGAGTTCAAAAAAAAAAATAATAATAATAATAATAATAATAAAAAATCAAAATCAAATAAAAGCAAAAGAGCAAGCTGATGGAACTATGTGCGACCTGATTCTTCTCTCTCGGGAGCGAGATACGTAGGCTGCCCTATTTCGGGCTCGGTCCAACCAAATAAATTTTAAGATTCACCCAGTCAACAAAACTGGGGCATGAGTTACTGTGTTGTTTGAGTCGATTCCAAAAGTTGTATGTCCCACCCCCACCTCAAGTGTCGTTTGAGCTTCTTACCATCTTTTCTAACCTCAACCAAAAGCCAAGTTACAACCGAGGAAAGCCCTTCAGATCATTTTTTTGATAATGTTAAGGCTAAGCATGCAATGGATATCATGGTATATTGTGAAGTGCCATTTGTCTCCCTCAGCATGAGAAATCAGAAAAAGAAAATGAAAATGAGAGAGTCTTATTAGTGAAAACCCTCACGGGCACCATAAGGCAATGGTGAGTTGAGAGAAATAAAAATGAGAGAGTCTTATTGGTGAAAACCCTCACGGGCACCATAAGGCAATGGTGAGTTGAGAGAAATAAAAATGAGAGAGTCTTATTAGTGAAAACCCTCACGGGCACCGTAAGGCGATGGAGAGTTCAAAAGAAAGGAAAAGTAAAAAAAGAAAGAGATTTGTTGGCAAAAGTCTTTGAAAGTGCGTCGGTCGAATGTGATGTATGAGTCCGATGGATTTGAAGAAGCGGCTCAGAGGCAAAGGTACGAACTCAACAACAAATGGGGAATTTGGATAGGAAGATCAGGCAGCTCAATCCAAAATGCATGTCATGCTCACTGGAGTTAATTGTCGTATTCAGATAAGTTTTCTTTTTGAATATCGGATATTGCCCTTTTCTTTCATTTATCTATTCATGCTTTTTGTCTTTTTATGTCATTTTTCAAAAATAAAAGTCACCACTTTTCTTTACATTTTAAGTCAAGTCTGTGTCAAAGCAAGTGAGAAAGAATTTCAAAATTTACTACCAGTCTTTCCAATTATGTGAGAAAAATCCAAGGAACAACACAGGGAGAAATAGGATCGTAATTCAGCAAGCAAAGGAATTATATCAGCCAACAGGATACTGGATTCGTAGAAAATATTCAGATGTGGGAAAATAGTGCATCTCAGGGGCATGGTAAAATAAAAACCCATTGTTCGAGTCAGAACTCACTTCCCCTCAATCTGGATCCGGGTCAATGATGCGGCAAGACAGGGCAGGTGTCAGTGATTTGGAAGCAAGGATGAAAAGAACAAGTGCTAGGGCAGATGCCTGAAAAGCCAAGGACTGCAAGCCACCACTAAGTTTTTAACTGACAAATTTTCTTTGTGGAAATAGGGGCAAATTCATTTCACTTGATTCAGCTACCAATGGAAATGCACATCCATGGGATTTTTTTTTTATGTTCAGGACCCTCCTGAAGAATGGGATTTTATTTTTATGTTCAGGACCCTCCTGAAGAATGGAATTTTATTTTTATGTTCAGGACCCTCCTGAAGAATGGGACTTTATTTTATGTTCAGGACCCTCCTGAAGAATGGGATTTTATTTTATGTTCAGGACCCTCCTGAAGAATGGGATTTTATTTTTAAGTTCAGGACCCTCCTGAAGAATGGGACTTTATTTTTATGTTCAGGACCCTCCTGAAGAATGGGACTTTATTTTATGTTCAGGACCCTCCTGAAGAATGGGATTTTATTTTATGTTCAGGACCCTCCTGAAGAATGGGATTTTATTTTATGTTCAGGACCCTCCTGAAGAATGGGATTTTATTTTTAAGTTCAGGACCCTCCTGAAGAATGGGATTTTATTTTTATGTTCAGGACCCTCCTGAAGAATGGGATTTTATTTTTATGTTCAGGACCCTCCTGAAGAATGGGATTTTATTTTTATGTTCAGGACCCTCCTGAAGAATGGGATTTTATTTTATGTTCAGGACCCTCCTGAAGAATGGGACTTTATTTTTATGTTCAGGACCCGCCTGAAGAATGGGATTTTATTTTATGTTCAGGACCCTCCTGAAGAATGGGATTTTATTTTATGTTCAGGACCCTCCTGAAGAATGGGACTTTATTTTATGTTCAGGACCCTCCTGAAGAATGGGATTTTATTTTATGTTCAGGACCCTCCTGAAGAATGGGATTTTATTTTTATGTTCAGGACCCTCCTGAAGAATGGGACTTTATTTTATGTTCAGGACCCTCCTGAAGAATGGGATTTTATTTTTATGTTCAGTACCCGCCTGAAGAATGGGATTTTATTTACTTTATTTTATGTTCAGGACCCTCGTGAAGAATGGGATTTTATTTTATGTTCAGGACCCTCCTGAAGAATGGGACTTTATTTTTATGTTCAGGACCCTCCTGAAGAATGGGATTTTATTTTATGTTCAGGAGCCCGCCTGAAGAACAGGGTGAAAGAAAAGAAAGTCCAGGAGCCTGCCTGAAGAACAGGGTGAAGAAGTTGCAAGTCAGGAGCCCGCCTGAAGAACAGGGTAAAGAATTATAAATCCAGGAGCCCGCCTGAAGAACAGGGTGAAGAAATGAAAGTCAAGCAACAAGTTGGAAGAAATTGCAAGTCAGGAGCCCGCCTGAAGAATAGGGTGATAAAAGTCGTGTCAAGAGCCAACAAAAGCTGTATAGATAGGATTCTTGTAATTTCCTTTATGTTTTAGCTTTTAATTTTAATTTTGATGTAATAACAGAGCTGTGGACCGGAACCTCGACGGAACCTCACTCGACTCTCCAACTCGGTATAGTCCACTCCTCTGCCAACCTTTGAAATACCCGTGGCTTGATTCCCTCATAACTTGGGTGGGTAGGCTGTCCAAATTCAAGACCCGATAGTCCTTCTTTCTTCTTTTTCTTCTTTGAATAATGGTCGGAACAAAATTCTGTCTCGTTGTCTATTTCTTTGTCTAAAATCACTGCGTGTTTACATCCAAAGGGGGCATGATGTAGACACGTAATTTTGTCCGCCCAAATATTAATTTCTACTTATTTTTACCTTTCTCTCCTACCCAAAAAATATAACCACTACCCAACCACCCATTCACGTGCAATAAGAAAACACACTCCATCTTTTTCAATCTTTTCCACACATACACAGACCTAACTTTTGACTTTATCCCTAATTTAAGGGATTGTGTTTGAAGATGGTGGGATTTAAGGGATTTTGTCTGGAGAGTGGGATGGGGAATGAAAAAAAACTTTTCTTGGTATGTTTTCTTTTTAAAAGGGAACACAGAAAGAAACACAAAAAAAAGAGGGGATCCAAGAAAAAACTCATCAACAACATTTTTCTCTCTCTAAAAAACTCTACTCTCTTCCTCTATTATAAACTCCGTTCGCCATTGATCGAAGCTCCGACCACCACACCACCACCATATTTTCCTACTCTCTATCATATCTCTCTCCCCAAAACTTAAAAAAAAAAAAAAAAAAAAAAAGAAATCGCGCCATCGTAAGATCCGACCAGATCTGCCGCCGCCGTCGCCGCCAGCAGTCGCCGCTCCGTCCGCGGCGTGTCGGTCAGCTTCGTCCCCAGCTCGTCCCACTCAGAACCTCCGTCCGGCCGACGCCTCTCTCTCGGACCACGCTTCTCTCCGGCGACAACGCCGTTCTCACCGCCATCCAGCCGCCGCCAGCAGTCTCGGCCCACCCGTCCGGCGAAACAGCCGAAGAACGGGCCAACCGCGGGTATCGTCTGCCGCCGTATCTCCGTCACCGGAGTTCCCCGCAGTCAGATCTGCGGTTTTGGATTTTGGAGCTGTCCGACTATTATTCTAATACCGAGTTTGGTTTGCTCGTCGTAAGGTTCTCCGATCGAATTTGGTCTTCAGATTTCTTTATTATCGACAAGGATCAATTTCATCGAGGTCCATTTCTTCTAACCGAATCTTTAATTTATTTTGACTTCTTATTGATGTTGTGGGTTTGAATGATTTATTTATAGTGTGTTTGATTTGAATCCTCGTTATTTGTGTTGTGTTTGATGTTGGTTTTGGATTTTGGGATGTGATTAAAAAAAAATCGAAGCATGCATTAATTATATAGTTTAAATGAAATTCGGGGTGCGAGTTAAAAAAAAAAAAATAATAATAATAATAAAAAATCGTTAAAGTGAATTAGGATTAATTTTGATTTGTTGTTATTTTTGAGTCGTCGTTATTGTTACTTTCACGTGTAATTATCAATTTCGTGATAGTATCATGGCAAGTCAAACGGGTAGGCGATCGTAGGCCGGGTAGGCAAAAATTTAGAAATAATTTTTTTTTTTTTTTTGGAATGTTTTGGATATGTGTTTGAATGACACTTTCTATTTTATTGCATGAAAAGTTTAAATTGTACTCATTTGGCCGGGGAATGCCCCGAAGGATTTGTATAAATTTATTCGGAGAATGCCCCGAAGTACCTTGTATCCGGAGGACGTCCGCGTTGAAGGCCCGAGGCATCGGGTAAAGCATTAGTTTAGGATTAGCGTAGGTTTATTTTCAGTTCTTTTCTATTTTCGGGTTGTAATAATTGGACTGGACTTACATTATGGTTTGTTTCGTTTTGTTTTTGTTTGATTGTTTTTGCGTGCTTTTTTCTGTGGTTTATACACTTCATAATGCCAAATGGTCGATACACTTCACCAAGCGATTGTGGTCGAACCACGGGATTGAGGGGTGCCTAACACCTTCCCCTCGGTCAACAGAATTCCTTAGCCGGAATCTCTGTTCGCAAACCGGTTTAAGAGTCAATTGTTTAGAAAAGGGATTTTCCAAAGGTGACTTGGCACACTGTATTATGTCAAGTGGCGACTCTGAATAAAAAATGCAAATAATCTCTTTTTCGAAGCAAATTTTTATTTCTTGTCACTTAAAATAATTGAACCCTTTTGAACTTAAAAATACTCCATTTTTTGGAGTACGCGTGCAAAAAGGGGTGTGACAATATATCCTCCTTCTTCGGGGATTTAAGTTAGATGTCATTATATATTTTCTTTTTTTATTGTTCTTATATATTAATTAGTGATAACTGGGATCGTGTCCTAGCTATCTATAGTCAGTATTAGTAGAGGTTTCATAGACAGTTAGTAGAGTCATTGTATTTATCTCAGTTTTTTTGTAAAAGCAGAGTCGTAATCATGTGAATTCACTTTTGTATTGATCAAAAGTATGGAGACGTCTGTACTTTTCCTTGAGAGGCTACAAGGCATTTAGAAAATATTTCTATTCTTTCAAGTCTCAGATTGTGCTATAGAAAGGGTCTCTAAGAAAATCATACAGATTCTTATCTTGCTCTATTCGAGCCATTTTTGTCTTATTCCTAAGGTATCAAAAATAGTCAAGCTCAAATCCTTATTGCTAGAGCTTTCTCAAACAGTCTCCACAAATAGTTATGGGATTATAAAAGAGCTAAAAATTATCCCATCGGTGCTTTTGAGTTCCGAAGATTAAAGTGCTTTATCATGTTTGTAAAAATCGTGCACTAAGCCCAAGTCAGATGTGCTTTTAGATTCCTCCTCAAAATCCATAATGATAATCTATACTTCTCCATCTATGTACTGTTCTTGAGTAACATGATCGGCAAGTTCTAATTTCTTTCCCTAATAATGCTCTCATACTTGTTAGGAAGAAATTTAAAAAGTTTCATAAAGCGGCTTGAGAGGATCCTTCTAGTGTGTTATAATTCCCTCAAATTTAAAGTTATACCCTCATTCTTATAAGTCATTTGTTAAGACAGAGCAAGATGTGTATTCTTAGATCATTGAATATTGTGTGTCAAGTTTCTATACCTTGTAATATGTAATGTTATCGTCATGGTGTTTTTGAAACTCAAAGTCTAGTGAAGCTGTGTGGGGTTCTTTCGATTCACTAGCATAGTTATTTTGTTATTCATCTAATTTTCTTGTTTAAAACATAAAATCAAAGTCTAGTGAAGCCGTGTAGGGCTCTTTTGATTCACTAGCATAGTTTCTTTGTTATTTATCTCATTTTCTTATTCAAAACACAAAACCAAATTCTAGTGAAGCCGTGTGAGGCCTCTTTCAATTCACTAGCAAATTGTTGATTATCTTATTGTTCTTATGTTAGTTGAAAGTGTTGGTTTAGAAATGTAGTGACAAGAAAGGTGGTAAGGGTGATTTATTGAATATGTAAAGCTGAATTTTCGCTTATGATTGAATTAGTAATAAAGTGATATACCCTTGTTTGTCAGTTTAGTGAAAGTTAGAGAAGGAGATTATTAGTTAAGGTGGATTGTTGTTTGCTTGAGGTAAGAAAAGAGTTAATGTGCTAGAAAATTATAGGTTTTGATGGAAGTACTTGGTGGATGACTATTGTTAATTTAGGCTTTCCTGAGATTACAAGGGAAAGTTTAGTTGAAACTTATAAAGCTATGAAGGAGTTTAGATGTATAAGAAGGGTAAATAGTAATGAGGTGTAGAAGAAGGAGGTGCTAGCGAATCATAATAAGATAGACCATAGGATTAAGATTGATCATTATTGTTATGAGGTTTTAGCGGACTAGCATTTTTGAATGTTTGGCAGGTAAGAATAGTTGTTAAGATTGTAGTTAATCATAGCTAGAACGAGATACTAAGTTCGAATAGTAGATAATGAGCAAGGTGGGGATAATGATTGCTTGGTTAGTGATTCAAGTTATATGTAGGTGAACCAATAGGCTTGAAATAGTGAATGCAAGAATTTAAGTTAATTGATTTAAGATTAAGTATGATGTTGTAGGTGAGAGGTAAAGGCGTGCCCAAGGTGATATGGGGTTGCAGTATTTTCTAAGTTTATTAAGTATTGTGTGTGGTTAGTAGTAACCTTGAGTTTTAAGCGGAAGAATCATAGTGTTTAGTACATGGTACTCTGGATAGCCAAGTTAAGGATGATATATGAAAGGGGGTTGTTCAAGAATGAAGTCAATAAGTTTAAAATATAGCTTATACGTGCGAGTGTAGCATTTAAGTGTTAACCGTTAGAGCAAAGATATTCTGACTCACTCATAGGAATGTGAGATAGATCCATAAGTTTAGAAGATGGCTTTAAATCTAAGGGGGAGATAGTATAAGAACCTTTAATATTCTAGCTCTTTTTAGTTCCTTGTTGCATGAAAAAATAGTTCCCAAAACTTAGAAATTTTCAGCTAAGTGCCAAAACTTAGTCTTTTCCAAAGCCTTCAAACTTTGAGGATTTTGTTCATGACCTTACTATCCTCCAAAAGTTGATTTTCAAGTTGATTCATGATCGAGGGAGTCAATAGTATATCTTAGGTGAGTTTCGAATTTTTGAAATCCGTTTAGGGCATGTTTGGAATTCAAAATAGTGACATCATGCGATTAGCGTGCAATGCACGCTCCATTCCACCCCTAGTAGTATGCGATAGAGCATGCGGAGCACACTCTATTCTAGTGCTCTATAGCATGCAACGCACACTCTATAGCATGCTCCCTTGTTTATCCAACTCCTGTTTCAGCTATCTAAGGGACAATGTTTATATACTTCATGTGTATTTAAGTTCATTCTCAACTTTTAGTAAGTAAGTAATAGTTTCACTCTGTGATTCAAGTTATTCCTCAAAAAATAAATCTATGGACTCCAGTCTTATTATTGAATAGCTCATGATAAGTATGAACTCATGTTTCAGAGTATGACCAGTTTTAGAACTTATAATACTAGTGAAGTTCGTATTATATCATGTATGTCCTTAGCTTAGATTTCTTTAATGGATCCATGCCTTTGATATTTTATTCCTCAAGCCTAGGATAAGTGTTAAAGTTATGTATTGTAGCCTTTTGTGCTTCGGGTTCTTATGTGTTAGCCGTTCAGTGACCTATTCATATGTTAAGATAGTGGCGATGATATTGGATAAGCAATGGTTTAGACGAGAAATAGTTGATGACCCTCATTAAGAAAGATTATTTATTCTTTTCTATCTAAGGCTAAAGTGTGAAGTAAGATTGAGGCCAAGTTTTTGATACATCTCATGGTTAGTTAGAGATTGTGTGTATGTTCTTAAGAATAGTGAAAGAAAATTGTTGTAGATAAAGGTTTAGAGAATATGCGAAGTATGCCTTTATGCGGTTTTGCCTTGAACTTCATACATTTTTTTATGATAATCTTGAATGTCATGTTGGGTGTAAGTGGGCGGATGAAATATGCGCTAGTGAATGTATAGTAAGTGTTTCGTGTTAGTCATTAAAGTGGCAAGGCATGTTATGCTTAGGGTGTGAACTCTAAAAACATATGGAATATTGAACCTTGTGGTTTAGGCTAGTATTGTGGTATGTTGTATCTTGTGATTTAGATTAGTCTTGACCTTAGTGAGAGGACTTAGTTTAGTTTAGACCTTGAAGAAAGATTTATCAGTGGCCATGTGAGAATTACAAGTTGAATCAAGCAAGTGTGATATTTGAGGAGAATAGCATAGTCAAGGAAGCATTTGAGAAATGTTGCTAAACTTGAAAGTAAGAATTAGCATTTCTTAAGGCCTAGAAATTCAATCCTAGCTTATGATTTATGGGTCTATGTTCCAGGCCACAGAGGGGTAGCAATGTTGTAATTCCTTATTCAGATATTTTATTCAGATCATGCCTAAAGTTCTTTACTCCCCAATTGCATAGGAAATTTCTTATAAATGCGTTGAAGAAATACTTTATTTGGGTCTAAGTGTCCACTATGATTCAGTCTGTAAGTATCATGTGCATGATCTCAGTCTTCTCCTAATTTTTAAATCAAATCATTATCATTCGGGGATGAATAATCCCAAGAGAAGGATGTTGTAATACCCCGAGTTTTCATGTCATAAACCTCTCATGTTTTTCTCATGATATTAGATCCAACGCAAAGTAATGGTTACTCATAAGTTGACACTCCTGTTTCTATCTTAGCCAAATAGCTATTTTTATGAGAATTCATGCACATGCAGATTATTTCAGTAGCCATTATATTTGAGATTCAGTGATTCAGTTTATATCAGTTGTACATGATAGCTTAAAGACTGAGATTCCTCTTTGTTTCAGCTTAATTATCCATATTCGAGGATTAATGTTCCCAAGGGGGAGATAATGTAATACCCCGTATTTTCGTACTGGAATTCTAACAGTTATTTCTATACGTCTAAGCTCTAATACAAGTGATTATTACATGAATATAAGTTGAATTATCATTATCCTAGTCTATGGAGTAGTTTAGAGCTGGAAAATGTTCGTAGCAATGACCTAAAACAAAGTTGAGCTAAGATCAATTGATTCGTCCAAAGTTTGTCATTTGATTCTACAAGGGTCTACTTCAAATGTTCATAACTCTTTATATACATGGAATTTTTTCTCCTAAGACCTATAAAATTGTATATAATTGAATTAGCTTTCCAACGATACAAATTTCGCAAAAATCTGATACCCGAGCAAAAAGTTATGGTCATTTTAGTGACTGAGACAGTAGCACTATGCGACAAGCGTACGACGCACGCTCTATCGCACACTAATAATTTTCAGGTTTTGTTTCCGCGTTTTTATGGGAAAAAATGATATTTTCCAACCCCTATCCATCTATAACATGGGATTAAACTCCCATAACACCAAAATAAGTTTACTTTCTCTCAAAATCACCAAGAACATTCCTTAGGGTTTCAACCTAAAAATCCAAATATCTCAAGATTCAACCGTAGGTTTTCGATAATTTTTCAAGATTCGGATTCTTCATTCCGAGGGATATGAGAAGCACCCATTAATCTCAAGAATAGCAATCAGAAGTTAACAATTCATCCAAAGCTTAAATTTCAAGGTATGTGGGGTTTGAACAAGAACACCCTGTCGTTCTTGTGCCCAAAACTTATTTTATATTATAAATTACTAAATTTTTTATTATTTCCCATGAAATTCTAGTTCGGGTTTATACCCATGGTTGTTAATTACAAGCTTATAAGGTTCCCAATGATTTAGAAGTGTAATTGTATGAGTAATTTCACATATTTATGCAAGTAATGTGATTTTTCAGATTTTTCCAAGTGAATTTAAGCGTTTTATTGTAATTCTTGATTTCTATATTTTGACATTGTTAAAGTATTTTCAAGAAGTATATTGAGTATGATGTTTTGCTATGATATTACATGATTATTTTTATATTTTCATGCTTATTACTGAAATTTTCAGATTTTGAGTTGATTCATCAATATTTACAGTATCAAGCATGAATCTTTTGGTGTTTTAATACGAGTTTGATGTATGAGTCATTAACCCCTATTTAAAGATTGTTATTTTGAGAATGAGTTATTGAAGACTTCTAAAGAATTGAAAGAAGTCTGTTTAAATTTTCATTATTATGAGATCTTTAAAGCGTTGATGATGAGTCTATCAAGATTTCAGGAAAGAGTTGTTTTTTGAACCCAAGTAAGAAAAGAAATCCACATTTGATTGATTTAAGATAAAGGGGTAGCATATTGTCTCCCGATGCAAATTGTTGAATAGTTTATTGTGGATTTTCTTTAAAGTTCTGAGCTAAGTCCGAAAGTAGTATTTAGCATCGAGTAGGAAGTGTGGTACTTCCCTAGAACTACGTGGCCCCATGTGATATGAGCCTAAGGTTGATATATTGATCACTAATGAACTGAAAAGCTAAGGTTCTATCTGATGGAAAGGATAGGACAGCTCTCCCCAATGTGGGTAAGACGTTAGATTCTATGTAGCTCACATGGTTTATGTCTGTTAAGAGAAACTCCTAAAGTAGTCCCCCACTATATCTAAGATAAAGGTATATGTTTTTTGAAAGATGATTCTAAGATTTCTAAGGTTCTCAAGTGTCAAAATCTTTAAGTTTTCAATGAAGTTCTTAGTTTTCATGAGGTTAAAGTGTATGTTCGGAAAGATGTTATTTTAAGACATTATCTATGTTATGTTATGTAATCTTGTAACCTTGTTCGGTGCTTTACGATGTATTTATGTACTATGTATTTGCATGGCATCTTGTGTCTTGAGCCGGGGGTCTATCGGAAACAGCCTTTCTACTTCTTTAGAGGTAGAGGTATGGACTGCGTACATCTTACCCCCCCCCCCCAGACCCCACCAGATGGGAATACACTGGGTTTGTTGTTGTTGTTGTTGTTGTTGTATCTATACCACAAGTTTGAGAACAAAGAAAGAACGCAAATTTAGAATGAAGTGAAATGACTCACAAGATTTATATTAAATGTTTCACTATTCATGATTTATGAGATTTATATTTCAGGTATTATTCAAGCTATGCGAGTCATTTATGTCAACATGCATAACTTTATAAACTGTGATGATATTGAGATATTATTTTATATATGCATTGCACCCCCATATACTCAGTACATCCAAAAAATACTGATCCACGTGTACGTCTATGTGCTACATTGTCTCATAATGTAGGTACAAGTTTTAGTATGCACATCAGGCTCAGACAGTTGCAGATTTCAGCCAGCAGATGATATGTCCTCCTACTTCAAGGATTTAAGTTAGATGTCATTATATATTTTCTTTCTTTATTGTTCTTATATATTGATTAGTGATAGTTGGGGTCACGTCCTACCTATCTATAATCAGTATTAGTAGAGTCATTGTATTTATCTCAGTTTTTTTGTAAAAGCAAAATTGTAATCATGTGAATTCGCTTTTATATAGATCAGATTCAGAAAAGATGTATCTTCTGCTTACTTTGTTCAGATTTATCTATCTTATTCAGTTGCTTATGAGTTATGCCAGCAGAAGGGTTAGCTTGGGGTAAGTTGTGACCCTAGGCACCGTGTGACGTCTAGGGACACAATTTTGGGGCGTTACACCTAGGATACATAAATCTTATACATAAGAATGAGCAATATATGAATATCATGACTACTATATTCAATACCAAAATTCAAAGATTAAACAAGGGGGTTACATAAATCAACATGCATTCTAGTTAATTTATATACAACTCAAATTATTCTTGACTTGAAAACCACACAACATCACGTACATGAACATAGCTTCATTCAAGAATGTAAATCATAATCTAAGTACTTGAAAAGGATTCTTGAACTTCAAGGGTGGAAGAAACCCAAGGATAAACACTTAAACATACCTTGATTGACGAATTGTTGGAAGTTGTTAAGGGATTTCTTGTAAATTTAACTTGAATGATGAAAAGGCTAGGGTTTGCCCTTGAAAGGGAATGCTTTTGATTTTGAGAGAATTGTGATAAATAAGGCAAAAATGTTGTTTTGGGACCTAAATCCCATGTTAAAGTAAGGGGAAAAGATTGAAATACCCTTCTGGACATAGGATTAAATGAGTTTAAAAATGCCCAGTGACGAGATAGGTGATATGCCGCATATATTGTATCAACGCGATTAGTGACGCATCACGTCGATGGTGATGACATGATAGCCAATGTGACATGTCTTGATCACATTGGCTTGCTGTTTTGGTCTTCCAAACATGACTCAAACGATGTTCAAAAATTTTGAAACTTACACTATATGACCTATAGATAACCCTGATCATGGATCAATTTAAAAATTGATAATCTAAGCCTGAAAATATCAGAAATAATTCCATTGGAATATTGAGGCCAAAAATGAGACTAAATGTCAACACCTAGCTGATATTTTCTAAGTTTGGGACCTCTTTAAGTATTCTATAAAGGACTAAAATAACTAGGACTTTGCGGGGTCTTACAATATATCCCCCTTAGGAAGATTCTTCCTCCAATGAGACTGATTAAGCTGAGAGACACTGGGGTACTGAGACTATACTGATATGCATAGCTAAAACATGACTGAATCTTGAGGCATGACACATGAGAATGATATGCAGCTTAAACTAAGCATGGAATAGAGTAAATCTAAGGAAGACTAGTACCTTAGGCTGAGTCTAAGTTTGCAGAAAAGAGATTAGGGTAATTGGTTCATATGTCTACTTCTGTTTCCCAAGTGGCTTTCTTAACGGACTGGTTTTGCCAAAGAACTTTGACCTAGGGAACTTCTTTGTTCCTTAGTCTGATGATCAAGGATTTTCACTGGGACTTCTTCATAAGAGAGACTATTCTAAAGATCTATACTCTCTACGGGGACTACAACTTCTAGGTTACCTATGCACTTCTTTAGCAAGGAGACATGAAACATTGGATGCACTAATGCTAAGTGTGCAGGCTACTCAAGTTCGTAGGCTACCTTTTTGAAATGACTCATAATCCTATAAGGACAACCATATCGGGGACTAAGATTTCCCTTCTTACTAAATATATCCACTCCCTTCATGGGAGAGATTTTTAAATCCACCAAGTCGCCAATCACAAACTCAAGATCTTTTCTTCTCATATCCGCATATGATTTCTATCGGCTCTAGCCTATCTTAAGTCTCTCCCTAATTAACTGTACTTTATCTAAGGTATAAAACACCAAGTCAGGAACCACTATCGTGGCCTTACCTACTTCAAACAAACCAATGGTAGATCTACATCTACTTCCATAAAGAGCCTAAAACGGAGCCATCTGAGTACTAGAATAATAGTTGTTATTATACGCGAACTCAATCAAAGGTAAGTGGTCATCCCAACTACCCTTAAAGTCAATGATACATACTCTCAACATATCTTATAGAGTATAAATGGTCCTTTCTTCTTGACCATCTTTCTGAGGGTAGAAGGCTATACAAAGATGGACTTGGGTACCAAGACCCTTTTGGAAGGCTTTCCAAAAGTGAGAGGTGAATTGTATCAAACTCCCCACCCACCCACCCACCCAATCCAACTCTGGAAGCATCACAATATACAAAAAATCCATCTAAATCATTGGTAAAATTAAAAATGAGGTTGAGTATTACGAAAGGGTCTATTCTAAAGTCTATTTCCCTTTCGAGAGAAACTCCAGGGAGATCTTTGAGAAACATATCTGAAAATTCACTGGCGACAGAAACTGACTCAAGGTTAGGAGTCTAGAAACTAAAGTCTTTGACTTGAACCAAATGATAGACATACCCCTTGGATATCATTTTTCTCTCTCTAAGGTATGAAACAAATTGACCCTTAAGTATTGTGGTACTACCCCTCCATTCAAGGACTGATTCATTTGGGAACTGAAAATAGACAATTCTACTCCTACAATCAACTGAAGCTTAGTAAGAATGGAGCCAATCCATGCTAAGAATGATATCAAAATCTGTCATCTCTAGCTCTACATGGTCTACCGAAGTAACTTTCTGAGACTCCATAATTGAACAGTTCCTGTATACCCATCGGGCTATGATAGACTTACCTACTAGGGTAGAGACTGAGAAAGGCTCTGTTAGGATTTTAGGACTAACTTTGAAGTTGACGGTTATGTAAGTAGTTACAAAAGACAGAGAAGCTCCAGGATCTAACAATGTATAAATATATAGGTAAAAGACTTCAAACTTACCAGTAACTACATCAGGAGAACTCTCCTGATCCTATCAGGATTAAAGTGTATAGAGCCTGTTTGGGTGCTGCTAAGTGGTGGCATTAGAAGTGGCACCTTACTGAGATGAGCGATCGGACTGAACTGGGGGATGGTTATGTTGACTCTGCAAACCTACTTGAGGACATTCTTGAATCCTATGGCATGGCTTACCACACCCAAAACATACGTCACTGCCATCCCTACAGATACCCTAATGATTTTTGCTACACTTCTGACAAAGAGGATTTGTTCGAGCACTGTTCAAACTACCATGAGATTTAAAGCCTGGTGCCCATCCTTATTATTATTCCTGAATTTACGCATCGACACGCTAGCTTAAGATAGAGCTAGGACTGAAGATTTTGGGCAGAACTAAGGATGGTTACCACCTTCTGACTTTGGCTGAGTGAAACTAAAGCTACCTATTCTAGCCCTTTTATTTTCCCTCTCATTTACCTTAGTCTACTATTCCTCAATCTGCTGAGCATAGACCATCAACTTATCTAAATCTATCTCCTTAATTAGCATTGCGGTCCTATATTCTTTAACCAGACTAGCAGATACACTAGACATGAACTTGCTCATCTTAGACCTGTTGTCAGCTACTACGTAAGGAGCATACCTGGCCAACTGAGTAAACTTAAGGAAATACTCTTTAACAATCAGATTGCCTCACTTTAGATTGATGAACTCTAATACTTTATCCTTCTTCAAATCCAACAGAAAGAACCTATCTAAAAAGACAGTAGCAAACTCCTCCCATTCTATAGGCCTTGTATTTGTGCCCATATCTACCTTCCACTGCTTAAACCATGTATGATATACATCCTGCAAATGATAGGTAGCTAAATTAGCACTCTTACTAGCAGTTACCCCCCATAATATCTTTTACCTTGTGCACCATGTTAAGGAATTCCTGTGGATCCTCTTCAAACTTAGACCCTAAAAATGAAGGAGGGTTCAATCGGGTGAAGTCCCAAATTCTAGCTGTAGTAGTATTAGCCACTGGGTTAACCTGAATAGTAGCTGTTCAAAAACTTTGAGCAGCCATAGAATGGGTTAAAGTGGTGAAAGATGCTCTGAATTCTGTGTGAGAAATGTGCTCATTCAGGGGATCTTCCTGAATGGGCAGAGGTGTTGGATGGTTCCCAATTCTTATTCCATTAGTATTTTTGGGAGGCATGTTCTATAAATAATTATTCTAACTCGTGAAGTCTCCTTACTAGTCGTATGTTGCTTAGTCGTAGCCATTCTAGTGAAATTACACCTTCAAGGCTTCAAGATTTTGGTGTCGTTATGACTCATTTCCACTAGTTGTAGTTACTTCTTACAACTTGTGTCCTTGACACATTATCACTTGAACCTTGCACTTCAGGGCTTTACATACTGGTCATCTTACGATTAATCAATATGAGTCGTAGTCTAATATTTTGACTCATAACCTTCCCTATCTTCAATGTTGGATATTGATATAGTTCATTGGTCTCATTACGAGCGATCCTAATGAATCATATCAACTTTTTATGAGTCTTAGACAAGATTTACTTAGTGGATCAGGTTAAACTTTTCTTCTGGTATCCTGATGAGTTAGTGGATCAGGTTAAACTTTTCTTCTGGTATCCTGATAAGTTAGGCTACATGTCGTTAGGTGACTTGATGACTCATAGCTTGACCAGTACTTTGCATTCATAAAACTTTTCTTCCTTTTTTTAATCCAAAACTACTATCGACCTATTTTACCTGCAACACAAACAAAAACAACATCATATCTACCAAAATGGCCTAAGTCCAAACATAAATTCCTTATTTTAGTCATCGAATGTGCTATGTTTCCACGACACATCAACAAGTTTAAAAATTTCATTATTGTACTAAAAGAGTTGAGTCTTAATATCCCTCTTCTTAAAGCTCTTGAGCAGATGCCTAGATATGCTAAATTTATGAAGGATTTCATAACAAAAAAAGAGTTATTAGTTATAAAGATATTGGTGGGTTAAATTGTAGTGCCACCACTTTGTAATCTCTGATATAAAAGATCGGTGATCCCAGAGCATTCACGATCCCATGAACCATTGGGACATATAGATTTGCCAGAGTATTCTATGGCATGGGTGCCAGCATTAACTTGATGCAACTAGCAATGTTCAAATAGTTAGGCTTGAGATTTCTAAATCTAATGACAATGCGGTTATTGATGGCAGACCGTATAGTGAAGAAGCTCTTGGGTATATCATTTGATGTTTTGTTCAATGTAGAGAACTTCATCTTTCTAATTGAGTTTGTTCTTTTGGATTGTGAAGTAGACTTTGAGATGCCCATAATATTGGGGAGATTATTTTTAGCCACATGCAAAGCATTGGTGGATATGGAGAGGGGGAGCTTAAGTTCAGGTTTAATAAATATGAGGTCACCATCAATGTTCATAGAACCATGATGCCATAGACTTACATGAGGATGTTTCAATTATAATTATGTTGATGACCCCGAAGTCTATTTCTATCATTACCTTGATGATGTCTGAGTAATCAAGGTACCTCCATGAAATGTTAAATCAAACACTGTATGGGCGGCAACCCATGGGATTGTTGGTGAAGTTTGAGTAACCGACATAGCCACGTTGAGCGGCAATGTTAAATCAAGCACTGGGTGGGAGGCAACCCACTATTTTAGTGTTCACATTCTTTTTATTTTTTTATGTGTATAGTATGAAGAACAACCTAGAACATGGTAAATCATTGCTAAATTCAGAAATTCCAAGTAATGGGACTTATTAATCCACCTATGGAGGTCATAAGTCCCACTGCAGCTCAGTAAGTTAAGCAATAAATGTCAGGTGGAAATTTTGAGGATTGTTGGGGAGTTCTAGACTTTTACCTACGAACCTACTTATGATGTCTTAACTACCACTTATAACCTTGAGTGTGGTGTCCTTTATGTTAGAACACAAAGTTTAGAGGATCAAAAGAAAAGGCCGGATACGTACGAGCTACCAACTATGGCTTGAAGTGGCCCCGTACGAGTCAGATTTTTTGGCTAAACTTTGTTTTTTAATTTTGGGCCTAACAAAGCCTGACCCAACCTAAAAACTGGCCTACCGCCACCTATAAAAGTTTAAAATCCAATCCTTAAGCCCCATAATCCTTAAATTTCCAATTGTCTCTAAGTTTTAAACTCTTCAACTCTCTCTCAAACTCTATATAAGGCACGACTCATCCCTCAATCCATCACTTACACGCATAAACATCTTCTAAGGCTAGGGTTTTTACTCTTCTTCAAACCTTTACTTTCATCGTTCAAAATCAAAAATCACAGTAAATTTCTTGGATTCTATAAGTATTATAATATTATATTAACATAGAATAAATGAGTAGGTACTTGAATATTCTTGAAAATTATGTGAAACTTAATATTCTTGTTTGTAAGAGCCTTTAATAATTAAAAAAAAGTATTGAAATTGCTGCATTGTTCTTGAATTAGATCCCTGTGATCAAGCCCTATTTGGAAGTATAAGTTCAAAAGGTTGATGAAACCTAAAAGTTTGTGTGACTTGCTTGTGTTTTGAAAATTGATAGAAGTTATATGTGCATTATTGGACTAGATTGTGATAAACTTTACTATTTGGGGATGTAAAATTTGGGGAAAATTTGAAGTTTAATAATTTTGATTTTTTCTTTGAATTTTGAATCCCTTTCTTTCCTCCTAACACTAAGACTTGATTTTTCAGGTACTATGGCTCCAAAGGCTTCAACAAAGAAGGTAGTAAAGTCCATACATTGGAACAAATCCCTTAAGTGAATTGGCTTGATAGATGACTACGTGTTCCTCCCAGATAGACCGATAATACCACAAACTAGGTGACAGAGATAGCCTGCAGCTTAGGCCATTGTTGTAGCCACCTTGGGAATTCAGCTACTAGCATAGCAACTATAGGGCTCTTATCCCGCATCTATAGAGAATGGAGCCCAAAAAACTATAGAAATACAGGTTCCTAGGTTAAGGATGAAGTTGGACAGGACTTTACCCCTACACTTTCCCTAGTATGGGGAGGGAGAAGAGTCTTCTAAAGAGAAGGGTAAGTTTGATACAATAAAGGAGGAGACTATACAGGACCCCCAGTCTAAGAAGGGTTATATAATTTATCAACATTAGCAGTACCCTAGTTTAAGGAGGGTACAACTCAGGCATAACATCAGGGCCCTCATCTCTAGCCATCCACAGATCACCGTGTACAAAATTCTCAGCCTCCCAATTCACCACAAGATAACCTAGCAACGAAGTCTACACGCAGCTCATTTGTGCCTATTGTTGAGGTAAAACATAGGTAGTGTGTAGCAGAGATGCAAGTGCTTTATGAGAGAGATAGTTTATTACTAAAAAAGGTCAACCCACGAGGTATATTTGAGATGAGTAGAGGATCGAGTTATCTGGGATAGCAGAGGTACCAAACCTGTGGATTGTATTTGATCGATGCCAGTTGAGTTGGATGACTAGACCCTAGGGTTCTAATAGTCAGGCTTTACTTCACGAGTTCTACGTGCCTTATGTCCCCACAGTTTCTTTGACCACACATGTAGGTGTCAGAGGCACAACACAACATAAGTTAAAGTCTATTTTGGTGAGGTATTCAAGTTGATTTTTCAATGATATCCTTCTTTTGGGTTCTTTTTGGGCCTGATTATATAGCCCAGGCATCAACTATTGAGTGTGACAAGATATTGAGGTTTGAACTAGATAAAAAGTAAATGAGGGATGAAGATAATAGGAGATAGAGTCAATATTAAGTGGGATAGGACACCAACCTAATTTTAACTAGGGAGATGATGCCCCCCAGATAGAGCAAAAGAGGGAGATTAAGAAGGCGTTACTGAATTTTGCTGTGAAGTTTTGGTGGATTGTGGTTTATTTATGGTTGTGTCGGACTATTGTGGATAATCTATTGACTTGGATTTATATGCATTGATTAATATATTGATAAGCATGATATGAGGTTGACTTTGCAGCAGTTATCATGTATGAGTTACATGACAGAGCATTTGGGGATTTGACCATTATGCCCTTCCCTTGCCTTGTTCAATAGTTGTGTAATGAGGTGAGAATTCCTGATATCCATATATTGATATGTGATTTGAGGTGACGAGCATCATACAAAATAGTATTATCAAGGATCTAGCAAACTACATTCTTTCCCAGAGAGCTCGTGCACCTCCGACAGTGGTTTTAGCCTAATCTAAGAGGCCTTTAGTATCGAACAACCATGTTGATAGGCTGAAGATAGATGTTAATGATGTGGGTATTTATGTGGAGTTTCATATAAGAGAGCATCGAGATGCACCCAATTGAAGTAATAAGGAATAGAGGTCCCTAACTACTTTTACTTTAGCCTTGCTTCCACTTCTAAGCCAGTTGGTATATCTTTTGTGCCACCTTTGTTCCAATATCTTAGCTCCAGACTCAAGTTTTATAGCTATTACATGGGAGTTTTTAAAATGCTTAGTACAACACCAGGATATGACTAATACCCGACTTGGGAATATGGAGACAGAGCTTTCATCGTTGTATAGCTAGATCCGGACTTGGGTATGGACCATATTATATACCCTTGAAACTAGGATATAGGATACACTCTGAGTTAATATATTGGAATTCATTATTAAGTAGCATGCATGTATTGATGCTTTTGATAGATGGGTATCAGCTGGGTTCTGTAATGTAGAGGCTCCTAACTTAGGTAAGATTCAGAAGGAGGTGGACACACTACAAGTAGAGGTATGCTCTCTTATTGAAAGCTAGATTCTGGCTATTCCTCTAGTTATCCTTTTATATTCTTAGATTGTGCCACCACACTGCCCTAGATAATTTTATTTCTTCATAGAGGGGGGGGAGATGGTCCCAGATGTGGGGACTAAGAGAGCTAGGATGGAGGACCTATAGGACCCCTCTATTCTCTATGACTAGTCCATGAGATAGGCCACCCATGATTTTAGGGCATGTTCACTAGATGATGTAGTACGACAAGCTACGATTGTAGTGGGTACGCCATCTAGTAGTGCCCCATCCCCACCACCACCACCGCTAGTAGAGATACCCTCAGATGGGGACAAGCATGACACAGATGCTAGTGCATCCTAGGTATGTTCTCCCCCTACTTTACATTATTTACATGCATTAAGGATAATGCATTGTTTTTTATTTTGGAGTAGGGTATACCACATACACCATGAGTTTTTGTGGCCATGCTTCTTTTCCTATTGGTTGCGATATGATTATGGATAGGCATCTCTAGGAAATATTGAGGTTTATTATATTTTGTTTTTGTGTAACTATGAGAAAATGAATATCTAAGGTAGTAGATGTATTTTTTTTCTTTTTTGAGAAACTGATATACCTTCAAAAAAATTATTTTCAACTGTGTTATGTGTACATATATCTGACCATTATGAATTTCATTATGACATTAGGATTAGGGGCATAATAATAATAGCTAACAATTGAATAAGACAGGTAGGTAGTAGCTTGTGATGCAACCCTGTTCCATGTGTCTATGAGATACTTACATTTTTTCATTTGTGTATGGACTCCAGAACTTGCCCAGTTAGTCTTGCCTAGGTTTTTAAGATAGTAGGTTAGGAAAGTATCATAGGCCATTCTTGATATTAGTCCAATTTTAGACTAAATGGACTTACAAATGTGAATAAGTATCCCTTGATCATCGTGTTGAGCCTATATAGACTATTTTTCTTATTTCATATTTCACCTTCCTATTTTTGTTACAATGAACCTATTTTACCCTTGGTCCTCCTTGAACATTGTGCACCTCAACCCAGGCAAATTACCTAAGTTAAGAATGGCTATCATAGGAGCGTGAAATGTGAAGTGGCTATAAAAAAGGGTAAATAATAGAAAAAACTCGGTCTAGGTGTGGTAGCAACCAAAATCCTAATTAGAAAATTAAAAAGAAAAAAAGAAGATTGAAAAAGAAAAGGAAAGAATAAAAGAAATCACACCCAACCTGAATGTTTAATAAGAGAATGAAAAGAGAGAGATAAGGATGAAATAAAAAGAATTTGTTGATTAGTTGACCCTAAGAGTAAGTTTAGTAACAAAAATAGTTATTTAGGGTGATGTTTCAGTGACCCAGAAGAAGTTTTGGATGTTTGTCACCTACGTGGTGCCACCTATGGCCCGTAAATGGCTCTGTAGGTGACCACCAACTCCAGTTTTCCTCTTTTTTTTGGATAGGTTTCTTAGGGTTTTCAAGTAATCTATAAATACCCTTTTGATTTTTTTGCTAGTTGATGTACTATTATCATCCACAAACCGATATTTTGAATCTGAAATTTTCTTTTGATCTTGGAATTTTGTTCTTGGATTTTGGTTTATTATTCAATTTTAGACTTTGGGTTTTTGTCAAAAATTATGAGATTGGTTTAATGTTTTCAATTATGAATTTCATTTATTATTTCACAATAATGAATGGCTAATTCCCTTAGCTAGGGTTATGGAAACCCTGCAAATTGATAATATAGGGGAAGGGTGCAATCCTTCTAACTCATTGTTGCTGCATGCATTATGGTTTTCTTTGCTCTTATTGATTTCTTAACGGTTACAAACATTAGGATATCACCTTCATTCACTACAAACTTGAGTGAGAGGTAAAGATTTGGAAAAGAATATAACAATAGCAATTTGAAGATAATTAACTATATAAGCTAATCATCTTCATGTATTCAAGATAATTATGTTTATCTATTAAACTTAAGACTAAGAGGAGATATTTTAACTAGGATCCAAAGAAAAGGTTAGTAATGGAACACTCTGAGACCAAGAGAAAATGAGTGAAAATCACCAAAGAGTATTGAGAGGCTATTGGTGATGCATAACTTGTAAGATTATGCAAGCACATCAGTAAGGTAGTTGTTGAGGACACGATAAAACTACAGAGTTAGAAGCAAAAGGAAACATAAGCCAAGTGCTTTTTCAGATAGCTTACAACCCAAAGCACTTGAGTTTAATACTTCTTACTTCACAGCAAAATTCCCCCTTTTACTTTTCTGCACTGACGAGTGATTTCAGCAAGTTTGAGAGATAGTTCTACGTATATCCTATAGGCTCGACCCCAACCTATTTGGGTTACTATATTTAACTTTGATCATATTATACTTCTTAGATATGTCGGTTTGGGTGACATCGGGCACAAAACCCATTTCTATTCCTCCTTATAGGATGTCTCTAATAGTGTTAAAGGAATTGACACAACCTAAAACTGGGCCTTATTGTATGGGCATCTCAAGCCAAAAATGAGCCAGAGATCGCCCCATAAACCCAACCAGACCATCATATAAATCCATAAGTGTCATAGGAACTCCTATTATATATCAAGATAGTAAAAACAAAACTAGTAATCATAACTTAGACAATGTCTAAATATTTCATTTACATCAACCTACTAACTAACATACCCAAGTATACAATCATTGATAAGTGGTGATTTTACCATGGATTTGCACTCAACTTTTATGCAAACTACCATGTTTTATATTAATAAATGAGACAAAATCATGATTGAATGAACTAATATCCACATTTTATAGTCATAGAGTTGGTGAGATGGAAAGAAGTGAATTAAATGTAAAAGAGAATGAGTGGAAGCAAAGAAGTGTTGCTGAAGACCTGGAGCAGTGTTCAGCCTTATTACTATGATCGTAGGACAAAGACCGCAGTAGAGGTCAGTCATAATAGTCAATAGAACGTGATCGTGGAACCATACCACGGTCGCATTATTCGTGGTTGCAAACAACCTCATGCGATCATGGCTAATTAAGAATATTTCCCAAGGCAGTTTTGTAATTTCACTTGGCCGAATCTTAAACCTTATATAGGCAAAAACCCTTTATTATTTAGGTATTTCTTACCTTATAGATATTTTTGAATTTGAAACAAGAACCCTAATTGGGCAAGGTTGTAATTAATTTTGGAGACTTGAATTCTTAGTGTTTTGTGAAGGATGGATGCTTTTGATAATACTTATGGTATATCTTTGTCTACTTTCTTGATGAGTAGATAAGTAATTTTGTCTTGGGATTATTTTGAACAAAAATATTTTTATGTGTGGGTGTTGATGTGTTTACATGATTTCTATTTGTTGAGTATGGATTTCACTATTGCTTGAGTTTAATACTTAAAATTTTATCAGTGAAAACCCCAAATCTCCAAATGGGTTTGATGGTGAAAACCCAAAACACTAGAAAACCTTCATCATCCTTGAAAGAGTGAGGGAGGTGAACCCATGGTAACCCATAGAATCTTTGAAAAAGGGATATAGGAAGACAAGGTAGTGGTGGACAATTAAGTATGTGGTTTACTACCTTTTTCTATCTTAGAAATAAATGTAAATGGAGTATAAGTCATGTCATGGGCATCTTCTAGAAATAGGGATTCCCAATTGAGATATTGGGTGATTATGAATGGCACACTTGTTACATGCTCAAAAGAGACAATGGGTGAAATCTATGAGGTTTAGTTGAAAAAACTAACCACAAAGACTTTTGACCTATCCTATCTCTCACTCAACGACTAGATATCATGATGAACTATCTCTAAAACTATCTCTAACCTACACACTTTATACCTTTAGGAAGATGTAATCTCAAGAATCTCAGCAAACATGATTTTTAAACCAAAAGTGTCATTATAGCTTGTTATAACTCAAATGTTAATACAAACAAAATACCTACAATTTGGTTATATGTTGTGTTTGCTTGCATTTTGGGTATCCTTTTAGTAATTAGAGCATCCATAGGACTTGAAATTTTTATTTTACTTCTTGTGGATTTAACCCCAATGCAAGTTGGGATATTAACAATGACCTCCTTAACCCTTAAACATTGGAGTAAGTTGAGCGTTATCAAAATGGTATCATTGCCGGAGAGTGGAAAATAGATTTCACTTTCAGAGTGTAATTTTTACTTGGATATGCTCGGGGTGGTGTGATTTTTTTTATTTGTTGTTTTTAGTTTATATTGGTGACCGTTGCGTAAATGGGGAAATGAGTTACACTGCTAGTCATGAGGGAAATTTTAATTCCCCTTTCGATATTGAGGGACAACTCTATGATTTAGGCCAAAAAAGTGCAATCCATATCCCACTAACTTATGAGAACAACGTTTTCCATGTAACAAGAGTCATGCTACACATATTACAAATGAAAGGTCTATATGGGGGTCAAGTTTATAAGGACCCCAATCTTTACTTGAAAAATTTTGTGAAGGTGTGTGTGCCATTCAACATAGCACACATCACTATAGATTCAATCCTTCTTTGCCTCTTCTCTTTCTCTCTAACGGGCAAGGTAGGTTTTTGTCTCCTCTTACTCTTGACCAGTTCAATCACTTCTAGAAAAAAAGGGGGTGGAAAAAGTTTTAAAAAAAAGTTAGAAAGGTGAAAAAATCCTTTTGAGCAAAACAATTATTTTTATTTAGTACAAATTTTGTTTCATAGAGTTGGTCAGCTAATCAAAATTTTTGAGTTGCCGATGATATTTTTCGGTGGTGGTTGATTCTGATGAAGCTCGTAGTCTCATTTTACTACCCCAAAAAATGTACACACACCTTTCCTTATTTTTTTGTTTTATTATTGTTTTCTTCTTCATCTTTTTCTTCTTTGTAGTTCATAGTTATAGTTTTATTTGCTGGGATTTTTTGTTGTAGATGGCCTTGAAGGCCATAGGACATTGTGTTATCACTATTTTAATTATTTTTATGTTCATGATATAAAAAATGAGCTAGCAATAGTGGTACATGCCTTTTTCTTGTCTTTATTCTTTGATTATTATAGATAAAGTTTTAATCTTTTCTTAAAAGATGTACTTATGTTTTGTTTAAACTCATTGTTGATGGATATGTTTGTTTTTAGCATGTAAAGTTATTTCATTATGTTGAAAAGAATAACTAATATTGATTGTTTCACCTTTTCACCTTATTCTTTGATTATTTTGGATAAAGTTCAGATCTTTGCCTGAAAAACATACCCATGTCTTGTTTAAACTCATTGTTAGTAGATATGTTTGTTTTTAGCATGTAAAGTTATTTTCTTTATGTTGAAAAGAATAGTGAATATTGATTGTTTTGTATTTTGACCTTATTCTTTAATTATTTTGGATAAAGTTTTGATATTTGCTTGAAAAACATATCCATGTCTTGTTTAAACTCATTGTTGGTAGATATGTTTGTTTTTAGCATGTAAAGTTATTTCCTTTATGTTGAAAAGAATAGTTAATATTGATTGTTTTGTCTTTTGACTTTATTCTTTGATTGTTATGTATAAAGTTTTAATCTTTTCTCAAAAGACGACCTCATGCCTTGTTTAAATTCATTGTTGGTGGATATTTTATTTTAGCATGCAAAGTTATTTATTTTATGTTAGAAAAATAGTTATTATTGTTTGTTTTGCCTTAGTAAAAACAGTAATTAGTTAAGTCAAGAATTTTTCATTTGCTTCCTAATTATTTTAATGGATTTCAAAATCCTCATATAAGAGATAAAGTGCTAGCTTTATTTTCCATCTGAGATGTTTATTCCTCTTTTGTTTCCATGTTGTCTTGTCAAAATGATGAATAAGTCCGGACTTTTATGGATAAATAAAATTATTTGGATATCTTTCACTCATGAATAGTATAATTGTTGAACGATATTTCACTTTTACAGATGCTAAACTTCTATTCTTATTTTCTAACTCTGAATTATTATATGTGCTCTTTGTGTGTCTAAAGACTTGATTCATGTCATACTTTTATTCATAATATCAAAAGAGAATCAACAATATCTTAGAAATATAAACCATAGGTTGTTACACGTTTTTTCATAAAATATTGGTTGTAATTTAAAAGTATGAATTTTCGTTAATGTCACATTAATTGAAATTTAAAGATTCTCTCTATTAAAAAGTTAACCTTTATTTTCTTTTGTTATATGGATTAGTGTCTATGTCTGTTCAATTTTAGAAGTCATGAGTATTTTTCTTGATGCCTCATCCCCTTACTTTCGCAAGCTTACGTCATTTGTTTCTCACATTAATTCATTGAATATAGTCTTCTTTCTTTTAACTTTATTCATTCTTAATATGAACATAAATCATGAGGCATGTAGGTGGATGTCTTTGCTTTTCATTTCATCTATTAACTTTAACTCTTTTTATACGTGTGCAAGTGTGCATATCATTATAATTCAAAAATCAATTCTTGAAATTTTCTTTTGCTTTGAAATATGTCACTTTTATGCCTTGAACGTATATTAATCTTTTTTATATTTTCTTTGCATGCAAAAAATGTCTCGAGTCCAAATGAACTCCTCTCTTTTTATATTTCATAATGGGACAATGAGGCCCACCTCTCCAAGTCATGTTCGAAGCTTAAATCAAAGGTCGACTATATCGCGTGCGGGTGCTAGAAGATAGACGAAGAAGGAAAATGGGTCAAAACCCATTGATTAGGTCACTAAGAGACTTGAAAAGTCTTATTTTTTTATTATTATCTTCTTTTTATTATTTATTTAATCATTTACTTATTCATTTATTCGGGGCCTCGAAGCCAAAGTTGTAAACTAATACAGGTGAAGCAGATTTTGGGCCAAAAAAGCTCGAAAGTATAGATTAGGACAGGTGAAAAATGGGTCGAAAGCCCAATTATATTAGCACAGGGTGATGAATTTGGGCTTAAGAGCCCAAATCATTTATTTCTTCTCCTCTCTTTCCCCTTTTATGTGTTTTTTTGCTTTTCATTTGATTAGAATTGGTTAAATATCCTACTAAGTCGTCAAAACTTATTTTTAATATAAATATTTTTCCTAAAATTTCTTTGTTTTCACAAACCAACTTCTCTTTTTCAAAGTGAGTCAAAGATACTTTTTTAATAGTCAGGATAATTGCAAGTTAGCGGACGCTTTAGGTGCCTTAAAACCATCCTAAAACATTAATTGTAACCGCTTACTCAGAATTTTCAAATTTAAATAATTTTTCTGTTTTGGATCTTTTAAGGTATTGTATAAAGGTTTTATTAATTCCTTTTCAAATAAATTAAGTGACGACTCTTAAAAGTCAAAATTTCCATGAAAAATAGAGACATGTAACTCCCCAACTAAAGAGGTTTGGACTGTACAATAAATACACACTAGGTAATAATAATTAGAAGGGTACGTGAGAATGGGTATTGTTGATACACGTGGGTATTAGGAACAAATGTGTATCCCACGTAAGGACATATAAACTATTTTTTCAATAGGTAAGGACTATATTAGGTCACCTTATACCCAAACACGATGGGAAATATGTAAAAAAAAAGGAACATGTGTATCCAAAAGAAGTATATGATCAATTAGGCAGTTGAAGTAGTTTTGGACAAATTGTATATCCAGCATATGACACTCTTAACTTGCATAATCTTGGATCTTATTGACTTATATAAGTGAAATATGTGACACTTTGACACACTTTTATACCATGAGTAGTAAATAAAAGGCTGATTAACTATAGTGGGGTTTGTACACCATCACAATGTATCTTTTACCATGAAAGATAATCTACGAAGTTCACTTTATTGGTACATAAGTATAAGACCTCATGCCATAGAATATGAATTAGAATAGATTTACATACCTTGTTGTGCAACCTGATTACATAATGAATTAATTAGCCTTCTTTCATTTAAGGTGTTAATATACAATATACGCACATAATGAAGCTAATATTAGCAACTAATCCCAATGTAATCATTGTAAAACAGTAGCTAAACACTTGATGGGCAGTAAGACTATTCAGCTTCTCAAACACTTGGCGTATCACCACACCCTCCTTTTATAATTTAATACAATTCCACTTGACCATTCTATAAGATCACCTACTGCCTCCAACAACAACACCTATACACATCACCTAAACAAACCCAAAATCCTTCAACATAATATAAATTATCAAACTCACGGCTTCCGATCACCATCCCATGAGTTCTTAACAACAACATATATAAAATCCTCTATCAAGAGATATATATAAAGAGAGATATATAGGGGCAGTAACCTTACCTTTATTTTTGAAATTTTCTTTCTTAAAGTGCACCCCATAAAGACCCTAAGTTTCCCTTTAAGTTGAACCAAGTACTATTATAAAATATCTTAGAGATTAGAGAGAAGTGGTCTGTGAAACCTTGCTAAAAGGGTTGTCCTACACTTCAAACAAAAATATTTGATTTAAATAACTTCCCATGATAGGATTAAATATAAACCATTGTTATTTTCACTTACCTTGGTTCGAAATAAGAAGGGTTTCTTAAAGACCCTAGGAGAAATTAGGCGGCTATTTTTGGTTGAGAAGAACTTGAGAGAAATCTGATCTTTCTATAAATGAAATAATAGTGAAGTGAGCTTATCTTTTATCTATAAAGAACCCCTCATGAATGCATCTATCTCTTTAATATAGACCTCATAATATTTTATTTTGGTCAAAAGGTCCAAGTAGGGGATCCACCTATTTAGTTCTTTAAGCTAGTCAAGTAGTCCAAGTAGGTTATGCACCAACTTGCTCTATTAAGCTGGTCAAAAGTTCCATTTACCTTAAGTAGGTGATATAACTATTTTATCTCTTGATTTGGTAAAATATTATAAGTAAGTTATGCTCCTACTTGACCATTGGACTTGGGCCTTGTGGATCTAAAACTATTGGACCTTGGCTGCCTATTTTTCTCTTATTTTTTCTTTTAGTTTGGGCCAAAATTAATTCAAGTAGGTGGTAGTGTATTTGGCCTAATAAACTTGTCAATGGAGTCTTATTAGATGATGCACTTACTAAGTTCTAAGATTGGTCAATAGGTCAAAGTAGGTGATGCGCCTACTTATCACCTACTAGCTTAATCTAAGTCAAGAAAGAAACTCGTTTATTAATTCCATATCCTTATTCTCAAAATATGAACTTAATACTTATATGCACCAGTACACTTTGATACTATTATTTACACTTAACACTCAACTCTAACCTTTAATATCAAAAACCACCTTACTTTTCAAGTTTAAATACCTTCATCGATGCTAACTTAGTCATATACGTGCCAAAATATACGGGGTGTTACATCACCTCCCTCTTTGGATCATTCATCCTCGAATGAGAGATATAGCTCTTAATAATGTTGACTCTAGAATTTCTCTAAATATTTTTCTTGAATTTCTCCTTTGTAGAAAATAAAGTTCAAAACACACTGGCTTACAATACTACACATATACAAACCTTGCATAATATTTTAACCGCTGCATATCAAGCTATCAAATAAAGGATAAGGATCCTCTCAGCCATATATTATTGAGTCAAACAATTCTGTACATTAAATACACACTAGGTAATAATAATTAGAAGGTTACATGAGAAAGAGCACTATTGAGATACGTGGGAATAAGGAATAAATATGTATCCTATGTAAGGACATATAAACTATTTATTCAATAGGTAAGGACTCTATAAGGTCACCTTATACCAAAACACGATGGGAATTACAAATAAAAAGAAACATGTGTATCCAAAACAAGTATATGATCAATTAGGCAATTGAAGTAATTTTGGACAGATTGAATATCCAGCATGTGACACTCTGAAATTGTATAATCTTGGATCTTATTGGCTTATATATGTGAAACATGTGACACTTTGTTACAATTATAGACCATGAGCAGTATATAAAAGGTCGGTTAATTATAGTAGGGTTTGTACACCATCTCAATATATCTTTTACCATGAAACATCATCTACGAAGCTCAGTTTAATGGCATACAAGTATAAGACATCGGGCCATAGAATATGAATTAGAATAGCTTTACATACCTTGTCGTACAACCTGATTATTATAATGAATTAATTAGACTTTTTTTTCTTTAAGGTGTTAATATATAATATAAGTAAATAATGGAGCTAATATTAGAAACTAATCACAATGTCATCATTATAAAACAGTAACTAAAAACATGACGGTCCATAAGACTATTCATCCCCTAAAACACTTGGCGTATCACCACACCCTCCTTTTATAATTTAATATAATTCCACATAAAAATTCTATAAGGTCACCTACAACCCCCAACAACAACACCTGTAGACATCACCTAAACAGACACAAAATCCTTCAACACAATATAAATTATTAAACTCACGGCTTTCGATTACTATCCCATGAGTTCTTAATAACAACATATATAAAATCCTCACTCAAGAGATATATATAAAGTGGGAAAATTGGGGCAGTAACATTACTTTTATTTCTAAAATTATCTTTCTTAAAGTTCACTCCACAAATACCCTAAGTGTCCCTTCAAGTTGAACCAAATACTATTGGAAAATATCTTAGAGATTACGGAGAAGTGGTCTGCCAAGCCTTGCTAAAAGGGTTGCCCTATACTTCAAACAAAAATATTTGATTTCAATAACTTCCCATGATAGGATTAAAGATAACCCAAAGTTATTTTCACTTACCTTGGCTGGAAATAAGAAGGGTTTCTTAAAGAACCCTAGGAGAAATTAGGAGGTTATTTTTGGTTGACAAGAGCTTGAGAGAAATTTGATTTTTCTACAAATGAACTAATAGTGAAGTGAGATTATCTTAGATCTATGAAGAACCACTCATAACTGCCTCTCTCTTTTTAATTTGGACCAGATATTTCTTTTTGGTCAAAAGGTCCAAATAGATATGCACCTACTTGGTTCATTAAGCTAGTCAAGTAGTCCAAGTCGATGATGAACCTACTTGCTCTATTAAGATGGTCAAAATATCCATTTACCTAAATTAGGTAATGAAACTATTTTATCCCTTAATTTGGTCAAATTGTATAAGTAGGTAATGCTCCTACTTGACCATTGGACTTGGGCCTTGTGGATCTAAAACTTTTGGGCCTTGGCTGCCCATTCTTCTTCTTTTCTTTCTTTTAGTTTGGGCCAAAATCAATTCAAGTGGGTGGTAGTGTATTTGGCCCAATAAGCTAGTTAACGGAGTCTTAGTAGGTGATGCACCTACTTAGTTCTTAGATTCATCAATAGGTCAAACTAAGTGATGCACCGACTTATTACCTACTAGCTTAATCTAAGTAAAGAAAGAATCTCGCTTATTAATTCCATATCCTAAGTCTTAAAATATCAATGTAATACTTATATGCACTAGGACACTTTAATTCTTTTATTTACACTTATCACTTAACTCTAACCTTTAAGCTCCAAAACAACCTTACTTTTCAAGTTTTAAAACCTTCATTGATGCTAACTTAGTCATATAGTGCCAAAATATATGGGGTGTTACATCACCCCCCCCCCCCCCCGCCCTACCTTTGGATCATTCATCCTCGAATGTAAGATGTAGCTCAAAATAATGTTGACTCTAAATTTCTCTAAATATTTTTGATTGTATTTCTCCCATGTAGACAAGATAGTTCAACACACACAAGCTTACAATACTACACATATACAAACTCCCATGTAGACAAGATAGTTCAACACACACAAGCTTACAATACTACACATATACAATCCTTGCACAATATTTTAACCGCTGCATATTAAGTAATGAAATTTAGGGTAATGTTGCTCTCAACCACATATATTCAAAAAAAAATTGTATCCTACATTTATCTGCTATTTTCTTGGTATAACTAGTTTGATGTGTAACATTTGGAATTTAGGAATCCCTAGTATGAACTATACATATGAATATAAGACACGTGCGCAAGATAAAAAATGGACTAACAAGTAAGTGAACAAGTAATTAACTAATCATACAAACAAGTGAATAGATGCATATGAAACTTATAATCTGTTAAGAACGATAAGTGATGTCGGAATCCCATGTAGTTTCTTAGAATAATATGGATAATTGAAATTTGTAGACTTCTAAAATTCTCAAGTGATCTCTGTCTCTCTCTTTTAAGATATTTGAATCCTACATAACACTCCAACATAGGCTACATCTCTTGTCTTTCAACCTTCTAATATGTAGGGAAGGATAGAATTTAGAATATATTCAAGTGGTCCCTCTATGAATTCAATACCCTTGGTGGGTATAATAAGTTATGGGTCTCATAGATATTAACACTGAATATACACATAAAGTACAAGGTGTAAAAGTGTAACTCTGGAGGTAGTCTATCTTACGGCTGCTACTCAATTCTCTATACGTTAAGTCCCAACATACAAAGGGTGCAACTTTTATTTCTTTCCAAATCTCATAAGGCTTTTAATAAGGGAATCTTGTTAAACAAATACTTTCTAATGTGAAGCCTTAATTTTTTTTCTCATTGAATATTGATAGGACACTATACTTGGCCATCCATCTATAGGTACACTTTATGCTAAAGTTCACATATATGTTAAATTTTTATTTCCTGGCCAGACCCCGACTTCACCATGAAACAAAGGTCTTAATCCCAATATATTCAATGCTTAAGTAAATAAGCATAATCGAGGTATATAACACATGGACAAATAAATCACATAGAGTCATGGCACATAGTAATCAGCACAAAGAATTACTTTATATATAAATAGTAATCCACAATCAAGACCATTTATCATATAAATAATGCACATAAGAGGGATATGATACATAGATATTTGGGGTATAGGAACATTGATTTGTATGGAAGTAAATTGTAAAAGACGATAATATATAAGCATGTAAGCTAGGTAGCATATGTGAAAATGAACTATGACATGTAACGTGGGAAGATGAATAACAAACATTAGTACATGAGCCGGTGGACTGCAAAACAAATTGATAAAATGGACTAGATGTGAGCATTACGCAACATGTGACCACTAATTCTACCTATAATAAGGTGAAAGGTTAATCACATGGGTAGGTGGACTCTACATGTTTAAGTAGACTAAAATATAAATATGTATAATTTAGTAAATATGAGAAAGTGAGCATATGTCACATGGAAAAATATTTAAACTATAAAGCGTGATTTCCATTGTTTGAGATGGAGTGATTTCCCTAAAGATTGAGATGAGATATTTTCCTAAAGTGAATGAAATGCCTTCAAGTATGTTTTAAGGTTATATGATTCTGAATTCCAAGTCTATGAGTTCTAAATAGTTATAAAATATTGAGCATTGAAGAAGTTTTACCTCCATGAGACTTATGCATGAGTAAAAAGTATTATTTAAGGTCCCTTAGCCTTTGGGTATTAAGAACAAGAGAAGATTTCAAATTTTGAGATTAAACAATAACGATTCACGAGATTAGTGTTGCATGCTCCATTCTACATGACTTATGAGCTTTATATTTTATACTTGTTCAAGCCATGTGAGTCGTCTCATAATGCATACATAATTTGATTAAAGAAGGTTGTTACTATTTTATTCATATGCATTCACCCCTACATACTCAATATATTCCAAGTATTGATCCACATATATTTCTATGTGCTACATTATGCCATAATATAGGTTTAGGTGCTCAGTCCCAGCCTCGGTCGTGATTCTTCGAGTACATTGCCTATGTTTTCTACACTGGTGAGTCCTGATGATTCGAGGACCGATCTTAAGATATTTACCATACTGGAGAGACTATGTTTTATCTTCAGTTCATTTCGAGTCAGTTGGGGACTTGTCCCAACGGCTCTCTAAATTTAAATTTGTAGAGGTTGGTCAGACTAGTGTCAGACTTTTGATGCATCGAGGGTTCGATATTATGGATTTATTGAGATTTCTCTAGATTGTGGTATTATGGACCAAGTATATTTTCTATATTTTCTTTCATGTGATATGACTATGCTAGTGTTGAGTCTATTTTTATGTTGAATTCAGTGTCATTGGTAGAAATTAGCTCGAAGGGTTAGCTTGGGGCTACTCGTAGCCTTAGGCACTGTGTGACATCCCAAAAGATGATTTCAGGTCATAACAAACTTGGTATCAGAGCCTAAGGTTTCTAAGGCATCCTAGGGAGTCTGACAAGCCACGTTAAGTAGAATCTTGATCATTGGTGTGTAGTGCACCACACCTATGAGGAAGAGGCTATGAGACATTTTAGGAAAAAGTTGTTTCTTATTTCAAATTCTATCGTGCCTATAGTAGTCCCTCTTATCTAATGATCTGTGCTCTTTCATTTTTAGAAAATACCTCCTTGTAGAGCGAACGTCTGTAGAAATAATGATGAGAAACCCTCACCAGTTAATCCTTTAAATGAGATAGTGTCTCATGCTGAGTTTAGGGCAGCCTTTCAGGCGTTATCCCAAGCGATCACCGCAAATGTTCAGGCCAATAACCAGGCCCCAGTTTCTAACTAATTGGGTGGTGATGTAGCCGCAGCTAGGATTCATGACTTTATGAGAATGAACCCGCCTGAGTTCTATGGGTCAAAGATAGATAAAGACCTACAGTTGTACTTTGAGAAGATAAGGAAAATCATAGATGTGATACATGTTTCAGAAGAAGAAAGTTTTGAGTGGGCATTCTACAGACTGAAGGACATTGCTTATGAATGGGTTGTGTCATGGAAGAAGGGTAGAGGTGAGAATGCCACTCCTATGACTTGGTAAGTTTTCCAAAATACCTTCTTAGGTCAGTTCTTTCTACTTGAGATAAGGGAGGAAATGATTGAGGAGTTTATGAACTTAAGATAGGGCTACATAACTATTAAAGAGTACTATTTGAAATTCAATTAGTTGGCCAAGTATGCTCCTAATTTTATTGTTGACACCCGGGCTAATATGAGTAAGTTTGTGACCAGTGTTTTGTGGATAGTACTGAAAGAGTGTAAAGTCGCGATGTTGCATAAGGATATGCATCTGGCTAGGTTGATGATGCATGACCAATAGATAGAGGCGGATAATCTTAGAGAAAGAGATAGAATGAGGGGTAGCAAGAGGGTGAGATCATATCAACATGAGTTTAGACGGCCTAGGTTCCATAGAGGGAACCTCCCCAAGTTTTAGAGATGTCCATCTATTCCAGTTCTTTCTTCAGCTAGTGCTCCCATGCCTAGAGGTAGGACAAAGCAAGGGAGCAGGTCTTTCATGTCTGGGCTGCTGAACAGTATTGGTAACAAGCCCCATTATCCTTTTTGTGCTAAATGTGGTAGGAATCACCTTGGGGAGTGTTTTAGAGATCTGAAGGGTTGTTTTGGTAGTGGCAAGTAGGGCCACTAACTTAGAGATTGTCCCTATGCTATACAGGGGAATAAAGATGACCGACCTCAGGCATAGGCTACTAGTGCACCAGCTCTGGTAATCCATCCCGCCCTTGCTCAAGGAGCTTCTTCTAGCACTGCTGGCAGTCATACCAGAATAGGTTATATGCTTTGCCACCCCATCGGGAGAAGAAGTACTCTCCTAATGTTGTTACTAGTATGCTCTATGTTTTTTGTCTTGATGTTTATGTGTTGTTGGACCCCGGGTCGAATCTGTCTTATGTGACCCCATTTGTAGCTGTGAATTTCAAAATAAATCCTGAAAATATTTCTGAGCCTTTCCTAGTTTCTACACCAGTCAGAGAGTCAGTTGTTTCGAAACATGTGTATAGAAATTTCCCTATTATTGTGCTTCATAGAGTCATACTTGCATATTTGATAGAGTTAGACATGATAGACTTTGACCTTATTCTGTGTATGGATTGGCTTCATTCTTATTATGCATCTATAGATTGTCGTACCCCTGTGGTCAAGTTTTAGTTTCCTGATGAAGTAGTATTTGATTGGTTCGGGAGTTTGGTATCTCCCAAGAGCCATTTTATCTCCTATATCAAAGCCAGAAAGCTTATATCCAAAGGTTGCATCTACCACCTAGTTAGGGTCAAGGACACTAAGTCCGAGACACTAACCATCCAGTCGGTTGATGTTGTTAATGAGTTCTCCGATGTCTTTTTGAAATATCTCTTAGGGGTACCTCCCGATAGAGAGAGAGAGTTTGGAATTGACCTTCTTTCTGACACTCGGCCTATTTCTATTCTGCCATATCGTATGGCACCTGCCGATATTAAGGAGTTTAAGGAGCAACTCAAAGATCTCTCAAACAAAGGTTTTATTAGACCCAGTATTTCTCCTTGGGGTGCACCTATTTTGTTCGTATAGAAGAAAGACAAATCTTTGCGTATGTGCATTGACTACCATAAACTGAACAAGGTCACAGTCAAAAATAAGTATCCTCTTCCGAGAATCGATGACCTATTTGATCAGTTGCAAGGTGCAAGTTATTTTTCCAAGATAGACCTTAGATCCGGCTATCATCAACTTAAAGTAAGGGAATATGATATTCCAAAGATAGTCTTTCAAACTTGTTATGGTCACTTTGAGTTTTTAGTCATGTCTTTCGGCATAACCAATGCCCCACCAGCCTTCAGGGACCTCATGAATCAAGTGTTCAAGCAATACCTTGATACATTCATCATTGTCTTCATAGATGAAATCTTTGTGTACTACCATGATGACAATGACCATGCAACTCATTTTAGAATTGTCTTGCAAGCTCTTAGAGATCTCATGTTGCTTGCCAAATTTAGTAAATGTGAATTTTGGCTAAGCTCTGTAACCTTCTTGGGTCATGTTATTTCAGCTGAGGGTATTACAGTTGATCCCTAAAATACAAAAGCTATAAGAAACTAGTCTAGACCTATCTGTCCATCTGACATTAGGAGTTTCTTGGGTCTAGCAGGCTATTACCGTTATTTTTTTTAGGGTTTCTCTTCCATTGTGTCTCCTATGACCTGTTTAACCTAAAAGAAGGTTAAATTTTAGTGCTTCAATTCCTTTGAGAAGAGTTTTCAGGAGTTGAAGACTCGACTCACTTTAGCCCTTGTGTTGACTTTGCCTGATGGTACTGATAGTTTTGTGGTGTATTGTGATGCCTCTAGAGTTTTTTTGGGTTATGTGTTGATGCAAAGGGGTAAGGTTATAGCCTATTTCTCTAGACATTTGAAACCGCATGAAAAGAACTACCTGACCCATGATATTGAGTTAGCTGTTGTGGTGTTTTCTTTGAAAATTTAGAGACACTATCTTTATGGTGCCCATGTTAATATGTTTACAGATCATAAAAGCATGCAGTACGTGTTTACCTAGAAGGATTTAAATCTTATGCAGAGAGGCAGTTAGAGTTGTTGAAAGATTACGATATAAGTGTGTTATATCACCCGAGCAAGGCCAATGTGGTGGCGGTGCCCTTAGCAGAATGTCCATAGGTAGTGTTGCGTATATTGAGGAAAGTAAGAGAGAGTTATCTTATGATGTTCATTGTCTGGATAGGTTGGGTGTTAGATGCTTGATTCAACGGAAGGGAGAACGTTCATGCAGAGTAGTTTCGAATCTTCTTTAGTTTCAAAAGTAAAGGAGAAGTATGATACGGATCCAAGTTTGGTCAAACTTAAAGAGTCAATTAAGGACCAAAAGGTCGAGGTTTTTTCCTAAGGGGGAGATGGTGTGTTAAGGGTGCATGGTAGGTTGTCAGTTCCGTGTGTTGATGATTTGAGGCAGCGGATTATGGGTGAAGCGCATGGCACGCATTATTCCATTCATCTCGGTACTACCAAGATATATCACAACTTACGGGAAATCTACTGGTCGAAAGGTATGAAGAAAGACATACAGAAATACTACTGACTGAACGTATAGAAATACTAAAAATAACTTATTCTCGATGGATAGGACTCACCACTACTACTGTTGTGAGGTAATGAGTTGTCTAAGGGCAATCAAGAAACTGAGCATTTGAACCTATGTTATAAAGAACATAGCGCAAAAGAAAAGTATGTGATTAGTACTTTGAATGTACTGATACATGAGATAGGGGCTAGTTGTAATACATATGAGTACTGAACATAAATGCATGAACATGTAAAATAATTGCAAGACCAAGTAAAGCATATATATTGAATAACCTATCAGACTGACTGACTGAGTAGTTGATAAACTGAAGACTTAGTCATGCAAACCTGCACTAGTGTAACCTGAGTGCTAAACTAAAACTGTGGAAGGTATCATGTAACCGACATGCCCCAATCTAAGCTAATCAGGGTCCAACCTGTAACCCCAGTTGGAAGGGTGTCAGTACCTTGCCACGAGTACTAATACTAGTTGTATAGATTCACTAAGCAGGTTGTCTCGAAGGACTAGTATGTCAGCCCTCTATTGGTGGGTGACCCCTAAGAGTGTATCAGTCCTTTACTGGCGGGTTACATCTTATAACCTATATTGACTACGTAGTTATGAAACTTAGGAACTGCTACTAAAAGTCTCAGTCATCTACTGATGAATGAGCCGTCATTCCTCGGTTCACTCGGTGCTAAATCCTACTCCCAACTCAGCTGACACTATTACTAATTTAAAGTCAACTACACATCACAACTGATAATGCTTAACATGATCATAAAAAATTGAGTATGATAGTAAAATCATGATCCGATTGACTTGCTACTTGTAATTGTGAAACATGTGTAAACATATAGGTATTGGGTGTTCATAACCCTCCAACACTGAATAATACTTTAAATACAAAATCATTATTTAAAACACTATAAGTAAATTCATGATTCATAAATCCTAAAACATAGTATATTTCACCAAACATATAGAATTCATGATAATGAGTACGTGAATATAATATACTTATGAGAACAACATGATTCCATGGTTTATTTCACAACATGGGAAACTTACATGGTATTAACTAAACATGATATGGGTGATTGAAATTCAAAGCATGTAATAACATAATTCACATGGGAAAACATTTTGGCATGGATTGAAATCAAAACTACTAAGGAATCATAGAGTAAATTCATACTTAATATTTAAATATCATGAAAAGAAGATAAAGAATTAATACTTGAACGACAAGAGATTGTGAGACTGAATGGATGGAAGGAACACATTGATGAATACCCCACATATTTTAATTGCTTGAATTCTTAAAGAAGAAGATTGAAGAATGGAACTTGAATGCTAGAATACTTGAGAAGAAACTTGAATTTTTTATTTTGTGGAATGGGGAAGGGTTTACGTATATTGACTAATGGGTAATGGGGCAATTGATTCCCCTATTTGGGTTATAAGTCGTCAATTGGGTGTTTGGAAAGGGGGGAAATTCCAAAATAACCCTCTTTAAGTTAGTGGAAATTCTGCAAAAAAACACAACCTTCGTGGCACGGAGGCTATCGCAGAGGCTATCCTCCATGGCACAGAGGTTATCGCAGAGACTAACCTCCGTGGCACGAAAGTTGTTACGGATATCCAGCCTCTATGATATTCCAATATTGCGAAGTCATTCTACCTCCGTAGCCCAAAAATACCCCAACCCCTTCCGAAAATTCCAAAACTCTCCTGAATAACCCTTTTAACATCCCTGAACATTCTTCAACTCAAAAATTAATGTTTAGAATTTGCGAAGGCCAAAAATAAAATCCTTGAAATCTCGAGGCCTTAAAATGGCTAAGTCTTTTTGTATATAGTAAAAAATAATGACGTAGACCCCTTTAAACATGTAACTAAGGGATATAAACGTGTCTATAATCTTACGGGGTATTACAATAGCAAAGAGTCACATGACAAAGCACAATCATTTAATGCACAAATGTCAAAAGTAGGTGGACATAAATTGATCTTACAAAAAGAATCAATTTAGTCATCCATATGATCAAGTAGTGTATGAACACTTTCAACAAAGACATTATCACTGTGTGGCAAAGAATCATTAAGCTCACATGAAAATAAGTTTTCACTCACACTTTGTTCATTTGAGATTTTTAAACCGCTATGTTTACCTATTATACCTTGAGGCTCCCAAGAAGGATTTCTTTACCTTTAACTGATGCTTTAACTCTCATGTCTTTAGGTAAACCAATTCTCTCGGTCTAATAAACTAGCACATTCTTTAAATCCTCAGGTGTAGGCTCGGTTTTTGGAACTCATGTTCCTTCAAAGTCCATGTTTGTACCTACACAAGAACTCTTACAAAAAGAAGTACAATCAAGAAGGTTAACTTGGTTTTGTGGAAACTCTCTCACTTCACTTTATATATCCTCTCTCTTTTTTATTCTAGAGTTGCCACATCGTACTCTCTTAATCCTCTCAATATTTTGCCTCTCATAATTGTGGAAGAGTTGGAATAAGGTTCCAAAGTTTTATGGTGACAAGAAATAGGTGGGAAGAGAAGTTTTCTCCATTTATCCATGACAAATTTGTACCACTCTTTCTCATAGGAAATCTTATGCCATTGAAAACAAAGATTTTCCAAGAACATGTGACAAGTCTTAATGGGAACCATATCACAACAAACCTCCTCTTGATATTCGTCAAGTGAGAAAAATAAATCCACACATCTATCAACCCAATGCCTTTTTTGAACAAAATAAGTGTTTTCTATCATCACATAAGGCATTTCCAACCTTTCAACCACATATGAGAAAATGAAATTGGTATAACTATGATCCTCGAGTAAAAGCACATATTCTGAATCGCCACAAAAACTCACTTTGATTTCAAGAATTTGCCTTTTTAGGTCATCCCAATCTTGAAACATTAAATTTTTTCTACTTTCAAGACTTAGTGATTCTACTATCCTACCTCCAACATCATTTTAATATTTAGAACAAGACATATTAACATTAGAATATAAAGCATAATATATAATATTTCTAGAAGCACCAACATACCCACACATACCACTTCGGCTAGGATAAAAAACACCACAAGAAAGCATACGAATATCCACTATTTACCACACTACTTTCATATTCATGGTAATCTTCATCATATTGATCATAAGGTAAGTGAGAAGAAGGATTATACCTCAAGTCATCTTCATCCTCATAGTGGGTAGTGTGGGAGCCTTAATATTCTTCATCATCACCATAAGAATCACTACAAGATTCTTCTACTCCACCATCTTCACAATAAGAGTTATGAGCATCATTTTCCTCATATTCACCTCCGAAGTAGTAGCTTTCGTCTTCATATGGCTCATGACTATGACTATTTTCACAGTCTCCATAATCTCCATCATTATCATACTCATAGCCTCCATAACTACCAACATAATTTTTTATGTCATTATCACATGGATCCGAAGCTATTGATGACATACTTTAACTCCAAGTACCTATAAAATGAGCAAACAAGATTAGCAATAAAAGTCCTCACTTTCACTCATATATGCACTATTTTATGCTTCGTTAGCACAATTCAAATGGTCTCACAGACTCTAGTCTTTTACCACTTAAGGGTACAATCAAAGTTGCTATTAAATTCGATCAATCGCTTGTGAAGAGTCACAAACCATCCTTGAAGATAGAATGAATTTTTGTTAATTGAAGAACGAACGACTCAATAAAATATAAAGGACTTAAATCAAGAAAATTAATAATGAAGCAAAACAAGAAAAGGATAAGATATAAATAAGCATGAAGAAAATAAAATCGAACATAAAGAACTTGATAATATTTAGTCGGATAATCTACTAATTAAAATTAAGTTATGAAGCCCAAAAAAGGTAAAATTAATAAAAGAAATTAATTTACCCAGATTAGGACTTGAAAAATATTTAGAAAGAAATTTAATTGAAATTCATGAAAAAAGTTTCAAAAAATGAAGAAAACTTGAAAAATGGGGCTGGTTGGTTGTTGGAGCCATTTGGGAGGCTCTGAAGCCGATTTGAAGGGTTGTTGAGTCACTGGTTTGGCAGCAGTTGTGTCTGGAAGGATGGCTTGGGTTGAAGCTAATGCTAGAGGCGGGTTGGGGCGAAAGCTTGATTGGAAACGGATCCAATTGTGCGAAAGCCAACTCGCCAAAACGGCAAAATGAATCTATTGTCGGTTGGTTGACCTATAACGCTCATATTGATGCGTGTGTCCCCCTGGCACCAGTTGGCAGCATCAAAAAGGCTAAAATTATTGATGCGCACATGGATTGGGGGTGTTTGGGTGGAACCACGTACAATTCGTTGTACGTATGGGTGGTTGTCTCTGATTCATTAATTTTTTTAGAGTTTTTTGTACTCTTTTGAGCCCCACAAATACTTTAACACCTTCTGTTTCTTTTCCTTTTTGAATTAAGCACCACATTTTTGAAGATTCTTCCTCAACAATTTATAAATTTCATGAAGAACACCAAGAACAAGATGAATTTTTAAAAATTTATAACTTCTTCGTTTTATCTCCAAATTTAATGAAATTTTCAACCACACGCTTCTTTCAACACTACGAACAAACTCCACTAATATTTATCCCTCAATTCCAAGCCAAAAATAAACACATTTCCAGCAACTTCAAGTTTTTTCAAGCTCAACAATGATGAAATTTTAAAACACCTCCAAATCAATCTAATTTCGTATATAGATATAAAAACACTAAAGAATACGAATCTAGTGTCAAAAATAACAAACTAAACACAAGTTTTTGGATTTCTTTCCAAATTTATGAACCTAGGTTGAGAATTGTAGAAATAAATTTCTAGACTAAACTCTAATACCAAGTGATACAAGACGGAATACGTGGAAGACTAAAAGAACAAAACAAAATAAACAAAATACGAAACTGAAACCCTAATACTAAAAATAAGAAATTAAGATAAACAATGATAAAGAATAATAGATTGACACAAGATTGAGATTAATAAGCAACTATGATTATATGAAAATTAAGACCTCCTATTAAGAATACAAACAAGCACAGAATATCTAAAGACGCCCTCAAGAGGAATGGTATACTCAAGCAAGCAATCCTATCAACATTCAGTAGTAACTAAGGTCATAGCCTCAACTCTCACAAAAGTTTCTCTCATCAAAATATCAATAATTAAAACTAGTATTCCTAAAAATGAGCTAATCTTAACTATTAATAATTTATACTACTAATTATAAAAAATACACTTAATAAAATAAGGGTCCTTTAAGCATGAGGCTTGGATGTCAAAAATAGTCACTTTACATCCATAGCCTCTTTATTTATTTATTTTTCTTGTACTTTTACTTTAGCATATTCTCGAGCTTTAATTCTTCATTCCATGATATTAATGAAGCTCGGCTTACATCAATTCCTCTCTTCTACGTTCATCCATCTTCATCCACCATTTACAGATTTGAGTCATGGTCGGGTTAGTGTCACAACATGGTTATGCTTGATTGCTCTGATTCACTTAAACTTGAAGCTTTTTTGCCTGAGTAGTGGAGAAAATAAAGAGATTAGGTGTCTATTATAGTGTGGATTCACCGGAGTTTTCTTTTTCTTTTTCAATCTGAGTCATGGACGGAGTTGGAACAATGGTGAAGTTATGATTGATTACTCCAGTCCATCAGAGCTTGTAGCTTCTTGCCAGAATAGTGGGGAAAATGGAGAGATGGGGTGGTTGTAATAGTGGTGATTCATCTTAGTTTTTTCTTCTTTTATTTTTTCTTCTTTTAACTATCTATCTTGTATGTATGCATAGATACACTGGATACCGACTTATTTGATGAATGTATCAGTGCACATTTAATACCAGACGTGTGTATCTTTTATATTAGATACATGTATTTGGATACACTATATGAAATTGATAGTGAATACATTGAATTAATGCTAGATACACTAGATAAATTGATATGGGAGATATAAAATTGATATAGAATAAATTTGATACAGATACACTGATACAAACAGATACATTATGAAGCTACAGATACAAAAAGTCAAATTTGCATTAGTGTATATTTAACATTAGAAACACGTATTTTTATGCCAAAGACATGTATCTGCAAAAAAAATTATTAAATTAATACTAAATACATTGAATTAATAGGAGATACATTAGATAAAATTGTTAGTATTGGATACACCAAATGAAATTGATATTGAATATAGATACATTTGATTCAACATATACACAAAATTTTAAAATATAGATACATTGTGAAAACATTGATACAATAAAAGCACAGATCAATGATGAAGGGAAAAAATTGGAAACAAGGAAAATTTGTATCCTATGATGGACTTTATGTATAATTTTTTGTGGTAGCCAAGATTACTACTAGTATATATTAAAACAGTACAGTGAGGTGCCCGAGAGCATTATTACAAACACAGTTGTTAGAGGTACTAGGTGCAGAACTAACTACAGCAGAACACGTAATGTGGCAAAAACCTGAGGAAGTGGGATTAGGTTTGGGTCTTGACACTAAATTATTCCATATCTATATCTAGTAGTTTTAGTACAAACGGAAGAGTTGTGAACCAAAACGTTATGTCACTTCATTTGATTGATGCATCACAATTTGCTAAAATATTTTCTACTATGTTGGACTCCTTGTACATGTGGTAGATAGGGGATCATGGAGTAGCTTCAAGAGGGACCTGCAATTGTCAATTATATGCGAGTAGATTGGTAGTGGGTCAAATAGAATATCTATTACTTCTACTCAATCCACTATAATGTATAGAGAAAAATATTCATGTTGGTATGTAAGTTGGAGCCCTTGGAATAGCACTACAAGTTCTTGCATAACCATAGACGTTTCAGTAGTACAACTTGCAAAACCTATAAACCAATCACCCAAGTTAGTTCTAAGAACCCCTCCGATCTTGCCAAATTAGATGTACTGAGTGCTGATGTATTGGGTACTTCGGCATTAGTATGGAGGTAGATAGTGTCTGGGTGGGTAATGGGTAGCCTTGGAGGAGCAGAGTGGCCGCGGGATACAGGATTCGAGATAGTAGAATGTAGAGCATGATAAAATCCATGGCTAAACGTTACTACTACATGTAGTGATGGTTAAGAGTTGTTGTTCTTGAATGTATTTTTATTTCGAGTTAACTAGAGATGCCAGAGTAAGAAGGGAAAGGAAATTATTTGTGGTAAGGCAGAGACATAGACAGGCTTATGGTGCCAATGAAGTAAACTTCGGAGCCAGGTAGTCTGTACTGAAGGGGTAGAGCCTGGAATAGAGGGAATATGTTATAGCAACTGGAGTTGGCGCCAAAGTGGTTTGGCAGCGAATAGTGGAAGAAGATGTGGTCGATGGATTCGGGTAATGCATGGCAAGTAGCGCAAAGAGGGGATTGGATGGCTCCACTGTGATGAAGGTACGCAGAGGTTGGCAGGCGTTGATGAACCATGAGCCAGAGGAAGGTGTGAAGCTTAGGAGGAAGCTTAGGTTTCCAAATCCAGTTATAAAAGTTCGGGGTTGAGGGAATGTGGGCGAGTGCATGATAGCAAGATTTGACAGTGAATCTACCTATGGGAGTTAGACCCCAAACAATCTGATCAAGCACTTATCGTTGTTGGGAACCTGTGATATATGATAAGAGTTAATTAAATGTCGAATCTGGGGAGGTAGGTGGAAGAAAAGCGACATTTGTCCATTTAGGCAGTCTTTAACGGTCTATTTTTCATCATTAGGATTAAAAGGTCCTGAAATCATATTTCGGAGGATGATTTTAGGTCTGATCCAGGGGTCCATCCAGAATCTGATATTGGACCCAGTGTGGGTATGCCGAACAAGACCTTCCTGACAGGTATTTCACCCTACTTTATGTATAAATTTGAATGTTCTAATCCCTTTTTTAGGGGGGGGGGGGGGGGGGGGGGGGTACGTGTTTTGCTTAAAAAAATTTCAATCCCTTGATTTCAACCCTACTTAATGTATGCCAATTACATGAAAAAAAAAATGGTTTCCCTTTCGGTTCTCGCTTGTATCTAAGATACACGAATCTCTCTAATGTATCTAGGCTAAATTTTAGACTGACTATATAATTTTTGAAATGGTAGTGCCACCTAATAATTAGGTTTGTTTTATGCGATTTGCTCACAAATCTCTCATTATATTCCAAGCCCAAACCAATGTGTCACAATCCTTTTAAGGGTCGTTCGGTAGAAGAGATAAGAAAAATAATTTCGAAATAAAGTTTAGAATTAACTTTATCTCATGTTTGATATAAAGTATTACTTAATCCCGAGACTATTTTATTCCACCATTTAAGTATAAATGGTGGGATTACTATCCCATAAAAAAAAAGGGATAAAATAATTTCATGAAATATCTCACCTCATGGGATATCCTTACTTATCTGATTCAGTGTACCAAACGACCTTAATGGGCCAACGCTGATGGGCTTAACCAGTTCACCGCATAGTTAATCCAAAATACACAAGCAAGTTGTTGGAACCTCCTTCAAGAATATTCTCAAAATTCTGCTTAACCACAAATGAAAGGAAAAGATTTCCATGGAGTAGGATAAGTGGGACCCACTTAACACAAATCTTCTACCAGCCTTACACTTTCCACCCCATAATTGCCAACACAATCTAAGACCACTCCGCTCCCCCCTACCCCCGAAACTACCCAAATATTACAGAATGAGCTTTAAAGTTTGAAATTTTAGTGATTAAAAGAGAAGGGAATTCCAAGAAAGTCACAATGGCAGCATCAACAGCAACAACTTCATATTTATGTGCTCTAGACAAAAAGACTCCATTTTTATGTTCTCTAGACAAAAAGACTCCATTTTTATGCCCAAAAAACAGCACAAAGAGAAGATCATTTCATGGAGGAGTAAAGTGCATGGCAATAGAGACAGCAGCAAGTTTTACACAGACCAAGAAAAGGAGTGGCTATGAACTACAAACTTTAACTAGTTGGCTATTGAGGCAAGAACAAGCTGGAGTTATTGATGCTGAACTTACCATAGTGATTTCAAGCATATCAATGGCTTGTAAGCAGATTGCTTCCTTGGTCCAAAGAGCTGGCATTTCTAACCTTACTGGAGTTCAAGGTGCTGTCAATGTTCAAGGTGAAGATCAGAAGAAGCTTGATGTTGTCTCTAATGAGGTTTGTATGTTACTATTTCTTCCTAATATATATATATATATATATAGCCGGTGGCCAAACCAGGATTTTCACTAAAGGTATAAAATATGAATAAGTAAACATACAAGGTAGTTGAAGGTGTAGTGGTTTAACATCTACTCCCTGCATTTTTAAAAGAATGACGTATTTTCCTTTTTTGTCTATTTAAAAAAAATGACCCTTTACATTTTTTGCAATACTTTAATTTTAACTTTTTACGTGACATGTTTAGGACTACAAGATTAAAGGGCATTTTTATATATTTGACACAAAAGGCACAAGATTCAAAAGTTTTTTTCTTTTCTTAAACTTTATGCCAAGTCAAAATCATCCTTTTTTTTAAGCAGAGGGAGTACTATATTCAAAAAAAAAAAAAAAATTACCATATATGATTAATGTTAATGTAAAGTTGCCACCTTAGGGGGTTTGCCGTGTGAAGTTACTAAGATGATTTTAACTTCTATACACCGACTATCCAGGCACCTAAGAGGTGGAATTAGTAATCTGAAAAATAAGACAGATTATTTGTTTCAACAGATTAAAATATACTCGTAATGTATGAATTGTGTTCGTTGTCAGTGTATATAAGTTATGTCCTATTGGATTTGATGGTGAGTAGAATTCTTACACTACCGGTTATGGCAGGTATGTAAACTTATTTTATTCAGGTTATCATATCAGGCTTACTGCGAGAATCAGATGGAGTAAAATATTTATGCAGTGCAGAATATAAACTCAGAACATTAATCGTATGACATTAATGAGCTTGGTTTCTGAAGGTTGATGTATGATGGATTGAACAGGTATTCTCCAATTGTCTACGGTCAAGTGGAAGGACTGGGATTATAGCATCAGAGGAAGAGGATGTACCAGTGGCAGTAGAAGAGAGTTACTCAGGCAACTACATTGTGGTGTTTGACCCTCTCGATGGATCGTCAAACATTGATGCTGCTGTGTCTACCGGTTCTATCTTTGGAATATACAGCCCGAATGATGAGTGCCTCGCTGATCATGGAGATGATACCACGGTAATTACCAAACAAATAACCTTTCTTTGTCTCCAAAAGAGAACTGTAAGTAGCTAATGAAGCGTTGTGACTTGTGACAATGTGTTATCTTTAATACATAATGCACAGAGAAGTAGGATCATTTACTACTTTGCTTCTTAATCCGTTTGGTGCTTTCTGTAGTCATTTGGACCTCTGGTGCATGAATTTTTCCAGTGTGGTCATGAGATTGGAATAAGCCAAACCCCATTCATTATATGGAAATAGTTAAACCAGCAATTCACCAAATGTCTGTCCAATATTGCAGCTTGACAATGTAGAGCAGAAGTGCATCGTGAATGTATGCCAACCAGGGACAAACCTTCTTGCAGCAGGATACTGCATGTACTCAAGCTCTGTGATTTTCGTTGTCACTTTGGGAAATGGCGTTTTCTCCTTTAACTTGGATCCAATGTATGGAGAATTCGTTCTGACCCAAGAAAACGTCCAAATACCAAAGTCTGGAAAGATCTATTCATTCAATGAAGGAAACTACCAGCTCTGGGACGACAAGTTGAAGAAATACATAGATGACTTGAAGGACCCTGGCCCTAGTGGTAAGCCTTACTCTGCAAGGTACATTGGTAGTTTGGTTGGTGACTTCCATAGAACTCTTCTATATGGTGGCATTTATGGTTATCCTAGAGACAAAAAGAGCAAGAATGGAAAGTTGAGGCTTTTGTACGAGTGTGCTCCCATGAGCTTCATTGTGGAACAAGCCGGTGGCAAAGGATCTGATGGTCACCAAAGAATTCTCGATATCGAACCAACTGAGGTAAGAACCCAATAGCTGCTAAATCCGTACCCAATAAGCGAATATATCAGTCGGTTAATATGGTGCTTCTTTTGTTATTAATTTTGCAGATACATCAACGAGTTCCGTTGTACATTGGAAGCACAGAAGAAGTTGAAAAATTGGAGAAGTACTTGTCTTAAGTCAGATCATTTTGTAAGCAAGACAAGACTGTGAATTTGTAATACTCTAAAGAAATTCTTTTCACAAGTCTAGGAACCAATGGCTAAAATTATTATAGGTTCTTAAAACTTTTCTGTGATTCAATTTATAAAACGATGTAAAGGTTTTTCCATGCCTGAAATCTGTCATCCTCTTTCTTAAAGTGGCGGTTCCCACTAGGTTTTGTGTTGAAGAATAAAAGGATAAATTGACCGACGCAAAGTACCAGAAACTCATTAAGGATAATTTCATACTATAAAACCGTGTAAATTAGAAAACTGACAAAGAAGGATGAATCAGAGGAACTTAGACCAAGAAGCCGCGGTAGCCAAGCATGCTGAACTTCTTTTTTTGGCATAAATGTCATAAGCCCATTTTAACAAGTAAAACTGTGACAAAGTTCATCATAGTTCTGACAATTATCCTCTTTATTGGATTATTTTTTATCATCCCATGTTCCATTCGAGTTCAAATAATTCATCCTTCTGTTTCCAATAAAAAGCAGTACTGCAGTTTCTGCTGCATATCTGTTGGTTCTCTGAACACCAAATTGTTTAACCCTATTGATAGATCTGCTACATGGATATTGCTTTAACCACTGGTTCCATTTTAGAATCTGTGTACCAGATGATCACTGCCTTTTAAACATTGATAATACTTACATTTACTTATCACACAATTTTAAACAGGAACAGCAAATCACCCAAAAAAAATTGAAAGCCATTGTTGTTAAGAGAAACAATTTTCAACTTAACCAAGCCAAAGAGAAGTGCTTAGTGAGCAATCAAGTGCCTGCCAGGGAGCAATTTAGTAGCAGTAGAGCAATCATTATTCAAGCTCAGTGGGCTTCACACTCTCTGCATGAAAGAGTATTCATTTACCTGATCCAACATGTAGATAATTTGTTTTGAACATTAAGATATCAAAATGCCCAAGAATGGATATTTGGTGTTTCCAAGCCATCAGATAAAGGAAAACATTTTTGACTTAGAAAATAGACAATGGTGGATGTTGAATAATGATTCCAATACACTATATTCTGACCTTTACCTTATGAGTCCATAGAGAACGTTTGTTATTCATTTTCGTTTATTGCAGTTCCAATAGCAGACCATAACATAATTGGATGTATATAGAAGTTGATAAGCTGGAGAGTCCTTGCATTGCATGAATGCTATCTCCAGATAACCAGATGTTTCTCATAATCGAATTTGCTATAAGCTTGTTCATGTCAAATAACTTTATACAAATTCCTAATATTCTTAGCCAAAAGCTATATATAATCAATATTCTGGCTAGAACTGCAGCTGTTAATCCTATGGAAACAAATCCTAATCCAATGCACGTTCACACCCCTTTGCTAATGGATCTGACAGTTAATATGTAAAAGTAATTTGGTAAATTGAGTTGGGCTTGCATAAATCCAGTCAACTGTGATCGGTTATGGCCTTTCAGCATCAGTAGTCATCTGTGTAAGTATTCAATCAATCTTTTTGCACAATGTTCTTCTAATCCTTCAAGCTTCTGATCGTTTTAACTGTAAAAATGGAAAAAGTCATGGAAGCACGTCTTCTGCGGTGCTTTTTGCAAATTGAAAAGGAGAAAATATACAGATGAAGAATTACCTGGGCTTACAATTTGGATGCATTTGGTAACTGATTTCGTAGTGGTCAGGGAATCTGGACCTGAATTATCAATGTGAAAAAAATCAAAACTTTTTCAATGATTTCGATGAAACCAGTCCAGAGTCCATTTCATAGTCAAGAATCTCTTTTTACCTAGTAAATTCATGTCTTGCTCTGAAAAGACTTCAGTAACTGTAGACGAAATCTGAGAAGTCATATGGTTTGCATCAGGATTGACATTTCCTGATTCATCAGGTGACCTGTGCATTAAACATCAAATGGAAACTCACAAACCATTTCAGAACTTCCATTAGATCAAGGAAACTTAAAGCAAATCTGGACAAGGCAGGTGACTGTACCCTGAAAAAGAGTCTGGGGAAGAATGCAATGTTGGCTGGCAAGAATGATCAACCCCCTCTCCATCAATGTCAAAATCAAATAGTAGTTCAGAAAGATTAAAATCCACCCCTAAAGCATCTAAATTAGGTAAATCCAAGTCAAAAATATCCCCTTCTTTCTCAGATTCAGATGTCGAAATCATGTCCGGGCCAGCTGCCATTTCTGAATTACATGGCATGTTATCAGAGGCATCAAAGTCCAGCCTACTTTTTACCTGATCTCGCCTGATAGACCTCTTCAGGTTGGTCTTTACTGGTGAGGATGTTGAAATGCAGTGATTTCTTTCTATGGAGTAAATTATTTGTTTGGAAGGACTGACTCGAATGGTTTCTGACGAGATGATTGTGCAGTTCGTGGCTTTTACAAGAGACGGTGCAACATTTTTGCTTGAAGTAGCAGTTGAACAAACTTCCATTGGAGAGATAGATTTATCAGTTTGGGATGAAGATGCTCTTGGCGGTGTTTTAGGGCCAGAAGAATTAGTTGGAGGGGACTGAATGGGCTGACTGAACAAAGACTTGGCAACATTAGATCCTTGAACTGGTGTCTTATCAGATGCAGTCATAGGATGTGATAATTGAACTGCAGAACAATTCACGATGTTGTTATGTTTAGCAGAACTGGTTGGTTGTGCATCTGTAATAGGATCTGCAAGAAAGTAAGATAATATGATGTCAAAATATTAAGGACATTTCACTGAAATGACAGAAGACCAACTTCAAATGGATTTACCTTTAATTGACAACTGATTAGTGATCAAGTGTTTGCGAGATCTCTTGGCAGTTACAGGAGCAGTAGAAATGTCATTGAAGCCTTTTCTTTTTGAGGTTGATGGAATGGAAATTGGATTAGAAACTTTCATGGTATCAAGAGCAGTGTTTGAAGGCGTTGATGCTGATATCATAGCTGCACTTTTGTATGCAGAATAATAACCTGATACAAGTAGTACGATATAATTCTTCAGGTATGGTAAAATAGTTATCCAAAATCTGGCACGAATCAATACACTGGTTAACAAGGCATCCAACACAAGGCACCATGCACTGTTTCTTGAATATGATCATGAGCAATCAGTAACAACTCTACGATCCAGTCTTTCTTTTGGAGATTTTTTCCTTTCGCGAAGAAAATACCATTGCTCTAAGGCCAAAAATATATGCTGCACATCTTCTATTAGGAGCTAAATGCAATCTAGAAAATAGATGTTTCACACCCCATTGCATACTAGTAATGGGTGGTCACACAAATGCAAGACTCTATTTCAGGAGGAATATGCCAAACTCTGAAGTCCTCTGCCTATTATGGTTTATGGAAAGAGAATTAGGGATCCAATATCCTCCTTTCCTTCTGCATATTATGATAATAATTTAAAACAATTGAAATTAGAGAAAGTGCAAGGATCAAATCTCACTCTAGTCTCTCGGAATGTAGCTTTTGCAGACACCACTGTGCTTTTATACAACAACATGCCCAGCATAACTCCACTAAGTGGGGTCTGCGGGGGCTAGAGTGTACACAAACCTTACCCCTACCTCATAGGTAGAGAGGCTATTTCCGAAAGACCCTCCGCTTAGGGGGAAAATGTACACAAATCTACTTTTTCTTTTGAGATACCTCGCACCACCTACGATCATATATAGTAATGAGTGCAATGGCACTCCAGACCAGATATTTTAAGATCCTGAATCACCCTCTACGTATTATTATTTATTAGTACTAAGAAGTTTGATGGGAAATTGTTCCAGTTGGATGTCAATCCTGTAATTGAGGCTGTGGTGTTAAAACCAATTCTCTTACTTTGACAATAAAAACTTGAAGTAATACATCTAGCTCGTCTAAACGTTCCATGTACCAAACAAGATAGCATCACATACAACAACACATCGAACAACCTAAAGCTACTTAAACTGAAAAGCACCAACATAAACTTCGAAAATCATTTACAGAAAAAACTAAACAGAAGGTAGAATGCACACCTGAGGTTACAGGGGAAGATCCATTAACAATACTTGGCAAAGCACCCGTTTTGGGCATTGAAGAAGCAGTAGCAACAATTGAGGAAGGAGGTGTCAGGTTCGTGCTAGCATTGTAAGCATTCATAACATTTTGCATCCCATTTAGTAAATTCTGGACCCGTGTTTTCTCGTGATCCAATCTACACTTTTCTTGATCCATAAACACTTTTTGCTCTTTCAAACTTATGTACTCATCCAACATATCACCTAAACTCAATAAACTCCTTGGTGCCTATTCATTATCACATATAAAGAACCAAAAAAAAACTAAAGATTAATCAAAGAAATTAGGTACTCACTTCGGCCAGTTTTGCTTGTCCAGCATAGACTTGACACATCCTTATAATGCAATAAGAATGATAATGTTACTATATCACCCTTGAATATCAGAAATTTAAAGCTTTAATTTGGGAAATGCAATAGGAAAATGACTAGTTAATACAACAACATGCCCAGTGTAATCCTACAAAATGGGGTTTGGGGAGGGTAGAGTGTACAGACCTTGTCTATACCTCAAATGTAGAGAGGCTATTTCTAATAGATCCTCGGCTCAAGAAAACAGTCAAAAGGAGTCCAAAAAAAAGAAGTAACTAAAGTACAAGAAACAAAACAAAAATAGCAAATAATAACATAACAGAAACTATAACAAAACAATATAATAATCGAGGTAAGAAAAACAAATAGCAACAAAAATCAAAGGATGAGAAACTACAAGAGCAATAATACAACTACTAATATAAACAGACAGCAAGGCTACACACCACCACCTACTAACCTTCTACCCTAATAGTAAGGATAAATTATGAGCTAAACAACATTTAATTTTAGTATAATGGATGAAGAGGACACTAAATTAGAGGCAGGCGAAAGATAGAAACAGTAATTAACCTCAATTATACAGATAATTTATCAATTCTTTTATAGAAATAGACAAATACAAGATTATACACCCCACAGAATATAAACCCTAGATTCTAACTCAAATCGATTACAAACACTAAAATACTCACGATTCATCCAAAAAAAATGAGCATATATTAGACATTTGCACCGACTAATTTCAAATCCTAGATTCACCTCTACAATTAATATATTGTCCAAGCATTCTAAACCACTCCTAAACCCTAGATTCTAACTCGAGTCAATTGCAAACATTAAAAAGACTCATAATTTATCCAAAAAAAAAAAAACATGAGCATATATTAGACATTTGCACCTACTAATTTTCAAATCCTAGATTCATCTCCATAACTAGTACAAAAACAATTCATTAATCATACTAAACCACGCCTAATTTATCACAACACTTGGACACACATATGTATATACATTAACAAAATTGAAATCTTAAATTAGACGAATCAATAAAATGCTAGTAATTAATAAATAAAAGCAATGATTACCTCATTGACAGGTGACTTGGCGAGAAGATGCGAAGCTTCAGACCGAAAAGTAGAGCGAGTATCATTGAAACTGTTGTCGGAGAGGTAGCGATCAACGATGAATGCGATTTGTACAGGAGTGACTTTTCCTTTACCGATGTTTTCGGGTTTTCGTGATTTGCTTTGTCTTCCCATTTTCGCTTTCTGAATCTGGAAGGAGAAACAGAGGGGAAAATGAAGGAAGATTTTTTTTTTGGAGGGAAGAAGAGGATTGATTTTTGTAAGAAGTGAGAATATGGAGGGAAAGGTTAAAAATAGAAAGAGAGGGAAGGTGATGAAGAATGTGGGAAGTAAGAAATTGCGCGGGAGTATTCAAATATTTAGGAAGAAAAAAAAAGGAGAACATGTGCACTAAAAATAAGTAAATTTTTTCAAAAAAATAAGTATATAATTTGTAAATGTTTGTATGATCTTTAAATATTTTAAGTTGTTAATTATTATAATTTATATTATTTTTATATAATTTTTAGATAATATATGTTATTTTCTGTCTCAATTTATGTGGCACTAATGAAATTTAGAGAGTCAACCAAATTTTTTTACATATAACTTTACATATTTTGAGTTGCTAGTTATTATAATTTACAGTACTTTCTACTATTTTCAAATAATATGTGTTATTCCTATCCCAATTTATGTGATTGTGATAGTATATGGAGAATCAATCAAGTTTTTTATATGTCAATAATATTTTAAGTTGTTAATTATTGTGATTTATGATTTTTTTTTTACATTTTTTTAAAATAATACATGTTACTTCTTCTATCCCAATTTATGTGACTGGTAGAATTTCGAGAATTAACAAACTTTTTTACGTCCTTCAAATAACTTAAATTGTTAATTGTTGTAATTTATAGTGACTTTTATATAATTTTTAAATAAATGACAATAAAAATAAGATAAATAAAAAAATAATATAATATATAAAAAGTGGACTTGGTGGGCAAGGTGGGAGGACAACCTCTAACTGCTTTCCAAGCCACTTATATATATTAGTAGTACAATTCTCCATCCATTTCACTTTATTTGTTTGATTTTGACGTGGCATGAAAATTTAAGAAAATAATGAAAACTTTTAAGTCTTCTGATTTTGAATTACAGATCTATAGAATATATCAAAATGTCCTTTAATTTTGTGATCTTAAACATGTTAAGTGAAAAGTTGAAATTAAAGAGTTGTCAAAAAAAGAAAGAGACCAGAAGGTAAACATTATACAAGATAGTCACTTTATATAAAAAGATATAATAGTATATAGAAGATGCTTATACACATATTGAAACAAATTAGATTTAATATTATTTATAATTTTATATTAAGTTACATGTATGTGTATTTTCTCACAATAGATAGTCACTTAGAGCGTAAATTTTTCAATAGTCACATAGGGCCTAAATTTTTCAAAAGTTGTTTCGAACTCTTTCACGAAAAGCAAGAGAAAGAAAGACAAACTCTCTCCCAAAATCCCCAAATGTCATCGGCGACTGAAACGAAAAACCCCAACCCATCTGCATTACTACCACCGTCGGACCCACCGGACCTAACACCGGCCAAAATGAAAGAAGACCCCCCAAGGAAACAATCCTACAAAGAAGCAGTTGAAGAGAAATATAGGCATAGCCCCGGAGCTGCTGAACCAACCATGAATTTTGATAATTTGGAAACTACAGATATTGGATCCGAAGAAGATCCCATCCATCTATTGGATGAGGATAAGCAGAGACTATATAATCCATGGAAAAGATCTATAATCATAAAATGTGTAGGAAGGAAGCTAACCATCATTATCTTCATTCAAAGCTGACAGATTTATGGAAATTACAGAAAAGTGTTATCCTCATCGATCTAAGGGAGAATTTTTACATGGTGAAACTTATTCACGAAGAGAGCCACAAAAAGATCTTGCTAGAAGGGTCATGGTTTGTGGTGGGCTCGTATGTTTCAATCAGATTTTGGGAACCAAATTTTGTGCCTGCCAAGTCTAAAATTGCTTTCACAGCAATCTGGGTAAGACTACATTCATTACCAATTGAATTTTACGACAGAACTATCCTAGAGAAAATTGGAAGACGAATCAGTTGTTTATTGAAGATAGCCGCATGCACAACTTCATCGCTCAGAGGTCGATATGTATGAATCTGTGTTCAAATCCAAATGGAGAAACCATTGCGTACATCCATAAGAATTTGGCATCATGAACAACCGATTTGCTATGAGAGAAAAGGTATTTTGTGTACCGGTTGTGAAAGATTGGGTCACACAATCAGAGGGTGCAACTTCAGTCCAAATATTAGTGAAAATAAGAACACAAAAAGAACGGAGCATCTCCTAACCTAAGGGACAACATCAGAGTGGCAGACTATTTCCTTCGTTAAAAAAGGTAACGAGTCGGTAAGAAAGGAGCAGATCCCCAACCCAGGTACGAAACAATCCGAAAACTCCAATGTCAAGATCAAATCGTTTGACTCCAAGACAGGTAAGTTTCTCGATACTAATCACCGGACTCCGAATCATCCTGTGGCCACCTCAGGTGGATTCGCAACGGGTAAGGACAAGGGTAAAATGAAGCTGGACCTGGTGAATTCGGGTCAAACAAATTTGGACCAAAATGGGAAAAAGCCCATTTCATCCACTTTCAAAGGTGGGCCGCCAATTGAGTCTCATGGCCCAAATTCCTGGTATGTTAAATACATTTTGACTCAAATGAATAATGCCCACACTACTAATCAGGCACTTCAGCCCGATAAGCCCCATCCCAATAAGTCAAAAAATTCCCCAAAAATCACTAATAATAGTAAGTCAACTGGGGTCTTCTGTAACAACTTTGAGGCTCTCAAATATCTTGAGACCTCTACTTCTCAGAGTGACATAACCAATTTTGGTCAAATCAACCAGGACAACTGCTGGATGGTGCAGACTGTTCCCTCTGCAACTTCTATTTGCCCCACCCTCGGGAAATCATCTCATCATCAGTCTACACTACATGAAAAGAAATATGACCTCTCTATACCTTTCCATAACTCCCTTCACACTTCTAACCTTCCTTCTGGAAATACCCCCACCAATAATGAGCAGCAGAGAGATTCCAAAAAACAATCGATCATCCCTAACTCTAATCTCGGAACCCCTCCCTCTAGACCATGCTCCAACCTCATGGTTGGAAATAGGCCTACAGGAAATGATGGTGATAGTTCAAGGAGAGTTAGAAGGGAGACAGGTGAAAGTAGCACTCCAAAACCTGGAGTACTTTACACTGCTAGCAAAGGAAGCTCTGAACTAGAGCCATCAATATAGTACAAACCCGCTGGACCAGCCCAACCCGGCTTGTAATTTGATAGAGTTGGGCTTCATTTTTTGTAGACCATTTAAGAACAAGGCTTTTTAGCCTGGTCCAGATAAGCCCGTGGTCCGTGAGTCTTGAGAAATGTGTGTTGGGCTAGCCCGTGGGTCGATCCGTAAGTCAAATACATGCAGTTATTTAGATTGTTTATTAGTATTTTTATTTGGATTGAAGGATATCATATCAAAAGTTCTTTAATTTCGCTATTAGAAGTATTTTTTGGGGGTGTTAGAGACTTGATTAACAAGTATTAACACTATATAATATTGTATGATAATATTTATGCTTATTAATTGTAACACCCCGTATTCAAGTACATATATTGGCGTATTCAAGTACCTGTATTGGTCTTATTTATATGGAATTTATTTTTTATTTTACTTATACCGGAATTTGCCCGTCGATGGTTCCATGTGAAGGTTATTGAATAAGATTTCCAACGATATAAAGATTTCCAAAAACGGATAGGTTTCAGATATAATCGAGCACGTTCGAAACTATAAAACGGTGGCCGCGATATTTGGGAATAGTAAATGTCCAGGAAAATTTCCTGCACACAAACTACTGAGGCCAACCAATTTTTTGGATCAACTTTGAACGATCATAACTCCCTTAATATAATGAACTGGGAGATCTGCGACCTATTAAAAGAAAGATCTTTGAGTCTTCTTTCCAATGCAATTAGTTTCATCCAAATCCAACGTCTGAGTAAGGAGTTATACTCGTTTTACTTCAGCCTCTCAAAATAGATTTTTAGGGTCAATTTCAAATGACCATAACTCCTTGTACAAGACGAACTGGGTGGCCTACTTTATATTAAATGAAAGACCTTTGAATTATCTTTCCAACTATACTAGTTTCACCCAAATCCGATATCAGAGCAAAGAGTTATGGTCGATTTACTTTAGCTTATCAAAACAGTCCACCAAAGGACAGATTTGACATTATTTAAATTTTAAAGGCACTTTGGTCATTCCCTATGATATTATGGACGGGAATATGTGTATATATACATGTATATGAGTTCAAAAACTCATTTTCATCATCAATCATTGAGAAAGAACAAACCCTAGCCAAATTTGACCTTTAAATTACTTTTGATTCAACCGTAGAAATTCTAAAGTAATCCATAACTGCATTTGTCATCTCGAGAGCTTCGAACGGCACCTATTATTTGTGCAAACAGGATTGCATAATCAAGAGGTGAATTCTAAGGTATGAATATTGTTTGACTTGTTCTTTTCCATATGTATATGTGTGATAGAGGATTATATGTATTGGTTGTTATTGAAAGGTGATGGAAATAGGGTTATGGACTATTTTGCATGGTTTGGTTGTATTGAATTGTGGAAAGTGGATATGGTAATTGAGTTATGGAAGGTGGATATGGTAATTGAGTTATGGAAGGTGGATATAGTGATATACTATTGAATTGATGATTATTTATGTCTATGGCTCAATTTGGTTTAATGGATTGGTTGGAAGGATAAATGAATCCAAACTTGATATTAGAGGATGTTGTATGAATATGCATAGCATGTGAATGTAATTGGAGTATAATAAGGTTAAAGTGATACCCTTTATGGTGTAATTAAGGCTTACTACTTAACCACTAGTTTGGTGAATTCAAATAATTGAATTGTGACATTTGGTCGCTAATACTAGATTGCTATATATGTTCATTGTAGATAAGTAATCCGAAAAGACGAGAAGTCCATTTGGGACTAGTATTGAAGGTTCACAATCAGGTATGTAAAGCATACTCTATACCATATCTTTGGCATGAAAGTGAAGAATTGTTCTATTAAGAAAGTTTCCAAAGTTATTCAGTAACATGTGATCCATAATGATTTTGTATGATGTCCTACGTTACCAATGAACTTGTTTCCACCCTACAAGATGTCAAGACATTCCAATACTTACTTGTTTTCCAAATCTTACATATTTATTGCACTAATGAATGTCAGAAGGTATCCGGTTACTCGAACAAGATCCATGTGCTATTAATGACTCCAAAACGTTTCATTGATATACCAATAAGTTCCTACTTCATTGTTATGGCATTGATGACTCCAAAACACTTATTGATGTGCCAATGAGTTCTTACTTCATTGTTATTGCATTGATGGTCTATTTATATGTCTCTTATTGATGTATCATTGTTTCAAAGTATCAAAAATATGGTGGCGACCGAAATAACAATCTCAAAGATTAATTGAACTAAGTGATGGAAGTTCTCTCTTATCGGGTGGTATCCCAGGGGCATAAGCCTATCATGGGTCGATCTCTATTTATGTGTTTATGGGTGGTATCCCAGGGGCATAAGCCTAGAATGGGTCGATCCCAGTTGATATATATTGGAGGCAGCCTAATGGTCACAGTACAGTACAGTAATGGTTACAAAGATGATATGAACGAAAGTAAAGTGATTGAATAAATGCAATGTACATGTTGTCACAAGTTCTAGTAAGTGTGGTCCACTTCTATTACGATTTATTCACTTGTTTCTAATTTTTATTGAGCTCCTATATCATATGTGATTATCTACAGCTTTACATACTCAGTACATATTTCGTACTGACATCCCCCATGGGGGACCTGCATTTCATGCTGCAGGCACAGGTACCTCAGCTCATACACCGCACAAGTAGGAGCCCGGATATCCAGCTGATTTTGGTGAGCTCCAATTTGCTTCGAGGCTTTTCGTGTCATATCCAGTCACTTTTGGTATTGTATAGAAGTTAGATATATGGCGGGGTGTGTCCCGACCTTAGTTAAACTCTGTGTATTATCTAGAGGCTTTGTAGACCTAATGTACATTCAAGGTGGTGTTTTGTTAATAAACGTGATGGCTCCAACGGCCAAGTATTGTATATACATATACATGTGTACTCGAGCTTATACAGATGATTATTTCCTTTTATATGCGACATGATGTTGTCCGAATTTTGGGGTGTTATAGAGGTATGCATGGGAAGTATAAGGTTATGAGTTGGTTCTCCCGGGCCTCCTCGGTTACGGGTGACAGTCCGCCCCAATAGGATTTGAGGCGTGACATTAATATTCTAAAATTAAATTATAAAATATTATTTTTTAAAAAGTGGGTTGGCTTGTGAGGCCCGCAGCCCACTGAGTAATGGTGTGGGCTTAGTGTTTTGGAGCCCATTATTTTAATAGGTCAGCCCGGCCTAGCCCGTCAAACTCAAAACCTGTATGGGCTAGCCCAAATGGGTTGGTTTAACCTGTATTGACAGCTCTACTCATAACCAAAGCTTGGCCAATTACGGCAACAACCTCTGGATGACCACACTAATGGCCATTGCCCACCAGAATTCACAAGAGACTCTATCAATAGAGACTCTATCTCAAACACTCAACCAGGTCACTCAGATTCTCCCTTTCTTCCCATCACCAAAACCTCATCTCCTACTGAATGGCCCACTCATGTTACCACTAGAGACTTTACCTTCTTAAGTGAAAGTCCTCCAGGCCCAAGTCCACCTCCATAGATCTGGAAAAGAGGAAAAACTATGGAAATACTAAAAGCATACAATCGAGAAATGGAAGATCTTCTACCAACCATGAGGGTCCCAATAATAGAGGCAGCCACACTAGACAAGCAAATAGGACTAAGATTCGCAAAATTGGTCAATGAGATATGGATAATCCTAATCCTATAAAACCTAACCAAGTCCACAGTAGACATCAAATTACCAAGCATCTTTACAAGGGGGAACTTTGTGATCTCACTGACCGCCTTGAAGACCATGATCAACATCAATTTACAACAATCACCCCTGGGACCTCGAGACAAAGGGAAATCAATGATAGTGAATTAGTCCTCATCTAAAAAATAATTGATGATGAACCTAATAATATGGAACGCTAGGGGAGCGAACAATGCTGAGTTTCGTCTCCACTGCAATGCTATGATAGGCCTCCATAAACCTGCCATGCTAGCTTTGTTAGAAACTAGAATGAGTGACCACCACCAACTGACTCAGGATCTTAGTTACGACTGCCATATCTAATCTTCTGCTATTGGCATATCGGGTGGTTTAGTTTTAATGTGGAAAGAGGACATGTTTAACATCACTGACATCTCTATCACTCCTCAGAGCATCCATGTGGCTGTCAAGGTTATTTCTCTCCCCTTTTCTTGGTTCCTCAGTATTGTTTATGCTAGCACTAGTTTAAATACCAGGAAATTCCTTTAGGACCAGCTAACTCTTATGGCTGACACCATTTACAACCCATGATAACACTAGTTGGCTGGTAGAAGGAGACTTCAATAAAGTCTTCTAGGCCTAAGATAAATTTGGTGGCAACCCTATTTAGAACAACAAAGTTAACTTATTCTAGAATTGTGTCAATTATTTTAACCTAGTGGACTTAGGCTTCAAAGGTAGTAGATACACTTGGACTAGTAAGAGGCATAGGAACAAAAACAATCTTATTCTAGAAAGAATTGATAGATGCCTAACTAATGTACAATGGCTTCATCTTTTCCCTGAGTTTTCTGTAAGCACCTACCCCAAACCCATTTTGACTACTGCCATATCCTTGTTAAGTTTGAGGAACACCCTTACTTTAAGGAAAATCCCTTTAGGATGGAACCCATGGGGTGTTCTCACCCAGTCTTTCCTACAATAATTAATCAAACTTTTCAAAACAGTGATGGTCTTACAAGATCTATAAACTCTCTCAAATCTATCATCATCCCCTGGAATAGAGAGGTTTTTGGCAACATTTTTTCTTGGAAAGAAAGACTCTTAGCCAGACTAGCTGAGATTCAGAAGAGCACCCACTACCCTACTAGCTCCTTCCTCTATTATCTTGAAGACTCTCTGCTTGGTCAGTACAGGGAGATCCTAAGGTTGGAATAGGATTTCTGGAAAGTCAAGTCTAGAGTCAACTGGCTTACTGAGGGGGATGCAAATACCAATTTTTTTACACCTCTACTCTAAATAGAAGGAGAAAAAATATAACTACCTCCCTCAAAAATGAGAAAGGCAACTGGATTTACTCTTAGGAAGACATATAAGGCTCCATCATGTCTTTCTACAGGTCCCTATACACAACAGAACACACTAGCTCTACCAAAAATTGCCTCACAAATCCTTCTTCTAGAGGCTCTATCCTAGAAACCTCACACAATCTCCTGGATAACATTCCTACCATCTCTGAAATAAGGAAAGATGTCTTCAGTTTCAAAGCTACTAAAGACCTAGGACTTGATGGTCTTCACCCCTTCTTCTTCCAAAAATTTTGAGACTCAATCCATCCTCAACTTATCTCCTTCTATACCAAAGTCTTCTCTTCTGGTACCATGGAGAAGGAGGTCAACACTACTTACCTCTGCCTCATCCCAAAATGCTATAATAATGTTACTTTAAAGAAATTTAGATCTAGTGGGCTCTGCAATACACATTATAAGATCATAACCAAAATTATTGCCAACAAGATCAAACCTTTCCTATCTAAGATCACTGGTCCTACTCAGGCAAACTTCCTTCCTGATAGAATAGCCTTGGATAATGCTATTAGTGTTCAGGAATTTATCAATCATTTCTCAAAAATAAAAGTCTCTAAACGGAACATGATTCTTAAAATAGACCTTGAGCAAGTCTTTGATAGGATAGAATGGTTTTTCATTAGACAATCCCTGTGTTTTTTCAACTTTTCTCCTGTTCTCTCCAAGCTAATCATGTCATATATTTCCACCTCATCCATTGTTGTTCTCATAAATGGAGCAAAAAAAACCCTTCTTCTAACCTTCTAGGGGTATAAGACAAGGTGATCCCATATCACCTTATATATTAATCCTCTGCATGGAACTCCACTCCAGAAGGATTGAATATAAAGTTGATACTCTTAACTGGACCCCTATTGCTATTAGTAGGAAAAGTCCCATGCTTTCTCACCTGCTCTTTGCTGATGACTTAACTCTTTTCACTAGAGCAGATGATAGAAATAGTCACACTGTTAAAAGGGTCCTAGAAACTATTAGTTATTTCTCCGGTCAAAGAATTAATAGGACCAAGTCCAAGATTATCTTCTCCAGAAACTGCTTAAATACTGTCACCAACACCATTGCCTCTAGCTTAGTCATATTCCTACTAGAAATAATTTTGGAAAGTATCTGGGTTTCCCTATCTTTCACTGCCCTCCCACTAAGGCTGATTTCCAGTTTATTATTGATAGGATGAAGGCTAAACTCACTTGTTGGAAAATAAAAATGATCAATTATGTTGGTAAAACCACTCTCACTCGATCCACTCTCAATAGTATTCCCAATAATTCCATGCAATTCATAACCATTCTTTCTGAAGTTACAAACCATATTGACAAGATCCAAAGAAAATTCATCTGGGGCACCAGGAACATAAATCAAAAAATGCATATGGTCAACTGGGAGACAGTGACTAGACCTAAGCACCTAGGGAGCTTAGAAATCCAACAGGCTAGACACAAAAACACTACCTCCATTACTGATTTGGCTTGGAGATTCACAAAAAACCCCAATCTCTTTGGGTAAGGATTTTAACTAATAAGTTCTCGAAAGGCAATTTCATTTCCAATAATCCTAGACAATGTGTTTCTAGAACTTGGAAAAATATGACCAAGCCTCAAAACTTGCTTTGATGCTTCTATGTGGATCATCCACAACGAAAATAATGTTAAGTTTTGGTTTGATAGATGGCTGCCCAATACTGAACCCCTCAAAAACATTATCCATGGCCCCATGCCGAACAACCTTATGGATTTGAATGTTTCAAACTTGTGGATTAATAGTTCCTGGGACTTCTCCTCTCTGACGGTGGAACTACCTCCATCAAATCAACCATAGCTTCTTACGGATGCTTCCAATAATGTTGACTACCCCATCTGGGGTCTCACAGTTCAGAAACCTTTACAAGTAAGAGTGCGTACAATTTGATCACCTTAAAAATGCACCCCAAAGACTTCCAAAAAAGTTTCAATTGAATTTGGTCCTTAGAAGTTCCTAACAAGATCAAGCATTTTATGTGTCTCCTTAATCATAACAGACTCCCCTGTAACCATACTCTACATCGAATAGGAGTACCTATTGGTCCTTTCTGCAAGTATTGCGCCAACCAAAATGAGCACATACCCCATATTTTTTGGCTTTGTCCTCAGTCCAGTGCCCTTTGAAATGGAGTGGTTCAGAAACTCAACTGCCCTATCCCTCTTATTGCTAATCTCAATAGTGATAACTTTATACAAATAGTGCAAAGTTGGTCCCATAACCTAATGGTTGACCATCACATCAACTTACAAGTTCTGACTGTTTTCTATCTTTGGGAAATCTGGAGATGTAAAAATGAAAACGTGTTCAACAATACAAATTTATAACCCTCATTCCAGAATGGTTATACCAATGACACAGAATACATCTTCCTGACTCCCTTTTCTTCAAACCCCACTCAAAACTTCCTTATCTCGGTACACTGGAATCCACCACCACCGGGAACTTATAAACTTAATACTAGCGGAGCTTGATTAGGTAATCCAGGAATAGGGGGTATAGGAGAAACTATAAGAGACCATCAAGGCGATTGGGTAATTGGCTTCTTAAAGGGATTCCCTCACACTACCAATAACCAAATGGAGCTCTTGGCTCTCCTTGAAGGACTTAAGCTCATTGAGGATCAAAACTTATTCCCTGTTGAGATCAATATAGATTCCATAGAGGTAATTCATATGTTGAAATTTGATAAGCTGCACTATAACCCAATTCTCGAATCTTGCAAGTGTGTGCTGAGAAGGGTAGGACATCCACCGATGATACATTGCTTTAGAGAGAAAAATCAGGTTGTAGACTGCTTAGCTAAGGAAGGAGAGAAAGGAAAATTCTTAGACAAACTAACTTTTTAGCAGTTCCTCCAGTGTATGCACAACAACACGTTTGGGCAGACATTCTAGAAACTCAATGCAGGAGGAAAATTAAGACTTGTACTAATTATCAGGACCCTGATACTCATATTTTGGTACCCGACTAAGAAGTAGACAGTCTGTACTAAACTTTGTGTTCTTGTTATACATATCCATGCTTACCAAAAAAAAATCCAAAGGAAAGATTCTATTTGTTGTCTTTCTAGTGATTCTAAAGTTGAAAATGATTTGAGATAAGGATCAGAAAAATATTAAATATATATACTTATTAAGAGTAACATGATCTTTATGAATAAGATAATTGAGCTAAAATAACTCTCCACAATATCTAAATATTCATAGTAAAAGGAGGCATAATCTTTTTAAATAAGGCAATTGAGCTAAAATCACTCTCTATAGTATCTAAAAATTCCACAATGAAAGGAGACATAATCTTTTCAAAGAAGGTAATTGAGCTAAAAGTACTTTCTACAATATCTGAATCTTTCAGAATGAAAAGAGATATAATCTTTTTAAATAAAGTAATTGAGCTAAAATCACTTGCTACAATATCTAAATATTTCATTATGAAAGCAACATAATCTTTTCAAAAGGTAATTGAGCTAAAATCTCTCTCTACAATATCTAAATCTTTCAGAATGAAAGAGACATATCTTTTTAAATAAGGTAATTTAGCTAAACTCACTCTCTACAATATCTAAATCTTGCATAATTAAAGGAAAATAATCCTTTTTAAATAAGATAATTGAACGAATATCACTCTCTACAATACCTAAATCTTTTAGAATGAAAAGAGACATAATCTTTTTTAATAAGGTAATTGAGCTAAAATGACTCTCTACAATATCTAAATCTTGCATAATGAAAGGGGAAATAGTCATTTTAAATAAGTTAATTGATCTAAAATCACTATCTACAATATCTAAATCTCCCATGATGAAACGAGAGTCTCAAATATCAGTATTACAACATTTATGTTGAAGATTACACATAAATGAATTCTCAAATACAAAATAAAAAATCAAACAAAATTTCTCATGTGTTCTTCATCCACAGGTATACAGGTTGTTTAGAATTCAATTTTAAACGTGATTTTGCAATTTGAATACATAAACCGTAACACCTCAAACTTTCGAACTAAGATTGAACCATTTTACATATTTAGTTAGATCAAATCAAATAAATTATTATTTGTATCAAGGCATTATGGTCAATTTATAAGTCTGAAAATGTATTGGTTTTGATTTAAGGTCGTAAGAGGCCTCTACCACAAAGTTGAGTTCAAAGATTTTTATCAATTAAGTTTTCACATAAGTTTTAGTAGGGTTAACTTCAAACAAGCACTCCTTCTAGTATATGAAGAGTTATGTAGCTCATTACCTATCAAATTAAAGATTTTAAGTCTAGTTATCAATGTCACCAATCGCTCATCAATCTAACTTTTGAGATAAAAATTATGTGTACTTTAATAATGGGCTGTCAAAAAATAGATCTCTGGAGTTTTGATTAGAGGGTGGTGCATTAGCCATAGTGTTGTATTTCCAATTCGTTGCCTAGTATGGCGCGCTAAGTCATTTTTTCAGTTAGAAACTTTTACAGTTTGCCCATTTAAGAATATTCATCCTACCACTTTTAGATAATAAGTATGCACATTTAAAAGCCTCTTTTTACTCAAGGAATCACTTAGATCACTATGTATTATTCCTCTCCTTCCTCCCCAACTCAAACCACAAGGGTTTCAAGAAAGAAAAGATCTAGAGAAGCAAATCCCTCAGCTCTTCTTCAGAGTTCTTCCATCTCTCAAGGTACATAATGCTATTCTCTAGTGTGAAAAAGTTGTTCTTTCCCACAAGCATGTTACCAATACCCAATTTCGTTCATAGATCAAGTAAGAATTTCGAATTGAATCTTAGAAGTTTAGTTTTTTTATTGTTTGATGAGAATCTCCATGAAACACTAGAAGTCTCATAAATTAAATTCATATCTTTGTTTTCATCCTATTTCATGTTCATGAAGTATCTTTTGAATTGTATGAACTTGTTTTAAGCGTACACATCTATCTCATTGTTATAAAAGTTATTTCATGTTTCTACAAAATCTAATGATTGATCTTGACAGTTTACTTCTTGAAGTTTATTAATTTCTCTTATGCATATATGATATCTTGATTAAAGCTTATGTTAAAATATTATTGGATAAGCAAATAGTATATTTTGGGAAAGAATTATTTAGCATCAATAAGGGTATGAATTCAAATAACATATGCCTCAAAACTATGCATCCCAATGTAGGATAGGATCATATCATTAGTTCAGGCGACTCCGCTTTAAGCTCTAAGTTTGGATGAAATAAGAGATAAAATTTAATTAGGTCTAATAGTTAGGTGAGAATATATAGAGTGTCTCATTGTAGAAGTTCATAAGGTTGCGAGTTGTAGGGATACTAGGGAAGATGGGAAAATTCATAGATAGTTTAGCTACAAACAATTCATGAAGTGATTATATCGATATGCTTGAATGTCGTGTTGATATATATGTGAAAATTTCCACTCCGTGACTAGTGATATCTTGATTAGAGCTTAAGGTTGGTTGATTTCCATAGTAAAAAGAATCAGTATTCTGGGGATAACTCTAGATGCAAAAAGACTTTGTTGAGTTCTAGAATAAATCTAAGAGCAAATGAATAATCAAGTTGAAGATTCCTAAGGGGAAATAGAATACAGAATCTTGTAATTCATACTAGCATGATTGTTTTTGGTGTAACACTTTGTACCTTCAATTTAAGATTGAACATGGTAAGAGAATCCAGTTAGACTCATACTTTAGTATCAATATATGCACATGTGAGAATTATACGGTGTAGATGATGAGTGTAGTTCAGGAAAGAATTATAGTTTTAAAAAGGTTGCTAAGATAGAAGGTTGTTAGTCATATCACTCAAGGAAAAATTAGCCTTATCATTACTCCACACCCAACAAATTCATGTTTCATGTCTTACAGTCCAAACTAAATGAGACTTATTTTCAAGTCTATGTCATGCCATTCATGCTCAATAAACCCAAGTCATATAAATAAGATACTCATGCCATGCTAATGTTTTATATTCAGATATCATACAAGTAATATAGGGATTGTAATTGAATACAAGCATGAGATGTTGTGATTTATTCTATGCCATATTTGATTCGATCTCTATGTAGTAGTCTTGTTCAAAAAGTGCATTAATCCAAACATGAAAGTATAATCAAGATTACATGAAATAGAGTTGGAAAGGATAGTTAAGATGACATGAAAGTATGACTGTGCTGAACATATAGTTGGAACATATCTCCTATACGTAAGTCGATGAAGTCTGAGTAATCGACATCACTCACTTAATTAGTTTGTACCAACAAATTAAGTGTGGGGTGGTGCCACTATTATTTTGTTTTTTTTTATTTAATCTTCCGAGATGAATCTAACATGACTCTATTAGGATCTCAGGTAGAATAGCCTCAAAAGGACGACAAGGAAAACAAAAAGCGCCCACCTCACAGAAAGGTAAGAAAAGAGGAAGAAAAGAGCAAGTTGAATCCTCCGTGCTGCAAATACCTCGACACACTCTTGGAATCAAGTGGGGTACATTTTGAGGAACTTCTGAGGATGACGACTCTGATGAGGATTTCGACACAGGGGGTATTGATGATAGGCGGATTTACGCGCCTATATCAATATATTTTGCCCATATTTTAGCCTAGTTTTGAGAACAAATTATATATTTCATGCACTTTTAGTCCTTTTTCCTATAAATGAGCTAACGAACATGATTAGTAAAGTTTCAGGTATAAATGATGCAAAATACAGCATTTTATGGCTCACTTGACACAAAATAAAGCTCACAAACGAAGTAGAAAGGAGCTGGACGCCTAAAGGACCAAATCTGCTGCATGGAAAATCTGTCCCGGGCTGAAACAGCAATTCTGAAGACTTTGGGGACTTACAGATACAAAACTGGATTTTTACAAAGATACATTAACCTAGTACAATTAGGTTATGTATTTCACTATTCTATTTGGATTATGATATTGTAACCCTACCCTAGTACATTTGGGTCAAGTATTTCATTAGTATATTAGGATTTGGTTATTTATTTCATTAGTTTAGTAGGAGTAGGATAGGAGTATTATAAATACCCTAACATGCTAGAGATTTTTATGCATTCAGAAATTCATTCTTCACTTAATTCAACAATTAATTTTTCTTCCATCTCTCTCATCTTCCACTACAAACACTTCTAATCTACTCTTCTATTCTTAAATTCCACAACAAGAGAATCGTTACTTGCTAGGGAATCACCAAAACCACATGCCTATCACCTACTTCTCACGCCATCAACCATGCAAATCGTGATATCCTTCGCATTCATGGGTAAATAAACTTCTCTGTTGGGGTTATGGAAGCCGAATGAGTTACTATCTATTGCTGTGAGTTTGTGAGTTCGAGACACGTAAATTGCTTATATCATTATTCTCTTCATCTTAATCTACATTCTTTGTGGTTGCAAACGCAAGAATACGCCAGTCTAACATCTAACTTGTTCGCGAGAAAGGTTATTTGTCTGGAAAAGAGATAATGTCAAGGTAGTAGGACACCCTTTCCTATTAAAAGGCTGATGCCGTAACTGGACTAACCTCTTGGAGAATTTGTACCATTAGACACGCTTTAAGCTCGCGAGAGTTAAAGTGAAATAGTCCTTGTTTAAGTCGCGAGATGCTTGGATTTACCATCGACTACAATTCTCTATAAGCAATTGCATGTCAAGACTCTACACACTCATAGCCAATAGAGACGTATACCTCAGAAGGTGAACATAACCCCAATGCTTCAATTCTCATTGTTTCACAACCTACGAAATACTCTCTTTTTACTTTGCTATTTTCAGCTTTTATTTCATTACTTTGGTTACTTATTACAATCCCCCTTTCTTACAAGACTTGCACCAAAAGTCTATTAATTTTGCTTACTTATTGACCAAGCTATTCCCTGTGGGATCGACACCCAACCCAGGTTGGGTTCTACATTTGCTAACGACCGCTTTACACTCAAACGAGAGCTGTAGATTGAGCGTTATCAAAAATTGGCGCCGTTGCCGGGGAATACGAGTGTCAATCAAGTTCGTGATAATTACTAGACCCTTTGGTCAAAGATTCTCGTACTTTTACTTTTAGTTTTTGTTTTTGTTTCTTGCAGGTTTTTACTTTAGTGCATGCCCCATACTAGAAGTTCTGGTCAACCGTTATTACCAATCAATCCTGAACCACAATGAATTAGAAGAATGGAAGCACAAGCTGAAATCGACAGGATGGCTGCTCAACACGAGCAAGCAAGATTAGCTGCTCTTGCCGCTGCTCAAGTCCAACAACAAAACATTGATAATCCTGGGCGAGCAACAAATCCTGACGATGAAGATTTAGGTGATGACGAGTTACTAAACCCTAGGCGTGATGCTGAAATTATAACACCTGCCAACCGAAGAGGTCGACAAGCTAGGTATAGGTATGATCGTCAACCGTTGCAACCAGCTTTCGACGATGATGATGATGATCTTGATGGTGCCGGAGCCACTGAAGCTATAATTCCACCACCATTAGCGCCCGGAGCCAAGTTCAACATCACAAGCACCATGATTCAGTTATTGCAACTCAAGGGATTATTTGGTGGACTAGCGGGCGATGATCCGAATATGCATCTCATCAACTTTATTTCTACATGCAAGTCTTTTGACAATCTTGGTGTTGGTCAGAATGCTATTCGATTACGTCTATTTCCATTGTCTCTGTCTGGGGAGGCAACATTATGGTTGAATGGGCTGACTCCTGATTCTATTACAAATTGGAGGCAATTGAGAGACGCTTTCCTAGAAAGATTCTTTTCGCCATCCAAGAGGGCTCAATTGAGAGATGAAATCAGCAACTTTCGTCAGCTTCCCTCTAAAGCTCTTCATGAAACATGGGAGAGGTTCAAGACAAAGCTAGCGAGATGCCCGAACCATCACATGACTAATGTTCACCTAATGGAGATCTTGTATAGATCCTTGAATTCAATAACTAAACCAGTGGTGGACAACGCAGCTGGAGGTTCTTTTATGGACCTCACCTTTGGTCAAGCAAGCAATATGCTAGATCCTATGACGAAACAAAGTAGAGCTTGCCATACCAGGGATTCTGAGGTAGCAAGCCCCACTTTATCTATTGGCATGACTGCAGACCAACGAAGAAGAGAAGAAGAACGTGATCAAGATATGGCGCACATGAAAACCCAAATGGATCTTCTTACAAAGCATCTATTAGGGAAGACTGAAAAAGTGAAAGCTATTGCGTCAAAAGGAAGAGACGAATCTGATTCGGAGGAGGAGGCCAACTACTTGAATAATTAGGGGGGTTTCCGTGGGAATGCCCAAGGAAACCAAGGTCGGAACTATTATGATAAATCTGGAAACAAAGACCAAGGTAGTTGGAAGAACAAGAATGAAAAGAGTGGTTTGTACGTTCCCCCTAGTAAACGTGACACCACCACATCTAACTCTATGGAAGACATGATGGCTAAGTTATTGAAAGGAGTGGAAGCAACGAGCACGGGAGTTAAGGAGGTAATTGACGATTTGGCCTCCATGAAGCAATTAGTTGATTCTCATTCCACTTCTATCAAGCAAATAGAGCAGCAATTGAGCCAACTTTCAGTAGCATTCAATCAAAGAAAGGCTGGCACCTTACCAAGCGATACTGTGCAAAACCCAAGGAATGATGGGTCATGCATGGCCATCACTACCAGGAGTGGTAAGGTGCCGGAAACTTCAGCAAAAGGCAAGAAAGTGGTTGACGTAGCAGCAGACATTGATGCCACACCTAGTGACGTTACAAGAGAAGAAGCCGCAACAACTACTTCAAACGTCAAGGATGTTTTACCTAGTGACGTGCAGCCTAAAAAAAATGATAAACGGAAGCAAGAGGAGAAGAAAGCCATGGAGAGAACACTTCCATACCCACCACCACCTTTTCCACAAAGATTGAAGAAGGTGGCCGATAACACTAAGTTCAGCAAATTTATGACTATGTTGAAGCAGCTGACCATTAATGTCCCATTGGTAGAGGCACTTGAACAAATGCCTAGGTATGCGAAGTTTATGAAAGATCTTTGACTAAGAAGAGGGAAGCAAGTTATGAGCTGAAAGATGATGTGCATCATTGTAGTGCAATTGCTACCCAATCGATAGTTCAGAAGAAGGCCGACCCCGGATGTTTCACGATTCCTTGAACCGTCGGATCTTTGGACTTTGCTAAAGCATTGTGTGACTTAGGAGCCAGTATCAACTTAATGCCATTATCGATCTACAAGAAGTTGGGGTTAGGAGATCCTACACCAACTAATATGAGGCTTGTTATGGCGGATAGGTCGGTAAAACGACCGGTTGGTATTCTATGCGATGTCTTGGTGAAGGTATCTTCATTCATATTTCCAGCAGACTTTGTCATCTTGGATTGTGAAGCAGATTCAGAGGTTCCCATAATCTTGGGATGCCCTTTCCTTGCTACGGGAAGTGTGCTCATAGATTTGAGAGCTAATGAACTCTCATTCCGAATCAATGACGAAGTGGTTCGTTTTGACGTTTGCAAATCAATAAAGCAACCCAAAGATCTGAGTGTATTTTCTGTGGCTGATGTTGTCGTTGATGATGAGGAAGAACGACTTGAAGAAGAACAAATTCTTGATGATCCTTTGGAGGTTTCGCTCATGAAAGGAGAGAATGAGGATGCTGAAATTTCTGAAGAAGCTATTTGTGCTCTATCGGGATTAGGAACATATCGTTATCCTCCCAAGAAGCTGGATCTTGATCTCAAGAATCGACCCACACCACCATCTAAGCCATCTATTGAAGAACCACCCACGTTAGAATTGAAAGAGCTGCCAAGCCATTTGAAGTACGCATTCTTAGGAAGCGGAAATACTCTTCCAGTCATAGTGGCAACCAATTTGGGTGAGCAACAAGTTGCAGCTCTTATTGCAACTCTACACAAGTATATTAGAGCCATTGGATGGACCATTGCGGATATTATTGGTATACCACCTGGGATTTGCACTCATAAAATTCAGCTTCAAGAAAAGTGCACACCCACCATTGAACATCAAAGACGTCTAAACCCACCAATGCAAGAAGTGGTGAAGAAGGAGATTATCAAGTGGTTAGACGCAAGAGTCGTATACCCTATCTCTGATAGTACATGGCTGAGTCCTGTGCAATGTGTTCCTAAGAAATGAGGCATGACGGTGGTCGCGAATGCAAAGAATGAGCTTATTCCACTCAGGCCCGTTACTGGATGGAGAGTATGCATGGACTACCGCAAGCTGAATTCTTGGACGCTCAAGGATCACTTTCCCATACCATTTATGGACCAAATGCTAGATCGATTAGCGGGGAAAGGATGGTTTTGCTTTTTGGATGGTTATTCAGGTTATAATCAGATTTGTATTGCACCTGAAGACCAAGAGAAGACAACGTTTACATGCACATATGGTACGTTTTCCTTCAAACGCATGCCATTCGGGTTGTGTAATGCACCAGCCACCTTTCAACGTTGTATGATGTCTATTTTCTCTGATATGGTTGAAGACACTTTGGAGGTATTTATGGATGACTTTTCAGTTATTGGTGAGTCTTTTGAAGCATGTTTGGCAAACTTGAGCATGGCATTGCAAAGATGTGTAGAGTTCAACCTTGTGCTGAATTGGGAGAAGTGCCACTTCATGGTAAAACAAGGAATCGTTCTTGGGCACAAGATCTCCGAAAGAGGAATAGAGGTTGATCGCGCCAAAATAGAGGTAATTGAGAAGCTACCGCCTCCAATTTCGGTGAAGGGAGTTCGTAGTTTTCTTGGCCATGCTGGATTTTATCATAGATTCATCAAAGACTTCTCCAAAATTTCTAGTCCATTGTGCAAACTATTGGAGAAAGATGTGAAGTTTGACTTTAATGATGATTGCTTAAAGGCATTCGAATGCCTTAAAGGAAAACTCATTGAAGCCCCTATCATGGTAGCACCAGATTGGACGCTCCCGTTCGAAGTCATGTGTGATGCTAGTGGTGTAGCCGTTGGTGCTGTTCTTGGACAGAGAAAGGAGAAATTGTTTCATCCTATCTATTATGGAAGTAAGGTCCTAAATGAAGCCCAAAGGAACTACACTGTTACTGAACAAGAGCTCCTAGCGGTTGTGTATGCGTTTGAGAAGTTTCGTGCCTATCTATTGGGTACTAAGGTGATCGTTCATACAGACCATGCAGCTCTTAGGTATCTAATGACGAAGAAGGATGCAAAACCAAGGCTGATTCGATGGGTATTGCTGCTGCAAGAGTTTGATTTCGAAGTCAAAGATAGAAGAGGTTGCGAGAACCAAGTGGCTGATCACTTATCTAGACTTGAGAATGAGTATGTGGCGCAACCAGAAAATCAGATTGATGATGCATTCCCTGACGAGGAGATACTAGCGACAACAATGGAGAAATTACCATGGTATGCCGACTTTGCAAATTTCGTGGTGAGTAATGTGTTACCTTCCAATTTATCTTACCACCAAAGGAGGAGGTTTATGCATGACGTTCAGCACTACTATTGGGATGAGCCTTATTTGTTTCGAAGATGCACGGATGGTATCATTCGACGATGTATATCCCATGAAGAAGTGCCTACTATATTGGAAGCATGCCACACCTCGCAAGTTGGAGGACATCATGCAGGGAATCGAACGACAAGGAAAGTCTTGCAAAGTGGTTATTATTGGCCTACAATATTCAGAGATGCACACGACTATGTGAGTAGGTGTGACCAATGCCAACGTCAAGGTGCTATTTCAAAACACCATGAAATGCCCATGTCCAAAATTCTGGAGGTAGAACTCTTTGATGTGTGGGGTATTGATTTCATGGGACCATTCGTGAATTCGTTTGGAATGAAGTACATCTTGGTTGCTGTGGATTATGTATCGAAATGGGTGGAAGCTGTAGCATTGGCCGACAACAAAGGAAAGCGTGTTGTAGCATTTTTAAAGAAGAATATCTTCTCTCGCTTTGGAGTACCTCGTACTATCATAAGTGACGGAGGATCTCACTTTTGCAACAGGCTATTCAAATCTGTATTGGCCAAGTATGGAGTCAAGCAACACAAGGTAGCTACGCCTTATCATCCCCAAACCAGTGGACAAGTTGAGGTTTCCAACCGCGAGAACAAGCAAATCCTTGCCAAGACGGTTAATGCGAATAGGAAGGACTGGTCTCGAAAGCTAGATGATGCACTATGGGCGTATAGGACTGCATTCAAGACACCCATTGGCATGTCACCTTATCAGCTAGTTTATGGGAAGGCTTGTCATCTACCCATCGAGCTTGAATACAAGGCATTGTGGGCATTGAAGCACTTGAATCTGAATTGGGATGATGTGAAGAACCTGAGGTTGGAGCAGCTGAACGAACTAGATGAATTTCGTCTCCATGCATATGAAAGATCAGATTTATCCAAGGAGCGGATGAAGAAGTATCATGATCAGCGGATTGTTCGACGAAACTTCCAAAAAGGTGACATGGTACTACTCTTTAACTCCAGACTCAAGCTCTTCCCAGGTAAGTTAAAATCAAAGTGGTCTGGTCCATTTAAAGTCATCCAAGTCTACTCGTCTGGAGTAGTCGAATTAGAATACAATGATGGTGTTGTCTTCAAAGTGAATGGCCAACGTGTTAAGCCATATATCGGTCCTCTTGACTCGATAAATGACATGGCCATCACTTATCTCGACGAAGTCTAAGTACTCGAGATTACTACGTCGAGCCACGACAATAAATAAGGCGCTAGATGGGAGGCAACCCATCGTTTTATTGTTCCATCATTTTATTGTTTCATCATTTTATCGTTTTATCGTTTTAGTACTTGTTTTGTTTTGATAAAAGAAAAATCCAAAAATAAGAGTCGTGCCACGACCAAAACTAAGGCGCTTGGTGGGAGGCAACCCATCGTACTAATCGTTTTCATTTTGTTTTGAGCAAATATAGGTGCAAGAAGTATGCGACGAGGAGATTGATCTAAATCGACGATTTGGATGCATTGTATGGTAAAATCGGTAAGTTAGGAATGGTGATGCATAAGGCTATGAATTGAGCCTTTCTCACGTCAAAATAGGCTTCGAGGAAGGCTAGGCCTTGGTAAAAATAGGCCACGAATGATGCACAACCTATTCTATAGCCTAAGGACTCGGAATCTAGTGTACTATACACTATGCGCCGCCTATTCCTAGGTATGATTTTGACTATGCGCCGCCTATGCTATGGCATTTGGTCTCAGTATCTCATGTGCCATAGACTATGCGGCGCATATGTCTACAAATGCCATAGACTATGCGGCGCATATGTCCCATTATGCCATAGACAATGCGCCGCATATGTCATTGATATGCCGAGTGATATGCGCCGCATATGTGGTGTTTTTGTCCCCAAATCCGATTGTAAATGGGTCATAACCCGACCCATACTCTTCCTATATAAAGGGGACTTAGTTTTATAACACAACCACATTAGAAACAACCCTAAAGGCGCCGCATAACCCTCCAAATCTTCTCAAAATTTTCTTCTTTTGCTCTTCCAATTCACAACAACTTCTCCACAAGCTTCAAGCAAGTAAGTACTCTCTTATTCTTCATCTATTTATCGTAAGTACTACGTTGCCATGCTTATTATAAATTGCTAAATCATGTGAGATTGGTGGTGATGTTCGTGTGTTTGGATTATTATTGCAAAATCATGTGAGTGAATATATACGTAGGGAATTCTTGACTTGTTTCCGATTTGAATTTTGTTTCAAAAGCATTGTTATGATATTTGCTGAATATATATGGCTATGAATATTGCTTAAGAGTGTTGTTTGGATGCTTACATAATAGACTATCCCGGCCATCGGGATAAGATTATAGTGCCTATCGACTTAGGAGGTTGCGCTTGTTGTACGAACAACGATTCCATGTGGTAACCCCTATGTCATAGTGTTGCTATATCCACCATGAAAGTAGTCCAATGGCTGCAAATAAGTGATGCAATGCTGATTTTCTTGTCGGAATACAATCCTAAAACGTATGTCGACGAAATCTGAGTACTCGACCACTTTCACTTCATTGATTTGTGCTAACGAAACTAAGTGTGGGGTGGTACCCCTAGTGCTTGCATATAGATTGTGTCAAGTGAGATTGTGCTGCAACTAACATTATTTCTAGTCTCAGGTACAATGGCACCTAAAGCGAGGCAAGGCAAGGAGAAGGCTACCACGTCCCAAAAGGGCAAAAAGAGAAGTCGAAAAGACCAAGGAGAATCATCCTCAGTGCACCTACCACGCAGAATGTTCGGAATAAAATGGGTCTTTGAGGAAGAAGCCAAAGCATGGTACAACAGCAACAAAGAAAGGAAATATGTGCACGTCGACTTGATCAAGAAGGAGACCTTAGCAAACAAGGAGCCGCGAATGTTGGCAAAAATAATGGCTTTGAAGCTGGATTTCATCTTCCGCGACATGGGAGAGTGCAATCTTGACTTAACAAGAGAGTTTTATGCCAACTGGTCGCCGAACACAACAGGCAATGAAGTCAAAATTCGGGGCCAAGTGTTACAGCTTACAGCGGATTGGATCAACTCTTTTCTTGGCTTACCTTCGGTCGACACTGCACCATTCAAAGAGCTGTACAACAGGCCTCCTTACAGAGCAATACGACCCACGCTTTGTGGAAGAATATCGATGGCAAGATGGGGTAGACATAAGGAAACAGGCCATCACAATACCTTCCCCTATGCTCCACTAAATAGGGAAGCAAGAATCTGGATGCGCATTGTCAACTCATGCCTTATTCCTGGGACTCAATTCACCAAGATATCGAGAGATAGAGTGTGTTTGGTCTATGCTTTGATGACAAATGTCCCTATCAACTTTGGGGCAATCATTCGATCTACCATGAGGAAGGCTAAACTCCACAAAAGGTCCCATTTCACATTCGGCAATTTGTTGACAGCAATATTGCGGAAGGAGGATATCGAAGAGGAACCAGCTAACCACAAACTCCCACATAACCCAAAGAAGGTTGACCTCACCAAGGTCAAAGATGCGGAAACAACTCATGGAGTCAACCTTACTACTGCGGAGAGACATGCTCGTGATGAGAGTTTCTTCCGTCATCTCTATGGCATGACACGATTCACTATGATGAGTGGTGGACGTATTCCAACTGCTGAAGAGCTCCAACAACTGGACCACGACTACCCAATGAACATGCATGCCCGGGAGATGTGTGGAGTGGGCGTATATTTTGAGGAACCTCTAGACGATGATGTGCCGACTGATGATGATAGACGCTTGCCTGATTCTGATGATGAGGAGAACTCTGACGACGACTCTTATGATGATTCCGACGAAGGGGGTCTGACCCCCGACATTGATGAAGGGTCCGACTAACCAGGTTCTTCGACTTTATTTTCCACTGAGGGCAGTGTCCCGTCTAAGTGTGGGGTGGCAGAATCGCATGCTATACTTCTTTGTTTGCACCTATGTTTGTATGTTGGTTTGTTTACTTTGTTTTTTTTGTTGTTTTGAGTCCGTTTTTTTTGTTTTTTTAGGAGTCAAATTTTTCTAGCTTCGGATAAAATTATTTTGATAGGCAGCATGAGATTATAACAAGAGTATGTGCTACAATTGTGACTATTGAGACGTTTAGGCTCTAGTTGTGACTTATTATGTGACATGGTGTGATTCAATTCCTTCACTTGTTGGGTCGAGAGTCTATATTACTTCCAATCAAGTCGACCATGTGCCTTGTGTGTGTGAGATAATAGTATATTCTATGCTTGTGGCTGATGCTAGAACTTGCCTGGTATGTATGCAAAGCGAAAATAAGGAGTGTAAGTTTAGGATATGATTTAGGCATTTCTTTGGCAACCTATATTTGTTTACCTTCAGTTTTACCTACCCATTGATATCATCCTAGTTAAACCCTTTTGAGCCTTTAGCCTATTTCTTTGACAACCTCGTATGTAAGCCTAATCCATTTCTTTCAAGACCGTAATTTGATCCAAATTCCTAAGTGCTTTAAAGTGAAAAAGTCATGTGACAACATAAGAGGAAATTGGGTGAGTATGATGCTATAAATTGTAATGGTTCTTGAATGTGTTATGAAAAAGAAAAAAAAAGTGCTATCATAATAGGTATGTTGTGAAAAGAAAAAGGAAAAGAAAGCTGAAAAGTGAGTTGTGCTTAAAAATTGAAAAACAAAAGAGGAGAACAAGGGTGGTAGAAAAAAAAAGAAAGGAAAGGTTGAAAGAAAAAAGTGTCAATGATACAAAGTGATGTATTAAAGCGCTTAGGAACCTAGTCACTATTCTTGGCCAAAATAGTCCTACCCGTCCCTTAGCCTACATTACAACCATCAGAACACCTATTTGATCCTAATCTTAACATTCCAACATTTAGTGGAGTACTACATTAAGGGCAAGCCTATGGTCATCAGTTGCTACATATGAATTCTTTGTGAGAGTGAGAGTGAGAGCAAGGATATTTTGATACCCATGTTTGAAAAATATGCTATATTTGTGAGTAATTATGGGTACTATATTGTGAGACACACACGGTTGATTTGCTGTGGATAGTTGTATATGATTCTATGTACCTTAACGTTTGCATGCGAGTTGATCACCATCACAAGTCTATGCTTGAGTTTAAATTGTTTCTACTTACAATCAGAAAGCTACTCTTTGTTGATAATTGTTGTGCTTGTCTTGATAAATGTTTTGTGTTGTTGCTGTAAAAAACCTTAAGTCGATGCTTAGAAGGACATGATATGTTGTTCGAGGACGAACAAAGCTCTAAGTGTGGGGTGTTGATGATAGGCGGATTTATGCGCCTATATCAATATATTTTGCCCATATTTTAGCCTAGTTTTGAGAACAAATTATATATTTCATGCACTTTTAGTCCTTTTTCCTATAAATGAGCTAACAAACATGATTAGTAAAGTTTCAGGTATAAATGATGCAAAATACAGCATTTTATGGCTCACTTGACACAAAATAAAGCTCACAAACGAAGTAGAAAGGAGCTGGACGCCTAAAGGACCAAATCTGCTGCATGGAAAATCTGTCCTGGGCTGAAACAGCAATTCTGAAGACTTTGGGGACTTACAGATACAAAGCTGAATTTTTACAAAGATACATTAACCTAGTACAATTAGGTTATGTATTTCACTATTCTATTTGGATTATGATATTGTAACCTTACCCTAGTACATTTGGGTCAAGGATTTCATTAGTATATTAGGATTTGGTTATTTATTTCATTAGCTTAGTAGGAGTAGGATAGGAGTATTATAAATACCCTATCATGCTAGAGATTTTTATGCATTCAGAAATTCATTCTTCACTTAATTCAACAATTAATTTTTCTTCCATCTCTCTCATCTTCCACTACAAACACTTCTAATCTACTCTTCTATTCTTAAATTCCACAACAAGAGAATCGTTATTTGCTAGGGAATCACCAAAACCACACGCCTATCACCTACTTCTCACGCCATCAACCATGCAAATTGTGATATCCTTCGCATTCATGGGTAAATAAACTTCTCTGTTGGGGTTATGGAAGCCGAATGAGTTACTATCTATTGCTGTGAGTTTGTGAGTTCGAGACACGTAAATTGCTTATATCATTATTCTCTTCATCTTAATCTACATTCTTTGTGGTTGCAAACGCAAGAATACGCCAGTCTAACATCTAACTTGTTCGCGAGAAAGGTTATTTGTCTGGAAAAGAGATAATGTCAAGGTAGTAGGACACCCTTTCCTATTAAAAGGCTGATGTCGTAACTGGACTAACCTCTTAGAGAATTCGTACCGTTAGACACGCTTTAAGCTCGTGAGATTTAAAGTGAAATAGTCCTTGTTTAGGTCGCGAGACGCTTGGATTTACCATCGACTACAATTCTCTATAAGCAATTGCATGTCAAGACTCTACACACTCATAGCCAATAGAGACGTATACCTCAGAAGGTGAACATAACCCCAATGCTTCAATTCTCATTGTTTCACAACCTACGAAATACTCTCTTTTTACTTTGCTATTTTCAGCTTTTATTTCATTACTTTGGTTACTTATTACAATCCCCCTTTCTTACGAGACTTGCACCAAAAGTCTATTAATTTTGCTTACTTATTGACCAAGCTATTCCCTGTGGGATCGACACCCAACCCAGGTTGGGTTCTATATTTGCTAACGACCGCTTAACACTCAAACGAGAGCTGTAGATTGAGCGTTATCAGGTATGACCCCAGACATAGAGGAGGAATCCGACTAATTAGGTTTTCCTTATTTATTTCCACTGAGGACAGTGTGTCCCGTCTAAGTGTGGGGTGAGGGTATTTGTATGTTGTACTTCTTTGCCTACATTTATTTATGTTTGTTTGTAGTTAGATTTTTAGATTTTTTAGATTTTGCATGAGATTGTTCTGATAGGCGACATGGTATTATGACAAGAGTTTGTGCAAAAATCATTACTATTGAGACGTTTAGGCTCCAAGTGTGACTCACTGGGTGATAATTATGTGGTTTAATTCATTCATCTGTTGGGTCAAGAGTCTATACTGCTCCCAATAAAATTGACCATGTGCCTTGTGTGTGTGAGGTTATAGTATATTCTGTGTTGTGGTTGATGCTAGAACTTGCCTCGTGTGTATGTAAAACGAAATAAAGAGTGTGAGTTTAGGAGATGATTTAGGCATTTCTTTGGCAGCCTATAATTGTTTACCTTTAGTTTACCTAACTGTATACATTATCCTAGTTAACCCCCTTTGAGCCTTTAGCTATTTTTCTTGACAGCCTCATATGTAGCCTAATCCATTTTTTTTCAAGATCATAATTTGATCCAAACTCCTAAGCACTTTAAATGGTAGAGTCATGTGACAAAATAAGAATAAATTGGGTGAGAGTGATGCCTCAGAGCATATTGGTACTTGAAATTGTTGTGAAAAAGAATGGCTATCATAGACGTGCTTTAGAAAATATGAGAGAAAAAAAAAGAAAAAAAAGGAAAAGAAATAGAAAAATAAAAAGATCTTTGTGTTTATGTTTGAATAACAAAATTGGTGAAAAGGGGTGTTATATGAAAAGAAAGGTAGAAGGGTTGTTAAAAGATAGTGCGAATCACATAATGTGATGTATTAAAGCGCTTAGGGAACATAGTCACTATTTCTGGCCAAAATAGTCCTACCTGTCCCTTAGCCTACATTACAACCTGTAAAATACCTAGTTGATCTTAAGCTTAGCATTCTGATATTAGTAGAGCATTACACTAAGGGCAAACCTATGGTCATCAGTTGCAACATATGAATTCTTTGTGAGAGTGAGAGCAAGGAGAATATTGTACCCATGTTTCAAAAAATGCAAAACTTGTGAGTGATTATGGGTAATATCTTGTGTGAGACACACATGGTTGATGAGTTTTAGGTAGTTGTGTATGATTCTTTGTGCCTTAACTTGTGGATACGAATAAACCATCATCACGAGTCTATGTTGGAGGTTGAATTATTTCTAGTAGTGATCAAGAAAACTAATCTTTGTTAATGATTGTCGTGCATGTCTTGTTGAACATTTTGTGCTGTTACTGTGAAATTCTAAGTAGATGTTTGCATGGACGTAGTATTTTGTTTGAGGACGAACAAAGCTTTAAGTGTGGGGTGTTGATGTTGGGCGTATTTACACGCCTAAAGCACTATAATTTACCTATATTTTAGCTAAGTTTTAAGGACAAAATATATAATTCCTGCACTTTTAATCCTTTTTCCTGTAAGTGAGCTAACCAACGTGATTAGCATGTTTTCAGGTATAAATGATGAAGATTTCAGCATTTTGTGGACCGTTGGGCAGCAAAGGAAACTTCATGTAAGAAGGAAGACAGCTTCTGGAAGCTTGTGGACTGAAAGTGATGCATGGAAAACTTGTCCCGGGCAAAAACAGTATTTCTAAATACTTGGGGATCAGCAGTAACCTAGTAGGAATATGACAAGGATAAAAACCCTATTTCAGTAGGACAAGGATAAAAACCCTATTTCAGTAGGACTAGGACAAGGATGTTATAAAAACCCTATTTGCTGAATTTTTCAGCATTCATTCTATTTTCTATCCAACTTTTCTATTCATTCTATTTTCTATTCAATTCTATTTTTCTTTTATTCGACATTTAGTACTATTCACATTACTTTCTGACAGAGAAAGCACGGCTCTTGTGACCAACGTGAGATCGTTCAAGCGTTGGTACGATGATGATGTTTATTATGATCTCCGTTGCACTCATGAGTAGCTAAACTTCTCTGTTAGGGTTATGGAAGCCTTATGATATACTATATATTACTATGAGTTTGTGAATTCTTGATACGTATGCTACTTATATCATTACTCTCTTCATCTTAATTAAATTCTTGTGGTTGCAAACATAGGAATATGCCAATATAGCATTAACTTATTCGAGAGAAAAGTTTCATGTTTGGAAAAGAGAGTGTGACAAGGAAATAGGGCTACCAACCCCTATTTACATGTTAGTTCCATAACTGGATTAACCTCTTGGAGAGTTTGTACCGTTAGTTACACTTTAAGCTCGAGAGAGTTAAAGTGAAATAATTCTGGATGGTCGAGAGACACTAGGATTTACCATTAGAATACGAATCTCTATAAGTGCATGCATGTCTGAATTCCGAATAACTCATAGTTAATAGATACGTAGAACTCATAAGGTGGATATAACCCTAACTTATTACTTTCTGTTATTAAATCTTACTACATAAATCGTTTCATTCGTTACTTTGTTTACAGTAATTCACGCCACAATTTAAATCCCCCCTTCCATAGAATTTTTGACCAACAGTCTACTAATAGTTGCATACTTAGTGACCGAGTATTCCCTGTGGGATTCGATGCCCAATCCAGTTGGGTTCTATATTTGACATCGACCGCTTACACTCTTACGAGAGCTGTAGTTTGGGCGTTATAAAATTTTGGCGTCGTTGCCGGGGAATACGGTTGTCTACTAAGTTTGTGATATTTACTAGACCATTTGGTCAAAAATTCTCAAATTTTACTTTTAGTTGTTGTTTTTGTTTTATTCAGGTTCTGTTGAGTGCATGCCAAATACTCGACGTTCTGGTCAACCGCTATTACCCATAAATCAGGAACCACAACTTATTGGCAGAATGGATGCGCAACGTGACATCGAAAGAAGGGCTGCTCAACAGGAGCAAGCTAGATTAGCTACATTGGCAGCCGCTCAAGTGCAGCAACAGAACATTGATAACCCAGGTCGTGCAACTAATCCTGATTATGAGGACCTGGGTGATGATGAGTTACTGAATCCTAGGCGTACTGATGAGGTGGCGGCACCTATGCATAGGAGATATCGTCAAGCTAGAATGAGACCTGAATGCCGCATTGTGCAGGCTCCTTTTTATGATGATGATGACGATCTGGATGGGGCTGGTGCCACAAGAGCTATTATTCCTCCGCCCTTGGCTCCCGGAGCCAAGTTCAATATCACTAGCACCATGATTCAGCTATTGCAACTCAAAGGGTTGTTTGGTGGACTTGCAGGAGACGATCCAAATATGCATCTGATTAATTTTATCTCAACATGCAAGGCTTTTGACAATCCAGGGGTTGGACAGAATGCGATTTGGCTGCGCTTATTTCCATTGTCTCTATCTGGAGAGGCAACTTTATGGTTGAACGGGCTAACTCCTGACTCTATTACTAATTGGAGGCAACTAAAAGACGCTTTCCTAGAAAGATTCTATCCGCCATCCAAGAGAGCACAATTAAAAGATGAGATAAGCAATTTTCGACAGTTTCCAACTGAAGCTCTCCACGAAACATGGGAGAGATTCAAAAAGAAGCTTATGAGGTGCCCAAATCATCATTTGACCAATGTCCACGTGATGGAGATATTATACAGGTCTTTGAATTTAGCGACTAAGCTAGTGGTTGATAATGTTGCAGGAGGGTCATTCATGGACCTTACCTTTATTCAGGCAAGTGATATGCTAGATAGTATGACAAAGCAGAGTAGAGCTCGGCATACCAGGGATTCTGAGGTAGCAAGCTCTACTGTATCCATTGGCATAACTGCAGAACAAAGGCGAAGAGAGGAAGAACGTGATCAAGATATAGCGCACATGAAAACGCAGATGGATTTTCTCACCAAGCATTTATTATCAGGGAAGACCAAAAATTCAAGGCCATTAAATCACAAGGAAGAGAGGAATCCGATTCTGAGGAAGAATCTAACTACTTGAATAATCAGAGGGGTTTCCGAAGCAATGCCTAAGGAAACCAAGGTCAAAACTATTATGATAAATGTGGAAACAAGGACCGTGATCAAGGTAGTTGGAAGAATAAGACTAACATGAGTGGTTTGTACGTTCCTTCTGGAAGTCGTGACGCCGCTGCATCTGGCTCTGGGAAGATGTCCATGGAAGATATGATGGCCAAGCTGTTGAAAGGAGTGGAGGCAACCAACACGGGAGTAACTGAGGTAGTAAATAATTAGTCCTCAATGAATCAATTGGTTGATTCGCATTCCACTGCAATAAAACAACTGGAACAACAAATGAGTCAATTATCGGCGGCATTCAACCAATGAAAGGCCGGCACCTTACCTAGCGACACCGTGCAAAATCCAAGGAATGATGGATCATGTATGGCTATTACTACCAGGAGTGGAAAGGTGTTGGAAAATCCATTCAAAGGAAATCAGGTGGTTGATAATACAGAGGAGAATGTTATTGATGCAGATTATGATGATTCTGTAGAAGCAGGAAAATAAGAATGAGAGCATTCATAAGAAAACTATTCCCCTTCCACCATCACCTTTTCCTCAGAGACTAAAGAAGAAGGCTGATGACACTCCTGAAAAGGTTGATAATCGGAAGCAAGATAAAAAGGAAGTGGTGGAGAAAACTATTCCCCTTCTACCACCACCTTTTCCTCAGAGATTGAAGAAGAAAGCTGATGACACCAGGTTTAGTAAATTTATGACTATGTTGAAGCAGCTGACTATTAATGTTCCTTTGGTAGAGGCACTAGAACAGATGCCTGGGTACGCGAAATTCATGAAGGACCTTTTGACAAAGAAGCGGACAGCAAATTATGAGTTGGCAGACAATGTTCATCATTGCAGTGCAATCGCTACAAGATCATTAGTTTAGAAAAAGGCAGATCCTGGTGCTTTCACTATTCCTTGCACGGTTGTATCTATGAATTTTGCTAAGGCATTGTGCGATTTGGGAGCTAGCATCAATTTGATGCCGCTATCCGTCTACAGGAAGTTGGGGTTGGGCGATCCTACACCAACCAATATGCGATTTGTGCTGGCAGATAGGTCGGTAAAACGACCTGTTAGTATCTTATATGATGTATTAGTGAAGGTTTCTACATTCATTTCTCCTGCATACTTAGTTATTTTGGATTGCGAGGTGGATTCTGAAGTTCTCATAATCTTGGGAAGCCCTTTCCTAGCAACTGGAAGTGTGCTTATTGACTTAAGAGCTAATGAGTTTTTATTTCGATTGAATGATGAAGTGGTCCCTTTTGATGTATGGAAAGCAATGAAGCAACCCAACGATATGAATGTGTTCGCTGTAGATGATGTTTATTATGAGGATGAGAAAGAATTATCTGTAGAGAAGCAGCTTACTGTTGAGTCACTATCTGATGTGCTTTCGAATTGTGAGCATGAGGATGTTGAATAATATAAAGAAACCGTTTGTGCTCTAACAGGAATAAAGTCCTATTCTCATGCTCCTAAGAAGCTGGACCTTGATCTTAAGAATCGACCCTCACCAACAGTGAAGACTTCCATTGAAAAACCACCAGTGCTAGAATCGGAAGATCTCCCCAATCACCTAAGGTATGCGTTCTTGGGAAGTGGAAATACACTTCCAGTGAGTGTTGCGGCTGATCTAGGTAAACAGCACGTAGAGGCTCTCATCTCTGCTCTGAAGAGGTACAAGAGAGCTATGGGATGGACTATTGATGATATAATTGGTATCCCTCCTGGGATATGTCTGCACAAGAGTCATCTCGAAGAAGATTCAATGCCTACAAGTAAGCATCAGCGTCGTCTGAATCCATTCAGAAAACGATGCACCATATATCTCGATGAAGTCTAAGTAATCGAGATAATTATGTCGTGCCGCGATAATAAATCAAGCGCTAGATGGTAGGCAACCCATCGTCTTTAATTGTTTTGTTTTACTAGGAGTTTGTTTTTGTAGTCGAGCCACGACCAAAACTCAGGCGCTTGGTGGGAGGCAACCCATCTTTCTAATCGTTTTTGTTGTTTTTGAGTAAGTGTAGGTGCAAGACGTATAAAGAAGGAGATTGGTCTCAAATTTTGATTTGGAAATGTGTCATGTTGAAGGTGGTAAGTTAGGAATGAAGAAGCAAAGGCTATTGGTTAGGCATTGCCTATGCAAATCTAGGCAACGAACAAGGCAAGGCCTAGGTAAATCTAGGCAACGAACAAGGCAAGGCCTATGATATGGCCTAAGCTCTCTGAATCTACAATGCCATAGCATAGGCGCCGCCTATGCCCAACAATGCCATAGCATAGGCGCCGCCTATGCCAAAGCCTTTACTCTCTGAATCTACAATGCCATAGCATAGGCGCCGCCTATGTTCAACTAGGCTTTGCAAAAGGCGCCGCCTATGCTAAGCATAGGCAAAGCATTAGGCGCCGCCTATGCTTACTTTTTGGTCTCCTAACCCGATTTTAAATGGGTCAAACCCGACCCAAGCCTTGGTCTATAAATAGAACTTCAACCTTAAGACAAAAGGCACTTGTTTGCTCAACCTAAGCGCCGCCTACCCTTACCAAATCTCTCAAAATTTTTCTTTTTGATCTTCTAACCTTGCAAGATCATCTTCCGAGGCCATCACCAAGTAAGTACTTCTTTTATATTCCGTAGTTATTACAATACTATGCCCATAATGATTTGATAAATCTTGAAGTAGTGTTGGTGATTTGAATGTAGTTGGTTTGTTATGATATATCTAGTTGAGTGAAAGAATATGTATGGGTGTTCTAAACTTTGTTCCGATTTGTATTTGATTGTTATACACTGTCATTTTTTTGCGGAATCAAAATGGTAAAGTTAATCACATAATCGTGTAAATCGAACGTTGGAATATTTTGAATGGCTCATTCATCGAGACAAAGATCATAATTGAATACAAGCATGAGATGTTGTGATTTATTCTATGCCATAATTTGATTCGATCTCTATGTAGTAGTCTTGTTCAAAAAGTGCATTAATCCAAACATGAAAGTATAATGAAGATTACATGAAATAGAGTTGGAAAGGATAGTTAAGAAGACATGAAAGTATGATTGTGCTGAACATATAGTTGGAACATATCGCCTATACGTAAGTCGATGAAGTCTTAGTAATCGACATCACTCACTTACTTAGTTTGTACCAACAAATTAAGTGTGGGGTGGTGCCACTATTAGTTTGTTTTTTTTGATTGAATCTTCCGAGATGAATCTAACATGACTCTATTAGGATCTCAGGTAGAATGGCCTCAAAAGGACGACAAGGAAAACAAAAATAGTGCGAATCACATAATGTGATGTATTAAAGCGCTTAGGGAACATAGTCACTATTTCTGGCCAAAATAGTCCTACCTATCCCTTAGCCTACATTACAACCTGTAAAAGACCTAGTTGATCTTAAGCTTAGCATTATGATATTAGTAGAGCATTACACTAAGGGCAAACCTATGGTCATCAGTTGCAACATATGAATTCTTTGTGAGAGTGAGAGCAAGGAGAATATTGTACCCATGTTTCAAAAAATGCAAAACTTGTGAGTGATTATGGGTAATATCTTGTGTGAGACACACATGGTTGATGAGTTTTGGGTAGTTGTGTATGATTCTTTGTGCCTTAACTTGTGGATACGAATAAACCATCATCACGAGTCTATGTTGGAGGTTGAATTATTTCTAGTAGTGATCAAGAAAACTAATCTTTGTTAATGATTGTCGTGCATGTCTTGTTGAACATTTTGTGCTGTTACTGTGAAATTCTAAGTAGATGTTTGCATGGATGTAGTATTTTGTTTGAGGACGAACAAAGCTTTAAGTGTGGGGTGTTGATGTTGGGCGTATTTACACGCCTAAAGCACTATAATTTACCCATATTTTAGCTAAGTTTTAAGGACAAAATATATAATTCCTGTACTTTTAGTCCTTTTTCCTGTAAGTGAGCTAACCAACGTGATTAGCATGTTTTCAGGTATAAATGATGAAGATTTCAGCATTTTGTGGACCATTGGGCAGCAAAGGAAACTTCATGTAAGAAGGAAGACAGCTTCTGGAAGCTTGTGGACTGAAAGTGATGCATGGAAAACTTGTCTCGGGCAAAAACAGTATTTCTAAATACTTGGGGATCAGCAGTAACCTAGTAGGAATATGACAAGGATAAAAACCCTATTTCAGTAGGACAAGGATAAAAACCCTATTTCAGTAGGACTAGGACAAGGATGTTATAAAAACCCTATTTGCTGAATTTTTCAGCATTCATTCTATTTTCTATCCGACTTTTCTATTCATTCTATTTTCTATTCAATTCTATTTTTCTTTTATTCGACATTTAGTACTATTCACATTACTTTCTGACAGAGAAAGCACGGCTCTTGTGACCAACGTGAGATCGTTCAAGCGTTGGTACGATGATGATGTTTATTATGATCTCCGTTGCACTCATGAGTAGCTAAACTTCTCTGTTAGGGTTATGGAAGCCTTATGATATACTATCTATTACTATGAGTTTGTGAATTCTTGATACGTATGTTACTTATATCATTACTCTTTTCATCTTAATTAAATTCTTGTGGTTGCAAACATAGGAATACGCCAATATAGCATTAACTTGTTCGAGAGAAAAGTTACATGTTTGGAAAATAGAGTGTGACAAGGAAATAGGGCTACCAAACCCTATTTACACGTTAGTGCCGTAACTGGATTAACCTCTTGGATAGTTTGTACCGTTAGTTACACTTTAAGCTCGAGAGAGTTAAAGTGAAATAATTCTGGATGGTCGAGAGACACTAGGATTTACCATTAGAATACGAATCTCTATAAGTGCATGCATGTCTGAATTCCGCATAACTCATAGTTAATAGATACGTAGAACTCATAAGGTGGACATAACCCTAACTTATTACTTTCTGTTATTAAATCTTACTACATAAATCGTTTCATTCGTTACTTTGTTTACAGTTATTCACGCCACAATTTAAATCCCCCCTTCCATAGAATTTTTGACCAACAGTCTACTAATAGTTGCGAGGGATGGCCTTGGCTCAGCGGTAAGCTTTCTTACCGTGGTGTGCCAGGGTCGGGGGTTCAAAACGCCCCTCCAGCGAACCTGGGGTAAGGGCACGTAAGTCAGGCCCGGAGTGGTCCCCCCCTCCCCGACACCTACGGAGTAGGTATGAACTGGGTCGTCCCTTTAGTCTACTAATAGTTGCATACTTAGTGATCGAGTATTCCCTGTGGGATTCGACACCCAACCCAGTTGGGTTCTATATTTGACATCGACCGCTTACACTCTTATGAGAGCTTTAGTTTGGGCGTTATCAGGTTGTGTATTTGCTAGCAATCATTTTAAGTAATACTTGAATTGATAGTAATCGGGTTACTTGTTACAGGTTGATATTTTTGTCCAAACTAACGCTATGCCTAATAGACTATTCCTAATGCCTATATTCCAATGGTTGTCGGTTGATAGTGAAGGATATGTGATTTATCTTCTATATTAACTAGGAAACACTAATAACTATCATTCTAGTTTTGGTATGGCCCCTTTTAAGGTATTGTATGGTAGAAGGTGTAGATCTTCTATTGGATGGTTTGAGCTTAGTAAGGAGGATATGTTTGGTCCTGATTTGGTCTATCAAGCTATGAAAAAGGTGAAGGTGATTCGAGATAGGCTTAAATCTACCCAGAGTCGCTAAAAGTCTTATGAAAATGTTAGGCATAGAGATTTGGAGTTTGAGGTTGGGGATAGGGTATTTCTAAAGGTGTCCCAATGAAAGGATTAGTGCGATTTGGCAAGAAGGGGAAGCTTAGTCCTCGGTTTATTGGTCCTTTTGTGATTTTGCGAATTGACAATATTGCTTATGAATTGGAGTTGCCATCTAGTTTGGGTTTGGTTCATATGGTCTTTCATGTTTCCATGTTGAGAAAATATATTGGCGATCCTTCTTGGTTGTTCCTTTAGAAGGGTTGGATATCTTAGATTCTCTGTCTTATGAAGAGGTCTCAATTGAGCTATTAGATAGGCAAGTTCGTCATTTGTGGACCAAGGATGTGGCTTTGGTTAAGGTTCTGTGGTAGAACCATAAAGTAGAAGAAGCTGCTTGGAAAGCGAAAGAGGACATGAAATCCAAGTATTCGTTCTTGTTTTCTTCTCCTGGTATTCGTGAAGATTAACATCTTTGCCTCTTTGTTTTCAAACTTTGTTAAAGGGATGTTTGATAATGCAAATAACTCTATGTGTGGTTACCCCTACCTTATCCTCATTCGGGGATGAATGTTCCTAGTAGGGGAGAATGTTACATCCTAGGTTTTGGCCTTAGAAATTTTCCTTGAAATACGTTCTCCGAACCCAATACGATTCAGGGTACGAGCAGTATGTTGGGCTAAGAGTAGTATGGTCATGTCGTACACTAACTAGTGTTAGTTGGTAGGATGGTTTTGATCACTGGAATGGTCACAACTTAGGGGTGTGAGTCGTAAGGATTGATACGAGTCGTATTGGTGACTCGTATAGTGGCCAGTGTTTGATCCTCCTGGTATTTCATTCTTCTAGGGATACGGATCGTATGATGAGGTTATGACTTGGTTGGATGAGTCATATGCTGGACAGAGTCTGATCCAAAGGTTAAAGTCTAGGTACGACTGGTAGAAACCAATCGTAAGAAAGGGTACGACTCGTAAGAGGGTCAGTCGTATCCCTCTGATGGGTTTTTAAGGGACTTAAGTGGGGGTATTCTAGACATTTTACTACTTACCCTAATTATGACCCACGACTTCTAATACACTTAGAAGATTATTTAACCTATTAGTCTATTCATTAACACTTCGAAAACTATTTTAAAACATGTCATAATTCTCTCAAGAGCTTTTTAGGGAAGAGAGCTAGGGTTTCAACTTAGGGATTACTTTGGGGCTTGCTTTGGTGATTTTTTCATCATCTTTCTCGATTTAAGGCATGTGTCTCTTCACTATTTACTATTTCTAAAAAGACATGAATTTTATGGATGTTTTGATGGTTTCAATGTTGCATAATTTATGGTTTTCAGCTATTAATTGGGGTTTTTATTTATAATGGCTTGGTTATGGTTTCTTATGGTTTAATTATGCTTTTATATGCATTAATGGTGGTTTTGGGCAATTGATTTACATGGCAATGGTTTGATGATCTAAGGAATTGGCTTTGGTTATATTATGCCCCCAAGGTGTTTGATAAAATGCTTATAAAAATGTGTTCATTGCATTGACTTCTTTAAATGGAACTCTTGCTTGTTTTCAGCTTATATATAAAACTATAAATGGTTTAATTGGTTTAAAAAGGTTAAAGGCTAATTGGTTATGCTCTTGGAGAACATGGAAGTCTCTCAAAAGGTTAATATGGTAAATGGAAAGGGTACATGAGAGTCCCTGTGTAACGCCCCGAGTCTGCACCCTGGACACCACACGGTGCTTACGATCCCGAGGAACCACAAGCTAACCCATGAGTTGGTACCTGTTGTGAGCACTAGATAATAATACTGAAATAAATGCGGAAAATATGGTAAAATGCCTTAAGGTTCAAAATCTAAAATACTGATAAAGAATAACAACTGTAATATCATCTGAAAACTAAAATACTGTTTGAACTAGTCTAGTCTGAAGCTTCTAACTGAACTGTCTGAAAGTGGAGTTGATGGGACAAGACCACAACTAACTCCAACTACTAAAATACTAAAATAAGACATATCCTTGATAGATGAGGACTCACTACTAAATTTGACACTTCTGGCTACATTTGAATTTGTCAATACGCGGTTAAGAAACTGAGCGACCAATCCTATGATATAAGACATCATAGCACAAAGAAAGAGTATGCGTCAATACGTGGAATATACTGGTATGCTAGATGAGGTGAGTCTGAATGCAAGGGTTCGTGTGCATGAACAGTAACTAACTGAATGATATAGAATAATTGATTATGAGTACATAGAAATCTGAAACTACTGTAAATACTGAGTATGCAATACTGTGCATATGTATGTATACTGTATCTGAGATTTTACTAAAGTTGAGTACTAAGTTCTGATAATTGAGTAACTGATATCTAAGATTACTGATAACTGAATTATTGATAACTGGGTGACTGTGTCTGATAGTCTTGATTCTGTAGAACTGAATTGAGTTCTATACTAAGACTGAAACTGAGACTGTGGAAGGTAGTCATCTAACCGATATGCCCCAAATAAAATAACTGGGGTCCAACCTGTAACCCCAGTTAGAAGGGTGTCAGTATTGTGCCACTGATAAAGACAACTAAAGAGTTACCCTCATCTGGAGGGTACTCTAATGAGAACAGTGGTACCCTCAACTAGCAGGTTAAAACACTTCATCGACCCTCAACTGGCAGGTTGATGTCTCAACCTACGCTGGCTACGTAAAGCTGGAATATAAGGAATGCTTCTAAGGATTACACCCTCCATTGGCAGGTGAATCTCTATACTTGGGTTCACTCGGTGCTAAATCCTACTCCCAACTAGTTAGACACTGATTACTATACTGAGCTGAACTAGATTGATAGTGAGTTCTGTTAACTGGCTGAGTACTACTATTTCGTGTCATGACTGATACTATTCTATATCTACTGCAGCTCTTGTTAAACATTTAGATTTTCGGGTATTGAATACCTCCAGGACTCGATAGCGTGAAAGTAAAGCATAACATGATCTTGAAAAGTATAATAATGTCCACTTGTTCATAATTCATTCAAAGAGACATTTTATCAAACACTTGTAGGGCATGAGCTTATACATGATTGGGATCACATAGTGACATGTCATGATTCCACTATTTACTTCACATAGGCATTTTAGCAAACACTTGGGCAACATGGACTAATTCACATGGTAATGGCCAACACATGAACATCCTGAATACAATACTCAATTGCAAATAAGGGTTTAGCATGCAATTCATGTAATTCATCACATAACTATTTTAATTTCATGGATACTTATAATTAATCATGAATTGAAACCCAATTACTATCCTGAACATAAATACAATCAATGTCAAGCACGGAATTCATAAATCAATAATCTTGTAGTTTTTTTTAAAATGGATTCTTGGACTCTATGGGTGAAAGGAACCCATATATGAACACCTAACATACCTTGGAATGTTAATTCTTGAAGGTTCTTGGAGAATTTTTTGAGTTTGATCTTGATTTCTTGAAGCTAGGGTTTTTCCCTTTGAGAGAGAAGGTTTTAAATTTGTGGAAGAATGAGTGAATAATGATGTAACTAGGTTAATTAGGGGTAAATTTTGTGTTAAAGACTGATTTGGGTCATGGAAAAATACCCAATTACCCCTGAAAAAGATTGAAAAATCATCATTAAAAACTCCCAATTTGGGCCCTTGGCGTGAAGCGATGCTATCGCTCCATGTCACTGAAAATTGACAATTGCAAACTTGGTCATCAACATGATGCGGTGGAATCACGGTACCCCTTTGTATGCGAATTTCACCCTTGGCACAGCGTTCCATAATCGCGAAGTCACACTGAAAAGTGACAATTTGGAAATTAGCTGGTGGTGCGATACAGTGGTATCGCAAAGCTTCATTAGAAATTGCCAACTACCATTTGGTTGGTCTCCGCGATGCGCTGATGTTCCAGATGGCCACTGCTTTACAAAAATTGTTATAACTCTTCGCTCAGGTATCGAATTGGCTGAATTTTTCGTCGTTGGAAAGCTGACTAAATTTTCTACGCAATGGTAAGATCTAAACTGAATAATACCGAGTATTTTAAAAAAAATTATATATCAATACTCATGTACTGAGAGTTAAATTTAGCTAAGAAAATACGAGGTATTACACCCCTTAACCTAAATGGTTTGGCTATGGATAAATCTTGCTAGTATGGTTGGTATGATGATACCACAACTAATTGGACTTGGTAATAAATGGTAATTGGATTTTTTCGGACATTGTTTTAATTTGGGCATTAATGGCGGGAAATGTAACTAAGCCGTGGAAGGTGGAGGTTTTGGAGGGACCGAAATTGGAAACTCACATTTTTACCGATATGAGGGGTCTTTGATGACCATGTGCGAGTATCACATTTTATATTGGAAGGATGTACTAGTCATTCCATGGTATATTTTTTGGTCATGCGGCTATACGCACTGAGACTCTTTTCGCAAGGGGAGCTGAACCCATATGGCCCATAGGTGTGGTTAAGCGGCATGGTTGCACAACCCAGGTAAAAGGTTTTAAACGCATGCTAAACACGGATTCCTTTTCTCGATACTTATATATATGTATGGTTGTGTGTTTCATGGATGGTTTTACTTAGTTGTTTAAATGACATTACTTTATCCTTATCCTGAGATACATGCTAGCAGTCACTCGCTAACCCATCTACTTGCGGTTGTATACCCACACTATGCAGGAACCGACCGTTAGAATCCTCTTACATAGTGATTGACTTAGGGACAACATTTGGATTAAAGTAGTGAGCTTCTATCTTTTTGGAAGGCTCCATTTCATGATATGGACATTCCTAGACATTTTTCTTTTGTTTTGGATATTGATTTTGGCCATGGTTGGGGGCATGTCCCAACCAAATATTTATATTCTTTTGGATAGAGGATTTATGGTACTTCTAGGGGTTGGTATGGGCGGGATCAATATAGGTGTCGGCCTTAGCATTGGCATTGGTGTTGGGACTGACATCATTGGACGATATTGTTGGTTGTTCCATTATATTACATTTTGGGTTTGATTATCATATTATGTTTTGATATTCTCTTTGGTTTGGTATGGTATGGATGGTTGGTTTGGTGCACGTAGACTCAGTTGGGTCGGCCACTCTTGTGACCCTATCCTAAAGTCTTCACGAGAGCATTTACATAATCTCGTTATATGCTCAAAATTCAGGTCATCTAAGGCTGTGAAAGGCGGTTGGGTTGGGTTAAGGGGGCGGTCCCCGGTCCTGGTTGGACTTGGGATGCCCATTACATCTAGGCTTGCTTTTCGAATTTACAATTAAGTTAGGTTTATTTCTTGATTCTAGTCGTAGTCTAGTTTGATTGGCAATAGTGTTTTTGTAACTTTTTGAATTGGATTCCTTGGCTAACAATGATAGTCGACGGTCATGTCTTAGATCAAGGCTGAGAGTGAGGGGTGGGCGTGGTAAAAGGGTTAAATATGTTATTAGGTTGAGGGTAAGGTCGTAGAATATAGGGTTTTTAATGGAGAAGTCTATTTAGCTAGTGAAAATTTTTTTAAAAAGGAAGATTAATATATTGTGTATCTCATATGCCAAATGGATAGGTACTACGGCTTGGGATATAGATGGGTATAAGTTGTGATACTCAAAAATTTCGAATAATAGAAATGGTGTAGGGATTTTAGTCGATGAAGACCTTATAGAGCTTGTGGTGGAGGTTAGAAGAATTAATGATAGAACGATAATAATTAAGCTAGTAGTTGGAGGACATACTTTGAACATTATTAGTGCATATTCTCCATAAGTAGGCTTAGACGAGGAGGTTAAGAAGCTCTTATGGGAATATTTGAATGAGGTGGAGAGAGGAATACCATACACTGAGAAGATTCTTATTGGTGGGTATTTCAATGGCTTGGGGTGTCGAGGATAAGGTGTGGTGGTCGTCAAGGGGATTAGTGGTAGAATAGAGAGGTTCAATGTAAAGTGGATACTAAGAAGGCATCCTATTCTACTTGGGTGGTATAAAAAAATATAAAAGAAAAGAGGAAGAATAACTAGATCTATAAGGCGACTAGGACAGTGGCTAAGTTAGCGGTCACTGAAGTTAAGTCGACAACCTTTGAAAGACTTTATGTAGTACTAAGGGACAAAGATGGTGATAATAAACTTTAAGGCTTGCAAATATGAGGGGGGAGGCCTTAGACCTTGATCAACTGAAGTGCATCAAGAATAAAGATGATAAGGTCTTGGCAGATGAGACACTTATCAAGAAAAGATGGCAAGCCTACTTTCACAAACTATTGACTGAAGTAGGCGATAGAGCTATTATGTTGGGGGATTTAGATCACTTTGAGATACATAAGTATTTAGGATATTGTGGTTGTATTACAATTAAGGAAGTGACACACGTTATTAGCAAGATGAAAATGGGGTAGGCAACCAGACTTGATGAGATCCTGATGTAGTTTTGAAGAGCTCAAGTAGGGAAAATATGGAGTGGTTGACTGGATTATTTAATGTCATTTTTAAGATGGTTAAGATGTCTGAAGAATAGAGGTGGAGTACAACAGTTCTGTTGTACAAGAATAAGGGCGACATCCAAAACTGTAACAACTATAGAGGTATCAAGTTGTTTAGTCATACTATGAAAGTTTGGGGGTGAGTGGTGAAGATGAGGGTGTGGAGGGGTGTGTCCATTTTAGATAATCAATTTATATTTATGCTAGGATATCTACTATGAAATCCATCTATCCAGTGAGGAGATTGATGAGAAATATCAGAAAAAAGAAGAGAACTTGCATATGGTGTTCATTAATATTGAGAATGCCTATGACTAATTTCTGAGGGGAGTTCTTTGAAGGTTCCCTGAGGCTAGAGGTGTATAATTATCTTATATTAGGATGATAAATGACATGTATGACAGATCTAAAATGCAGGTTAGAATGGTAGGAGAGTCTCAGAGCATTTTTCTATGAAAATAGGGTTGCAGCACGGATCAACTCTTAGTTCATTTATCTTTTCTACGGTGATGGATATATTGACACGATGTATTCAAGATGAAGTGCCTTAGTGTATGTTATTTGCAGATGATATATTACTAATTGATGAGGCTTGTAGTGAAATAAATGATAGATTAGAGGCGTAGAGACAAACCCTAGAAACTAAAGGATTTAAGTTGAGCAGGACCAAAATAGAGTATTTGAAATGCAAATTCAATGGGGTGTTACAAAAGGAAGGTGTGGAAGTACGGTTGGACACACAAGTGCTCCCTAAGAGTGACAATTTCAAAATCTTGGTTTTATTATCCGGGATGGTAAGGACATCGATGGTGATTTTACTCATGGTATTAGTGCGGTGTGGATGAAGTGGAGGCTTGCCTCTAGTGCCTAGTTTGATAAGAAGATATTCACTAAAATTTAAAGGTTATTTTTATATAGTGATGGTTAGACCGATATTGTACAAGGCACAGTGTTGGCCAGTCAAAAATTGTCATGTTCAAAACATACATGTCGCAAAAATGAGGATATTGAGATGGATGTGTGGGCGTACTAGAAGTGTTAGAATTGGAATTGAGGATATTTGAAATAAAGTGGAAATTGCCTCCATGATAGACAAAATAAAGAAAGCAACATTAAGATGGTTCGGTCATGTGATGAAGCGGAGTTCATACGCCCCAATGGGAAGGTGCAAGATATTGGATATAGTAGGTACAAAGAGGGATAGAAGTAGGCCAAAGAAGTATCCGAGAAAGGTAATTAGATAGGATGACACATATTCTGGTTATCGAGGACATGACCTTAGATAGGGGGATGTGGAGGTTGCACATTACAGTAGAAAGTTAGTTGGGTCAGAGTATTGTCATGCACGAGATGTAGTATGATAGCATAGGGTTTAGTCATAGATATCTGGATTAATTATCATTTATTGTATTTTGATTATTCCACTATTTTGTGGATGATTATTGTTTCTATTGTAGATTCTGCACTATCCCATATTCTCATACAATCTCCAATGTGTTCTGCTTTTTTGTAACTAGATTTACTACACTTGAGCCAAGGTTCTTTCAAAAATAGAACTTCTATCTTTCTGAGGTAGTGGTAAGTTCCGTGAACACTTTATTCTCTCCAAACCTTACTTGTGGAATTTTACTAGGTATATTGTTGTTATAAATGAAATGAAATATAATCAAGCAGGACTTCATGGTTCTAATATAAGCTAAAGGAGGGGTGAGAACTATTTTGACCAAAAATAATGACTATCTTCTCCTAAATACTTTAATATATCACAAATTCTTTCATTACGCTTTCATTAAGCACCTTCTTCATTCAACTAGTTCTTTCTTCTTCTACTCTTCTCGCTCATAGACTTTATTTGTTTTTTCATTTTCCAAATCATGTTCTCACTCCATTAGTAAGGAGAACTCAATTATCGAATATAAATATCTTTTCTTTTCTTTTTCTACTTTTTTTTGCACTTTTTAGTAATAGAATATGAATCTCTGCTATTTGCATCATTAGCTTTTCTATAAACTTCCACTTGAACTATTTCTCCTTTTCATTCTCAATCCTCTTTAACTCTTTTTTTTTCAATGAAAGTGCTTAGGGATATGAGATCAATTTCAAGGCCAATTGAAAACACATGACACATATTCAACTCAAGAAGGATCCGTACAGACTCCCAATAAAGCAAACGGCAGGAGTTCACATTTAAGCTAATAATCATATAAGAGTCAAGTAAAAAAGCCTAGGTGTCGTAAAAGAAGTCATTCACTTTTTCGCAACATGCTTTCAAGTTCAAAACCAACTTCCATCATACAATCAATTATAACACCTACCATGAGCACTAGCATCTAATTGGTCCTAAAGACTTTCCTAAAAATAAAACAAAGACTACTCTAAAAATAAAAAGGATAGTCGGTTCAAATAACCGCCCCTAAAAAAACCCAAAACAATCAAGGGGTTGGCGAAGTATGCTCTACTAATGAACTAAAAAGCTAAAAACTTAAAAGAGCTAATCTAATCTATCTACAAAAAATAAAAGAAAGTTCTTTTGTGCTTTTAGAATTTTAAAAAAAAAAATTCAAAATTTTGAAAGTCAAAGCAAACAATTAAAAATAAATTAAGAAACTCTAAATTCCATAGCATACATACTCCACCCTAAACAATTATTGAAAGATATATCACCCCATACTTAAAATCACGTTTTATCCCTAAAGCATCAAATAAAGTAACAAGTGGTTTAGAGACACTCCCAGGGTCCTTTAAGGCATAGTTAGAAGCGTGCCTTTTCAATATTTCTCATCAAAGGGGTGGATGATCCACACTTTTACTTTAGCCATGCTCCTTAGATTTCAAATCTGGGTCTTCTAACTTGTCTAAATTTACATACGAACAAAAACAGAAACACGTGACACTAAAAAAACAATAAAAGTAAAAAATAACAACTACTTCTTAGAACTTGGGTTGCCTTATAAGCAGCGTCTAACTTACCATCGCTGTACAATGATATCAAGTCCACCATTTCTTCTACTTTGAGAATATGAATCTCACTCCTAACTTCTTTTTTAATTTCTGTTCCGGTCAAGGGGTGGTGGTGTAAATACGAAGGAACCAATTAATTGATGTTGCTTTTTACACTTCTTGGCATTTAAGTGTGAAATGTCATTTTGTCTTTTTAGTGTGCCAAATTTTAGAATACCAGTCTACAGGAATGGGCTTTGCACGTTCATTCTAAAATACTTAGCATAAATTCTTATTTTATACTTGACAATCATTGATTGTTGCAATATATTTTTGGACACGTCGTTATCTGATATTTCTTTTCTACTTAGTGTTACTTATTATTTGATAGATAATTATAATTTATTTTTTATCCTACCTTTATAGTAGTTTTATTCCACACCCACTTTTATTGTAGGTTTCAAATTATTGATATGTTACATTTTGTAACGATGAAATATCTAATACAATCATATATTAAATTAAAAGTTGATAGAAATTAAACTTCTGTAATTAGTGTTCAATGGAGCTTGAACTTTGACTTGAAATTTTCAATACGCTCTTAAATTGTAGGTGAGTGTATGCCCTTTGGCTTATAAAAGAAACTTAAAATTGTAAAGAAAATACAAATTAAATAGAAAAGAAAAAGAACGAAGACACTTAAAATTATTTGGATGCTATGGACTATTTCTTATATTTTACACAAAAAAGACAATATGTACCAACAAATAACATACCAGTACCACTCCATCACAAATTCAGAATCATTAGATTAATGGTTAATTAAAAATTACCATAACTACATAATATGTTCTACTAGTCCCTTTTCTCGATATTATTACCCACTTAAATGAATAAACGATGTAGACATATGGACATATCATACTAACACTATTTTTTAAAAAATAATATAATAGGTTACGGATGCATCAATTGGAAACAACAATACAACACTACACAAGTGAATAAATCAGATGATTTAATTGACAATTACAATCAAACAAAGATGCAGCACATGCCCTATACAAGACACTATTGAAATTCAGGAGGGGATGAATTGAAACTTTTCTTCCAAGTCAACTGATCAGGCTTGATAGCCAACCCACTTGCAGAACAATAGCTAAACAGAACAATTAACAATTAAATTCACAAGTAAATGAACAGATAAAAAAAGTAATGACACAGAAATTTATCCTGGTTCAGAACACCAAAGTGATGCCTAATTCCAGTCCCCTTGGGTTTTAAGAGTTTCCTTAGAGCTTTCAAGGTAGAGTGGAGTACAGATGTAGTGAACAAGTTTTGAAGCTTATTTTGATGTTCAAATCTTATAACACACCCTCCACTAGTATGATTAACTTGACTCGATCTTTATCTTTTATAACAATTGTAAACTAAAGAGTACAAAGCTTTATTGAGACTACGATTGAGACACACTAAGAATTTCCTGTGAAGTTGCGTGAGATGTCGAGTCTTCAGTCTTCTCTTTTTATATTCTTCGATTGATGCTACTGCTTTGCTCCAAAAGAAAACTCAAGGGATTTCTTCTCAATAAAGAATTTGATTTGGTTCCTTGATTGCATATCAGATATGTCCGTATATAAGATATTGTTTTCCTTTCATCATGATCATTTATGTACATATCAGATATGTCCATGAAGAGGGTGTGATTTCTATTCCATGCTGCTCTGCGATTTTGTTAATTATCTTCCTTGTATTTTGGGATCTGGGAGGATCTTGAGAGATTTTCTCTTGATGCCATATTCAAGATCTACTTTGCCTTCCTTGTAGTGAGGGATGTTTTTCCAAGTATATCTTGAGAGATCTTCTCTTGATGTCATATCCGAGATTAACTTTGCCTTCCTTATAGTGAGAGATGTTCTTCCAAGTATATCTCAATGATGATCTTTCTTTCCTTAATTATCCTTCTAGTATATCCTGCACATTAACAATAGATTAGTTTGTCATTATTAAAATATATTACTTTGATATAAGAAGCTGACAACTGTCTAGCTTTTACTCCAAGAGCTAAAACAATCTTTTACATTACAGTTGAAGAAACTCTAAACAATGTTAAGGTACATAGAGCACAATAAGAAAACATCTAGATCCTGCCTTGAAAAATATGCCCGAACTTCTATTTAACATCATGTAGATCCCCTTGCAATTAGTTCTTGGACAGGTGGTGTCTGCAAGAAAATCTGAGGGACCATAAAAAAGACAACAATCTCAGGCACCACATGCTCATATTATATATTGCAACTATACGACAACATATATAAATAATACCTTATGTAGAATGTGAAATATATATAACTAGAGAATCACAAAGTTTAACGATTCAAATCTAACTCAAATTTTCAAAGTGTGGCAGTTTCATAGTAAAAAGAGAGAAAAAATAACAAGCCTTATATTAAGTGGTCCTACTTCTTTGAAGTAGATAATCTTGTAGAAAAAAATGAAACTCTTTATCTTATTCTAATTCTGAGAATAAGAAAAGAAGATGTAAAATAGGTGTGGATTAGATTTAGATTTTATAATATTGCAAAAATCTAAAACAAATATTCATCAAAATAAAACATCATCCTTCAATAATAGTGAATATATTAATTAAAGAATCACATAAATTAACTATTCAAATCTAACTCATATTTTTGAAGTGCTACAATTTCATAGTAAAAAAAGAGAAAAATAACAAACCTTGTTTTAAGTGGTCCTTCTTCTTTGAAGTCCATAATCTTATAGACAAAAACAAAAATCTTTATCTTATTCTAATTCTAAAAATAAGAAGAGAAGATGTAAAATAAGTTTCATACACTTTAGGACTCCTTACTCATTAATTCTCTTAATAATTTTCACCATATATTTTCCTCCTATTAAATATTTTAGAATTTTTAAAATATATTTTAGGAGTCCTTAATTTAATGAAATAATAAGTGAAAGACGATGAACTTAGGAAGCCTATTTTTTTGAAAGGAGTGTTTTATTTCTTTTACCCACACACACGAAAACAACCCAAAAAAGTTTTTTTTTTTTAACATACACACAGATACTAAAACAACCAACAAAATTCTTTAAGAATTACCACAAACTTTTAAAAAATTTACCATAAACTTAGGTAGTCTATTTTAATGGAAAAAGTTTATTTTTTTAACAAACACACACACGAGCGATATGAAGCCTATTTTGTGGGAATTACACAAGAAAACAACCAAAAAAGTTTACCATAAAATTAGTTTGGCCATATCCAATTCAGAAAAGAATTTATTTTAATTAATTTAATATATCTTTATAGTCAATATTTAATATTACAAAGACAATGATTTTTTTTTATTGAAGAGAAAAAGTGAAAAGATATTTTGTCTAAAGAAGAGACTTTAATGAAGGGCAAAAAGTTCAAACAACATTTCTAAGATCCTTCACACTTTTACGGCCAAACACAACGTCAGCCCCCAACGTTGGCGCGAACTTTCATTTTGTCACTTCAACTAGCCATTGTTTATTTTAAACACCTAAACTAATTACCAAGTGTTTAATTTTTGCACCTTTTGCTGACATAGCACATTGCGTGTGTTGCACTAAACTTAGGTGCGTGAGGAGCATTTTTATAAATTTTCTATTGTTTTACCTTCTTCTTCTTTCCTCCTTCCTACATCTACTCCATTTTCTATCTCTTCACTGATTGCTCCTCCGCCACCATTAACACACCATTTTCCCTTCATTAATTTCACCCACTATACAATATTTATTTTTCACCAATTAACTCATTACTCACGAACAAAACACCACCCCAGATTTCTCCCTCCATTTTTTTCATCATTTTTGAACCTCAAAATACTCTCCACCGTTCCTTCGTTAACAATCAGCAACTCCGATCAGCGAATTTCACCGCAAACTCTACCTCCAAAATTCATCTTAGCCACCATATTTTCCTTAGTCCTCCTCTATCTCATCACCTTTGAACCAGACCCAAAGTCTCAACACCTCTATTTTCCAGCGTTCACCGAACACCACTGATAGTTCTTCTTGCTTCTTTGCTTCACTTTTTATTCGCAAGTTCCTCCATGAAAAATTCTCAAAAAATATAATGAAAAAATATCCTTTTTACTAAATCTAACAATTCTTCCGACAAATCTAACAACCATGACTACAATTCAATGAAGAAAAATGACCTAAAAAAGAAAATCAATTTAAGAATAGATTTTAATTAAAAAATCTGACCTCCATTAAAGGAGTTCTTGAGGAAATAGTGGATTATTTCATATTTCAATGGAGAGATCATCCCTCGAAAGGGGTGGGATTGTGTAATGCAAAAAAAAGGTGTGTTGCAGAAGAAGATATTGGGGGGACGGTATGTGGTGTTAAAAGATTTTTAAGTATTTTCAAAAATAAAAAATACCACATGTAATTATTTCATTTTTTGTGTGCCACATCATCAGAGAATGTATTGCACTATCCTTATGTAATGACCTACATTTTGATGGAATATATGATATATGTGTTTTTGTGTGATTTGACTATTTTACTCTTTCCTCCACCCTGTAGGTTCCTTATGGTATTTCTGAAGTGTGAAGGTGATTGACATGATTCTCAATGCATATTGGTGCCCTTTATGCGATATTCTGGTTTTAGAGCCTTATAGTAGAGTTCAGTTGTTATCTTTTGATCCGTATGACGGATGGCAAAATAGACTGTTCTAGCAGATATGAAACATCGATTTTAGGGTTGTAACATGATTGGTGTGGTTTTATGGCTTTTAAATCTCACTTTGAACCTCGGCTTGGAAAGTTTTGATTTTAGATTTCGTAGGTCAACTTTGTAAAAATGATATTTTTTTTTGAAAATATGATGTCACCATTGAGTCCAGAGCATCGAATTTGATAGGTTAGCATATTTGTGTTCACACAATTTTGTATGAATTTTGAGGGGCCTATGGAGATTTAAAAATTTACCAAGTCCCTGGCTGGTGCACCAATTATTTGGTGCACCCGCGATCATGACATGAGTATCGCAACCGTCATTGGGCATGCAGGCCAGATGTCACAATTGCAACACCTAGTTCACAATCATGATAGCTGCTTCATCCAGGTACAGCGATCATGAAGCCTGGGTATATAAATTCCTGATTTCGCCATTTTTTAGACTTAGATCTTAGAGTTTCATGGTTTTGAGCAAATTTCTCCATTTCTAAACTTGGGTAATCTCAATTACACTCATTTGAATTAATTTCTTTCATCTTTAGCATCAAATTCTTGTTTTAAACTTGGATCAATGTATGAAATTTGGGGATTTTGGTTCGTAAGGCCTAAAATTGGTACTTCTCTAATTTAAACTCTAATTTCACTCCCTTTTCACTTGATGAGTTTCTAATCCTATAATTATCTATTTTACCTCAATTTCATCTTCAAAACAACTTCGACTCTTGATTTTAAATGAATTTCAAAGATTTTTTTTGATAAAATTTAAAAATAGTTTTTTGTCGATTTGGACCTCATTTTTAACTCATTTTTACTTGGGTTTTTAGATGTGGACTCCTAAAAAAATGAGGAACATGTCTTTGAAATGAAGTTATGATTTTGCCCTTCTTTTTTGAAATCCTATTATGGGGGTCCATTTTGACCCTGACACGAAAGTAGGCAATATGAATATTGTTGGATTATTTTTGATGTGTAGATTCTACATTTTGATGTTTTAATTGATTTTGAATCCATTTGTGAGGAGTAGGAATTTGAAATCGAAATGTAGTGGATCAATTTTTGCATACGAGGTAGGTTATGACTTAACTTCTTTCAGACTAGGCTAGGTAGTTAATACTGATACAAAATGCATGTTAAGGGTGTGGGAAATAATCATGAAAAATTGGTATCTTGTTTTGTTGTATCGTGTAGGGGGCTATGTGTGGTATCATGTGGTGGATTGGAACTTTATATTCTATGTGTGGCCGTGTGCGATCCAATGTGATATTGATAGCCTTGTAAACATGATGGTAATTTTATCTTGTTTGGTGAAAAGCATGTTGTGGTACCAATTGTGTGTTGTGATGTCTTCATGCTCTAGTAGAATATGAATCATGTTTGATTTCATGAATGGTTGGAGATAATTAATGGATATTTGTCTCACATGATGGTATATTAGTTGGTTGTGGAAATATTTATTGTGGTTGGTTGTGAGCATAAAAATTTGCATCCTCACACTTATTCATAAAATAGTGGTACCACCGTGGAAATACTGAGGAACACCGTAACACTTTTTTATGACATAAAATGTAACATCTTATAAAACCCTCATCAAGGAATGTGTCGAGAATGAGATATAGATATATGGATTGTATATGGGTTCACGAACCTTCAGGGATCCTACGTCGGGAATTTTTAGATCCATAGGTATATACAAAGACTGTGAGATAGTCTTAGAGGTTGTGAGATGACTTCATGCATTACATCATCATCATCATTATTATCATCATTATTCTTATTTTATTTACCTTATTATGCTTGTAATGTGACTGTATATTCTGTTTGACTTATTACCTATCCATTGTTCTATCTTTCCTTACTTGTACTTGATGTTCTCATATATGTTGTTCCCTTTTTTTATTTGCTTATATGGTATAAATGAATACTTGTATTCTTGTATGGTGCCTTGTTATATTATATGTGAATATTATAGAACTGTTAGTGCAAGCGGTGTGGGATATCATTGTGGGATAATTTTTTATTGCAGGTGACATGCCCTTAGTATGTATATTGTATGCTTTATTTTCTACTTTGCTCGATCGGCCTATGATACCTACTGAGTATAAGTGTACCAAATTCATTCCTACTATGACTTTTTGGTGAAAATTCTGGTGTTGGTGCATCTCACGTAGCTTGATTTCGGGCGCCTTCAGAGTCATTCAAGATAGTGGTTGGATGTTTTATGTCTAGTGTCCACTTCTAACTTTCTGTATTATCTTATGTCCTTATTAGTATTTGAAAACAACTATTATTCCTATTGGATATTCTGATATGTTTGACTGATGGATTATATGAGTAGTTCTTACACTACTGACACAGGTTTTGGGAGTTGCTTTAATATCTTTGATTGTATGTTCTACTTTTGTATTATATTATTTGGTTTGGGTTCGTTCTAGAAGCCTTTCCTTGGGGTTATTTCTATCTTTTTATTTTTTTTGTATCAATTTGTGTGATAGAATTACTTGTCAAGGTTTGCCGCAACATGTATCATCATGGCCCTTATTTTTGGGTCACGATACCTTATTTGGTCCGCTCATTGTCAAAAGGTGTCAAAATGAAACAACCGAATACTTCAACTGTTTAAAATGAACAATATTTAGTTAAGGTACCAAAATGAAAGTTTGTGCTAAGTTTAGGAGGGTGCCGATGTGTTTGGTCTACTTTTAATATAGTACAGTGATAAGGACCTTATTCCCCATCCACACACTCATCTATTGGCTTGGAATGCTCAACTTCCATGTCAACAACCAAATACAATTTCAAAAAGTACTTAGAGTGAGTTTCAACATGCATCAACTCTAAAACTTTATTCTTTGCGACATTCTTACTTTTACACACCTCCTTAACATTGGCATCAATAAACAAGGAGCAACTGAATGGAAATAAATGATCTTCCTGCACCACAAGTTGGCCAGTATCTACAATAGTTGGTGTTTGGGCATTAGACGCTTCAATCTTTTGATGTAAGTAAGTCTGCGGGTCATAAATATCTGAGAAAAATTAGTCTACTTCTTATATAAGTTAAGTTTTGTCTTCTATAACTTTAGTGGCCACATCTGTAAGAGAATAATTGAGATACTTTCGAGGGAATTTATGTATTTATCTCGTAAGATAATATTGTACAAATGATACTCCAGACACCATGTGCATATGAATTGAGTTTCTTGATCTATTCAATAAGCGTAAACTCATATGTGGCTTCTCATGATAGATTATATGAAATTTATTTTCACTATCAAAACACTATACCCCTTTCTCATTACTTGTGCAACATTAGAGATTTTGAAGCCATGTTCTCTCATATTATCCATATGATAATTTGCTTAAAATCTCATCTCATCCCCCCATCAATACTAAATTTTATGGAGACGGTCATATGTGCAACAAAGCATACCTCTATCTAACAAAAATATCTTTCATTAAAAATACACAAAAATATTCACAATACTACGGATGTATTATAAACATTTACGAATTACATAATATCAAGCTTAGGGCTAAATTCCCCAAGTCTTGATTCTCCAACTCAAGTTAAATTCCTAATTAAATAATGAAATATCAGAGAATTAGTAAGTAGGAGGTTAATATCTTACTTCAATAAGAAATCGAGCAAAACCTGATTGCAATAGTCTAAAACTAACTCCTAATCTCCCAAAATTGAACTATGAATCAAAAAAGGAAATTAAAATATGCCTAATTCTCAAATAAACCCTAGTGGTTCAGTCATTCTCTGGATTCTCCACATAGTGAGAGATCTAGTGTACCACGCTGTCTTTTTTAAAGCCCATTTGGGATTGCTATAAGAAAACTGCTTATTTGAGAACACTTTTATTAAATTGTTTTTTAGAATAGTGCTTTTATGTAAGACCCTTAAAATCTCCACCATATTTTTTTTGGCCCTCTCATGCTTAAAATGTTGATTTTTTGACTTGAATTGTGTTTAGGGAAGTTAGAAGAGTGTTTGAAAAACGTTTTAAATTTTTTGAAAGGGGTGTGGGGTCATTTTGGCACCCTGAGGCAGTGAGGTCTATGATATCATCGTGTCATGGAGGTTACCCTCTACGATATTGGCGTGGCACGGAGGATAACTTTTGCGATATTGGTGTGCAACACCAGGGAGTATTTTTCTTGCAGTTTGTTATATTTTACTTAAAGGTGAGGGGCTTTTGGTTTTTTTACCTTTTCCACAACCTTTAAATCTAAAATAGTCCCAATCCCATCACTTTTCAGAGATCAAGGTCCCCTATTTCCTTCTAAAACACAAAACCCAAGAACATTCGAGGGTTTTACTATGCATTGGTCATCCGGCTCCAAACTACAAATTGCTTTCAAATTTGGGTGTATTTCATATATACATCTTTTCTCTAAATTGATTTTATGTAAAAGAATATATTTAATTGTTATTCATGTGTCTTAATTGTTAGATTTTGAATATGGGTTGAGGGGGTTGGAATGATTTTTACATGAATTGAATTCCATTGATTTTGAATTAATTGTTTATGCTTTATTTTCATGGTTTTGAACTAATTAAACGTATAGGTGTGGGAATTGGAATGGGGACATGGGTTTCCTCAAAATTTGATGGTTTAATGATTTTGAATTGGCTTTATCCTCAACCTAACTTGTGAAATTAGTTTGAAACATGGATTTATATATAAATTGCTTCACTTTTGAAACCTTGCATTGCATAAAAGGATAATGGAACATAAATTGGTTTTGAAAGGCCTTGGTGGCCATGGATTGGTTTTAAATTGAAACTTTGGAGTCATTTTGGCTAATTGATTTTTGGTATGGCATAATGGAATTGGCTTGCAAGTTTAATTTTATTTGGTATGACGATACCAATGTAAATTCCTAATTAAAAGACTCCTTGGTAAATAGATGATAATGTGTGTAAAGGATTTGAATTTGTGCTTAAAAGTGGCTGTATAGCCGCCGTAGAAGGTGGAAGTTTTGGGAGGATCGATATTGGAAACTACGTTTGTCGGTGTGGGGGTCTGTATGACCGTGTATTCGAGTCACAATTGATATATATATATTTGGCGACGTCTAGTTTCCTTGGTAGCTTTAGATTTCCCTCAATTTTTCTCCGATTCGTGTGGCTAACACGCACTAGGGGCCTTCCAGTGGGGGGATCCAGACCGACATAGCCCTTGGGTGTTTTTAGGACGCTTAGAGTTACACATTCCCGGTTAATAGTTTTAAATTTCATGCTTAAACCTTGTACCCTATCCCGACATCTTATATATATGTATATCTTAATATGTGCATGTTGTAATGCCCCGGGAGTTAATGTTCCAGCTTTTGACAGAATATTTTAGACTTTTTTTAGGATAATTGTGTGTTTTCAAGCAACTATTGTTGTATTTAACATTGTACTTTAGTGTTTTTAGGATAAGAATTGAGCGTGAAGAATAACTTGGATAAATTGGGCAAAACAAGTGAAAAATGATAGGCGACAGACAGTCGAATTTGTGACAAACCGTCGGCCTAAACTGTTGCCCAAAAATAGAATGCAGAATCACTGGAAGTCCTGCGATGGTCCAGGCGATGGACCATCCACACTGTGACGAACCGTCGATCTCAACCGTCACCCAAAAATAGAATGCAGAATCACTGGAAGTCCTGCGATGGACCGTCGACCCTGCAACGACCCATCGTTCGACCCATCGCCCAAAAATATAACAAAGAATCACTGGAGCTCCAGCAATGGTCTAGGAAAAGGATCGTCGCCCCAGCGATGAACCGTCGCTCGACCCATCAAGCATGAAGCGGCAACTCCGAGTTTGAATCTTAAAATCCCAATTTTGGAATCATATAACTACTAAGTATTAGGTTTTATTCTATATCTTTTGACAGTAGTTTCATACTTTCTCCTCTATTGAGAGATGTGTAACATTTTTCATTGAGATTTGAATCTAGAAATTAAGATTTGATTATTATTCTCGATTTTTTTTAGAAGATTAAGAAGAACAATATTGAAATTTTTGTAAGTACTCTCTTGAAGTTATTTATGAACATCAATATATCTTTGATATCTTATATGTAGATGAGTAGCTAAACTCCCATAACTAGGGTTATGGGAGCCTTGATGTAAAGAGATGTTAGGGGTTGTGAATCAACTGATTTCTAACATCTATCTAAATTGCATGACTCTCTCTTCATTATAATGACATCTCTTAGTTACAAACTTGAGAAGTGAGCCCATGAACACCACTTGTCTGACAAGAAAATAAATGTTGGGAAAAGAGGTGATTCACATGAAATAATAGGTTTACCCTTTGGTTCAAGTGTTGATGCCCTAACGGGATCAACCCTCATGAGAGTTCTATTGAATGATACATGGATCCTTTAAGTTTGAAAGAAAAAAAGGGTAAAATACCCATTAGGTTTAGAAACAAGTGGGTAATTCTTAGAATTCAATATTTCTTGCAATTGAAATTATAAGTTAGAGTATTAAGCACAAGTTCACAACCCTAACTATATGAACATCTTGGTGAGCATAACTCTAGTGAACTAATTTTCATTGAAATTACACTTGCATTAACTCTCATTAGTTGGACCTCTGTATGATACAAGAACAAAAGAATATTATTAACACATCAAAACCCTCTTTACTCTGGAACCTTAGATCAACAGTCTAATAACAGTCACAATACTTAGTGATCACAGTATTCCCTGTGGGATTCGACACCCAACCCAGTTGGGTTCTATATTTGACAGCGATCGCTTACACTTTTGTAGGAAAGTTGAAATTTGGGCGTATCAGGAGTAGACCCTAGATGCCACAAGGTACTTACGGTCACAAGTGACCCCAAGCTAACCCATGAGATGGTACATGGTGTGAGAAATTAATAAAACTGATAACAAAAGAACATGTGCAAAAATTAACTGGGAAAAATGCCATAAGGTTTTAAATACAAGGAACATTTCCAAATCATAAGTCTGAAAACAACTGCATATGCGATCAGCACTTTGAATATACAGGTAAGCAAGATGAGGTTAGGCTGAAAAGTATAGAATTGGTTTGGGTGCTGACCACTGGTTGTGCTGAAAGCGGTAACCTGCTGAGTCGGGGACCGAATGAAACTGAGGGACGGCTGGACTGACCCTGCTAACCACTCTTTGGGAAATCCCTGCCTATGTGTCCTGGCTTGCCACTCCCAAAGCATATATCACTGTCGTCTCTACATACACCCTGATGATTTCAACCATATTTCTAGCAAAAAGGATTAGTGTGGCCACTGTTCACACTGCCCTAGGACTTAGAGCCTGGCGCCCTATGCCTATTCTCATTTTAGAACTTTGGCACAGGTGCATTAACTGAAGACCAAGCTGGAGCTGAAGATTTCTGACGGAATTAAGGATGGTTACAACCTTCTAACCTCGGCTGAGCAAAGATGAAACTACTTGTCCTAGCCTTATTATTTTTCCTTTCTCTCTCCTTAGCATGTTGCTCCTTAATCTACTGAGCATGGACCATCAACCTAGACAAGTTCATATCTTTAATCAACATCAAGGTCCTATACTTCTTGACCACGCTATCAGCTACACCAGAGACAAACTTACTCATCCTAGACCTATCATCAGATACCACATTAGAAGCATACCTAGCTAGCTGAGTAAACTTAAGCGAATACTCCTTCACACTCATGTTTTCCTACTTCAAATTGATAAAATCTTGCACCTTAGCTTTCCTCAACTCCAAAGGGAAAAACCTGTCTTAGAAGGCAGTTGTAACGCCCCAAAAATCTATCCCGAGATGTCACACGGTGCATAGGACCACAAGTGATTCTAAGCTAACCCTTCTACTGGCATAACTCATAAGTAACTGAATAATATGTATAAAATGATTGACTTTACAGCGTGGAAACATAATAATGGTGGAATTTATGAAAATACAATGTTGATACAACTTTTACATTCTGATAAGGTCTGAAAGAAGAACTGAAAATACATAACTAACTTTAACTGACATCTGTGAAGCCTCTACTATACTGACTATAGATAGCTGGGATGCGACTCCAGCTACCACTGATTAATACACATGAGTAAGGAAGTGAGGTACATAAATAGCCTCTAACTAAAATCCCTGAAGTAAGAGGACTCATCATCTGTTGGCTGGAATCTGCAACTATCTGATTCTGCCTGTACATGCTACATCTTGTACCTTTATTATGAGACAATGTAGCACATAGACGTATATGTAGATCAGTACTTTAAGGATGTACGAGGATGTACTGAGTATATGGGGGTTAAATGCATAAGTAAAACATCATCTCATATTCATCATTTATAAAACAATGCATGCTAAATGTAACTGACTCAGATAAGCTGGAATATCTAAAATACTGTAACATGTAGAAATAAGGAGTAAAACAAACTTTATAAATTTCATGAGCCATAACATTTAGTTCTAAAAGTTGTACTTGTATTCTCTCTTTAAATCATATTGTCTAAGTGTAGAAAGGACTCACTCTAAAATATGAAAGCTTAAATCTGTAACTATAATCTTTTTGTAAAGCATAATCTGAGATAAAGTTGTGAGCCTTTACACTTAGTTTTCTGAAAACTTTCATGTTACTCTTTCTGTTCTAAAATTTGTAGTCTGAAAGCTTTAAAACTTTAAGGAAAACACTTTATCTGAAGGGAGGTTCTTCTAACCGACATAAACCATGTGAGTATTCATGGAGTCCAATATTATTGTTCCTCTAAGTTGGGGAGAGGAGTCATACTCTTGCCAGGGAGTATAACCTACCCATGTGATCAACCACAAGCTAAATCTGTCATTCATATAAAAATGGGAATAATCTCAATCAGTACCTACGTTGGCTCATAGTTCTGTGAAAAATAAGACACGCTAATCCCATACTTCCCGCTCGGTGCTAAATACTACTCCTATTAAATCTGTATGCTCATTCTAAAAAAAATCTACTTTAAAATAGTCTAATGGTTTGTAATAAAAACCAACTGTATATCTGCAAAGCTAAATCTGTAATCTGAATCTCTAAAGTGGATTTCATATCTATTCTCAAACCAAAAGGTCAAATCTTTATCAATAATCTGAAAAGAATCTAGTCATAAGGTGCTTATAGCACAACAATTCTCGAAATAGCAATCTTTAATTAGGGCTTAATGACCTATGTATCAATCTCATGATAAAACATCAAAATGTTCATGCGTGATAATGTAAACATTGATAATTCAATTCAAAAGCTAGAAATTTCTGCAATATGCATGAAAATATGAACATAATTATGTAATTCAACTTCTAAATCATTAGAAATCTCATAAGCTTGCAAACAACATTAATGGGTATAAACCTTAATTTCAATTTCATGGAAAATTATATAAAATTCAATAAATTCATAATTAAAATAAGTTTTTGGGCACAAGGATGAAAGGAGTATCCTTGTTCATAACCCCACATACTTTGGATGATGAACTAGATGAACAAGTTTGCTTTGGAGGTTCTATTTGTGCTCTTGAACGATGATTCTTGGAATTCTTGAATTGGGGATTCTTAATCTTGAATTTCCTTGGAGAATTAATGGAGGAATTTGGATTTCTTGGGGAGAAAGTTTGTTGAACTGGGGTTTTACTTGAGAGAGATTTGATGAAAAGTGAATGTAAAGTGCTTTGAAGGAGTTTAATTCATTGTTTAAGACGGATTAGGGGCTAGAAGAATGACCAAAGTACTCCCTTTAATCTTTGAAACGGAACTGGAATAATAAACTTCATTCAAATTGGGTGGTCACCGCGATGCGCCACTATTGCGGTGGGTCACAGGAAAAGGATGAGTGGGAACTAGGCTTTCACCATGATGTGCCACAATTGCGGAGCCCTTTTATTTTTTCATTTTGACCACTGGCGCGATGCGCTAGTATTGCGAGGTCTTACTGGAAATTACCAAATGGGAAATCGGACCTCTCCACTATGCGCCAAAATTGCAGAGTCTCACTGGAAATTGACAATTATCATTTAAACCATCTCTGCAATGCGCTAAGACACAAATCACGGTGTTTTACGACTGAAACTTAAAATAGCCCTAACTTCTCACTCGGTTATCGGATTTAGGCGAATCTTATATCGTTGGGAAGCTTATTAAATTTTCTACATAATGGGAGGCCTAAATCTGGAAAATTCCACATAAAATAATTATTCTTTATTTTGGAAGTTACCTCTTAACATTGTAGTGGTGGATTTTAACTAGAAAAGGTATGGGGTATTACAATATCTCCCCCTTGGGAACATTCGTCCTCGAATGTGGCTAATTAAGCTGAAAATACTGAGAAATCTGAGGCTATAAGCTATCATGCACAACTGAAATAAACTTAATAGCTGAATCTTAAACATAATGAGCTATTGAACTGATCTGCGAGTGCGTAAATTCTCAGTTCGTCCAAAACTCAAGGCATTACAATATCTCTCCCTTGGGATCGTTCATCCCCGAATAATACTGATTTGGTTGGAATACTAGAAAAAGATTGAGATGACACACAGGATACTTACGAACTGAATAATGACTTAATAACTGAATCTGAAACTGATGCATGATGCATATATTGAGCTGAATTTGCAATTTACCTGAATCATATTGAATGCTCACACCCAAACAGGGTATTTCTTTAATACTCTTTTTAGGAAGTTCTAATGATAGTAGGGAGTAAAGAAATCCAGGCATGATCTGAATAAGACCTTTGAATAAGAGATTACAACATTGCTACCACTCTGTAGTATGGAACATATATCCATAAATCATAAGCTAGGATGGAATTGTTAGGCCTTAAGCGATGCAACTTGTTACTTTAAAGCTTACCAACACTTTCTCAAATACTCTGTTAACTATACTATCCCCTTAAATACCATGATTACTTTATTCAACTTATAATTCTCACATGGTATTGATAAATCTGTCTACTCAAGTCTAAACTGAACTAAATCCTCTCATCTCGGTCTAGCCTAACTAAAAATCATAGGGTACTGCACATAACACCATACACTAGTCTGCACCATGGATTCAATTCCCCCAGGCATTGTCATAACTACTCACTCTAGGATGATTCTTCTTATTACTTTAACAACTAAAATCAACCTCCCACTAGAAATTCATTAATGCACCACATACCTATCCTCCTATATATCAACATAACATTCAATCCTATCTTCATAAACATATACTCACTTCTAAACAAACACCCATAAAAGCATCCTTCTTATATTCTCTAATACCTCTATCAATAATAACTTCCATGCACTATTCAAATCTTAGAAAGACATGCATAAAATATTCTGAACTAACAAGTCATACACAAAAAGCTTCAGCTCAATATCTTCCACGTGTAGACTTACATAAAACAAGAATACAACCATTTTCTTCTTCAACATAACACATTCACTCTCTCCTATCTACACAATATCATCATCACACTCTTGACCTAGGGGAGGTCACTGAAAGATTGGAATGCCAGGGTATAAAACATGAAGGGATACTAAGCATAGATTCACACTCTACTATATTCTGAAGAATAGAGTATTCATGACATGGATTTATTAGAGAGATCTAATCCGAGGGCGAACATGATATAACTCTAAATTTCGGTGATCGTTAAGGGTGTTGCATGAGTACTGGAACTGAACATACTATAAGGCCTAAATACATGAGTCATGAACTGCATGACCTAAATTTGGAGTTTATAACTTATGGAATGTGATTCCAACTACTGGATGAACTGGAACTCCTCTTACTAGAAACTGAGAGAGTACATGACTCTCTATTATATGCATGAACATGAGCTATGATCAAGGAACTGACACATAAGGCATGAGTAAATATTGGGATAACTAAAGTAAGAAACTTTGTACTGATATGAGAATGGATCGAACATCATCCTCTATCACTGACTTTCTATACTACATTGGCATCACTTACTAGAATCTGGAAGTCTGACTTTGGTACCCATTCTATCATCTTCTCCTTAGCTTTAAGCCATCACTCTAGGTCTGTGAACCACTAAATAAACCTCGATCTAAACTGCAATCACTTTACTCTAGAGTCTGAAACACAATAATACACGCAAATAATAAACTTACTCCAAAAGACTACACCTGAAAATGTAAAACCCACTTCCAATATTTCCTTTTGAGGTGCAACTTTTTCTTTCTATAGCCTCACTAGTCATCACATAATACATTGGACACTTACTAACTTAGAATCTTCATGAGTATTAATTCACACCATCTAGAGCTTTAACTCTCATTTCTATTCGCTCATTCTTCAAGATTTCAAACTTAGATTCTAACATTTAACACAGATGTCTTCAACCTTTAACAAACCATGCTTCTTTCTTTATACTCTGCTAATATCCTATAAGATCACATCTCCAAACTTATATCTCTAAACCATGAGAATCAAGATCATATCAAGAAGTCTCAACATTATCAATCAAAACTCCTTAACTTAGCTATTTAGAACACCATATACCATCTAACTAGTCTTTCTCAACTTAGCAACTCAACGGTACTACCAACCACACACAACACATAATAACCTTGGAGAATAATGCAACCCCATATCACCTTGGGCATACTTTTTTATCATACATACAATATCATACTTAATTATGAATTAAAATGGACTCAAACTCTTGCACATACTATTCAAGCCTACTAGATCAGTTCCACATAACTAGCACCACTAACCAAGAAAATCACTACATCCACCTCGATGACCAACAACTATTCAAACTTAATGTCTAGTGCTAAACATGATTTAAAAACCCACCTTACATACTATTCTCAATCAGAAGCTATAGAATTAAATATCAAGAAATACTCGTCCATTAGAAATTCATAACAACAATAATCGATCATAATCATATGGCCTATCTTATCATAATCTATTAACACATCCTCCTTCTACACATCATTACTATTTACCCTTCTATACATCTAGATTACTATCATATCTCATTAGGTTTCAACAAAAACTCTTCTTGTGACCTCAAGGAAAGCCTGAATTAACAATACTAAACCACCAAACACTTCATTAATATCCTATATCTTTCAAACATAATAAATATCATCAATAACTCTTTCTAGATTTTAAGCAAACAACAATTCACCTTATCTAATAACTCCTTCTTCACCCTCCACTAAACTAACACATAAGGACATATCACCTTAACAAAACTAGGCAACATTCAAAAGTTTACCCCTATATTTTCTATCAATCGCCATCCCCACTTTTCTTGTCAATACTCTTCTATACCCATACTTCCAACTATAATAAGGTTCTACTATTCATAAATCATAACACTAAAGTTCATCATATCCCCCGAATGCACACTATATTTAACAGTCTAGGTTCATACTATCTCCTCTCATGATCACTATCTGTATTAAAAAGGGTCAATGAGCAATCTGAATATATATCTAATTTTGTCTCAATTGAACAACTCATAAGGATGAGAACATAACTTTCAATTAGAGGGACTTATGACACACTAGAGAGCTCTTCTCAAGCCCTTTGCGACTTTAAAAATTTTTGCTAGTAAATCTGAGAGCATTATCTAGGGAGAAACTGGAGCTTGCTAATCATGTTATCTCAAGAATAAGTCATTGATGAAGAATTTTAGGGTAACACAAGAATAGACAGGAGTTTCTGAAGGAGCAAATTTATAGCATGATCTAGAGTATGAAAAGAGGGTAAATTTTTTCTTAAATGCCTTGTAGCCTCTCAAAGAAAAGTACAAAAGTCTCTGTACCATTCTGCAAGACTCTACTAGACACAACTTCATAGACACCCTAGGACACTTGAACCTTATACTTTGATACCAAGTTTGTAACGCCCCAAAAATCTGCCTCGAGATGTTACACGGTGCTTAGGACCACAAGTGATCCCAAGCTAACCCTTCTACTAGCATAACTCATAAGCAACTAAATAATATGTATAAAATAACTAAGTTTACAGTGTGGAAACATAATAATGGTAGAATCTATGAAAATACAATACTGATATAACTTTTACATTCTGATAAGGTTTGAAAGAGGGACTAAAAATACATAACTGACTTTAGCTGACATTTGTGAAGCCTCTACTATACCGAATATAGATAGCTGGGATGCGACTCCAACTACTACTAATCAATACACATGAGTAAGAAAGTATGGTACATAAATAACATCTAACTAAAATCCCTGAAGTAGGAGGACTCATGATCTGCTGGCTGGAATCTACAACTATCTGATTCTGACTGTACATGCTATAACTTGTACCTACATTATGAGACAATGTGGCGCATAAATGTATATATGGATCAGTACTTTGAGGATGTAATGAGTATATGGGGGTGAAATGCATAAGTAAAATATCACCTCATATTCATCATTTATAAAATAATGCATGCTAAATGTAAATGACTGACATAAGCTAGAATATATGAAATACTATAATATGCAGCAATAAGTAGTAAAACACACTTTATAAATCTCATGAGCCATAACATTTAGTTCTAAAAGCTGTACTTGTATTCTCTCTTTAAATCATATTGTCTAAGTGTAGAAAGGACTCACTCTAAAATATGAAAGCTTAAATCTGTAACTATAATCTTTCTATAAAGCATAATCTGAAATAAAGTTGTGAGTCTTTACACTTAGTTTTCTGAAAACTTTTATGTTACTCTTTATGTTCTAAAATTTGTAGTCTGAAAGCTTTAAAACTTTAAGGAAAACACTTTATATGAAGGGAGGTTCTTCTAACCGACATAAACCATATGAGCATTCATGGAGTCTAACGTTCTTGTCCCCCTAAGGAGGAATCCTCACATTGAGGAGAGGAGTCATACTCTTTCTAGGGAGTATAACCTACCCTTGTGATCAATCACAAGCAAAATTTGTCATCCATATAGAAATGGGAATAATCTCAATCAGTATCTATATTGGCTCGTAGTTCTATGGAAGATTGGGCATGCTAATCCCACACTTCTCGCTCGGTGCAAAATACTACTCCCATTAAATCTGTACGCTCATTCTAAAGAAAATCCACTTTAAAAGAGTCTAATTTGTTTATAATAAAAACCAACTGTATATCTGTAAATCTAAATTCATAATCTGAATCTCTAAAGTGGATTTCATATCTATTCTCAAACCAAAAGGTCAAATCTTTATCAATAATCTGAAAAGAATCTAGTCATAGGGTTCTTATAGCACAACAATTCTTGAAATAACAATCTTTAATTAGGGCTTAATGACCCATGTATCAATTTCATGTTAAAACATCAAAATATTCACGCGTGATAATGTAAACATTGATAATTCAATTCAAAATCTAGAAATTTCTGTAATATGCATGAAAATATAAACATAATCATGTAATTCAACTTCTAAATCATTGGAAATTTCATAAGCTTGTAAACAACATTAATGGGTATAAACCCTAACTTCAATTTCATAAAAAATCATATAAAATTCAGTAAATTCGTAATTAAAATAAGTTTTTGGGCACAAGGATGAAAGGAGTATCCTTGTTCATAACCCCACATACTTTGGATGATGAACTAAATGAACAAGTTTGCTTTTGAGGTTCTATTTGTGCTCTTGAATGATGATTCTTGGAATTCTTGAATTGGGATTCTTAATCTTGAATTTCCTTGGAGAATTAATGGAAGAATTTGGATTTCTTGGGGGGAAAGTTTGTTGAACTAGGGTTTTGCTTGAGAGAGATTTGATGAAAAGTGGATGCAAAGTGCTATGACGGGGTTTAATTCACTATTTAAGATGGATTAGGGGTTGGGAGAATGACCAAAGTACCCCCTTTAATGTTTGAAATGAAATTGGAAAAATGAACTTCTTGCGAACTGGGTGGCCACCGCGATGCGCCACTATCGCAGAGGCTCACTAGAAAAGGACGAGCGGGAACTGCGCTTTCACCGTGATGCACCACAATCGCGGAGCCCCTTTAGTTTGTTATTTTTACCACTGGTGCGACGCGCTAGTATCGCGAGGTCTCCCTGGAAATTGCCAAACGGGAAATTAGGCCTCTCTGTAATGCGCCAAAATTGCGGAGTCTCGCTGAAAATTGACAATTATCATTTAAATTGTCTCAACGATGCGCTAAGGACCCAAATTACGATGTTTTTTGATTGAAGCTTAAAATAGCCCTAACTTCTCACTCGGTCATCAGATTTAGACAAATCTTATATTGTTCGTAAGCTTATTAAATTTCCCATACTATTGGAGGTCTAAATCTAGAAAATTCCACACGTAATAATTATTCTTCATTTTGGAAGTTACCCCTTAACATTCTAGGGGTAGATTTTAACTAAAAAAGGTAGGGGGTACTACAGCAGTTGCAAACTTTTCCTAATCTACAGACCCTGCATTTGCATCTCTATTGCCATTCCACTACTTAAACAAGGTGTAAGCTATATCCTGCGACTGGTAAGCAGCTAACTCTACACTTTTACTAGAAGTCACACTTATAAAATATGTTACCTTCTAAACCATGTCAAGGAACTACAACGGATCCTCATCAGACATGGATCCCAAAAATAAAGGAGGATTAATTCGAGTTAAATCCTGAATCCTAGCTGCAGCAGTATTAGCCACTGGGTTAGCTGGAATAGCAGCTGGCTGATTGTTATGAGTTGCTACTGAATAGGATAATGTAGTGAATGCATCTTTAAACTCGGCATGATAATCATGCTCATTCAGGGGATCTTCCTAAACGGGCGGAAGTGCGGGCTGATTTTTATTTCTTCTTTTGTTAGTCTTTTTGAGAGGCATGTTCTCTAAATAGAAGAAGACTGAATTAGAAAGAGAGTTTAAACAGGGCTCTCACCTATTTGCACGACATGAATACTGAAAAAACAGAAACTTTTTCTAAGAATGTCTTGTAGCCTCTTGTCCATAAGTGTGGCGTGCTTTACACACATGTACAAGACTCTACTTAATGCAACTTTCAAACTCCCTCGGACACTGTAAAACCTTAGGCTTTGATACCAAGTTTGTAACACCCTGATAGTATACCCTAGACGCCACAAGGTGCTTATGATTACAAGTGACCCCAAGCTAACCCATGAGATGGTACCTACTATAAGCACTGAATAAAACTGATAATAAAATAATATGTACATAAATTAACTGAAAAAATGCCTTAAGGTTTTAAATACTGGGAATATTTTTAAATCATAAGTTTGAAACCAACTGTCTGAAAACTGATAAAAACTAATAAGTAACTAACTATCTAAAATGTCAAAAAGTCTCTAAGACTGACTGAAAAATAAAAATTTGATGGGACAGGCCTCAACTAACTCCAAATAACTACTGAAATTGAATATTGATGTACTGAAATAAGCATAAATGGTTCTCAATATATGAGGACTCACCATTGCTGCTGATAGCTTGGATCTGGCTAAGCGCAGTCAAAAAATTGAGCATCTAAACCTATGATAGAAGATATCATAGCGTAAATAAAATATATTCAATCAGTACTTTGAATGTACTGGTATGCGAGATGAGGTTAGGCTGAAATGCATAGACTTATGTGCATGTGATAATGACTAAACGAATAGCATGGGATGACTGAGTTCAAATACATGAAAATTGTAAAATCTAAGAATGCATAACCTAGCATATAACCTAATTCTGAATTAGTTGATAAACTAAAATATTGAGATACTGATAGTTGAATAATCGATAACTGTTTGCTATGGTCAAACAAAATTAAACTGAGTTCTGAACTAATACTGGACTGAGACTGTGGGAGCTATCATCTAACCGACAGGCCACAAAGAGTTAATTGGGGTCTAACCTATGACCTAGTTGAAAGCGTGTTAGTACTGTGCCACGGGTACTAGCACTGGTTGTATGGATCCACTAAAGTGAAGTCCCAAAGGACTAAAGAGTCACTCTCTACTCGCTGGTACCCTGGTGAGATATGTGTCAACCCTCAACTGGTAGGTTAACTTCTCAAACCTATGCTGGCTACATAGTTCTGGAATGCAAGGATTGCTACTAAGAGTCATACCCTTAACTGACAGGTGAGCTCCCATCCCTGGGTTAGCTCGGTGCTAAATCCTACTCCCAACTGAACTGATCTAAGTTTAACTGATTATGATAACTGACTGAACTGATAATGCTCATATGTATTTAAAAATATTCTAAAAATACTGAGACTAAGTAAAATAGCTAACTTTCGGGTATTCATAACCTCTAGGACTCGATAGCAATAACAATAGGACCACATGCTAAAGCTTCAAAAACATAATAAGGGATCTTTATTCAGAAACCCAATCATTTAAGCATTTCATCAAACACTTGATATTCATAGACTTGAGCATGTGAATAGTTAAAATATGTGATACTAACATAATTACAACACAAAAATGATGGGCTAAAGATTAATCATGCGAATATCACCCTTCAAATGTGATAAGGGCTGATTCCAACAAAAACATATGGAAAGATAGTTTGTAATGAAATTTCATAATGACTTCAAGAAGATAATTCATAATAATATGCAAAAATCATAACTTACAACTTGAAAATAAATTCTTGGGCTCCATGGGTGAAAAGAACCCATGAATGAACATCACACATACCTTAATTGAAGAATTCATGAACTTTCTTGGTGATTTCATAAAGTTTGAGCTTGAATTTTAAAGAGTCTAGGGTTTTTTCTTGACAGAGGATTGCTTCTTTTGAGAGAATTATAAATAGAATGATCAATTTTGCCTTTTGGGACCCTTAATCCCATGTTATGGACCAATTGGGTAAAGGTAAAAGACCCAATTGTCCTTGGAAAAATCTGAATGAAAGTTAGAAATTAAGGGAGGCCGCGATGGAGCACGCACCATGGGCTCTACCGCGGGCACCCCTACCAGTGGACTGGGGTGCACGACGCGGGCTTATCCCTATGGTGCTACTATTTTGGACTTCCAAACATGCCATTACTCTTATACAAAAATGTTGAAACTCACCCGATATGTACCTTTGATATCCTCGATCATGAATCAATTTAAAAATTAACTTTTTGATGTCGGAAAGGTCAAAAATAAGATCATCGAAGTTTAGGAGCTTTAGAAATTACTAAGTCCTAACACTTCATGAAATTTTCTAAGTCTTTGACCTCTTTAACTTACTATGGTGGGTTGAATTAATCTAGGATCTTATGAGGTCTTACACATATGGTTTTGACTGATTTTGAACATGATATTATTTTATCACTTCTCTGAGTTACATGCTAGCGCTCACCTTACTAACTGTCCTAGGATGCTACATTGTTTCATAATGTAGGGTCCGAATACACTTCTTTTATCCATGTGCAACATTAGATGGAGTAGTACACCTGATGAGTTTCTTTGAAGTAGTGAGCTTCCATTCTCTGGAAGGCTGTCATTACATAGTCGGTTTTCTTTATGCTTAGACTACCTTTTTGGGTTCCTTTTTGGCTAAAGTCGGGGGCATGTCCCGACTTAGATTGATATGTGGTTTTCAGGTTTTAGAGATTACTATGGATAGATGTGGGTTGGTTGGTTGGTTGTTGCTTGACTTTTAGTTTTCATTTGAGTTATCTACTCTCTTGACTATTACTGCTTAATTAGCTTCCACATTATTCTTCGTGGTTTTTTTTGGTTCGTGAGGTTAGGCGATGGGGTGGTCCCTAGTCCACGGTGGACTTGAGATATCCGTCGCGATCAGGCCCTGATTCGAGTCACGATATTTTTTAAAAAATAATTTGTGTTAGGTAAATTCATTTGAAAAGTGCTTCTGATAAATAGATTGTGTTTGGATAATCTTTTTCAATAAATATTTTTGTGAGATAAATGACCAAAAGGATATGTATCAATAGATATTTTGTAATACCCTGCATGTTTCTAAGCTAGGAGACGAACCATTTTTCCTTCATATGAAATATCCTATCCTGTGATTCATACTTGAGTACATGACTTACAATGAGTATCCTAGCAATAAGATAGACTATGATGTGTTAAGCATGTTCATATGAGTCACTTAAGGTAATACAAGCTAAGAGTTTTTGAATCCATCAAGTTTTAGTGTTCAATTTCATAAGGGTCATATTTGAACTAGTATAACTCAATGTTAATGTGGTATTTCTGCATATTTATACCCACCAAATTATAGAGAATCTAATTAGCTTTCCAACAATACCAATTTCATCAAAATCCGACACCCGAGCTAGGAGTTATGGCTTTTCGAAGTAAAGTGCGTCACCTAACCAATCGCACATGGCCACTAGAAAGCATATGAGATAGCATATGCGGCACCTATGTAAATATAGGTGATAGCATATGCAGCGCCTATGTAGTATAGGCGATATCATATGTGGCACCTATGTAAATATATGCGATATCATATGCGGCGCATATCTTATGGTTTCAAGTGACTTAAACACTACGTTTTGAGTTATTTTGAGGTTAATTAAGTCTTTTAACACTCCTTACATATCCCTAAACTTAAACCTATGAAATATATGGCTCCTAATTACATTACTACCCTACTAACATTTTAAGTTCATCATCCAATAGCACTAAAAGAGAAAAACAACTAGGGTTGCATAATTAAGCTTGAAGATCCAATTTCAAGGAAATTGCTTTGTCAATCATCAAGAATCTTCCTTCTAAGGTATGCGTGAGTTGATTCATGGACTTCTTTCATCCATGAAGCTCAAGAACCATCTTCTAAATTATGTATTATGATGTTTATATTGTTGGTGATTGATGTTCATGTGGTTGGAGTTTGATGATGCCTAAGATGGGATCTTTGTATGTTTTGTGTGAGGATATGGTGGCATTTAATGTATAAATATGTGAAATTGGTGGTTGAATATTTGTAATCTTGATGAATCCACCTATGCCTAAGATTTGTATAAAAGGTGTTTGTGAAAATACCTAAGGGAATAAAAATCATGCTTTTATGACATAATAAGTCCTAAATGACTATTCCATGTTCTAAGTTTATGTTCAACGTGATCCCCATGTTATTGTATTGAATTGAACATGTTGTATGAGACGCTCATGATATTGTTGTGATATGGAATGACCATGTTATTGAAGCCATGCAAGTATATACATGTTGTGTGCATTCCTGATCATGTGATAGTTTATTGAGAATCATTCTTATTTTGAAATCCTTACTTATGATATTGTGAATTGTGGACTCTACTCTTATGATCAATTCAGTCATGTGTGTCAGTTTCCTTCCATCGAGTCTTGGGGGTACTTATACCCAAAAACTATAGCTGTGTGCCTAGAGCTAGTGTCATGTTTCAAGACATCCTCAGTCAAGCTATGCTCCATAGATTTCAGTTAGTCATATGACACAAAAAAAGTCAGAAATCTCAGAAGTTCAGTAGTCCCAGAAGTTTCAGTACTCTCAGTCAGACCTCAGATCTCAAGTAGCTTTTCTGTCAGTCAACGGAACTCAGTGAATTCAGCTTAGTTCAGCTAAGAAAATATTATCAGCTCAGTTAATCAGTTTATAAATTAGTTCAGTTCAGTGTAGTTAATCTTTTTAGAGTCTTTCAGTTGGGAGTAGGGATTAGCACCAAGCGAGTGCAGGGATGGTGTTTTTTCCCGTTATAAAGGCAGAGCCGTTAGCAGCAATCCCTGTACTCCAGAACTGTGTAGCCAGCACAGGACAGGAGTCACCCATCAGATTAAGGCTATACTTGACTATTATATTGCCTTAGGCTTTATTTCCTGTTCAAGGTCACCCGTCAGAGAGGCTTGACCATAGTAAAGGTCTCTACCCATGGCACGGTATTGACATTCTTCCAATTAGGGCAAAGATTGGACCCTACCAGTACAGTATCGGGGCATGTCGGTTAGGTTACTACCTCCCACATTCACAGTTACAGTTACAGTTTCAGTATCAGTCATTAGAGTAGAAATCAGGAATTAGGATTGTCAGATACAACCATCGATCTCAGTAAGGAACTCAAATAGTTCCATTGATTCCTGGACCATCCTGTCAGATAGGCTTGGTCCCATATTCAGATGCTTATTATTAGATCTAGAGGTCACCCGGCAGACAGGCTTGATCTTAATCTCAGATTCAGTCGAGTATTCTCATTATCAGTTTCAGAGATCACTCGTTAGCTAGGACTGATCTTAGACTTAGATAATTAGATACAATTTGGAACTCAGATAGTTTTCCCTAGAATTAGGACTGTTAGATACAGTCATCCATGTTATCAGTTATTCAGTATCTTAGTATCACGAAACTCATGTTGTCAGAGTTTAAAATCAAGTAGTTAGTATCTCCATGAGTTCAGTAGCAGTTACGTATGTATGTATGTATGTATGTATGTATGTATGTATGTATGTATGTATGTATTCTCACGTTCATATTAGTTAGCATGTTCATGCATATAAACCCCATGCATTTAGCCTACCCCCACGTATAATCAGTACTTTAGTTGTACTGACGCATTTGCGCTATGGTGCTTTCTTTTTATGTTGCACCATAGATTCTGAGGTGCAGATTCTAGATCAGTAGTAGCAGTTTAGTAAGCAGTGAGTCCTCATCTTTCGAGGACATGATCGTTACATTTATTATTCCAGTATTTCAGTTTATTTTCAGTTTAGGGAGTTAGTTGGAGACATGTTCCTTCAACTCCTTATTCAAACAGTTTAGAAGCTTTCAGACGATTATAGAGTTTTCATATTTAGACTTTAGTATTTTCAGTTTTGTTTTGGTACTGTGATACTACCTTATTTCAGATATTTTATTATTCAAGATTGAACCTTACACCCTCTTTGTTCATGTTTCCGCATTTTATATGAATATTATGCAGTTACAGGTACAAATATCAGTCATGGGTTAGCTTGTGGTCCTTCGGGGTCATGAGCACCGTGTAGCATTCTAGTTCAGAAAATCGAGGCGTTACATATTTACTACTAAAATCATTTTATAGAGAAACTTTATTTTACGTATCTATTATAATATTTTAAATTATTATTTAAAATTAAATATTCAAGAAAAAAAATACAAGTGCTGCCAAAAAATCATCTGATCTTGCAACATGATTTGTCTATCATTTATTATCATTAATAATAAAAATAAACGGTTGTATATTCTTCGGACATCATCATCAATGATATTTTTGATTTTGTTTTAAAAAAAATGAGTGAAAAATAAAATAATAATATGTAACTAATAGAATGAAATAAAGAAATATAATGTAAATATGAAGTGTGTGTAAACATATGTGTGTGTGTATGTATGCATGTGCGTTGTGTATAAGTGATAGAGGTATTTTTGTCAGGAAAAAAATAAATTTCTGCCTCTGCTTCTGTTTTTAAAAAAAAATAGCAGAAAAACTATTTCTGCTTCTTTTCAAAATCACTTTTGCAAGTTTACTAAACACATTTTCAAAAAATGTTTTTGTTTGAGAAGAAAAAAATTCCCAAACATGCTATTAATGCTACAGGTTTAGTGTACGCGCTTTGCGCACGTACTTATGTCGAGTAAATAATTTTTTTATAAGAAACTTCAATCAATGTTTTGATTAGGGATTTAATTATAATAAAGAATCCAAATAATTTTTATATAAAATAAAATTTATTTAATGTAAGATCGAGAGGTGATTGACATACTCTTCAAATTCCTTTTAAGTTTTTCAATCACTATCACATGCCAACTTATTACCTAATTTGTTAACATGAGTAATTCAATTGGTTGTCGGCATTCATCCCGTGACATACAAATTTAAAGGTAATAATATTTTAGTATAATATCTAACTTAAAAGAAAATTTATCTAACTTATGCATAGTAAAACTGAAGCTTAGAGAAGATGCAAATTCCATTTTTTTGGAAATAACTAATGTATTTATTCGATCTCAGATTTCCTTAATAATAAAATGCACAATAATTCTCTAATTAGCCAACAAATTGAGATGATTCGATTTCTCAAGTCATGATAGCGCATACCTTATTCCACCAATAAGCAAGCCACGTCATAGCCAGGAATAATAGGTAACGGGCTAACAGGCATAAACCAAAAGATCACATACAATGATAGTTGTAGTAATAACAAGTGATAATAGAAAAGAAACATACATAATATATGAAAATGAGAGAAGGAAAAAGGACCAAATACACAAATGAATCCTTCCCAAAACCTGGTAAGGTCGATACTAGAGCCACTACTAAAAGACATCCAGAGTAGTAGACAAAATCCAGAATATACACAACATATACAAGCAGTCTCGAGTAAAAAAGACTAAACAAGAATAGATAGAGGAGGATCAACCTCGGATAACAGTAAGCTCACCCTGCTCCGAATCAGTATTGAAAGGTAGGAGTCACGTCAAGCTGACTGCTAGTACTCGAATCTGCATCAGGGAAAAGATGCAAAAGTGTAGTATGAGAACCAAAGCAGTGAGTACTTAGTAGGCATTATCGACCAACTAAGCTCAATACAAAAAAAGTATAACTAAAATACATGAGCGAAATCTAAGTCAATAGTAAAATGGGATAGAATAGTAAACAACTACCAAGCTACGCAAATGCGGTAAAGGAATAAATATAAGTGATACAGAAAATAAATATTGCAGTAATAATAGACAAATCAAACATAACATAATTGGGCCTATAAAGCCCGCTGGACACACTGAAGAAGACAATTAATCCAAACATACCCCCATAAGCCGGTGGAGCACATAAGAAATAATTAAAGAAAATAAATGTAAATAATTCATAATTGAGTCGATATTAAGAAATCATAGTAGTCATCCAAATCTGCATCAAGGTTGAACCGGCACCAATGGGTAATAAGGAGAGGCCAGGCGTCAGGCTTAAACTGATAGTGGTGGATAATAACAAGAGGCCACATGCCGGATTCGAACCAAAAATAGTGGATAATAACAACAGTCCACATCTATAATATACGACAGAACTCATAATCAGATGTCGGACTTGAACCAGAACTTAGAGGAACCACAACTCTTAGAACAACCATAATCAATACCAGAACACCCAAACCATCATAACCAGATGCCGAACTCAAATTGAAACTCATAGCAACCATACCCAAATGAAAATTAATACCCAAATCATACCAAAACCAATGCCAAAGTGGTACCAACATTCACAATCAATGACGAAAATAAAGTACATGCTGAACCTTATTTACTGTAAATAAGCTCAACCTAAAGATAGGACAAGCCTAGCCTACCTGGATGCCAAAGCTAAAAAAAACTCTTTGATAACCCTCCAAATAATGTCCCGCTAGAACTCAAGTTGAATAAATATAGCAGTACGTTAAAATTTCCTCCTTGATTCAATCAAGCGTGGGTGAAAATTAATATTAAACTTCCTTTTTTAAAAAAAATTATAGGAACAGAATATTTTTCCTTTAAAACTTTCAATATTGAATGAATTAAGAGTTTATATAAGAATTATAAATTTTCTTAACACTAAGTCTATCATAATTTGGCACTAACATGCTCACCTAATGACACCACTTAATGTGGTGTCCTTCCATACAGAGGGTGTGAGGAGTAAATACTACCTCATGCCCTATGTTATATTCTCATCTGGATATTGCATAAGTTTGTGGTAAAATAAATATAATATTTTAAATATACCATAATTAACAAAAAATTATTTATAATAAGACCTCTATTATATGATAATAATTTAACATTTCTAGATTACTATCTACTCTTAAAATATTTATAGACTACAAAAGCTATTATAAGGTAATATAAATGAAACACCCTGGGTTTTGATCCTTAGAAAAATTTTCCAGTGCTTGTCTTCTGCACATCATACGACTTAGGGTACTATTTGTATGATAGGTTACATGTCAAGTGACCCAGTCGTATGTTGTCCAGTATTGGGTGGTTGAGTTTCTAGAATGGGTACGACTAGGTAGGTATGAGTTGTATAGTTGGTGATGAGTCATTGGTTTAGGTTTTTCTTCACTTAATCTGAAACTTAGTAACTTAACTTGGATCTGAGTATGAGTGTCTCACCATGAGTCGTGAGAATAGGGTACGAGTCATATAGTCTAATTCGTATGTTAGACAGTGTTAACTCATATGTTGGATAGTGTTAACCCTTGATGACTCTGCCTAGGGTACGATTTCATGGTACGAATCGCATGGTTGGGTACGATTTGGCATAGGTGGTCGTATGTTGGACAATGTTGGGGTCTAAGGGGAGGCCTAAGGTAAGAGTGGTGGTACCACTCATATGGTAGGGTATGATTGGTATGAGGTGGTCGTACATCCTGCAAAAATTTTAAGCAGTTTAAGTTTGGGGTAATCTGGACATTTCCCCTCTTAAAATATTAAGGCGCCATGACTTAAAACACTTTTGGAATATCATTTAACCTATTTGAAACCACTCAAACTCTCTTAAATACTCTCAAATTATCTCTAAGGAGGGTTTCATCAGTAAGTGAAAATTGGAACTTACAAGGGTGATTTCTCTCAGTCATCTTATTAATCTAAGCTATGTTACTCCTCCCTCATTATTATTTCCAACTAAAACATGTTTTATGAATTTTTTTCATGGCATAAATGTTGTATGGTTTTGGATTTTCAAATATATGTCAGGGATTTTGGTTACAATGGTTGGTTATGATTTTCCCATGTCTTTTACTAATGGTTTTCATATTATTATGGTGGTTTGAACATTTGGTTGCATGGTAATTGTTAATTGGTACTTGGTTTTTGCTATGGAAATACTATGCCCCCAACATGTTTGATAAAATGCCTACGAGAATATTTTTGGTTAAATTGTTGGACTTTCATTGATCTATGCATGTTATGACTTGGTAATGGAGCCCTAAATGGTTTAAATGGTAAGGTCTTGGTGGTTAAGGTTGGTCTAATTGAAAGCCTTGTAGGGTACAAGGGAATCCCCCAAGCAAGCATAATAATGATCACTTGCGGGGAACATGAGATTCCCCTAAGTCAACTTAATAATGTAATCTATGGTACATGGGAATCCCTTCTTTTTAAAATGGATGGATAAGGACATTGTGTGCAAGCTATAGTTGGTATGACGATACCATTACTTATAGCCTTGGTTAATAATAAGTGGAATGGTGGTATGGTTGTGTGGTAATGGTTTTAATTGGGCAATAATGGTAAGGTGTGATAGCTAACCGTGAAGGTGTGAGTCCAATAGATGGACACTGAAAACTCATGTTTGCTGACATGAGGATTGGTTGTGGTGACCATATATGATACTTACAGGGTATACGGGAATCCCCTTAGTACGTTTGTACATATGTATCTTGAAGAACGAAGGGTACTCAGGAATCCCCTACTCCTGTGGTATCTTTAGTTCATGCGGCTACACGCATCGGGGCCAGTTACCTCCTAGATTCATATAGTCCATGGGTGGTTCTAAGAAGGTTAAGCTACACATACCTAGGTTATTGGTTTAAATGGCATGCCAAACCCGATTCCCTTTCCCAGTATGGTTATATATATGTATGTATGGTTGCGAATGCATATGGTTGGCTTACTTGGTTTTAAAGGTTGACATTATTTTTATCCTTATCCTAAGTGCATGCTATAGTTCACCCGCTAACCCATTTTCGAATAACTATACTCCCACGCGATTCAGGAATTCATCATTCTACTCCTCCTACTTAGTGATCGGATTTAGGTTCAACTCAATTGGATTAAAGTGGTGAGCTTTCATATTTTGGAAGGTTCCATTTCATGTCATGGATGTTTTTACATACTTTGGTTATTTCATAGATATTGGGTTTGGCTATGGTTGGGGGCATATCCCAACCGAATATTATTTTATTTTTGGTTAGAGGCTTTGTGAAACTACTATAGGTCGATATGAGTGGTGTCGGCAGTGGTGTCAGCCTTAGATTGGCATTGGTATTGGGTCTGATTTTTTCTGATTGTATTTATGATTGTTCCATCTTATTATGTTTTGGATTATATATATTTATATTGGAACTCATTTGGTATGGGATGTATGGATTGATTTATGGTTTTGGTTATTCGTTGGATAATGGATGGTTGACTTATTTGTGTTGGTCATGGTCATGGACCTATCCCATAGTCTATAATTGTACAAAATGATATCTTGTTATATGTTCAGAATTTATCCGACATAAGGTATGTGTTTGGAGGTTGGGTTGGCAATGGGGGTAGTCCCCAATCCTGATTGGACTTGGGATGCCCATTACAACAAGGCCCCGGTTTGGGTCATGTCAAGTTGGTATCAGAGCTTTAGGTAGGGGTGGGCATAAATACAAAAATTGAAAAATCGAACTGAACCGAACCGAATTAATTTGTTTTTTCGATTTTGGTTTTTTGGTATTTCAGTTTGATGTTTGATTTATTTTTTCATAAATTCGGTATTCGGTTTGGGTTTCGGTTATTGCGTATATATAATTCGATATTTGGTTTAAACCAAATTATTATACAATATACAGGCTATTTATTACACAACCCAATTATTATTTAATAATGTACACTAGCCCTCCCCAATTAATCTTTAGGCCCAATCGGCCACCCTAATTTAATAATGTACACCAGCCCAATGTAGTCACTACTCTCTCTAGTATCTAAGTTTCATTCCTTCTAGTCGGACGTGTAGTATTTTTGTTGTCCAGCAACTAGGTGTGCGTGTCCTTCTGATCCTTGTGAAGTTACCCTTGTTTTATAATTTTCACTTTCATTTGTTTAAGGTGTTGGAAATGAATATCCCGTGTAGTGTGTACATATATAATGCCATTTTACTTTTAGTTATGCTTTTAAGTCTGTAAAGTTCTATTGCCATGAGTGACATTTTATTTGTCATTGTTGTGAAATACAATAACCCCTTGTCTAAAATGTGACATCATTAAGATTAAATGCCTTGTCTCAAAAATCCAGGATGAAGTATGTAATTGATGTGTGTTTCATCCATAAATTTGACAGAACTTATTAGATTGGAAATACAAATTGACTCATTTTAAGATTTGTCATTTGCCATCTACTTTCCAAAACAATGTCGACTGAGATACTGAATATCAGAGTTAGTAGGCCCAATTAGCAATTAGCTCTACAGTGGTAGAAAATAGTCCAATTTACAAACATGATTTAACCCATTAAAGAATCCTAAAACCAAAAAATTGAAATTATTAAACCGAACCGAACTTACATAAATCGAACCAAACTAATTTGGTTTGATTTTTGGTACACCTAAATTGAGAATCAAAAAACAAAAAAAAACAAAATCGAATCGAATTCCCGAACGCCCACCCCTAGCTTTAGGTTCATGGTCAATTAGGAGTCAACAAAGACGGGTCTAGTAGAGTCTCTTTTAAGGGTGTGTAGTGCGCCACACTCATAAGATAGAAGCTACAAGGTATTTAGGAAATGTTTCTCTTTTTTGTGTTCTATTTTCAAGCTTGGAGTCTAAGTCTTAAAATCTCCTCTAATTCTATTTTTTCAATTTTCATATCATGCCTCGATGATCTGAAGTTCATGGAAACTCCTTTGTCCCAACTGGGGACAATGTTAATGGGACGCATTCTACTCAGGGGATCCATACTCGGTCTAGGGGTCCAGTCCCTGATTTCCCTGGAGTTCCACCGGTTCCTTCTAGTCCTCCTCATTTAGATTACAACGCCCAAGCACACACACAAGTGTACATGGTTTGCCAAGTAATATAGTGGATTTCAAGAAAGTCGAGTTATCGATCCCACAGAGACTTGATTTGGCAACGATTTGATTTTAGTTTACAATTTAGATTCAATTGATGCGAAAGTAACCAAAGAGAGTTTGGAAGTTATAATTGCAAGAAAAGTGAACAAAGCATAAAGTAAAGATCTTAAGACAATCGGTAGGAGAAAATCCAGGGTTGAAGCACTCCGAACAATCATATTATGCTTTTGAATTTCGTTTGTTAACTTGCTTATCTTGGTTATTGATTCGTAGGGTTTATTGCGCGATTATGATTTTCCAACCTCTAATCTTTTACCTAAGTTAAACCTTACACCTAAAACATTGAGCGAGGATGTAATAATTCACTTAAGTTCATAACAAATATCATCCTACGTATGAATCAAGTAAGGTATCTAAGTACATCCCTGTCCTAGATACTAATTCAAGTTTCTTATTTTATAAAGACTCAAGAACCATACTCTATTTATTCCCATATTCTATCACCCTATTCCCTCTCCCGAGTTCACAAGGTTGATAATGGATGTATTCTAAGGGCTGCAAATCCTTAAAATAGTTATAATAAGAATAAACAAATAACCAATATTGATAAGCAAAGCAAAAAAACTTAATCCATAGCAATAATAATCATGTCATAATCCCAATTACAATGTTGTAATTAATGACTAAAAACATGTATGAACTAAATGAAATTAATAAAAATCTGATTATGAAGTTGTAGCAGCCCCTTGATCTCCAAAATAGGTCGAAAGATATGTAAAAACATGATACAACATGTGTTTATAGCATAAGGGTAAACCAAGCCCATTTAGGAGTCGATTTAGCATAAAACGCCTAAGTTTGGAGTGGAACGTGCATCACACCCTCTATTAATATGGAATGGGGCATGCGTCGCACCCTGTATCCCCCTGGAATAGAGAAAGTGATTCATGCTAATCACATGCACTCTCTGGAAGTTGTCCTCCAAATTTTGGTTAAGTGTTGATGCTTCCTTCTTCCATTTCTTATTTTGTGGTGTCTTTCCATTGATTTCCAAGCCTATTTAACTTTAAAATATCACCATATTCATCTTCAAAAGATCCTACAATATTCACCATACTAATTAGAAGCACAAATAACACTATATCCATTACGATGAATAAAAAATAAGAGCTTAGACTAGGTTGATTTCCATGATCTTTCGCTTGAAGTTTCAACTCTTTTCTTGACTCATTTGAAATTTGTACACTCCTAAAAACTTTTACCACATATAATAACACAATTAAAACCATAAGTAACACATAGAACTCAATAAAATCCAACAAGATAGACTAGGCAAGCAACTAGCTCAAGCTAGGAAGACTAGTTTTCTCCATTTAACTCAAATTGACTCTTTTAAGTACAAACTTGCTTGGACCTCACTTGGAACCTTATAAACAAATACTTTAACACTTTTATACACATTTATCTCATTATCAACCCATATAACATAGAATCATCCTCAAAACAAGGCTAAATAGGCTAGAATTGTGATGTTAGAATGCGTAAATACACCCAACATCACCACCCCAGACTTAAAACCTTGTTCATCCTCGAACAACCCTTAACTATAATTATCATAAACTATGGAGACTCTACACTTATACTAAATGCAAGACACTCAAGCTAGCACTACAGTGACTATATAGAATGCAAGTTACTACACTAAGCATGTTATTTACACAATTGAAAGCTCTTGAACACTACTTCCCAAAACACTCTAGCCTCAAGAATTGACTTACCTAGTGGAAAACTCATGCATATTTCTCAATCAAGGACATCATACAAATCACCCACATTCATCAAACATGTGCCCTCAAGACAAAAGAGTTGCCCATAATCACTCATAATAATACAATTCATAATATGATGGGTACAAGAATCAAATTACGCTCACTCTCACAAGGAATTCACAAGTTACACACAATGGACTATAGGCTTGCCTTTAGTTTAATGTTCCACTAATAGTCGAATGTAAAGCTTAGGATCAAGTAGGACTTTTTCGAGTTGTAAGGTAGGCAAAGGGACAGGTAGGAACTATTTGAGAATAGTGACTAACCTCTCTAAACTCTTTAATACACTACATTATTCATTTAGAATTACTCTTCAACAACCAAATTTCCTTATTCATTCATCCATACCTTTTGTTTTTACCCCTTATCTTTTAAGAATTTTCACAAACACTTGGTGGATGCATAGTTTACTACCACAAGAATCAATTTTTCTCTTTTTTCACAATCATGGCAATATTTTTAGCATAAATTATATCACAGGCATTCACCACACATCAATTATACACTAATAACTATTACCTTGGGGCATCAATTTCACTTTTTCCTTCTTCAATTTCTCAACTCCTTACTAATTCAATTTTCCATTAAAGCACTTAGGAACTTTTTGGATCAAATTATGGTCTATAAAAGAAGGTATTAGGCTACTTATGAGGTTGCCAAAGGAAAATCTAAAGGCTCAATGGGGGTTAACTAGGGTAATGTACAAGGATAGGCAAAAGAAAGTATAAAATAAGGTTATCGAAGAAATGCCTATATCATCTCTTAAACCCACATTCTTTATTTCGCCTCATACACACACCGAGCAAGTTTTAGACATCATATGAAACAAGGAATATATAAAAAAATCTCTCACACACATGGCATATGCTCAACTCATATAGGATTATTATAAACTCCCAACCAAACAATAGCATAAATTCAATTTTAAGCCAACAAGTACAAGAGTCATAAACATGAGCCTAGGAGTTTCAAAAAATAGTAATTCATTCAATCAATATGATTTTACAAACAAACCCACTTGCATCATGTAAAAAAAATAGAACTAACCAGAATATCTCACTTATTCCTAACCTAAAAAATTTTAAATTGAGCCAAAATTTGGGAATTCCCCACCCCACACTTAAAAATCTACTTTGTCCCCATAGTGAATTTAAAAGAAAGAGATAAAAATATTCCCTGAGGCCTCTAGTCCTAGCTAGTAGCATCTTCACACATAAAGGAGATTCATGGAACCCCACACTCAATCTTTGTCATGCGTCAAGATCAAAGTTATGGTACTCAGACTTCCCATTAACATGTGACTCAACCAAAAACAAAAACTACGTAAAATAAAACTAAAAAAACTGAAATAAAACATACCTAATTAGCTTGGGTTGCCTCTCAAGTAGCGCCTAATTTAGTGTCATGGCATGACCCAACTCAACTCAGCCATATTCCTTCACCCTTTTACTCCCTTTTGGAAGACAAATTTTTATTCGTTTCTAACCTCTTGAGTTTGCACTCTCAAGGTCAACATCTTTTTAAAATTCACCCATCATTATGTTGGAAAATGGTGGTTTCATCGTAGGTTGCTCAATCAGGTAATCTAAAGAAGACTTTGGTGGCTTAAGCACCCCACACTCATCTCTTTTAATCATATTAATCATGCATAAATCTTTATAATAGGAATTTTCAATGGGTGTTTTTTAAACATCAAATACCACCTCTATATCATCTACCCTCTTCTTGAGCGTGCATTCTCTAACATCAATCAAGGCCCCTCCAGTTGCTAAGAATGGACGCCCCAAGATGATAGGTACCTGCTCATCTACCTCAAAATCAAGAACAAAAAATTCAGCAGGTATAATGAATTTACCAACCTTTATGAGGATCTCCTCTATACACCTTCCAAATATATGTAAAGGATCCATCTGCGAGTTGCATAACCACGAGCGTCGATTTAGGCTCCCTCACGCCCAATGTTTTAAACAATGATAGGGGCATCAAATTTATGCTTGCCCCTAAGTCACTCGGTGTATGGACCACTTTACTCCTAATTTGAATAAGGATGGCAAACTTCCCCTAATTTTTCAATTTCTTGGGGATTTTCTGTGTCATTACCGCACTACACTCTTTAGTAAGTGTTATTGCTCCTATATCTTGAAATTTTACCTTCTTCGCTACCACATCCCTCAAGTACTCAACATACATAGGCATACTCCACAAAACATCTAGCAAAGGTAAGTTAATATGGAGCTCTTTGAATACATCAATGAACTTTTTGAATAAGACATCCTCCTTCGCTTTTATATGCCTTTGAGGGAAGGGCAATGGCAGTGTCTTCTTCACTTCTGGTTCAACAATTTTTGGTCTCAAGTACTCAGACTTCCTTGAATTTTCAGCAGCTTCTTTGAGAACCTGTTTGGTCACTATATAAGCATCAACCTCTTTTATTTCCTTGGGAGGTTCTCCTTGAAGCTCTTTACCACTTCTTAGGGTGATTGCCATAACCTACTTTGTATTTTCTTTATCCGCTGGCAACCCACCTTGTGGTCTTGTATTCAGTACCTGCAATAATTGGCCCACTTACAACTCTAAACTTTTTTTGTAGCCATTTTCTGATTTTGTAAATTATTCTTTTGATTTTTCAGATCCACAACTAACTGTGCTTGACTAGCAAAGATTTGTTTCAATATTTCTTCCATGTTGCTCGTTGACTAATTTGATTGGGCCTATGGTTGTGGGGTGTTCCATGACTAATTTATTGGCTGAGTTTGCCACTTTATGTTGTAGGCATTACCATAATTCGACCTTTGAGCATTACCTACATATATCACTGATTCTGGATTTGAAGCATACATAGACGTTGTATGACTATTGTTTCTGCGTACCTCACACCAACTTGTAGCTTATTGGATAGTATTGATTATGGCAGTATTGATTATGGCTGTAGGTTGTGTTGTTCCTAACTTCATACTGCTGAAATAGGTATTGATCAAATTTTGTAAGGCAGATACCTATGCTGATAAGGCTGTGAATTAGTCCACCTCAAATACTCTCGTAATTCTTTTTGTGGAACTTCTAGAATCTGAATGTCACTCTAGATTTCCTTGAGCAATACAGTTCAATAATGTGTATTCCAATGCTTGACCACCTGCGGCTAAATTAGCAAAATCTTTGTATTATGATCAAGAGATTCTATAAAAGTATGAGCAAGTACCTTATTAGACTGTTAGTGGTGTATACATTCTCGAAGAAGAGCCTTGAAGTGTTCCCAAGCATGATAGATGTTTTCATCAGGCTTATGTTTGAAGCTCACTATCTTACTGCGAAGTCTCGCGGTCTTGCCTGATGGAAAGAATCTGATGAGGAACTTGCTGGCTAAGTTATCCCATGAAGTAATTGAATTGGCCAGCTCTGCATTCAACCACCTTTTAGCTTTCCCCAAAAGTGAATGGGGAAATAGTATCAACCTCACCTAATCTGGAGTCACCCCAGTACGAGTGAATATATCAGTAAGCTCAATGAAAGTCTGTAAGTGAACTTGTGGATCCTCGTGTGAAAGCCCTGCAAATAGTTTACTGCTGATAAGAAGTTGCACCATATTGTGTTTTAACTCGAAATTCCCCCAGCTGCTGATCTTTGAATCGGAACTTAAGTTCATTGCAAGTGGGACTGCCACTTCCCAAACTGTCCTTTGGGCTATTTGTTCTTCAGCTATTAGAGTAGTATTCTCTTGGTCTTCTTGGATTTGAGAAATTTCGGGAAGAAGGATTGCTTCTCTCCTGCATTGATGGTAAAGTTGCTCGGGTTCTGGGCTTGGTTCTACCTACTCCCGATCCCTTGCCAGCTTATAAACTTAAGAACCGGTTTCCCAACAAAAACAAGACCAAGCATAAAAACACCAAATAAATCCAAAAGTAAAACTAACATAAACAATTGCCAAAATATAAGTCTCCAATAATGGAACCAAAACTATGACAGCGCCCAAGTGCACACACTAGTGTACATGGTCTACCAAGTAATATAGTGGCCTTTAAGAAAGTTAAGTTATAGACCCCACAGAGACTTGATTTGGAAATGATTTGATTTTAGTTCACAGTTTAGATTCAATAGATGCGAAAGTAAACAAAGAGAGTTTAGAAGTTATAATTGCAAGGAAAGTGAACAAAGCATAAAGTAAAGATCTTAAGACAATCAGCAGGATAAAATCTAGGGTTGAAGCACTCTGAACAATCATATTATGCTTTTAAATTTTTTTTGTTAACTTACTTATCTTGGTTGTTGATTTGTAGGGTTAATTGCATGATTATGGTTTCCCAACCTCTAATCTTTTATCTAAATTGAATCTTACACCTACATCGTTGAGCGGGGATGTAATAATTCACTTAAGTTCTTAACAAATATAATCCTGCATATAAATCAAGTAAGGTATCTAATTACATCCCTATCCTAGATACTAATTCAAGTTTCTTATTTTATAAATAATCAAGAACCATACTCTACTTATTTCCATGTTCTATCGCCCTATTCCCTCTCCTGAGTTCACAAGGTTGACAATGGATGTATTCTAAGGGTTGAAAATACTTAAAATAGTTATAATAAGAATAAAAAAACAACCAATATTAATAATCAATGCAAACAAACTTAATCCATAGCAATAATAATCATGTTCTTGGATTCAACCTCGAAAAGAGGGCATTTAACCACGCATAGTCTTAATCGCAATCATAATGTTGTAATTAATGACTAAAAACATATATGAACTAAATAAAATTAATAAAAACTTACTTATTAAGTTGTATCAACCCTTTGATCTCTAAAATAGGTCCAAAGATATGTAAAAATGTGATACAATATGTATATATAGCATAAGAGTAAGTCAAGTCCGTTTAGGAGTTGATTTAGCATAAAATTCCCTGGTGTGGAGTAGAGTGTGAATCGCACCCTCTATTTCTATGGAATGAGTTATGCGTCGCACCTTGTATCCCCCTAGAATAGAGCATACAACGCATGCTAATCGCATGCACTCTCTGGAAGTTGTCCTCCAAATTTTGGTTAAGTATTGGTTCTTCATTCTTCCATTTCTTATCTTGTGGTGTCTTTCCATTGATTTCTAAGCCTCTTTAACATTAAAATATCATTATATTCAGCTCCAAAAGATGCTACAATAATGCACCATACTAATTAGAAGCACAAACAACACTATATCCATTACGATGAATAAAAAATAAGAGCTTAGACTAGGTTGATTTCCATGATCTTTCGCTTAAAGTTTCAACTCTTTCCTTGACTCATTTGAACTTTGTACACTCCTAACAACTTTCTCCATATATAATAACATATTTAAAACCATAAGCATAGAACTCACTAGAATCTAACAAGATAGACTAGGCAAGCAATTAGCTCAAGCTAGGAAGACTAGTTTACTCCATTTACCTCAAATTGACTTTTTTATGTACAAACTTGCTTGGACTTCACTCGGAACCTTACAAACACATTATTTAACACTTTTATCTTAGTATCAACCCATATAGTATAGAATCGTTCTCAAAACAAGGATAAATAGGCTAGAATAGTATGCTAGAATGCGTAAATACACCCAACATCAGCAAATGTGATAAATATAGAGTTTTATGAATTGATCCATATGATTGCTCAGTTGGTAGCTTTTTCAACTAAGAATAATGCATCAGGTATTGCATTTTTTAAGGCCACAAAGGTTAGACAGTTTATAAGGTTGAATCCTCCAACTTTTACTGGTGTTATGGTGGAGGAAAATCCTTGGGGTTTTCTGGATTAAATGGAAAAGATCTTTAGGGTCACGTAGTCTATGAATGTGGAAGGGGAGAATTCTGTTACCTATCAGCTAAAGGATGTGGCGTACAATGGTACGAGGAATGGGATCAAGCAAGGGGTAAAGTTGATGAGTCTTCTCTGTGGGTGACTTTCTATAATGTATTTCTGGATTACTTCTTTCCTCATGAGTTGAGGGAAGCTAAAGCAGAGGAATTTGTTAATCTGAAATAGGGGAAGATGTTGGTCAAGGAATATGCCTTGAATTTTCACCAGTTGTCTAGGTGTGCTCCAAAATTGGTGTTAGGACTATCTCATGAGATGATCCTTAAAAGTAAGACTGTCTTGCTTATCAAGGACATAGACATTTCTAGGTTGGTTGTTCATATGCAACGGGTAGAGGAGAAAAAGAGAAAGCAAGCTAAAATAGGGAAGAGTAGGGGTGGGCATTAGGTTTATTCGGTTTGATTGTTGAATATCGGTTCAGATTTTTGGTTTTTGGATTGACGAAAATGACAACCATAACCAACCAAAATTATTTTGGTTTGGTTCAGTTTTTACAAATTCGGTTCGGCTATTTCCGAATTTTATTTCGGTTTTAAACATTAAAGTAGTGAGCATTTAAAATTGGTGATTTTTTTAGAAAAAATAATCTTTTTTCAAATTTGTTTTTAATTTCAAAAAATAATTAATTCAACACGCATAAAATAACCATAAATATCAACCTTTCTGAGTCATCGTCGTTGGCGTGACGACAGCGACTGCCAATGGCAGTAATGAACTGAGCAAACAACTGTCGATGATGATGTTGAAATTTTAAATGAACTTACGAACTGGGGATAGTTGAGCACCGCTGCAGCCTTTACATTAATGTTAAGGTCTAAAGCAAAGCAGTATATTAGGATTTTGGGTTAGTAAATGATTATAATTTATATATCTATACGTTATATCAGATTATATTATATTTTTAGTATATTTACATATATAATAATATATATATATATATATATAAATTATAATATATTATTCATATAATTTTGGTTTTTTGGTTTATCTGATTTTTTTAAATCCAAAAACCAAACCGTTTAACCAAATTTCTAAACTTTAAAATCAAAATCAATCCAAAAAACCTAAAAATCAAACCAAAATTAAATTTTGATTCAGTTTTTAATTTTTTCGGTTTAAACCAAAATATGTCCAGCCCTAAGGGAGAAGCAGGGTAATAAGTTCAAGTTTTCTAAGCAAGGTGGACAATAACAGAGTGGTTGGAATGGTGATAAGTGTCCAAAGAAGAAGTGGGGGAGTTGGGAGATAGGCGTCAGCACGGTGGAGATACCTTCAGGGCACATGGTGCCCAATCTCAGGCTAGTGGGGCTCAGTCAGGCTCATTATGTCCTCCTTGTAGGTTTTATAATCGATTACATTGGGGCTTCTATGATGAGGGGAGGGACAAGTGCTTCAAATATGGTCAGCTAAGCCATATACTTAGAAATTATCCTATTGTTAAGGTTGTTTCGGAAGCAAATAAGGTTCTGGTTGCTTCTTTATCTGCTTTTATACCCAGGGGTACTACTTCTGCATCTTTTCTGTATCTGGTACTGGCATAGGACATAATAGGTTATATGCTCTTACACCCCTATAGGAGTATAAGGTATCGCCTGATGTCAAGACTGATACGTTACAACTCTTTTCTCATAAGGTGTATTATTTACTTTATCTGGGATCTACTTTCTCTTATGTGACCCCATTTATGGATGTATATTTTTGCTTTGATCTCAAGGTTATTTAGGATTTTTTTTCTATTTTTACCCCAATTGGTAACTCTGTGGTTGCTAAGAGAGTCTATAGGGGGCCTGTGGTATCTGTTGATAGTAAGGAGACTTTGGTGGATTTGCTCAAATGATATGGTGGATTTTGATGTCCTTTCGGGGATGGATTGGTTACACTCATTGATGATAGGCGAATTTACACGCCTATAGTGTTATATTTTACCCATATTTTAGCTAAGTTTTGAGGACAAAATATATAATTCATGCACTTTTAGTCCTTTTTCCTGTAAGTGAGCTAACAAACGTGATTAGCAAGTTTTCAGGTATAAATGATGCAGAATTTAGCATTTTATGGGTAACTTGATGCCAAAGAAAGCTTCACAAAAGGAGGAAAGCAAAGCTTGGACGCCAAGGACCAAAAGTGACGCATGGAAAATCTGTCCCGGGCAAAAACAGCAATTCTGAAGACTTTGGGGACTAGCAGTAACTTAGTAGGATTAGGATAATGATACATTAACCTAGTAGGATTGGGTTAAGTAATGCAGTAGCTTAGTAGGAATAGGATATGGGTGTTATAAATACCCTATTTTGCTAGAAATTTTAATTCATTCCACACAATTCCCCCATTCCATCAATTCCCATCCATCCACCATCCATCCATCAAAACAATTCTCTTTATTAATTCATTGTTGACATTATTTTTCATCTATTCAATTCTTAATTTCCGCAACAAGAGAAACGTTACTTTGCAAAGAAGTCACGCCTAATCGTCTACCACACCTTACTACACGAAATCTTTATTGTGGTATAATAATAATGTCTATTGTGATTTCCTTCGCACTCATGGGTAACTAAACTTCTCTGTTGGGGTTATGGAAGCCGTATGAGATACTATATATTGCTATGAGTTTGTGAACTCGTGACACGTGTGTTGCTTATATCATTATTCTCTTCATCTTAATGCAAATTCCTGTGGCTGCAGACGCATAGAATAACGCCAGTATAGCATTAACTTGTTCGAAAGAAAAGTTATATGTCTGGAAAAGAGATAATGTCAAGGTAATAGGGTCCCATACCCTATTAAAAAGTTAGTGTCGTAACTGGATTAACCTCTTGGAGAATTTGTACCGTTAGATACGCTTTAAGCTCGAAAGAGTTAAAGTGAAATAGTCCTTGTTTAGGTCGAAAGATGCTTGGATTTAGCATTGAATACAATTCTCTATAAACACATGCATGTCTGAATTCCGCACAACTCATAGCCAATAGAGACGTATAACTCAGAAGGTAGACTTAACCCCAACTCCTCAATTCTCATGATTTACATCTTACCAAACATTCTTTCTTTTTACTTTGCTATTTTCAGTTTTTACTTTAATATTTTGGTTACATTACTTGCACTACAAAACTCCCCCCTTTATTACGAGATTTGTACTAAAAGTCTAGTAATCTTTGCTTACTTGTTGACCAAGCTATTCCCTGTGGGATCGATACCCAACCCAGTTGGGTTATATATTTGACCATGACCGCTTTACACTCCTATGAGAGCTGTACATTGAGCGTTATCAAAAATTGGCGTCGTTGCCGGGGAATACGGTTGTCAACTAAGTTTGTGATAGTTACTAGACCCTTTGGTCAAAGATTCTCGTACTTTTACTTTTAGTTTTTGTTTTTGTTCTATTCAGGTTCTGTTGACAGAATGGATGCACAACGTGACATAGAAAGAATGGCTGCTCAACAGGAGTAGGCTAGGTTAGCTGCATTGGCAGCTGCTCAAGTGAATCAATAGAATATTGATAACCCAGGTCGTGCAACAAATCCTGATGATGAGGACCTGGGGGATGAGGAGCTACTAAACCCACGGCATACTACTGAAGTGGCGGCACCCATGCAGAGTCAAGCGCGATTGAGGCCTGATCGCCGAGCTGTGCAGATTCCTTTTGATGACGATGATGACGATTTGGATAAAGCTGGTGCCACAGGAGCCATTATTCTGCCACCCTTGGCACCTGGAGCAAAGTTCAATATCACTAGCACCATGATTCAGCTTTTGCAACTCAAGGGATTATTTGGTGGACTAGCAGGCGATGATCCGAATATGCATCTGATCAACTTTATTTCTACATATAAGTTATTTGACAATCCCGGTGTTGGTCAGAATGCAATTCTATTATGCTTATTTCCATTGTCTCTATCTGGGGAGGCAACTCTATGGTTGAATGGACTGACTCCTGATTCTATTACAAATTGGAGGCAATTGAGAGACGCTTTCCTAGAAAGATTCTTTCCGCCATCCAAAAGGGCACAATTAAGAGATAAAATCAGCAACTTTCGGCAGCTTCCAACCGAAGCTCTTCATGAAACATGGAAGAGGTTCAAGACGAAGCTTATGAGGTGCCCAAACCATCACATGACCAATGTCCACCTAATGGAGATACTATACAGAGCCTTGAATTCAATAACTAAACCAGTGGTGGATAATGCGGCTGGAGGATCATTTATGGACCTCACCTTTGGGCAGGCAAGCAATATGCTAGATCGGATGACGAAGCAAAGTAGAGCTTGGCATACCAGGGATTCTGAGGTAGAAAGCCCTACTATATCTATTGGCATAACTGTTGAACAAAAGAGAAGAGAAGAAGAACGTGATCAAGATATGGCGCACATGAAAACACAAGTGGATCTTCTTACAAAGCATCTATTATCAGGGAAGACCGAAAAAGTCAAAGTTGTTGCGTTAAAAGGAAGAGACAAATCTGATTCGGAAGAAGAGGCCAACTACTTGAACAATCAGGGGGGTTTCCGAGGTAATACCCAAGGAAACCTAGGTCAGAACTATTATGATAAATCTGAAAACAAGGACCAAAGTAGTTGGAATAACAAGAATGAAAAGAGTGGTTTATACGTTTCCCCAGGAAGACGTGACACCACCACATCTGGTTCCGGAAGCATGGAAGATATGATGGCTAAACTGTTGAAAGGAGTGGAAGAAACCAGCGCGGGAGTAACGGAGGAAATAAATGATTTGTCCTCAATGAAGCAATTGGTTGACTCACATTCCACTTCAATCAAGCAAATAGAGCAGCAATTGAGCCAACTTTCAGCAGCACTCAATCAAAAAAAGGCTGGCACCTTACCTAGCGACACTGTGCAAAATCAAAGGAATGACGGATCATGCATGGCTATTACTACCCGAAGTGGTAAGGTGCTGGAATCTTCATCAAAAGGCAAGCAAGTGGTTGACGAAGTAGCGAACATAGTTGATAACGCAAAAGGTGAAGAATCCGCAGAAGCTAGCCACGACGTCCATGACGTCAACCCCAGCGGTTTGCAGCCTGAAACTACCAAAATTCGGAAGCAAGAGGAGAAGAAAGCCGTGGAGAAAACAATTCCATACCCACCACCACCTTTTCCTCAAAGATTGAAGAAAGTGGCGGATGATACAAAGTTCAGCAAATTCATGAATATGTTAAATCAGCTGACCATTAATGTTCCGTTGGTAGAGTCACTAGAACAAATGCCTGGGTATGCAAAATTTATGAAGTATCTTTTGACAAAGAAGCGAGCAGCAAGCTATGAGTACTGCAGCGCAATCACTACAAGATCGCTAGTTCAGAAAAAGGCCGACCCTGGTGCCTTCACTATTCCTTGCACTGTTGGATCTATGAATTTTGCTAAGGCATTGTGCGATTTGGGAGCAAGCATCAATTTGATGCCACTATCCGTCTACAGGAAGTTGGGGTTAGGCAATCCGACACCAACCAATATGAGGCTCGTGATGGCTGATAGGTCGGTAAAATGATCTATGGGTATCTTGAATGATGTGTTGGTGAAGGTTTCTTCATTCATCTTTCCTACAGACTTCGTCATTCTGGATTGTGAGGTGGATTCTGAAGTTCCCATAATCTTGGGACATCCTTTCCTTGCAACAGGAAGTGCGCTTATTGACATGAGAGCTAATGAGCTTTTATTTTGGTTAAATGACGAAGTGGTCCGTTTTGATGTATGCAAAGCAATGAAGCAGCCCAAAGATATAGATGTGTTCTCTGTAGCTGATGTTCATGATGATAAGAAAGCATTATCTGTAGAGAAACAGCTTACTGTTGAGCCATTGTCTGCTGTACTGCTAAATGTTGAGCATGAGGATGATAAAGATTATGAAGAAACTATGTGTGCTCTAACAGGAATAGGGTCCTACTACCATACTCCTAAGCAACCGGACCTTGATCTTAAGAATCAACCGTCACCAACAGCAAAGACTTCCATTGAAGAGCCACCAATGCTAGAATCGAAAGAGCACCCCAATTATCTAAGGTATGTGTTCTTGGAAAGTGGAAATATACTTCCGGTAAGTGTTGCGGATGATTTAAGTGAACAGCACGTAGAGGCTCTCATCTCTGGTCTAAAGAGATACAAGAGAGCCATGGGTTGGACTATTGATGATATAATTGGTATCCCTCCCGGGATAGGCATGCACAAGGGTCATCTCGAAGAAGATTGCATGCCTACAAGTAAGCCTCATTGTCGTCTGAATCCATTCAGAAAACGATCCACCATCTATCTCGATGAAGTCTAAGTAATCGAGATAGCTATGTCGTGTCGCAACAATAAATCAAGCGATTGGTGGGAGGCAACCCATCATTTTTAATTATTTTTGTTGTTTTTATTTTCCTAGGATTTTGTCGAGCCACGACCAAAACTAAGGCGCTTGATGGGAGGCAACCCATCGTTCTAATTGTCTTTGTTGTTTTTGAGTAAATGTAGGTGCAAAGAGGTGTAAAACGAGAAGGTCGGTTTTAAATTTCGATTTGGACGTATTGCATGTTAAAGGTGGTAAGTTAGGAATGAAAAAGCAAAAGGCTATGGATTGAGCATTTCTCATGAAAATATAGGCATCGAACAAGGCTAGGCCTAGGTAAAACTAGGCCACGAATAAGGAAAGGCCTATACTATGGCCTAAGGTCTCGGAATCTAGTGTGCCATAGCATAAGCGCCGCCCATGCCCAAGTATGCCATAGCATAGGCGCCGCCTATGCTAATGCCTTTTGTCTCGGAATCTCATATGCAAAGTGAAAGGCGCCGCCTATGCCTAGGAATGCCATGGCATAGGCGCCGCCTATGCCAAGCATAGGCAAAGCAAAAGGCGCCGCCTATGGTCACTTTTTGTCTCCAAATCCGATTTTAAATGGGTCAAAACCCGACCCAACCTTTTCCTATAAATATAAGACTTAGTCTTGAACCAAAAACACATTGGAAACCTAGCTTATGCGCCGCCTATAGCCTCCAAATCCTCTCAAAAATTTTCCTTCTACTCTTTTCTTTACAAGAACATCATCCAAAGGCATCAATCAAGTAAGTACTACTTTGTTCTTCATTTATATTCCGTAAGTACTACGTTACTACGTCTATTATGAATTGTTGAATCTTGAAAGAAGTAGTGGTGATTTGAATGTGATTGAATTGTTGTGATACAACTAAGTGAGTAAATGCATACGCAAGGATGATCTTAACATGTTTCCAACTTGTATTTGATTATGATGCACTGTCATACTTTTGCGGAATTGACATGGTCAAGAAAATTGCATACTTTTGTCAATAGAAAGCTTACATGTTGGAATGACTCGTTCATTGAGATGAGAATTATGGTTGACTACCAACATATGAGGTTGCGATTATTTCTAGATGCTATACCTTGACTCAATATCTATGTAGTAGTCTTAATATATCAAACATGAAAGTATTGCCAAGATTACAAGAAGTATGACTGCACTGATTGTATTGTTGGAATATAGCGCCTAAAATGTATATCGATGAAGTCTAAGTAATCGACATCATTCACTTAATTAGTTTGTGTCAACAAATTAAGTGTGGGGTGGTGCCACTATTGTCTGTTTGTTGATTGAATCTTCTGAGATAAAGCTAACATGACTCTATTGAGACCTCAGGTACAATGGCACCAAAAGACAAAAAAAGCAACCACTTCACAAAGAGGCCAGAAAAGGGGAAGAAAAAAGCAAGGTAAATCCTTCGTGCTGCAAATATCTCGATGCACTCTTGGAAACAAGTGGGGTACTTATGAGGAACTTCTGAGGATGACGACTCTGATGATGATTCCGATGCAGGGGGTATGACCCCAGACATAGAGGATGAGTCCGACTAACCAGGTTCTTCTTATTTATTTTCCACTGAGGGCAGTGTGTCCCGTCTAAGTGTGGGGTGCTGGTATTTGCATGCTATACTTCTCTATCTACATTTGCATTTATTTACGTTTGTTTGTTTTATTTTAGTAGTAAACTTTTTTTAGTAGTAGTTAAATTTTTTTTAAACTTTGCATGAAATAATTCTGATAGGCAGCATGGTATTATGACAAGAGTCTGTGATAAAATCATTACTATTGAGATGTTTAGGCTCTAATTATGACTCACTATGTGATATTGTGTGGTTCAATTCCTTCATTTGTTGGGTCAAGAGTCTATACTACTCCCAATAAAGTTGACCATGTGCCTTGTGTGTGTGAGGATATAGTATATTCTATGCTTGTGGCTGATGCTAGAACTTGCCTGGTATGTATGTAAAGCAAAAATAAAGCGTGCAAGTTTAGGAGATGATTTAGGCATTTCTTTGGCAACCTATACTTGTTTACCTTCTTTTTACCTACCCATGGACATTATCCTAGATAACCCCTTTGAGCCTTTAGCCTATTTTCTTTGACAACCTCATATGTAAGCCTAATCCATTTTTTTAAGACCATAATTTGATCCAAATTCCTAAGTGCTTTAAAGTGTAAGGTCATGTGACAAAATAAGAGGAAATTGGGTAAGTACGATGCTTTAGAATGTATTGGTGCTTGAAGTCGTTATGAAAAAAGAATTGCTATCATAAGAGGTATGTTATGAAAAGAAAAAGGAAAAGAAAACTAAAAAGATAGTTATGTTCAAAAATTGAAAAACAAAAGAGGTGACAAAGGGAGGTAGATTAAAAGAAAGCAAAAAGGTTGTTTGAAAGAAAGCATAAATGGCATAATGTGATGTATTAAAGCGCTTAGGAACATAGTCACTATTTCTGGCCAAAATAGTCCTACCCATACCTTAGCCTACATTACAACCTGTAGAAGACCTATTTGATCCTAAGCTTAGCATTCTGATATTTAGTGGAGCATTACACTAAGGGCAAGCCTATGGTCATCAGTTTCAACATATGAATTCTTTGTGAGAGTGAGAGCAAGGATAATCCTATACCCATGCTTAAAATATATACAATACTTGTGACTGATTATGGGTAATATATGGTGAGACACATACGGTTGATGAGTTTTGGATAGTTGTGTATGATTCTTTGTGCCTTGACTTTTGAATATGAGTTGACCACCATCACGAGTCTATGTTAGAGGTTGAATTGTTTCTACTAATGCTCAGAAAACTACTCTTTGTTAATGATCGACGTGCTTGTCTTGATGAATATTTTGTGTTGTTACTGTGAAATCCCAAGTAGATGTTTAGATGGACATGATAGTTTATTCGAGGACGAACAAAGCCTTAAGTGTGGGGTGTTGATGATAGGCGAATTTACACGCCTATAGTGTTATATTTTACCCATATTTTAGCTAAGTTTTGAGGACAAAATATATAATTCATGCACTTTTAGTCCTTTTTCCTGTAAGTGAGCTAACAAACGTGATTAGCAAGTTTTCAGGTATAAATGATGCAGAATTCAGCATTTTATGGATAACTTGGTGCCAAAGAAAGCTTCACAAAAGGAGGAAAGCAAAGCTTGGACGCCAAGGACCAAAAGTGGCGCATGGAAAATCTGTCCCGGGCAAAAACAGCAATTCTGAAGACTTTGGGGACTAGCAGTAACTTAGTAGGATTAGGATAATGATACATTAACCTAGTAGGATTGGGTTAAGTAATGCAGTAGCTTAGTAGGAATAGGATGTGGGTGTTATAAATACCCTATTTTGCTAGAAATTTTAATTCATTCCACATAATTCCCCCATTCCATCAATTCCCATCCATCCACCATCCATCCATCAAAACAATTCTCTTTATTAATTCATTGTTGACATTATTTTTCATCTATTCAATTCTTAATTTCCGCAACAAGAGAAACGTTACTTTGCAAAGAAGTCACGCCTAATCATCTACCACACCTTACTACACGAAATCTTTATTGTGGTATAATAATAATGTCTATTGTGATTTCCTTCACACTCATGGGTAACTAAACTTCTCTGTTGGGGTTATGGAAGCCGTATGAGATACTATCTATTGCTATGAGTTTGTCAACTCGTGACACGTGTGTTGCTTATATCATTATTCTCTTCATCTTAATGCAAATTCTTGTGGCTGCAGACGCATAGAATAAAGCCAGTATAGCATTAACTTGTTTGAAAGAAAAGTTATATGTCTGGAAAAGAGATAATGTCAAGGTAATAGGGTCCCATCCCCTATTAAAAAGTTAGTGTCGTAATTGGATTAACCTCTTGGAGAATTTGTACCGTTAGATACGCTTTAAGCTCGAAAGAGTTAAAGTGAAATAGTCCTTGTTTAGGTCGAAAGACGCTTGGATTTAGCATCGAATACAATTCTCTATAAGCACATGCATGTCTGAATTCCACACAACTCATAGCCAATAGAGGCGTATAACTCAGAAGGTGGACATAACCCCAACTCCTCAATTCTCATTGATTTACATCTTACCAAACATTCTTTCTTTTTACTTTGCTATTTTCAGTTTTTACTTTAATATTTTGGTTACATTACTTGTACTACAAAACTCCCCCCTTTATTACGAGATTTGCACTAAAAGTCTAGTAATCTTTGCTTACTTATTGACCAAGCTATTCCCTGTGGGATCGATACCCAACCCAGTTGGGTTATATATTTGACAACGACCGCTTTACACTTTTACGAGAGCTGTAGATTGAGCGTTATCACTCATGCTACGCATCCTTAGATTGCCAGACGTATAGGGTTGTCTTTAAGTTCCATGGTGAACCAATTATTGAATGGGAGGGTGGTTCTATAACTCCTAAGGGGAATTTTATATCATATCTTAGAGGTCGAAGGTTCATCTCTAAAGGGTGTCTCTATCATTTAGTCTGAGCTAAAGACTCTAACTTGAAAGGTCCTTCTTTACATTTGGTCTCAGTGATGAATAAGTTTCTTGAGGTTTTTTGGGATGATCTTCCTAGTGTTCCTCCAGATAGGGAGATTGAGTTTAGGATTGATTTGGTTCCGGACACTCATCCAAGATTTATTCCTCCTTATAGAACTGCTCTGACTGAGTTGAGGGAACTCAAGGAGCAACTTAAGAATCTCTTAAATAAGGGTTTCATCTATCCTAGTGTATCTTCGTGAAGTACACCAGTGTTATTTGTGCATAAGAAGGATGGTTACCTTCGGATGTGTATTGACTATCGATAGTTGAATAAGGTGATAGTCAATAACAAGTATCCTCTTCCAAGGATAGGTGACTTGTTTGATCAATTTTAAGGTGCCAAATTCTTTTCAAAGATAGATCTTCGATTTGTATCAGCTTAAGATTAGGGAGGTGGATATCCTTAATACAACTAATGCCCTAGCGTCATTCATAGATTTGATGAATAGGGTATTCTGTCAGTTTCTAGATCTTTTTGTCATTTTGTTCATTGATGACATTTTGATATACTCTAAGAATGAGGTGGATCATGTTAATTACCTCCATATGGTTTTACAGACCTTGAAAGAGCAGTAGTTGTATGCCAAATTCACAAAATATGAATTCTGGTTGAACGCTATCATTTTTCTGGGTCATATTATTTCCAGTGAGGGGATCATGGTATGGTAGATCCACAAATAGTGGCAGTGTCTAAGAAGTGTCCTAGACCCATGACTCCAACTAATTTTCAGAGTTTCTTGGGTTTGGCAGGGTACTATAGGAGGTTTATAAAAGTTTTTCGATGATAGTTTCCCCATTGACTAAGTTGACTCAAAAGAAGGTAAAGTTTTCTTGGTCGAATGCTTATGAGGGTAGTTTCGAGAAGCTGAAGAATAAGCTAACTTCGGCTTCAAATTTTACCCTGCCTGAAGGCAATAAAGGGTTTGTGGTTTACTGCGATGCATCCCGAATGGGACTTGGTTATGTTCTGATGTAGCTTGGGAAGGTGATAGCTTATGCTTCTAGGCAGTTGAAGGTATATGAGAGGAACTATACAACTCTTGATCTGGAATTATTAGCTACGGAATTTGCATTATAAATATGGCGACATGATTTGTATGGAGTGCATGTGGACATCTTCTCGAATCACAAGAGTCTAAAGTATGTGTTCACTCAGAAAACGCTTAACCTCAGGCAGAGGAGATGGCTTGAGCTTCTCAAGGATTATGACATGAGTCTTTACTACCATCCCAGTAAGGCTAGTATTGTTGCTGATGCTCTTAGCAGATTGTCTATGAAGAGTTTAGCTCATGTGGATAAGGAGAAATGGGAGTTGGTGAAGGATATTCATCACTTGGATAATTTTAGAGTTCACCTTTTGGACTCCGAGGATGGTGGTATATTGGTACAAGAAGTGGTTCGGTCATCTCTTGGTGCAGAGATCAAGGAAAAGAAAATGTTAGATCCTGTCTTGATAAAAATTAAAGGTGATATAGGTGGGAAAAAAGTAATGGTATTTGAGATCAGTGGTGATGGTACCTTGTGGTACCAAAGGAGGTTGTATGTTCCTGACATCGATGGTTTACAAGAAAGGGTATTGGCTGAGGCGTATAAATCACATTCTATTGTTCATCCCAGCTTGATAAAAAAGTATCATGATCTCAAGGAGATGTCTTGGTGGAATGTTATGAAGAAGGATGTGGTTGATTTTATGGCCAAATGTTTGGTGTGTCAACAAGTGAAAATTGAGCACATGAGTCCTAGGGGTTTATATTAGGATATTGAATTGCCAAAATAAAAATAGGACGTAATCAACATGGATTTTATTATCGGTCTTCCCCGATCTCGAAACTAATTTGATTCAGTTTGAGACATTATGGATAGGATGACAAAGTCGGCTCACTTCTTGCCAGTGAGGACTAAATTTTTGATTGAGGATTATGCGAGCTTGTATCTTTATAAGATTGTGAAGCTTCATGGGGTACCTGCTTCGATCATCTCTGATCGCGGTATGTAGTTTTTATCTCATTTTTGGCAGTCGTTTAAGAAGGGGTTGGGTACTAAGGTTAGTCTGAGTACTGTTTTTCACCCGCAGATGGATGGGCAAGCAGAAAGGACTATTCAGACATTCAAAGATATGCTTCGTGCATGTGTGATTGATTAAGGTGGTAATTGGGTTGAGCATTTACCTCTTGTAGAGTTTGCTTACAACAATAGCTATCATTTTAACATTGGGTTGGCCCCTTTTGAGGCATTGTATAATAGAAGGTGTAGATCTCCTATTGGGTCATTCGAGCTTGGTGAGGTAGATATGTTTTTCCCAAATTTGGTTTATCAGGCTATGAAGAAGCTAAAGGTGATTCGGGATGGGCTTAAGGCTGCCTAAAGTCACCAAAAGTCCTATGCGAATGTAAGACAAAGAAACTTGGAGTTTGAGGTTGGGGATAGGGTATTCCTAAAGGTGTCTCCTATGAAGGGAGTAATGTGATTTGGGAAAAAAAGGAAGCTCAGTCCTCGGTATGTTGGTTCTTATGTAGTTTTGAGGAGGGTTAGTAATGTTGCGTATGAATTGGAGTTTTCTTCTAGTTTGAACTTCATCCATCCAGTTTTCCATGTCTCTATGTTGAGAAAGTGTATAGGTGATCCTTCATCGATTGTCTCTTTGGAAGGATTAGGTATCTCGAATTCTCTATCTTATGAAGAGATCCCGATCGAGATCTTGGACCGACAGGTTTGTCAGTTGCGTACCAAGGATGTAGCTTTGGTTATGGTTCTATGAGGAACCACAAGGTGGAAGAAGCTACTTGGGAAGTGGAAGATGACATAAAGTCCAAGTATTCGTATTTATTTTCTGCTCCAGATATTCGTGCGGAATGTATGTGTTTTTTATCACATCTTTATTTTCTAACTTGGTTAAAAGAAGGTTGATTTCCTTGCATCTTTGTTTTATAACTTAGTTAAAGGTTAGAATGGTTATGTTGGGGTGTAACTCGTGCTTGTACTATCTTGTCTATTATTTTGGGACGAATGACCCTAGTGGGGAAGAATAAAACACCATGGGTTTTGACCCTTAGAAAAAATTTCCAGTTTTTGGCTTCTGAATATCATACGACTTGGGGTACTAGTCGTATGATAGGGTACAGATTTAGTGACCCAGTCGTATGTTGTCCAGTGTTGGGTGATGTTGGGTGGTAAAGTTTCTGGAATGGGTACGACTAGGTGGGTACGAGTCGTATGGTTGGTGACGGGTCGTTGGTTTGGGTTTTCCTTCACTTAATCTGAAACTTGGTAACTTAACTTAGATTTGAGTACGAGTGGCTCACCATGATTTATGAGGATAGGGTACGAGTCGTATAGTCCAACTCATATATTGGACAGTGTTAACCCCCCATGATTCTGCCTAGGGTACGATTTAATGGTATGAATTATATGGTTTGGTATAGTTTGGCTTAGGTGGTCGTATGTTGGATAGTGTTGGGGTCTAATGAGAGGCCTAGGGTATGAGTGGTGGATACCACTTGTATGGTAGGGTACAATTGGTATGCGGTGGTCGTACCATGCTGTGGGGATTTTAAGCAGTTTAAGTTGGGGGTAATCTGGACATTTCCCCTCTTAACCTCTTAAGGCGCCATGACTTATAACACTCTTGGGATATCATTTAACTTATTTACAATCACTTAAATCTTTTAAATACTCTTAAATTCTCTCTAAGGCTCTTGGGTTAGGGAAGGCTAGGGTTTCATCAATAGGAGCAAATTGGGACTTACAAGGGTGATTTCTCTCCATCATCTTTTTAATATAAGGCATGTTACTCCTCCCTCATTGTTAGTTCTAACTAAAGGCATGTTTCATGAATTGTTTTCACAGCATAAATGTTGTATGGTTTTGGGTTTCCAAATATATGTTGGGGGTTTTGGATACAATGGTTGGTTATGATTTTACCATGTCTTTTACTTATGGTTTTCATATTATTATGGTGGTTTAACATTTGGTTGCATGAGAATGGTTACTGGTACTTGGTTTTGGCTTTGAAAATACTATGCCCCAACATGTTTGATAGAATGCCTATGAGAATGTTTTTGGTTAAATTGTTGGACTTTCATTGATCTATGCATGTTATGACTTGGTAATGGAACCCTAAATGGTATAAATGGTTTGGAATGGTTAAATGGTAGGGTCTTGGTGGTTATGGTTGGTCTAATTGAAAGCCTTGTGGGGTACATGGGATTCCCCCAAGTCAACTTAATAATGTAATCTATAGGTACATGGAAAGCCCTTCTTCTTAAAAAAAGATGGTTAAGGACATTGCTTCCAAGCTATAGTCGGTATGACGATACCACTACTTATAGCCTTGGTTAATAATAAGTGTAATGGTGGTATGGGTGTGTGGTAATGGTTTTAATTGGGCAATAATGGTGGAGTGTGATAGTTAAAAATGAAGGTGTGAGTCCAATGGATGGACACTGAAAACTCATGTTTACCGACATGAGGATTGGTCATAGAGACCATATATGATACTTACAGAGTACACAGGGATCCCCTAAGTACACTTATACCTATATATCATGGAGAGCGAAAAGTACTCGGGAATCCCCTACTCCTATGGTATCTCTGGTTCGTGCGGTTACATGCATTCGGGCCCGTTCAGGGGGTTACATTGGACTTATATAGCCCATGGATGGTTCTAGGGCGGTTAAGTTTCCCATACCCAGGTTAGTAGTTTTAATGGTATGTTAAACTAGTTTCCTTTTCTAGCATAGTTATGTATATGTATGTATGGTTGCGAATGCATATGGTTGGCTTACTTGGTTTTAAAGGTTGGCATTATTTTATCCTTATCCTGAGTGCATGCTAGCGTTCACCCGTTAACCAGTCTTTGGGCGGCTTTATCCCCACACGATGCAGGAATCGATCATTCTACTCTCCCTGCTTAGTGATCAGATTCGGGATAAGCTTGTTTGGATTGAATGGTGAGCTTTCATATTTCGGAAGGCTTCATTTCATGTCATGGATGTTTTTACATACTTTGGTTATTTCACAGACATTGGTTTTGGCTATGGTTGGGGGTATGTCCCAACCAGATATTATTTTACTTTCGGTTAGAGGCTTTATTGAACTACTACAGATCGACATGAGTGGTGTCGGAGTGCTGCCAGCCTTAGTATTAGCATTGGTACTGGGACTAATACCGTTTGACTGTATTTATGATTGTGTCCATCCTATTATGTTTTGAATTATATATATTTATATTGAAACTCATTTGGTATGGGATATATGGATTGGTTTATGGTTTTGGTTATTGGTTGGATAATAGATGGTTGGACTTGTTTGGGTTAGTCACGGTTATGGACCTATCCCAGAGTCTAGAATTGTACAAATGCTATCTTGTTATATGTTCGGAATTCATTCGACTTAGGGTACGTGTTTGGAGGTTGGGTTGGGTAACGAGGGGTAGTCCCCGATCTTGGTTGGACTTGGGATGCCCATTACGACAAGACCCCGGTTCAGGTCGTGTCAATAAATATACCATAACTTAAAGAATTTAGCCAATATCAAAAATATTTTAGAAGGCAAGAAATTATATTTCTACTAAATGTCAATTTAAATTAAATATTTTACAATATATTTGGTATCACTAAAATTCTCAAACGAACCGCCCGGAACTGAACTATCAGCCCCAACAAGTCATAAATAACTTGAGGCAGTTATAAAAAAGCTCGACACCAAAAATGTATGAAAATAAGAAAAATGACTGTGTGGATCATTACAGAAATGTATCACGCCAATATAAAAAATTACATACAAAAGTATACATGTATTGGATATATGTATAATGTCAATCAATAAAGTAGGCAAAAAAACATATTTTGCAAAATAAAAGTAAATATTAAATACATATTTAATATCTTAAATTGAACATAATAAAGAAGAACAACACATCCAATTTAATTTTAAAAGTGAAGTTTGGGGAATATAGTATGTACGCAGATTTTACCCCCTATATTTGTAAGGTAGAGATATTGTTTTCGATAGACCCTCGACTCGAAAAAAAAGTGAAACACATAATTGCAAGAAAAGAAATAGCAAAATAATAAGATCTGAGTAATTAAAGAATTCTACATAATCATATTTATGTTGTACATTGTACATAAGTTTGATTTTACTATGAAGCGATTCCTTAGGCAACAATGTTTCAACTTTAAAGTGAAAAGGAAATCGTTTGCCCTTTGAAACTATCTTTCAATTCTGTCTTTCAATATTCCTATTTATGAGTTTGACTTTTTTATGTCTAACGTGTCTCCAAAATTTTGTTCGCATCAACTACTTCATATTGGCATTAATTACCTTTTACTATAACATATATTTTACATCATATATTTTAAAAGTTCTTAATTTTTCACAGTTTAATAGTCCTTATTTTTATTGCAGTTCTTTCCACACATTTTAGGAGTAAATATCATAAAATAATAAAATAAAAAATTAAATAAAAATAGTAAATAAAAATGTTATCTATTATTTTAAGGACCTTCAAACTTTATTAATTTATAATTAAGATTAATAATATACTACTATAATGCTAAAAAGAAAATATTTTTATCACGATTCGTTACAAATTCTAATAACAGAAATTGAAATTAAAAAATGAAATAAAAATCTAAGAAAAATAATAAATAGCAATTTTATTCATTGTAGGGTCTTTTAGTGATTTATAAAAAGTTCTTTCTAAGGACCTTCACACTCTATTTGTTCATGTTTAATAATAATCTATTAATATAACGTAAAAAACAAAAGACTTTTATCACGACTTAGAGAAAAGGATAATGTCTTGTTGCCAATTCCATAGGTGGCTTCAGAGAACATGATTTGTGTGTGTTTAAATATTCTCCTAAGAATTCGTAAATTATTTAATATTTATAGAATTTTTATAGCACTTGGAGATGGAATTTTACCTGCCGTTCGGGGAATCTTAGTAGCTTAGTTGGTTAGTTACCTAAACTTTCACCTTATTGGTGAGGGTTTGATTCCCCCACATTGTAATCTCCTCTCCCCCCATTCCCCTTCCCCTAGCCCTAATTTTGAGGAAAAAAAAACTGTCGTTCAAATAAATTAGCATCTACTGCAATTTGTGGAATTATACATTCCATCATAGTGTCAACCTATGTTGATCTTAGGGGTTGCAAAACCAACTGTAATATTGTACATATTCATGTTCAACTTGCTATGCTAAATAGAAACCTGATTTGGAACCTGGTCTCTTTCTTGTTTGGATTGGTTGGTGGGTGTTAATTCTTTTATTTTCTCTTGTGCTCCTAAAATTAAATTACCATTTTTAGTATGACTGTCACAGTTTTCTGCGATATGCATTAAATTAAGGATAAAATTTTAAAATACCACAAACACACACACAAAAAGTCACACAATTAGGTTAAAAAAATAAAGCAAAGCAACACTTTAAAACAATGAATTTAAACTGAATACAATAAAGTTTCGAAGTTTACTTGAATATTTGAGTCTCGTCACATTATTCCAGGTCAGGTCACAACCTAACAAACATATTACGGCAATGAAAATATATGAATCAATCTAAATAAAAATTAAAGATAAGATCTCAAAATACCACAAAACACATTTAAAAATCACACAATTATGTTAAAGAAAAAAATCAAAACAACTTCAAAGTGTCAAAACCGTCAAATTATATAGAAAAGAAAAAGTACGAAGATTTCTACCATTATTTGGATACTTGTTTGAATGATTAAATTTCACCTTATACAGCACTCCTAGTGTATGTTGCCTTTAGTTTGGTTTGTTCAGTTCATACACGTGTTGTTTGTTTAGTCCATTTATATTTTTGATTGTGATCAAAATTAAAAGGATACCAAATATTAAGATTTCTTACCTAGCTAGTATAAATAAGAAAGTAATTTATTACATAAATTTTTAATTGATTTTAAATTATTAAACATAAAAAAAAAATAGTAATAACAGTTTTGTCTATTATAGAGACTTTTAATGAAAAAACAAAAAGTTCAAATTACTTTTCTAAGGGTCTTCCCACTTTTAATATAGGAAAAGTTAAATATACAACTTAAGTTTCTATGATTACATAAAATCCCAACTACCAAATCCAATTACAAAAATCCCTTTTTGACATTTTTTCTCTCCAAACTTTATATACATATTTCACTTATCCTTTTCTTACGCTTAATCTCCTCAAAGAGTGCTAAAATCAAGAAACATCAATCAAAAAGTTTTCAAATTTTGAATTTACAAATGTGTTCTTCTCAATCCCCATCTCTGATTCATAATTCTCTTTTCTTTAAAAAAAAAAAGTTCCAAACATTGCAGATAAAGTATACCCAACTGCTAACCCCACCACCACCAACGGCACTGCCGTTTCTCCCACCACCACCGCCGTTAATGGTGGAGCTAATCCTTTTGCCGATGAGCCACGTCGTCGGCGCCCCTACAAGCCCTTGTATCTCTCAACCGGCGCCTTAACCTCTCCTTTATTCTTCATCCTATTCATAAAAATACCACCAATAGACGGATCTCGGCGGTCTCTCTACCTCTTTCTTCTCCTCTCTAACTGGTTGATACTCTGGCCAACAACCAACACAGTCACAACGTTGCTGATTAGTCTCAAATTTATATACATGTCTTGAAGGCATTATGTTATACATATCTCAAATTCACATACATATCTTGAAGGCTTATAATCTAATAGCCTGAATTAAATATTGAAGGCATTATGTTATTTATGATCTGATACATAACACATGTATATATATGACATTGTTGAGAGTTTTTATGTTATTTACCCTCTATAGATTAATAGGAAAAAGTCACCATTTCTACCCTAAACTATACTCAAAAAGTTTAGGTCACACCTAAACTATCATAGTGACCTATTACACACCTAAATTATATAAAAATAAAACTTTTTACACCCTATAAATTATTATACCACTTACTTGTGGTGCAGTGTTTCACACGCGTCTGCCACGTTAGCGCTACATCAGCATAATACGAAAATAATAATAATTTTTTTTTTACTTTTCCCTTTTTCTTTTTAATTTAAACTTTTTCCTTCTTCATTTTCTTCTATATCCAATCTCAAAACCTCTATTGTTACGGATATCATCATCATAGCCAAACTCAAATCATCAATTAATTACCACCATTAACTTTATAAACCACCAACAAAATTACCATCACCTTCGATTTCTTTAATTTTTTCTGACTTTGTCACCCCTCTTTTCTCCTTCTTAATCGATTTTTCGATGAGATGGATAATTTTCTTTTTAGAGTAATGGAAGACATGAAACGACAAAAACTTGAAAGTTGAAATCTGGCCAAAAAAAATTCGATGAAAGTACTAAAAAATAAAATTCGTCGGACTGAGAATTTTTGATAAATTAAAATCGGTCATTCTTTATAGTTCTCAATAAAATTGATAATGAAATGGTTCTTCACATTACTATTCTATCAATAAAAAATAATAAAGATATTTACATCAATAATGGTGAATTAAATGAGGAAATTGATGGTGGTGGGTCGATTGATGAAATTGATGGTGGCACTGATAAAATTAGTGATTGCATATGATGAATTGATGACTATAGGAGTTGTAAAAATTGATAGTAGTGAGTAAAGTGATGAAAAAGGTGATGAAATTGAATGAAAAATCAACAATAGAGTAAGAAGAAAAATCAAATTGATGAAGAAAGTTGTTCAAAAAAATAGAAGCTTCAACCACTATTAAAAATTGATTGAAAAAAAAAAAAGAAGTAGAAGATAACAACAAGTGAGGTGTGAAGAAGAAGATTTGTGAAGGAGACGGGGGTGGCGGGTAGGGTGGTGGTGAAGAAGAGGATGCTTGGTAGGGAAGAAGATCTTAATTTTTTAACTTTTTTTTTTGCTTTAATTATATTAGCCATGCTCCATCTTTTATTTTAACTAGTTTAGGTGTACGCGCCTTGCGCGTGTATCTCATTTTAAGGAGTTCAAATATTACACTAATTAAATAAGATATTTATTTAAACAATAAAGGTGAGTATAATAATTAAACTTAATATCTTTTGAGTATGTAAAGATGGAGAATTTATTTATTAAATCTAATCTTTGTCAAAAATATTTTTAAAAATCGATCGACATTCATCTACCCTCTGTAAATTGTAACAAAATAATACAATGATAGAGACATCAATTTTTTTCAAAGTTTCCCGACACTAATCTATCACCTGTAAACAATAACAAAATAATACGATAATACAGATATCAAAATAATACAACTAAGTCTAACCTTTACATAAAAAAAATTCTCAAAGCCGACCAGCATTTATCTATCATTTGTAAACTGCGGTAAAATAATATGATAAAAGTGATATAAAAACAATACAACTAAACTTAAATTTTACATACAATCGAGATTCAACTACGAACTGTAAACTACCACAAAATAACAAACTAATAGAGATATGATGATAATACAATTAAATATAACCTTTACCTAAAAAAAAAATTCAAAGCCGACCCACATTCATCTAGCATCTGTAAATTAAAATAAAATAATAAGATAATAAATATATCAAAACAATACAATTAAACCTAACTTTTACACAAGAAATTCTTCAAAGCCAATCGACATTCACCCACGACCTGTAAACTATAATATATATATATAGTGATCACAAAGTTTTGATTTTGATCCAACTAATTCTTGTCTGAGCAAAAATTTTGACCCTAAAGGATGATTTTGAATGAAAACAAAGAAGATATATATATATATATATATATATATATATACACACGCACACACACACACACACACACATGTTGATCGAATCAAGTTAGATGAGGATCAATCATATTCACCCAATAGGCAAACCGGTTTGTTCTCTAGTTTAACGTATCTCAATATTTACAGAAGTATTTCCTTAATAGAGTCAGAGTATTTTTCTGATTGAACAGTAGAAAGAAAAATATTAATTAATTCTTCTACCATATATTTTAGAAAGTCTAGTAGAAAGAAAAATATTAATTAATTCTCATATCCTACATTTTTTACTAAAGTGAAGTACTTTTTCAAAAATATCATGATCAAACAACACAAATAATAAGAAGAAAACATTCACCTAAAAGTTGTGAAGAATTCTCAATCACATATTGTACATGAATTTTTATTCACCTGCACATCATGCGAAAGTCAACAATAAATAAAACTATAGTAAAAGAAGCATAATATTTTTTAAAAATTAAAAATAAAAACACAAAATCTATCTGTTGAAAAAATAATTTCCTCTTCAAATGTCATTCTGTTATTTCTGGGAAAAAAGAATGCCCAATAAATATAGAAATCCCCCAAAAAAAAAATTACCATGAAAGAATTGATCAAACATGAAACAAATCTTTTATAATACGGAAAGGACTTTTATTTCGAAATTAATACTTACTTTTCTATTTTCGTCGTGTACAACTACAACTTCTTATTTTTCATTTTTTTTGATTGTCTACTACTACAATTCTACTTGTTTTTTTTTATCGTACTATACTACGTGTTTTAAATTTTTTTGACTAAAAGTAATTAAACAATAATTTTTTTTTTAAAAGAGAAGGAGAAATCTTTTTTAATATGGAAAGGACCCTAAATTCAAAATTCATACTTATTTTTTCATTTTGGTTGTTTACGACAACTTCTTATTTTTCCTTTATTTGGTTGTATCTAAAATTAATTAAATAAAAAAAAAGTGAAGGAAAAAATCTTTTAGGGGGTGCGGATAACTAGGCTAATAAATAGATTTATTATATATAAGGAATCTATTCATTTTTGTGCGTGGATATTTTTTATATTTTGTTTTAATAAATTATTCTTTTTGTGAGATGTATTCATTAATTTATTTGGTATATTATTTTATCCTGTAGTAACTGCTGAGTTACAAATTTCTGTGTAATAATTTATTCTATCTGTACTGTAGTATATATCTAATTCCAGATTTTCTATATCATTTATTATCTTGTGTTGTTCTTCTCGTAGTGAGTTTTTTAAAGTATACAAACTATCACATGTACTTTTTTCTAGATTTTCTAAGGTTTTTTCTATCCATATTAGCTTTTCTTTTAGATCTTCCATTATTTTTCTAATTCAACAACAACAACAAACCCAGTGTATTCCCACCTGGTGGGGTCTGAGGGGTAAGATGTACGCAGTCCATACCTCTACCTCTAAAGAAGTAGAAAGGCTGTTTCCGATAGACCCCCGGCTCAAGACACAAGATACCACACAAATACAAAGTAAAACACCGAACAAGGTTACAAGATTACATAACATAAATACGGCAGCCATAATATTTCTAATTCGGTTTCTATAATTAATTTCATTATTTAGATTATCTTGGTTTTCTCTAGTTTTTCTAATATATTCTAACATCCGCAGTCTTGATCTGAATAATATCCTTCTGGGTAAATGTCTTCGTATATCTGTTCTAATGCATTTATTGTTTCGATTTCGTAGTTTATTACTTCTTCTAATATTATTTTCTTAATATCTATAGTTTCTATATCTTTAAGTATATATAAGATTAAAACTTTAAGGTAGTCTAAATGATCTATTTTCTAAAATTGATATTTTATAGTTATTTGTTTTAGCCTTAGTAGTTCTTGCATATTTTTATTAAGAGATTTTATATATTTTTTATTTTCCATGTATTTGTCTATATTTATTTTTATCTGTTTTTCTAGTAACTGTATATTTCGCATATCTTTAAAATTTCTACGTGATTTTAACATAATAAGTATTTATAAGAGTAGCTAGGTAGAAATGGTATATAATTTACTTTAGTCATGTAATATTCTCCAAATGTTTTTTCTAATATAATTTTTCTTATATCTGCAACATTTATATCTCTAAGTGCATACAAAATAAGTATCTTAAATTTATCTACCATCACATCAGATATATTATCATTCATTATCATAAAATTGCTTTTTATCATATCATGATTGTCGGGAACTATGAATTTAGCTATTCATAATCATAAATAGATATACTTGTTCCGGTAGTTTTGATATTTCTGAGGTTTGTTGCTCCATAGCTTTTTCCATTGCAGTGTATATATTTAATTAACTGGGCTAGATATTTTTGAACGGAGAGAATTTTGGCTTGAATGTGAGAAGGCTTGCCTTCTGCAATGCCTTCTTCTCTTTTATTTATAGAAAAAAATACATCTTTACATTTGTAGGGGGATAAATATCCAGATCACAAATGTTCAAAATGTAATGGAGGAGATAATGATGTCCCAACAGTTCAGCTAGAATAAAAAGAGATAAGAACGCCAGATGGAAAGATAAGACCAGAGCAATGATGGAGATACAACAGATATGACAAAATAAATGGAAGACAAGATATTTCATATATTGTATCTTTTTACGTAAAAGATAAGATAGTAATTAAAAAAGAAGTTGGTAGATTGGTAGCATTTAATGTAAAGTTTGAATTATTAGCTTTATAGGCTTAGGTAGGCTTTATAGAGCAGAAGACTTTTAAGTCTTTTCTTTGTTTGTTTTTTGTGTTTTTATCTTTAGCCATTAAGGCTTTTTTGACTTTTAGTAGAAATAAGAAAAACGTGTACACAAATGCACACAAATGTAAAGATGTATTATTTTCTATAAATAAAAGAGAAGAAGACATTGCAGAAGGCAAGCCTTCTCACATTCAAGCCAAAATTCTCTCCGTTCAAAAATATTTAGCCAATCTATTTATTAGCCTAGTTATCCGCACCCCCCTACAAATGGTATCAGAGCACAGTAATTTAAAAACTACAGAAGTGAGATATAAGTTAGTTAAAAAAAAAAAGATATAAGTTAGTTAGATTTTATAAAATTAGTTATTTATAAGATTAATTATGAGAAGACCATTTAAAAATAGATAAGCTTTTAGAAAAATTAAAGAATCCTTAGTTAGTAATTATTCAGAATATATAAGTCTAAATAAAACAAAAGAAAATCCAGAAAGATTAGCTTACCTAATTACATTAATATCTAGTATTGAAGCAAAATTAATAATCCATTTAAAATCTAGAAGAATGAGACATATACCACCTAATTATGATAAAATTAGATTTAGATATCCACCAAGATATTATAAATATAATTTAAATGAATAAAAAGCAAAAATACAAAGAATTAAAATAATTTATCTCTGAAAAACGTAAAGAATTAAAATTAAGAAAAGAAAGACTACATTATAATATATTTGCCGGAGTTAGTAAAAACTCAATAAATACCCAAAACGATGAAATATCAAAATTAGAATCAAAGATAGATAGTTTAGAATATATATATATATATATATATATATATATATATATATATATATATATATATATATATATATATATATATATATATATATATATATATATCAACATAAACTATTCACAATAAAATGAACAAAGAGGAATTTATAATAGATAAAAAATATATGAAAATCACGAAGGATCAAAAATAAAAATAGTATTTTCTAATATAGGAAGAAGATACAAGAAAATAGGAGAACATTTATATCTAATGTTAGAAAAAGAAGAATTAAAATTAGAAGATAAATTAACAGCACTGGTAAGAATAGAAAAAAAAAATGAAGAAATAGATAGAAAAAAAGAAATAGAAAAATTTAAACAACAAACTACGGAAGAAATACGAAAAATAGAAGAAACTAAAAATAGTAGAATTGCTGAATTAGAAAAAGAACTACAAATGTTAAAAGATCTGTACGAACAAAGACAAAAAGAAAAAGAAGAAAAAGATAAAGAACAAAAATTAATAAACGAGATAAATCAATTTAAAGAAAAATTAGAAATAAATAATATAGAGGTTGAAGAGTCAGATAATTATGACTCAGAAGATAGTGAAACATATACAGAAATTTTAACAAATATAAAAAATTTAGACATTAACGAAAAACAAGAAATAATTAATGACGAAAACCTAGAAAATACCAACACAGAAATAAATACTCTTGATAAAAAAGAAGATGAAACCATAATACCTAATATAACAGAAATAAGAAAACCTATATATTATAAAAATAAATTTAAAAAATACAATAAATATGACAAATGGACACCAAAACAAATAGTTAATAAAAATTATAACTTTTTAGACCTAGATTGTGTAATGAATACAGAAAAAACAATACAATTATGGATAGGATATATGACAAAACAATTATTAGATAATAATATAAACATAACAGATGCACCAGAATATATAGAAAGAACATTAATAGGATCAGTAAAACTATGGTTTTCAAACTTAACTGAAAATAGCAAAAAAGTATTAAGAGCTAATAAACCTATGGAAGGAACATCATCAACAACAACTAAACTAACACCTATAGAATTATTGAAAAAATATGAAACAGCTATAAAAGATGAATTTGGTAGTATGACAACAATAGAAGAAGAACAAGATGAAGAAAAAGATACAAATAGGAATTTAATGTTAAAATTAACAATATGCAATATGTGTTATATAGACGAATATACTTGCGCATTTAAGGAATATTATTATAAAGGAGCATATAATATAGAAGAAAGTAAAGAAATAAGAAAATTATATTTTAATAAATTACCCGAACCATTTAGTTTAAAGATAATAAAAAGTTGGGAAGAAGCAAAAATAGTAGATACGTTAGGAGCTAGAATAAAATTCTTACAACAATGGTATAGAAATTTATGTGAAAAATATAGAGAAGAAATAAAAATGGAAAAAACATTAATAAGAAATTTAGCATGTTGCAAAAATAAAATAGCACCCCAATTTGGATGCGAAGAAAGATATTATAAGAAAAGAAAAAGACATAAGAAATACAAGAAATATAAAAAATCAAAATATAAATATAAAAAACCAGGAAAAAGATATTATGTAAAAAATTATAAAAATAAAAGACCATATAGAAAGAAAAAGTCTATAAAAGAATGTACATGTTATAATTGTGGAAAGTTAGGACATTTAGCTAGAGATTGTAAATTACCCAAAAATCCAAAAAATAAACAAATATCCGAAATAAAAATAGAAAATACAGAATATATGCAAATAGATTATATAGATTATGAATTAGAAAGTGAAGATAGTATATATGAAATTTCAGAAAACGAAACAGATACTGAAATAGATAGTGAAATAGATGAATCAAATGACTGAAGAAGATATAAAAATAATAACAAAGGAAGAATATTTAAATGATAAAGGAACAGGACAAAAAATAATATTTGATAGTAATATATTTGATGAAATAAAAGGAAAAGAGTTAGATTTAAGTGTAGAAAAAATATTTAAAATACCAACAATAAAAAATATTTTTACTAGGAAAAAAAAATGAATATTATGTAGTATGTCAAAAAGAACATGTAATAGACTGCAGATATGCAAAAGGAAAAGCTAGCATACCACTAGTAACAAAAAGAATAATTAATAAAGAAATAAATGATATAAAAAGTAAAGGAGATCCAATAAAATAGGTACACCTTGGAGGTACAAAAATATTAATAAAAGCATGTTTTAGAGAAGGAATAGATACACCAGTAGAATTATATTTAGCAGATGATAGAATTATAAAACCTATAGAAAAAAGCATAATAACTGCCGTAAAAGGAAATTTAATATACCAAAAATTTAAATTTATAATAAGTGCAAATTATTCAGTAGCAGTAACAGATAGAAATATAGATAAATCACTAGTATTATATTGGAAAATATCAGGAATAGAATTAACCCAGGAAGTAAAATATTTACAGCAAGATGTAAAAATTTATATGTATTAACAACAAAACATAAAATAACAGGAAAAAATAAAATTAATAAGATACAAATAGATAGTCCATTTGAACAAATTGTAAAAACAATAGATTATAATGATTATAGTTATAGAGACATAGATATAGAAGAAAATTTAGAAATAGTAAATGATAGAATAAGTACAACAAAAAGAATAGCTAATGAAAAACCAGAATCATCAAGCTCATAAAAAAGAACAAGTTATGAAACAAATTCAATAAGTAATCTAAATCAATATTACATAACAGGAAAAATAAATGAAAAAAAATATTTAATACTCTTAAATACAGGACAAGAAGAAAATTACATAGCAAAATATCTAGTAAAGGATGAAGAAATAAAAATTGATGATGATATATGCTCAGATCTACCAAGAAGCTTAATAAATAGTAAAAATATAGCAGAAAAAGAAATAATAATCAGAGTTAGAAAAATAAAAATAGAATTTGAAGTAAAAGAAGAAATGCAAAAAGCAGATATGATTTTAGGAATAAAATGGTTAGAACAAGTAAAACTATATAATATAGAACATACACAATTGACCATAACATATAATAGAGAGAAATTATTCTTAAAAAGAGTCTTAACATAAAATGAAGATATATGTATTAATGAAGATAGTAGTGGAAGGATATTACAGTAGATATTATACGCCTATGATAGATACAGGAGCAGAAGCTAATTTATGTAGATATAATTGCTTACCAGAAAGTAAATGGGATAAATTAAAAATGCCAATAGTAGTTAAAGGATTTAATAATGAAGGAAGTTTAATTACTTATAAAGCTAGGAATGTAAAAGCACAAATATGAGATAAGATATTGACAATAGAAGAAATTTATAATTATGAACTAACGTCAAAAGATATACTTTTAGGAATGCTGTTTTTAAATAAATTATACCCACATATAATAACTAGAAACGATTGGTGGTTTACAACACCATGTAAACAAAAAGTAAGAGCAAAAAGAGTTAATAATAAAATAAGAAAGAAAACTGATTGGATAAAAGGAAGTGAAAAAATTACACAAAAGTTAGAAAATATAAAAAACACTGAAGATACAATAGAATTAGTAGTATTTTCGATAAATAAAATAGAAATAACTATATTTTCAATAAATAAGATAGAAATAGTTAAGAAAAAATTAGAACAATTATATAGTGAAGATCCATTAAAAGGATGGGAAAAACATAAAACTACTATAAAAATTAAATTAATAGATAAAAATAGTATAATAACCCAAAAACCATTAACATATAATTTTGACGATTTAAAAGAATTTAAAATGCATATAGATGAATTATTAGAAAAACAATATATACAAAAAAGTAATAGCAAACATAATAGTCCAACATTTATAGTAAATAAATATAGTGAACAAAAAAGAGGAAAAAGTAGGATGGTTATTGATTATAGAAATTTAAATGCAAAAACTATAACATATAATTATCCAATACCAAATAAAATATTAAAAATAAGACAAATCCAAGGATATAATTATTTTAGCAAATTCGACTGTAAATCAGGATTTTACCACCTAAAGTTAGAAGACGAATCTAAAGAATTAACCGCATTTACGGTACCACAAGGATTTTATGAGTGGAATGTATTACCCTTTGGATATAAAAATGCACCAGGTAGATATCAACATTTTATGGATAATTATTTTAAACAGTTACCTAATTGTATAGTATACATAGATGATATATTATTATATACAAAAACTAAAGAAGAACATATAAAATTATTGGAACAGTTTACAGATATAATAGAAAAATCAGGAATAAGTCTAAGCAAAAAGAAAGCCAAAATTATGAAAAACCAGATAGAATTTTTAGGAATACAAATAGATAAAAGTGGAGTAAAAATGCAACAGGATATAGTACAAAAAATAATAAATTTGAAAGAAGAATTAGATACAAAAAAGAAATTACAATCATTTTTAGGATTAGTAAACCAAGTAAGAGAATATATTCCAAAATTAAGAGAAACTTTAAAACCACTACAGAAAAAATTAAAAAGGGATATAGAATATAACTATGACGAAGAAGATAAAAAACAAGTTCAAAAAATAAAATTACTTTGCAAGGAATTACCAAAATTGCAATTTCCAGATGAAAATAGAAAATTTACATATATAGTAGAAGCAGATGCCAGTGAATATAGTTACGGAGGAGTACTTAAATATAGATATGAGGCAGAAAAAATAGAACACCATTGTAGATACTACTCAGGTACGTTCAACGAGACAGAAATAAAATGAGAAATAAATAGAAAAGAATTATGTTCATTATATAAATGTTTGTTAGCATTTGAGCCATTGTGCGAACAGATAATACACAGGTACGCTGGTGGCTAACAAAGAAAATACAAAATTCAGTTACAACAAAAGAGATTCGGAGACTAGTTTTAAACATATTAAATTTCACATTTATAATAGAAGTGATCAGTACTAACAAAAATGTTATTGCAGATTACATATCAAGACAAAGCTACACAGACTGAAATGATAGAAGAAAATATACATGAAAAGATACTCAACGCCCTAACTACGCTTTCATTGAAAGTGGACAGTATGGGTACTGAGATAGAAAAGCTAAAGCTAAAGACTAGTGAAGATAAACTGAAGTCTATAGCTATGAATCAGCTAACTCAACAATGCGCAGAACTATGTCGATCGGAAGACAGTAAAATTCCAGAGCTAGAAGGAGACGTTGGGATACTCCATAAAACCCATAACGTTTATCAATCTACTTCTGCAGGTACAAACAAAGGAGTTAGAAAAAATATGAACCTAAATAAGCTATTTGATAAACCATATACCCCAAATACATCAAAAGATCCCATGTTTATACCCCCACAAATTACCACATACCGAGATAGTCTAAACCAAGACAAAAAGACTTACAACTACACAGCCCGCACATATATAGAAAATATCTACAATGTACAAACCTTTTTAAATAGCAACCCCAAAGCTACAAATATCCAAGAACCAGATACAAACTATATAACCCAGAGATTGACCGGATATAATAAACTAATTGCCTTACCTAAAACCAAACCAAGCTTAGTTAAAAATTGCTACGAATATGGACTACTTAGTACCGTATATACCACGGACGGAACTGAGATATCCACTATACCAGAGATATATGAAGCATTTATCACTTTTAAAAGAATAACCAAAGGTACTTTGTTTTTTATAAAAATTTACACGGCACCAGCAGAGATATTATTTGATGAAGTTAAAAAACCTATACAAGTTGTAAAGATAAGAATGACACGAGATAAGATTATACCACAAGATATTATTTCACAGCCAGAGATACCTAGAATCGAGATACCAAAATTTTATGCGAACAAAAGGATTATTGGACTATCTACAATTTTGCAAGAGCTAGCAAATACATATTGCAACCAAAATCCTATATGGAGCTACTATTCAAGAAATCATGTACTTATATATTCAAATTCAAAAGAGTTACGAGAAACAAATATGGAAACTATTAGGCAATGGATTCTCACGTTGCTTAAACCAGAAACGGAACCTATCGCCAGAGCTATCAGAGAAAAATTTATTTTGGAAGAATTATTAACCAGATATTGCAAGACTATTGAACATAAATATTCAGATCACAAATGTTCAAAATGTAATGGAGGAGATAATGATGTCCCAGCAGTTCAGCTAGAATAAAAAGAGATAAGAACGCCAGCTGGAAAGATAAGACCAGAGTAATGATGGAGATACAACAGATATGACAAAATAAACGGAAGACAAGATATTTAATATATTGTATCTTTTTACGTAAAAAATAAGATAGTAATTAAAAAAGAAGTTGGTAGATTGGTAGCATTTAATGTAAAGTTTGAATTATTAGCTTTATAGGCTTAGGTAGGCTCTATAGAGTAGAAGACTTTTAAGTATTTTCTTTGTTTGCTTTTTGTGTTTTTATCTTTAGCCATTAAGGGTTTTTTGACTTTTAGTAGAAATAAGAAAAACGTGTACACAAATGTACACAAATGTAAAGATGTATTCTTTTCTATAAATAAAAGAGAAGAAGACATTGCAGAAGGCAAGCCTTCTCACATTCAAGCCAAAATTCTCTCCGTTCAAAAATATTTAACCCAGTTAATTAAATATATAAACTGCAATGGAAAAAGCTATGGAGCAACAAACCTCAGAAATATCAAAGCTACCGGAACAGGTATATCTATTTATGATTATGAATAGCTAAGTTCATAGTTCCCGACAATCATGATATGATAAAATAAATTCATATTAGTTACTTTATAGTAGAATTATTCGAAAAATAATATGTTAAGAAGTTTATTAGCAAAGTGGAAACGGAGAAAAATCCCTAAGAACTATGCCATCCTAAAGGTGAAACCAATGAGGCAAGAAGCCGTGGCGGGGAGTAACCAGAGTCGAGGCGCTGTTTAATGGAAAAAGTATCCGAATTACCATGCTAATAGTGATCGAAGAACATGTTATTTAAGAATAATCTAGTATATAGTAATCTGAGATGACTATATTTTATTATGTACATGGTTGAAGGAAATATTTTGAAAAAAAACAATTTTATGATAATGAATGATAATATATCTGATGTGATGGTAGATAAATTTAAGATACTTATTTTGTATGCACTTAGAGATATAAATGTTGCAGATATAAGAAAAATTATATTAGAAAAAGCATTTGGAGAATATTATATGACTAAAGTAAATTATATACCATTTCTACCTAGCTACTCTTATAATACTTATTATGTTAAAATCACGTAGAATTTTTAAAGATATGCGAAATATACAGTTACTAGAAAAACAAATAAAAATAAACATAGACAAATATATGAAAAATAAAAAATATATAAAATCTCTTAGTAAAAATATGCAAGAACTACTAAGGCTAAAACAAATAACTATAAAATATCAATTTTAGAAAATAGATCATTTAGACTACCTTAAAGTTTTAATCTTATATATACTTAAAGATATAGAAATTATAGATATTAAGAAAATAATATTAGAAGAAGTAATAAACTACGAAATCGAAACAATAAATGCGTTAGAACAGATATACGAAGACATTTACCCAGAAGGATATTATTCAGATCAAGACTGCGGATGTTAGAATATATTAGAAAAACTAGAGAAAACCAAGATAATCTAAATAATGAAATTAATTATAGAAACCGAATTAGAAAAATAATGGAAGATCTAAAAGAAAAGCTAATATGGATAGAAAAAACCTTAGAAAATCTAGAAAAAAGTACATGTGATAGTTTGTATACTTTAAAAAACTCACTACGAGAAGAACAACACAAGATAATAAATGATATAGAAAATCTAAAATTAGATATATACTACAGTACAGATAGAATAAATTATTACACAGAAATTTGTAACTCAGCAGTTACTACAGGATAAAATAATATACCAAATAAATTAATGAATACATCTCACAAAAAGAATAATTTATTAAAACAAAATATAAAAAATATCCACGCACAAAAATGAATAAATTCCTTAGATATAATAAATCTATTTATTAGCCTAGTTATCCGCACCCCCTACAAATGGTACTAAATTCAAACTTCATACTTATTTTTTCATTTTGGTCGTGTACAACTTCTTATTTTTCCTTTTTGTTGTTGTATCTAAAATTAATTAAATAATTAATATTTTTTAAAAAAGTGAAAAGATGATTTTGTCTATTGCATAGTCTTTTGGTGAAGGGTAAAAAATTCATATCGTTTTTCTAAGGGTCTTCACACTTTTAATATGTTATAGATTATAGATTTATTTTATTTTAATTAATTATTTTTTGTTATATTAGTTTTAGGGTGTAGAAAAATTCACTTTTAAGTAATTCAAGTGTGTATTAGGTCGCTTTAATAATTGAAGTGTGTGTTCGATTTTTCGGATATAGTTTAGGGTGAGAATGATGTCTTTGCCTATATTAATATAGTATATCTATGGTTTTTTCCAATAACAGAATGAACCAACATAGCCCATTAACCCGGCCCAGGAACCCCGGATATGTTGCAATATAACCACCACAAAACGAATCAGCACCTTTATTCTCGAAGAAGATGAAGCAAGCTATTCTTACATGGAGTCATTCTCCAACATTCCTTCCCAAATTACCACCAACCTCCATTTTCCTCAAACCCCAAAATACCATTTTAAGGATTTATGCAACTATAGAGAATGTTGGACTAACAGCTAAAGAGAGAAGGCAATTGAGAAATGAGAGAAGAGAAAGTAAGACAGGTTATAATTGGAGAGAAGAAGTAGAAGAAAGACTTATTAAGAAACCAAAGAAGGAGTATAAGTCTTGGACTGAAGAACTTAATCTTGATAATCTTGCTAAATTGGGTACTCAATGGTGGGTTGTTAGAGTTTCTAGAGTTAATGGCCATGAAACTGCTGAAAGGATGGCTAGAGCTCTTTCTAGGAACTTTCCTGATATTGATTTTCAGGTAATAAAGATTTGTGTTTTGATATGTGTTAATTGAGTCTGAGGGTCTGTCGGAAATAGTTTCTTTAGCTACATGAGGTAAGGGTAAGCACGTGCGTACATTCTAACCTCCTGAACCCCACTTGTGGGATTTCATTGGGTATGTTGTTGTTGTAAAGATTTGTGCTTTGATATGTGTTACTTGAGCTTAGGTCTTTCAAAAATAGCTTCTCTATCTCCAAGTGGTAGGGGTGAGGTCTGCGAACTCTATCCTCCCCAAAGCCCACTTGATATGTTTTACTTGAGCCGATGGTCTATTGGAAATAACCTCTCTATTTTGTGGAGATAGGGGCAAGTCTGTGTATACTCTAGCCTCTATAGATCCCAATTGTGGAATTTCACTACGTCTACCTATTGTAAAGATTTGTGCCTTGATATGTAGTACTCGAGCCGAGGGTCTCTTGGAAACAATCTCTTTACCTACACGAGGTACGAGTAAGGTTTGCTTACATTCTATCCTCCCAAGATCCCGTTTGTGGAGTTTCAATGGGTATGCTGTTGTTGTAAAGATTTGTGCTTTGGTATGTGTTACTTGAGATGAGGGTCATCATAGCTTGAATACCACTTGTAAATAATCCAAGGAACATGACATGTATAGGAACTACTAAAGGTACTAAAGAAACGAGAACTAAGATACTCCCGAAAAGTCACAAATTAAGTGATCAAGGTTTTGTGAAATCTTCTAACATGGTCATGGGTGTTACAGGGTGTAAAACAATAAAATATGCCTATTGGGCATACTATGTGTAATGATTCCCCATTCACGATATATAATAATTAAAAATGGTATCAAGGAGTTCTATTTGGACCTTCCTTAACAAAAATTATAATTAAAAAGAGACTACCTCCACGGGGTATGGCTAAGGTTGCTCATACTCTACCCTCCCCAGATCCCACATGTCGGATGTCACTAGGTATGTCGCTGTAAAAATTTGTGCTTTGATATGTGTTACTTAAGCCGAGGGTCTATGGAAATTGGTCTGCATACACTATAACCTCCCTAGGCCCCATTTGTGGCATTTCATTGGGTATGTTGTTCTTATAAAGTTTGTACTTTGTTATGTGTTACTTGAGCCGAAGGTCTACTGGAAACATGTCTGCATGCACTATACCCTCCCCCTCCCCATACCCACTTGGGGGATTTCATTGGGTTTGTTGTTGTAAAGATTTGTGCTTTCTTATTTGGTATGATGGTGAAGTTCTTAATTTGGTGGTTTTGGTCATTACTTTTGTGATATCTGCCTGTTATGTAAGCAATAATCAGTGTGAAACTCAAAGAAAGCACTAATTAAAAGGCAACCTATTCATCCGCAAAGTAGTATCTGAATAATTGGGTTCAGATTCCGGCGAACGAATAATCACAGAGTCCTCCTTTTTCCGGACAACACATACAAGGAGACCCGCCAACAGTTAAATAATTAGTGAACCTTAGAGATAGAGAGATATTTCTATAATAAGTGTAAGGATGGTTATTGATGTCATATAAAAGTAGTGTTAAAATAATTTAGGTTCAGATAGAGCAACGATTATAGAGGATAATATAGCAGACTCCTAACTTTTTTGGAGGCTATGGTGGGTTTAAAGAGAGGAAGAGGTAGACCGAAGAAGTATTTGGAGGGCTGGTTAGACAGGACACGACACACGTGCAGCTTATTGAGGACACAACCCTAGATAGGAAGATATGAAGGTCAAGGATCAGGGTAAAAGGTTAGTAGGTAGTTGTGCATCGTCTAGTTCTCTTTATCAGTATTACCATTATTTTTCTCTTACTTTCTTTTTCTTCGGTTTTATCAATACCTGTTGTTTTCTTTGCCTCAGTTATCGTATTATCTATTGTTGCTACTGCTCTTTTCTCCATATTATTTTTAACATGACTTCTTTTATACTGTATTTCTCTCTTACCCTTTTTGATAAGCTTTCCTTGAGCCGAGGGTCTATCGGAAACAACCTTTTTACCTTCACAAGGTAGGGGTAAGGCTGTGTACATGCCAGTCCACCTTCCCCAGACCGCACTTGTGGGATTTCACTGGGTATCTTGTTGTTGTTACAAGGCGTAGTTGATTGATTGATCGTGTTTACTGAACTGAAATCCATGGAATTTGTTTTCAAAACCTTTTCCAAGGAATTTGCTTTACTTTTTCAATTATCAGTAGGTCACGGTGTTAGTGTATTTTATCATTCTAAATGAATTAGCTACCATGTTCAAGACAGTCTTATGAAGAGAGGATAAATCTGCAGCTCTACTACGTTCTATTATATAGAATTTTTATCTTGTAAACTTAAAGTAGTATTTGATTTAGATTAAAAGGCTTGTCAACAACAAAGTGTGATTTGGTTAATTGATCCAATGTTTCTTGCTAAAATAAAATTAATTTATCCTGGTCCAGTAGCATAATGATTTCAGACACTAACAATCAAAAGAGAACAAGATTTCAAGACACTTTCTCTCTGAATTGTAATACTCCTAATTAATGAACTTACCTATCAAAAAATTGCTATACTCATGACATTAGAATCTCAACTTAGTGCACTCCTTAGTCTTGGACTGCATTCGAATTGATGTCAAAATCTAAAAGGTCAAGCTGATGAGGAGATTGAGCAGGGTAGTGTCTGTTTCGGACAATCAGTTTGGATTTATGCCTGGTCGCTCGACGACAGAGGCAATCCACCTGGTGAGGAGATTGGTGGAGCAGTATAGAGAAAGGAAGAGGGATTTACACTTGGTGTTCATCGACTTGGAAAAGGCGTATGATAAAGTCCTGAGGGAGGTTCTTTGGAGATGCTTGGAGGTGAGAGGGTCCCGATAACGTACATCAGAGCTATTAAGGACATGTACGATGGAGGGAAGACCCGAGTGAGGACGGCGAGAGGAGACTCAGAGCATTTTCCGGTCGAGACGGGGTTGCATCAGGGATCGACTCTTAGTCTGTTCCTATTCGCGTTGGTGATGGACGTGTTGACGCGGAGTATTCAAGGCGGGGTGCCTTGGTGTATGTTATTTGCGGACGATGTAGTGCTGGTTGATGAGACGGGGGGGATGACAAATTGGAGGTTTGGAGGCAAACCCTTGAGTCTAAGGGGTTCAGGTTGAGTAGGTTCAAGACGGAGTATTTGGAATGCAAGTTCAGTGACTTGAGGCAGGAGGACGAAGTGGTGGTGAGGTTGGACTCCTAGGATGTTTGTAAGAGGGATAGTTTTAAGTATCTTGGGTCTACGATTCAGGGGAATGGTGAGATTCATGAGGATGTCTCTAAACGTATTGGAGCAGATTGGATTAAGTGGAAGCTCGTCTCGGGAGTGTTGTGTGATAAGAAGGTGCCCCTTAAGCTTAAAGGCAAATTCTATAGAGTGGCAGTCCGTCCGGCCATGTTGTATGGAGTGGAGTGTTGGCCGGTCAAGCACTCCCACATCCAAAAATTGAAGGTGGCGGAAATGAGAATGTCACGTTGGATGTGTGGGCTTACTAGAGGGGACAAAGTTAGGAATGAGGTTATCCGGGAGAAGGTGGGAGTAGCTTCGGTGGAGGACAAGATGCGGGAAGGAAGACTGAGATGGTTTGGGCATGTGATGAGGAGGAGCGCGGATGCCTCAGTTCGTAGGTGTGAGAGGCTAGCTTTGGATGGTTTCAGGAGGAGTAGAGTAGGCTGTAGAAATACTGAAGGGAGGTGATTAGGCATGACATGGAGCAACTTCAATTTACTGAGGACATGACCCTAGATTGGAAGGTGTGGAGATCGCGGATAAGAGTAGAAGGCTAGTGTGAGTGTGTGGGTTGTAGCAGGCAGTCAGGAGAGATCTTGTGTAGCCGGGTTCGTAACCCTAGGACTGTGTACGTAGGTGTCGTTGGTATGTGAGGGTATGTTACTACTAGGTGGGGGACCCATTTTCTTATTTCTTAGTTCGTATTTTCTTATTTAGCGGTGCCTTTATTTCTCGTATTTCATTTCTTCTCTGGTTTCATTTCTATTATTTCTTATTCCTGATTTTTCCGTTGTGTCATCCATCCTCCTTGTTTATTATTCTTTATCTTGTGCCGGGGGTCTATCGGAAACAACCTCTCTACTTCTTCGGAGGTAGCGGTATGAACTGCGTACATCTTACCCTCCCCAGACCCCACTTTGTGGGAATACACTGGTTTTTTTTTTGTTGTTCTTGTAGAGTATAGTTTGCACATAATTTAGCTCCAACGAGGCAAACGGGCTCAGTTCAATCATGAAAAACATTCCTTCCATTCACAGGAACGTGAAGAATGTAAGATGTCAAGGACTATTAGTTGGAGATTCATGAAAATAGGGATGTTATAGGTTTCCAGCAAGAATGCGTTTAGAGTGTTTGACAACTGCGCCTGTCCCAAACAAGTTGGGGTTCGCTATATGAATTTTCATTGAACATGTTTTTCCATTTAAGCTTGAATCATGTCTTCATCATACTATACGTGTATAGCATAGCCGTGGAAAAATATAGTTGGGGAGAAGAAAATAGCAACTAGCAAGGCAAGTGAACTATAGGCCTTTGTAGCAGTATTCGTTTTTTCTTTGGATAATTGTGGTGCCCGGGCCAGCTTGTGAGCACCTCAGTTAACCCACAATTACCGACAACTTCCAACCAACACAGATACCAGTATCACCTACCATTTTTTCCCTTTATAACAGTATTCATTTCTATCCGAAGACGAAGGCTTAAAAAAAGTTTGCTTCTGAAGCCTTTATAGCATATAATAGTTGTAGAGCTTGCATAATTTCCAGATCTTTGTTATTGTATCAGATTGGAATCCTTGGACCTGAAGTTATCCATATCATAAATAATAAACAGGTGTCTATCGGTTTTTCTATTGCTGTAGATTTAGCCCCAATACTTGTCTCAGTTTCCTCTGTTAAAAAGGGCAGCACGGTGCGCTAAAGCTTCTACCACAAGGGTCTATTATACGCAGCTCAGCTTACATTTCTGCAAGGGGCTGTTTCCACGGCTTGAACCGGAGACCTCCTGGTCACATGCAGCAACTTTACCAGTTTCCACTATTCATTTTCTTTATTTGAAATCATAGTTTTTTTCTCTGGGGGTAGGGCTGGGATGGAGGGGTTCAGTTTGCTTGAAATCATGGTTTATCTGCTCCAACCAATGAGGGCTTCCTATACGTTGATTTTAGGACAGCTGGAGGTTGAATTACCTTGAACTGTAAGGGGATAAAGTGTATTTAACTAATGTAGGAATTGACTTTCCAATATATATTGAGTTTTGACTGACTGCAAAAGTTTCTGCAGGTATACATTCCATCTGTACAGGTCAAAAGGAAACTAAAGAACGGAACACTTTCAGTTAAACCGAAACCCCTTTTCCCAGGATGTGTGTTTCTTAAGTGTGTGCTGAACAAGGAAATACATGATTTCATTCGAGAATGTGCTGGAATTGGAGGCTTTGTTGGATCCAAGGTTGGAAATACGTAAGCATTCATTGCTGTCCCTATCACAAGTCACAACTTTACAAGTATTACTTCTCATCTGTGGTGGATGGAGTTATCCAGTACCGGGATTGGTGGGAGGTAGCAGGTACCTGGAATTAGTCGAGGTGCGCAAGCTGGCTTGGATGCCATGATTATAAAAAAAAAGTTTTAAAGTATTACTCGGTCAAGAAAGAGGATCTGTCTTTGATTAGTTTGATACGTCTACAATTTCTTTATCTCTGGGCAGTCTGTCTTTATACGAACAAAGACCCTCCGTGTATGTGTCTGACCAATGGGTCCTATGTTAATGGATATTAACATAAAATGAGTGGAAGAATATCCTAGCTAACTCGGCCTAAGTGGAAAGCTTTTACTTAAAAATCATCTGTGATACAGTTTTGTGTAGCTTGTAAAGTGTGTTGGCCTAAGGAGTTATCAATTTCTTTGAAAGATGTGTTGACCTAGGATCGGAAACTTTTACTTAAAAATTACTGCCAATCTAATTTTGTGTAGCCTGTACAATGTGTCTATTCAGTCAGCTACAAGGAGGTCTTTCTGCAAGATGAGTGATGAATGTTACTTCTGCTTGACAAAATATCAGAATACTTGCCAAATTTTATGCTAATAGATCAAGTGATTTTCTCAAGGTTATCTAATTAGTTGGCTGCCTTTAGTTGATATGTTACCGTTTGGTCTCCCTTTATATGACTTTTATGTTACTTGTGGCAAGTGTTGTCAAATGCACGGTTAAAGTGCACTTAAGCCCTGAAGCTCAGCTCAAAATGGGTTGAGACTTCGCCTCCTTTAATTTGCATTTCAGTGCCGTCATCAAGGTTCTAAGCATATTATTCCTTGCCAATGAGTCTATTCTGAAGAGGCAATACTAAACAATTGATATTTTACTTTATCGTAATTTTTAAAAATTTCTTTGTTCATATATTTGTCATTCATGCAAGTAATTTCTAGTCTTGAACTAAACATATAGTATTTTTTTCCTCCCTTTGCACCTTCATTAATGCCCATGCTATATTTGCGGTCTGCGCTCAAAACCCCAATGTACCTTAGAGCTTTTTTCTGCCTTTTGCTCTTCATAAAACTGTTTGTGTCTACATACCCATTTTATTATTTGAAGGGCTAATTTAGAAGGTACCCGAGGTTATTTTCTCAGTACCTAAGATTTTAGAACATTTTCAGAAAACGGCAGATCAATAAACCCAGACCTGTAGATGAGGATGATCTGGAAGCCATATTCAAACAAGCAAAGGAAGAACAAGAGAAAGCTGATCAAGCTTTTGAAGAAGAGGAACAAGGAGAAGGAGGTTTAGATTCTAGTATAGCTCCAACTGACGATAAAGTTGTGCCCAAAAAACGAGGAAGGCAATCTAAAAAAGCTTCAGACCTACTTACAGTTGATGCATTGAGAGGATCTGATGATAAATCTTTAATACCAGGGTCAACTATTGAAGTTGTGTCTGGAGCCTTTGCAGGATTTTCAGGGATTCTTAAGAAGGTTGATAGCAAGGCAGGATTGGTATGCCTTAGAACACTATTCTTATGTTATTTCGGGGAGGCAGAGCGGGCAAGGGAAACTATTGTTATAAAAATCCTGGAGCTCAGCCGCAAAAAGGAGAAAAATTGAGTTAACAACAGCTTATGTGGTCAAACTTTCCTAACATCACATTCCCCTGCCCTCTCGGCCTCTTCCACCCTGGCAATGCAAAAAAGATAATATATTTAATAGAGAAAGTTTTCAAATTGGGTATCTCCTGTATAGTTTGAAAGCCTATTGATGCTAGTTGTTCTCAATATATACTGTATCTTCCATTTGCTATGTGAGAACTGTTCTTCTGTTAGTTGACCCAAGCCAACTGAAAAAGCAAAGTTTATTCTCGATATTGAATGTGGAATTTTTCTTGCAGGCAACTGTTGGATTTTCTCTGTTTGGCAAGGAGACTCTAGCTGATATAGATGTCAAAGAAATTGTAGCTGAGGTTGGCTGACCTGTTTAGGCTGCTGATACTTTTTTGTCTGAGATGGTAAGTCTTGCATTGAGCGATCGTTATTTAAAAAATTAATGGTATCCTCACTTAAGATTCACATTGCACATGTATGTAGCAGATGCATCTGCTCACTGAAATAAGATGTGATGTCTTACTAGATATAAGAAGTTAGTGCCAGGATAACTTAAAATGCCCGGTCTTTGGTTTTCAATAGACAAACCTACAATTTCGTGAAGCATCATCAATTAAAGTAACAAAATATTTGTTACCTTTCATTGATTCCATCTCCATTGGATCACAAATATTAGAATATACTAAGTTAAGTATATCCATTTTGCTTTGAGAAGATGCCTGAAATGAGACCCCTCTCAAATTAACAGTAATCACAATGTGTCACTGTCGTAGCTTTGACAAAGAGATTGAATGATTTCTTGGTAAGAATCTGCAGTCCTTTCTTGCTCATCTGACCCGAGCTTCTGTGCCTTAATCTGAAGGAATCTCATCGTGAGCTGCGTTCAATTCACCTTGGTATATTTCTGTATTTGTCTTGTACAACATGCCCCAAGAAACTCCTTTTTAAATTATCAATCATCTCTTTGTGAGTCTCCGCTTTGATTTCCAAAATAGTTCTCGTATCCATCTCTATCCAAAGCATTTGCCAAGATAAGTTCATCCGCAAATTAGATACATGGTGCATATCCCTTAGATCCAATGTGCATTCATCATTTGGCTTGATACAAATGTCACAAATGCCCCACAGCCTTTGAGTAATTTTTATTACCCATTCTCACAGTGCCAAATCACCTGCTACACGTTCGCAAAAAAGATCTTTTATACTGGTATGACGTGGTAAGATGTTGTGTTAACGACCCATTCCAGCTCTGGACTTGCCAAGTGCATGCATTCCTCTTCCTCATTTACGAAGAGTATTGCAGTGTCATTGTTTCATACTGTGACAATGGTGTTTTCGTCATTGTTTTGGCCACTAATCTTGTCGCCGCCCCTTGCTGGATTTGGTCAATCTTGTTTGCAGTGACCGCAGTTATAGAAATTTATGGCTCTTGATTAGATTGATTCTTGGACTTTTCACGACCTTCAGATCTACAATAGTTGCTCGAACCCCTTTGGTAATTCTTGTCTCTACCTTCTATGATTAGAGCATGTCCTTGATTTTCAGGCTTCTTTCCCATCTTCTCATTGAGATTGAGTAAATGAGCTGATATAGCGTCTTCATCTCAATGGCGTTCTTACCAAATTGGGAAGATGGTAGTGAGTTCAGGAGCACAAAAGCTTTATCTTTTTTTTTTTCCTGATAATCGTGGTGTTCGGGCCAGCTTGCGCGCACCTTGACTAATTCCACGGGATACCTACCACCTCTTACCAACAACAAGTACCAAGTAACTCTGTCTACCAAGGCTAGAACAGATGAGAAAAAATCACCTAGTGTTTCTCTCTGTTGAGAATTGAACCTGAGACCCATGGTGCTCAATCCAACTCCATTGAACCACTAGGCCACACCCTTGGGTGCCAGAAATTATACTTTTTAAGTAATGGTTATATGGTGTTTTATAGATACGAGGTGATGTATTGAATTTGTTTCGCAAGTACACATATCCTACCCCCTTCAAAATTGAAGAGTTAAAACTATTATTTTCTATTTTATCTATTTATTCATTTTTTTAGAATAAAATGATATCTAAGTCAACTTATGCACACCTCAACTATCCAGCTACCTGCTACCTCCCACCTAACTCACACCAGCATAGATTCTGGGTATCACTGTCCACCAAGGCTTAGGTGGATGAGAAACTGAAGCTATAAAATTGATAGGATAGTTTCTTGAGAGCTTATGATTATAAAGGACATGATGATGGCCATTCACCACATATTTAGTCTACAAGCACTAGCGTCTAGCAGTATACACATATCTACATGACTACAACCATATCAAACTTATATCATATACCATTAATTTTTTCATAGTAAAAGTCAACAGTTTTAAAGGCACCTAGGCACCTGGCAACATGGAAGACGACATTTTCAAGCATTAACAATTCATTAGCACAACCAATAGCCAAATCTCCACCAGAACCCCTTTAATCCACACACCACCAATAACAAAAAACCCAGTGTATTCCCACATAGTGGGGTCTGGGGAGGGTAAGATGTATGCAGTCCATACCACTACCTCCGGAGAAGTAGAAAGACTGTTTTCGATAGACCTCCGGCTCAAGACAAGGAATAATAAACAAGTTCGTAATAAAGCATGGAACAAGATGACATAACATAAATACAACACCCACAAGGAATAGTAAACAAATTCGTAATAAAGCATGAAACAAGATGGCGTAACAAGAATAATACACCCACCAAGTAATACCCTATACTAACGACCCAAACTGGCTGTATCCTTCTATCCTAATTCGCGTCCTCCGGATCTTCCTATCTAGGGTCATGTCCTCAGTAAGCTGTAACTGCTCCATGTCCCGCCTAATCACCTCTCTCTAGTATTTCTTCAGCCTACCCCTACTCCGCCTGAAACCATCCAAAGCAAGACTCTCACACCTACGAACCGGGGCATTCGTGCCCCTCCTCATCACATGTCCGACCATCTCAACCGGACTTCCCGCATCTTGTCCTCCACCGAAGTCACTCCAACCTTCTCCCGGATAGTCTCATTCCGAACTCTATCACCCCTTTAATCCATAACAATAGAAATAATTGGTGCTTTCAAGCTACTCATAGTCCTTAAGTTATAAGCTATGGCTTCCCCCTGCATGCAAGCAATATAAACTATTGAATTAGCACCAACCAATGGGGAAAAAACATGTTACCGCAAAGTTGTGTATATACTTGGCCTAGTTCCTGTAATTTGAGGTCAGCATATGCCCCTGGTGTGTCGATGAAAGTGACAATCCAGAATCCGTGATGATCAGCATAGTACATTATCCGTAGAGTCTTCCTATAACTGTTTAACATGTATTTTTTTCTTATTATTGTAGGCTCATATGCTATAAAGGGATGGATCTAAACTTATAAAAAGATAATTCCAAGCTCAAACATAATAGAACCACACATACCCATGGGGTGCAGGCATCCCAAAGTTACGTTGTATGTTCTCCTTTGTCTTTCATCCTTTTTGATGGCCCATGAACATGTAGCTTCTTCCATTTATTGTGCTAAGGCCAGTGACAATGGTCGGATTGTCATACCCAACTCGGTAGCTCGGTTACCATGAAACTCCACAAACAACAAGTTATGCAATTATTATTTTACTTTGTTTGAATTTCCAACAGATTATTGGTAAGAAATAAAGACATTGAATTTACTTTACCTTCTTAGTAATATTAAAGACATGATCAAGGAAAGTTGGCCTGTTAGGATGCCTTGTAATATTCATTCTTTGTATAGGAGGCAGATGCGTGTATAAATCTTTGATAACTTGTTCACACAGTTATGGATGTGACTGGCAAGACAAAAGATAATCAAATGCTAGACTTGATTTATCAGAATATTTGCGCCATTTTGGCACAGGGAATTGCAATTACTTACAGGAGGGGCTCAATGACAATTTGCTTAAGCCCAAGGCTAGTTATACAATCAAGTTATAGACCAAAAGTGAAAACTATGTGAGTACGTTCAAAGTTTAAAGATGTCGGATGAATATGCGCTAGAATTTGAGAAAGAAGGTTGATATGGAGCATGAAATCTTACATGGAATGATAAATCATGATTGTCACGTTTTCACGGAACAGTTACTTTTGATCGCTTTTATTGGTTTGCTTGAAAACATATGGAAACCGATAGTAGGGATCAATTTGTTCTTCAAAGACTTGTGTTCCACCATATTAAAAGAAGAAAATCTGACTTGAATGGAAGATAATATTGTTGCTATAAGCAACAAGTTGGAGAAGATTTTTCCACATGGGTTCTTCGATGTGATGGAACATCTTCCTATCCACCTTGTCCACAAAACTCGGCTAGACGGTCCAATTCAAACTGGGTGGATGTATTCAGGCGAGTGGTAAGCAATTGCAATAATTAATTAATTTTTTAATTCTTCAAGTATATATCTATTTTTATATATTAGATACCTTACGAAAAATTACGTGGGACAATTGAGAAATTGAAAAAGGGTCCAAAAATAAAAATAGGGTGGAAGGCGCTATGGTTGAAACATACTTTGCTAGAGAAACATCCCAATTTTTCTTACTATTTTGGTGATCAAGTCGCTTGTTTGAGAAACAGATCGAATCGACACCAAGAAGATGAGAATGAGCCATATCTATGACTAATATCAATCTTCAATCAACCACGTAGCAGGGCAAAAAATAGCGATTTTCGCTGGCTCACTGACATGGAGCACAAATTAGCAACGTCGTTGAAACACCTAGGCTTTGGACCCTTAGAAAAATTCCCTTGGTTGAAGTTTCTGGGCAAGGTACGACTTATGGGTACTAGTCGTACCCGCGGATATGACTTGGGGTCCTCTCACTTGTATGTTAGGCAGTAGTGGGGGTTACATTCTGTCCAAGGTACGGTTTAGCCTCTCCAAAGTCATATGTTAGGGTATGGGTCGTATGTTGCCTAGTCGTATAATGCTTGAAGTCTTGGCCAAAACGTTCTGACTTGGGTACGGGTTAGAGGGTACCACTCGTACCTTAGGGTACAAGTCATGCATATGGAGTCGTATGTTGGTCAGTTTAGGGGTCCATGGTGAGGTCGAGGGTATGAGTTAGGGTACCACTCGTACCCTAAGGTACAGGTCAATAGGGTGAGTCGTACCCTATTGGGAGTTCATTTTTCAGCTTTTAAGCTGAGGAAATTTTAGACTTTTCCCACCCCTGAACCGTTATAACCCACGACTTATAACCTCATTTGGCTCTTCATTCTTTACATATACAAGATCAAAAACATCCTAAAGACTTTCCAAAACTTCGCTCTCAAGATTGAAGCTAGGGTTTCAAGAGGTATCTTTCTAGAGGCTTAAAGACTAAGAATCTCTCCGTGAATCATCTTGTATAAGGGATGTGACTCCTTCCTTATTATTATTTCTCAAATATCATGTTATTTAAACATTGGTTATGAATTTTTAATGGTGTTTTTTGAAACAAATGTTGAGGGTTTTGATGTTTAGTGATGGGTGATGTTTCCTCTTGCTTAAACTTGTGTTTGTACTTGTGTCTGGTGATGGTTTGCACATGTGGGTACTTGTTGATTGTGGTTTAACAAATGGGTCATGAGTAACCCTAATATTGATGATTTTCACTAGGGTTTTGGTCATGGTAAATGTGTGCCCTCAAGGTGATTATGAAAATGTCTACTAGAAATAACTAGTTACATATTGATGGTGATTTGAACTAAGGTAGAGGCTTAATGAGTAAGAATGATTAGTAAGTGACCTTGTAAAGGCCTTGTGGCCCTTTAATGAGATAATTGGTGACCTTAGTGGTTGGTTTGGGTAAAAAGGGGTTTGAGTCCCTAAGCATGAAATTGAACTGTGTTTGAACTAAAGCTTGGTGTAAGAATGCTAATGAATGGTTTGATAAAGGTCTTGATGACCACAATTTGACTAGATTGTTAATTGAAACTAAGGCATTGGCCTATTCATAAAGACCTTGCGGTCATGAATGGTGTTGAATTGTGGCCTTGATGGCTTGAAACGGCTAAGTTAAAGTCCTTAAATGTTGAATTAAGTGGATGTGAAGGCATGGACAAAGGGTTAGAGTCCTAATGTCGATTAATAATGGACACGATGGCTTGTGGTTAGAGTCCACTAGCGTAATAAAATGCTTGTGGTTAGAGTCCACTTGTTTGATAAGACGGCTAGTGGTTAGAGTCCACTTGTCTAACAAAATGGCTTGTGGGTAGAGTCCACTTGACTAGCAAAAGGCTTATGGTTAGAGTCCACTTGCACAATGAGACGGCTTGGGGTTAGAGTCCTCTTGCTTGATATAACCTACGTGGGTGGAAGGTTATAGTCCTCCACTTCATGGTTAATGATTGGGTGCTTTGAAATGCATGCTATGGCTTTGTTATCTTTTTGGCACTTGATGTATCTACATATCTACATGTCTCTGTGTATGAATGTGGTGACTCATGATGGTTTGACTTGGTATTGAATAATGACACTATTTTATCCTTACCTTTGAGTTACATGCTAGCGCTCCAACCGCTAACCGTCTCCGAATGCTGTGTCCCCACCCGACATAGGGGTCGGAGCATCTTCTTCTCTTCCTCTGCAGTGACCAGGTGTTCGAGCAGATCGTGTGTTGACTTTAAAGTGGTGAGCTTTCATACTCTGGAAGGCATACATTTCATGGTCTTTCTATCTTATGTCATAAACTCGTATTAGACTTGGTTTTTGGCTATTGTCGGGGGTATGTCCCGATATATTATAGACATTGGATTGGTAGAGGCTTGTGGATGACTGTGGACTTGGGTAGTTGTATGTTGGCATGAGTGGAATGATTAGACATTCTTAAGTTATGCTTATTAGTTTTGTTTCCGCTATCTTATTATACATTCTGAGTTCATCCTACGCTTGTGGTTTGATGTGATGGTTAGGTTAGGTTAACGTGGCGATCACCGGTCCTTGTTGGTCTTGAGATGCTCATTCGACAAGGCCCAGTTTCGGGTCGTGTCAGTTGTATGTCTTGCTGAATTGCTCGAAAGTTGAACCCTTTTAAAGCAAGGATATTGAATATTTACATATTAGATTTAATTACTCGTTTCACTAAGGAAACTAATTGTGTTTGCAATGTGAATCTTCAGTTCATTTAAGGCTCAATTCCACCAAAATCAAGTGTATGAGCCATTTGCAACATGATATACAAATCAGGTGAATAATTTCAATAATATCACAATAAATTTAAAGCGTCTATGCATTCTTCAATTAACAATAATATATATATATATATATATATATATATATATATACAAACACATACACATATATATATACACATATATACATGTATATATATATACATAGTATATAAACATGATATACAAATCAGGTGAATAATTTCAATAATATCACAATAAATTTAAAGCGTCTACGCATTTTTCAACTAACCATAATATATATATATATATTACACATATATATACATGTATATATGTATATATATATATTACACACATATATACATGTATATATATATACATATATACATATATATATATATATATATATATATATATATATAGACATAAAGGTATTCCATATTCACCAAATTTTGCCACATATAATCAGTTCTTGAAGGATACTTCTTTGGAACCGGTTGAAGCTCGTACAATGTCCTACTACATAGTAAATAGGTTTATAAAGGTATTCTATTCACCAAATTTTGCCACATATAATCAATTCTTGAAGGATATTTCTTTGGAGCCAGTTGAAGCTCGTACAATGTCCCACTACATAGTAAATGGGTTTAAATTTCACTGAGAAATCTCCAAAATAAGGAAAACGAACAATATTGGTGTTTGGGTTAAGGGTGATGATGATGTTGATAGTTGATTACTTTGGCGTACTACAAGAAATTTTAGACATGGAGTATGTTGATTGACCAGTTAAAAAAATAGTACTCTGTCGATACAAGTGGTTTGATTCAAGCACAAGAGGCACAAGAGTACTTAAGCAATATAATATCATTGAAGTCAAACACACTAGGACGTATCCTGTTTACGATCCTTTTGTTATTGCACGAAACACTAAATAAGTGTACTATGCTCCTCCTTATCCGTTGCACTAGAACATGTTTGATTGGTGGGTTGTAATCAAAATCGAGCCTATAGGGGGGTGGGTGGGTGGAAGTTGAGAATATGTTGGAGATTGCATACAACAACAACAAACCCAGTGTATTCCCACATAGTGGGGTCTGGGGAGGGTAAGATGTACACAGTCCATACCACTACTTCCGAAAAAGTAGAAAGGCTGTTTCCGATAGACCCCCGACTCAAGACAAGGAATAATAAACAAATCCGTAATAAAGCATAAAACAAGATGACATAATATAAATACGACACCCACAAGGAATAGTAAACAAAGAATAGTAAACAAATTCGTAATAAAGCATGAAACAAGATGGCATAACAAGAATAATGCACCTACCAAGTAATACCCTACACTAACAACCCAAACTGGCACTAGCCTTCTATCCTAATTTGCGTCCTCCAGATCTTCCTATCTAGGGTCATGTCCTCAGTAAGCTGCAACTGCTTCATGTCCCGCCTAATCACCTCTCCAGTATTTCTTCAGCCTACCCCTACCCCGCTTGAAACCATCCAAAGCTAGCCTCTCACACCTATGAACCGGGGCATCCGTGCCCCTCCTCATCACGTGTTCGAACCATCTTAATCGGACTTTTCGCATCTTATCCTCCACCGAAGTTACTCCAACCTTCTCTCGGATAGTCTCATTCCGAATTCTATCACCCCTAATAAGCCCACACATCCAACACAACATCCGCATTTTCGTCACCTTTAATTTTTGAATGTGGGAGTTCTTGCCTGGCCAACACTTCGCTCCATACAACATGGCCGGACGGACTGCCACCCTGTAGAATTTACCTTTAATCTTGGGCGGCACCTTCTTATCACACAACACCCCCGAGGTGAGCTTCCACTTCATCCATCCCGCCTTAATATGGTGGGAGACATCCTCGTCAATCTCACCATTCCCCTGAATCATGGACCCGAGATACTTGAAACTATCCCTTACACAACCTGGGAATCCAACCTTACTACCACCTCATTCTCCTGCCTCAAGTCATTAAAATTGCATTTCAAATGTTCTGTCTTGGACCCCACACCTCTAATTTATTATCCCCCCCCCCCCCCCCCCCCCCCCCCGCGCCCCCGCGTTTCATCAATCAAAACTACATCATCTGCAAAAAGCATACACCAAGGCACCTCTCCTTGAATACGCCGCGTCAACACATCTATCACCAAAGCAAACAAAAACGGGCTAAGAGTAGATCTCTGATGCAACCCTGTCAAGACAGGAAAATGCTCTGAACTCCTTCCATCGTCCTCACCTGGGTCTTAGCTCCATCATACATGTCCTTGATTGCTCTGATATACGCCACCAGGACCCTACTCACCTTCAAGCATCTCCAAAGAACCTCCCTAGGGACTTTGTCGTACACCTTCTCTAAGTCGATAAACACCATGTGCAGATCCTTCTTCCTTTCGCAATATTGTTCCACCAGCCTCCGTACCAGGTGAATTGCCTCCGTCATCGAGCGCCCGTGCATAAATCCAAACTGGTTCTCCGAAATAGACACTATCCTCCTCAACCTCAACTCAACCACTCTCTCCCAAATCTTCAGTGTGACTCAATAACTTAATACCCCTATAGTTGTTGCAACTCTGAATGTCACCCTTGTTCTTATATAGAGGGATCATAGTACTCCATCTCCAAGCCTCGAACATTTTCGCCGTCTTGAAAATGCCGTTAAACAATTCAGTCAACCACCTTAAACCAGCCTCATAAAAAAACTTTCAAAAATCTACAGGAATCTCATCAGGCCCCGTCGCCCTACCCCTTTTCATGTTGGAGATTGCATATCCAAATGAAATGCAGAATGATCACTAATTAATGGACACTGACTTAGGCTACATTTATTTTTATTAAGATTCAAACATCTGAATCTGAATACACGTATGAATGAAATATTGTCTCTAGATTTGAAACCTGAATGATTAAGATTGTTTGTTTTTCAACATCTGAATGTGCAAAATTATTTATTTGTAAGTATAATAAAAATACAATTCAAATCAAAAAATTAATTATTTATTAGAAAAATATTTAATTTAATACCATGAAATTATTATTTGATTAAAAAATATTTATGCTTGTTAGTGATGGTGAAGATGGTGTGTAATAGAGGTGGTGGTGGTAATGAGTGACTAGTAATGTTGGCAGTGATAGTTGTGATGGTAGAGATGGTTGGGATTGTAGTGACTGTCATGATGGTGGCAATTGGTGGTGGTGGTGGTTGTGATATGATGTTGGTAGTTGGAGTGATTGTGGTGGCTGAAAAATATATGAATGATAGTTGATGATGTACTGGTGGTAGTTGGAGACGATGTTAGCTGTGATGGTGGGGATGGTTGTTGGTAGAGATAGACTGTAGCGATGCTAGTGGTTGAAGTGATAATAGAGGGGGTGACACCACGACAGTGGCGGTGGTCGAAGTATGTGTGGAAGTTGATGATGTGTTAGTGTTATTTAGTAGTGATACTAGTTGTGATAAATAAGTTGGTCGGTAGTAGGGATTGCCGGTAGTGGTTGATGATTTTGGTGGCAGTGACAGTGGAATAATTTGAACAATGGATATGGTAACAGTTGACAATAGTGGTTGGTAGCAATGTTGGTTGTCAATAATGGTTGTGTGGTAGAGGTGGACGGTAGTGGTGTTTGGTGGTTGGAGGTGGTGGGGGTAGAGGTGGTTAGTGGTAGTGAATGGTGATTATGGATAGAGCGGTGGTGAATATTATCCAACACAAGAGTACCTCTTACTGATATTAAGATTTGGTTTTAGATCTGAATAATTAAGACCTATTCAGATTTATTAATAGCTAATATCTTAATAAAAACAAATGCATTTAATAGCATGGAGTTTGAACCTTCGTGGATAATTTGAACCATCAGTAATACATTTTCGAAGAAGTGAGTGCAGAAGAGGCTGAATGGATAGAAGGGGAGGAAATTTTCGAAAAGGGTGAATGGTTAAGTGAAGAATTTTCGAAGAGGAGGATTAGCTCTTTATTAGTTGTATTCGTTATTTTTAATTATTGATATCGGTATGCTTTGTACTACTTACCTCTTATGCATTTATTCCCTTATTAACATTTTTGAAAAATGTCCTACTTTTGGTTTAGTGAAAAAACTCATGCTCACATTTTGATAAAGGTTTATGGATATCTTAACAAAGTGACATTTGGCAAATTGCTTTTTATCTTTAAATAAATTAGATGGTAGGAAAGGATGACAAGGGGTAAGAAAATAGGTGATACTAGTAAGCCAAAAAAGAAAAAGGTATCTCTATTTTATTGACGTCCCACTGGGATTCATGTATCTATGTATCTGAGCCTCGGTCAGATTATATTCCAGCACAACCCTCTTTTTCTAGGTTGTCACATCATTCATATAGTGCTGTTACGCATGTAAGTCTACTCTATGGCTATATCTAGTCTCAGCCTGCCCCGTTAGTCATGCCACTACCTTCACAGTACTAGCAGACAGTCGATGGTGCTTATAGTCATCTATCGTCGTCTGTTCTGCCATCTGCTAGCAGTCAACCATGTACTCATAGTGGTTTTATTGGATCGAATGGGCTGACCGATCTTCGTCTTAGAGAAACACTATCCATTACTCTTGATACACCCATGACAGGGCACTTAGGAGCACCTGCTCCACAACCATGATAGAGAGATGCCATTTGGTGGACGTACATTATCCTATATGGATTGGGGTATGATTTTAATATAACAACTCCATTTGTTTTTATTTACAATATTATGCTATATAATATTTGATCTTGTATTGCAGGTTTAGGCTTGATGATTGAATAGCCAAAATCGTCTACAAAACATTATAGAACATAATATATTAAATGAAAAATAAATAGAGTTGTTATATATTGAAATTATACCTTGTTATATATTGAAATTATACCCTGATCCATATGGGATAATGTACGTCCTCCGACTGGCATCTCTCTGTCTTGGCTGTGGAGTAGGTGCTCTTGAGGAGTAATGGATGGTGTCTCTAAGACGAAGATCAGTTAGCCCCATCAATACAGTTGAACTACTATGAGTACTTGGCTAACTGCTAGCAGATGGTAAAGCAGATGACGGTAGATGATTACTATCAACACCATTGACTGTCTGCTAGTACTGTGAAGGTGGTCTGGTGGTGGCATGCCGATGGGGGAGGGTTGAGACTCGGTAGAGCCGTGGAGTAGACCCACATGCGTAAGAGTACTATATGAATGATGTGACGACCTAGAATAAGAGGGTCATGCTGGAATTTCTGACCGAGGCTCAGATATATGAATCCTTGTGGGTCATCTATCAAGTGGAGGTTCCCTTTTCGTTTTTGGCTTACTAGTATTAGTTATTTTCTTACCCCTATCATCCTTACTTACCATCTAAATTATTTAAAGACAAAAAATAGTTTGTCAAATATCACTTTGTTAAGATTGTGGAATAAGTAAAAAGCAAAAAGATATCCATAAACCTTTATCAAAATGTGAACATGAGTTGTTTCACTAAACCAAAAGTAAGACATTTTTCAAAAATGCTAATGAGGGAATAAATGCATAAGCGGTAAGTAGTACAAAACATCAATAATTAAAAATAATGAATATAGCTAATAAAAAGCTAATCTTCCTCTCCCGAAGATTCTCCACTTAACCATTCACCCTCTTCAAAAATTTCCTCCTCTTTTATCCATTCAGCCTCTTGTGCACTAACTTCTTCCAAGATGTGTTTCAGATTTCAAATTATGCACTAAGTCAGTGTCCACTAATTGGTGATCATTCTGCTTTTCATTTTGATATGCAGTCTCCAACATATTCTCAACTTCCATCTGCCCTATATGCTTGGTTTTGATTATAACCCACTAATCAGACTTGTCCTTGCGCAATGTATAAGGAAAATAGTACACTTGCTTAACATTTTGTGCAATAACAAAAGGATCGTAATTAAGATACATCTTAATGTGTTTAACTTCAATGATGTTATGCTCCTTACGTACTCTTATGCCTCTTGTGCTTGGATCAAACCACTTGCATTGAAAGAGTACTATTTTTTTAAATGGCCAACCAACATACTCCATGTCTAAAATCTCTTGTAGGACGCCAACGTAATGAACATCATCATCATCGTTAATCCAAACACCACTATTGTTCGTTTTCCTTGTTTTGAGTGTTCCTCGGTGGAGAATTTAAACCCATTTACTATGTAGTGGGACACATTGTACGAGCTTCAATCGGTTCCAAAGAAATATCCTTCAAGAATTGATTATATGTGGATGCATTTGGTCAATGGAATATCTATACATATTATGGTTAATTGAAGAATATGTAAACACTTAATTTCTTATATTATTATTGAAATTACTCACCTGATTTGTATACCATGTTGCAAATAACTCATACACTTGATTTTGGTGGAATTGAGCCTTAAATAAACCGAAGATTCACATTGCAAACACAATTAGTTTCCTTAGTGAAACGAGTAATTAAATCTGATATGTAAATATTTAATATCCTTACTTTAAAAAGGGCTCAACTTTTGGGCAATTCAGCAAGACTACAACGTGCTGATTTGTGCTCCATGTCAATGAGCCGGCGAAAATAGCTTTTTTTGGCCCTACTATCTAGTTGATTGAAGATTGATATTGGTTGTAGATAGGGCTAATTCTCATCTTCTTGGTGTTGATTCGGTCTGTTTTTCAAACAAACGACTTAATCCCCAAAATAGTAAGAACAAAATTGGGATGTTTCTCGAGGAAGATATGCTTCAACTATAGAGTCTTTCACCCTATTTTTATTTTCAGGACCCTTGTTCAAATTCCCAATGAGTCTGCATAATTTTTTGTTTGGTGTCTAGTATACAAAAATAGATATATGCTTGAACAATTAAGAAGTAAATTAAATGTGTTGCACTTGCTTACCGTTCACCTGGATACATCCACATAGTTAAAACCTAAGTTGCTCGGACTCTTCAAAAATATCTACAGGTGCATGTCGGATCCTCATAAAATAGTATATTTTTGAAGGATTTGACACGGGTTCGGCAACATTTTTGGAGAGTCCGAGCAACTTAGGTTTAAACTGGACTGCCTAGCCGGGCTTCGTGGACAAGGTGGATGAAAAGATATTCCATCACATCGAAGAACCCAGGTGGAAAAATCTTCTCCAACTTATTGGTGATAATAATAATATTATCTTTCATTCGAGCTAAATTTTTTCTTTTAATATGGTGGAACACAAGTATTTGAAGAACAAACTGATCTCTGCTATAAGTTGCCATATGTTTTTAGGCAAACCAAAAAAGGCAATCGAAAGTAACTGTTCCATGAAAATGTGAATCATGACTTTTCATTCCATGTAAGATTCCATGCTCCATATCTTCTTTCCCAAATTCGAGGCATATCCATCCGACATCTTTAAACTTTGGACCCACTCACATATTTTACGTTTTTGGTCTAACTTGAATGTAGAACTAGCCTTGCGCTTAAACAAATTGCCGTTGGCCCCCTCTTGCAAGTGTAATATTCCCTGCTCCTGCAATATTCTGGTAAATCAAGTCTAGCCTTTGGATTATCTTTGTTTTGCCAGTCACATCGGTAACCGTGTTGATCAAGTTATCTTCTTACTCGATCTTCCCTCCATGGTTGGCTAGCTGCATGACTAGTCCATTAAGCACATTTAAATGTGACAAATATTGTCTCTTCACCTATATGTAGACAATGAATCCATGTACGTGGTAAAGAGAGTTTATTAAGCTGCTTATTTTTGCCAAAGAGGGTTACGTGGTACTATGTAGAAACTACCTCCAACTCCATTGAAGTTTTGAATAGAAGGATCCCTGTAAGAATTATGTGTAGAGTAGGACACAATGAAAACGAGTTACTAATATAGGATGTTGTCTCTAGAAATTTGTCTACTTCTGGAAATCAGCTGTCACTTTGGGTTGAACTATTTACTTCCAAAGACGAACTCCTTGAGTGAAAAGGTCAGAAATGTGTAGTAGTTTATCATCGACTTCATATATTAATCTATTTGAGGATCAAGTTTCTTAGATTTGGATAATCTGTTCAATTGGTTTTTCTGGGTCTTAACTGACTGTAATTCAACTAGTTAAACAGAATTGCAAAGTGTGCATTAAACTAATAGTGAAATGTCAAATGGATAAAGGAACAAGTATAATAGCCCTACCAAAAATCTACTAACAAGTATAATAGTCCTCCAATGTGTTTCTCTAGAGCTCTTTAGCTTTTGAAGATGTCACCATCTTCCCATACAAGGGACATATTTCATTCCCAACCCCAATATCCTCTACTACTGTTCTATGGTCCAGTATATTTACTTATATTCCATCATAAGTGTTTGTTGTTTCATGAAGTTTCCTATTGCATTACTATAAAACGCTTGAATTTGACTCCAGGGACGAGCAACATATTATGATGAGTCAGCAGTAGGCAGCGGGATATTAGAGCAAAGGTCTGCAAGGGATTAAAGCTAAGGCAAAGGCTAGGGGATTCCAGAGTTAACTTGGGTATCAATCTGTTGCAATTTTGACTTGGATGTGGCTAAAATGAGATGGTAATCTCTCTAGCCTAAACTCTGGACGAGTGTACTGTTGCTGCAGAATGAATATTCAGGTGCAGATCAAATGTCTCTATGAATCTATTTGAAGTTATTACATGAGTGTGTCAAATAACACTAGGAAAAGAGAGTGAGAAATCTTCTTCGCAGCTTCCAAAATGGGAGTTGTCTTGTAGCATTGCTTTCCTTGTAGATGAAGAAAATCTTGTTTTTTTTTTCCAATGGGGAATTGCTCTGTATCATTGGATATGTCATAGATATTGAATCTCTTTCATTGAAGGAATTAGAGAATATTATTAGGTTTAAAATTCTCTTTCTCAAATATGTGTGCGTGATGATGCAAATATTAAGCCAAATTTGTAGATTTATGATATATATTATCTCTGTTGGGTTCAGAGATATCTTACCTCGGACTGGGTTTATATAGCTTTTGCTCTTGTATCTCTTTTAGGGGTCGTTTGGTGTAAGGTACTAAATCAAATAGTGCCGAGATAAAATAATAGTGTCGGGATAAAATTTTTATTAAATAGTGTCGGGATAAAAATTTTGTTAATAGTGTCGGGATAAAAATTTTGTTGTCTAAGTTCGGAATAATTTATTCCGAGACTAATAAATAGTATTGGGATAAGTTATCTCATCCTTTGGGTGGTATAAATAATTTCAACATAATTTATCTTGGGATAAAACCATAAAATAAAAAAATTACTCTTTAAACTTTTTGATTATCACTTTTCATATATATATATATATATATATATATATGTATATCTTGGAATTGTAAGTTCCTTCACAGGCACAAGGTTCCTCAATTAATGATACTAGAATAAGAAATTTGGAGCTCTTTATATGTGAAAGTAGAAATTGATTGTAAAGGCTACTTGAAAGTGTTTTTCAATTGAAGACTAGAAAATGAGAAAGTTAAGTCCCTTCACAAATTATTTATTTGAATGGTTTTAACTGTAAAATTAATTGATAATTAGGGGAAAATTTCAGGAATAGCCCAAAATAAGGTGGTTTTCAAGTTTTGACCCCAAATTTAAAAACTTCATAAAATAGCCTTCAGCTATTAGGTGATATATTTTCAGATAAAATTGCCCTTGATCAATGAAGTAAATTGCATAAATGATCCTTATAATGGATAATAACTTCATACTTATTCATCTTTTAAGTATTTTTTTTTTATTTTACTTTAATTTTTTTTTCTTTTTGATTTTTCTCAATCCTTACTTTTTTCCTTCCAACTTCTTAATTTTTTCTTTCCTCTTTTTATTTGTTCTTTTTAGTTTTTCTTAACCCTTACTTTTTTTTCTTTACACCACTCAAGTCTACTTTTATAAAAAGAATATTTTTTATTTTTTCTTTGATTTTTATTTCTTCTTTTCTTTTTAAAATTTTCTTGACCTTTATTTTTATTTTATCCTTCTTTTATTTATTTTTATCAACCTTTATTTTTTTTCGTTCTCTCTCAACTTCTACATTTTCTTTGATTTTTATTTTTTTAAATTTTTATTACTTTTGTTCTTTTCTTCGGTTTCTTCCAATCAAGTTACATCTCATGAGCAAAAGTTGACACTATTAAATTATAAAGGCAAGATGTATGACTTTCAAACAACAAGCTACGTTTCATGGGTAAGAATTGACACTACCACATTGTAGAGACAAAACTTATGACTTTCAAACAAGTTTGTTTCATGGGCAAGAGTTGACACTATCACATTGTGTTTTGATTTATGAGATGTTCTATAACTCTTACCTTAGAGGCAATACTTAGCTCAAGGACCTTTAAACAATAAATTATGTCGCACGAACAAGAGTTAACACTACCACATTGTGTTTTGATTTATGAGATGTTCTATAACTCTTACCTTAGAGGCAAGACTTAGCTCAAGGACCTTCAAGTAATAAATTATGTCGCACGGACAAGAGTTGACTCTACCACGTTATGTTTTCATTTATGAGATGTTCTACAACTATTACCTTAGAGGCAAGACTTAGCTCAAGGACTTTCAAACTACAAATTATGCCCCACGGGCAAGAGTTGACACTACTACGTTATGTCATCATTTATTAGATGTTTTGCAACTCTTGCCTTAGAGGCAAGACTTAGCTCAAATATTTTCAAACTACAAATTATGCACCACGGGCAAGAGTTGACACTACCACGTTATGTCTTCATTTATGAGATGTTCTACAACTCTTGCCTTAGAGGCAAAACTTAGTTCAAGGACTTTCAAACAATAAATTATGTCCCACAGGCATGAGTTTACACTACCACGTTATGTCTTTATTTATGAAATGTTCTACAACTTTCGCCTTAAAGGCACGACTTATCCCAAGATTTTTCAAACAAGTTACGTATATTGGACAAAAGTCAACACTAACATATTGTGTTTTTTACTTATGAAATGCTCTATAACTCTTGTCTTAGAGGTAAGACTCAGCCTAAGAACTATCAAACAACAAGTTATGCCCTATGGGCAAGAGTTGACACCACCAAATTATGTATTGTTTTATGAGATATTTTATAATTCTTCGCATAGAGACAAAACTTCAACCAAGGACTTTCAAGTAATAAGTTGTGCCCCATAAGCAAAAGTTGACATTACCACATTGTGTTTTGATTTATGAGATATTCTATAACTCTTGCCTTAAGAACAAGACTTAATCCAAGGACTTTCAAATGACAAGTTACACCTTATGGGTAAGATTTGACACTATCACATTATGTTTTGATTTATGAGATGTTCTATAACTCTTGCTTTAGAGGCAGGGCTTAGCCCAAGGACCTTTAAACAACAAGTTACCCTCCACAGATAAGATTTGACACTACCACATTGTGTCTTGATTTATGAGATGTTTTATAAATCAAGGACTTTTAAACAACAAGTTATGCCCCATGGGTAAGAGTTGACACTACCACATTATATCTTGATTTGCGAGCTATTCTATAACTCTTGCCTTAGAGGCTCGAATTAGTCCAAGGACTTTCAAACAACAAGTTACGCTCCATGGGTAAGAGTTGACACTACCACATCGTGTCTTGATTTATGAGATATTCTATAACTCTTGCCTTAGAGGCAAGACTTAACCGACAAGTTACGCCCCATGGATAAGAGCTGATACTATCATATTGTGTCTTGATTTATGTGATGCTCTATTAGTCTTGCTTCTAAGATAAAACTTAGCTGAAGAACCTCCCAAAAGAACAAGTTACACCCAATGGACACGTGTTGACACTACTACATTGTTTTTTAATTTATGAGATGTTCTATAACTCTTGTCTTAGAAGCAAGACTTAACTCAAGGATTTTCAAATAACAAGTTATGCTCCACAAGAAAGACTTGACACTATCACATTGTGCCTTGATTTATGAGTTGTTCTATAATTTTTGCCTTAGAGGCAAAACTTATCCCAAAGAACTTCCTAACATTAATCCATGCCCTTCAATTTGCTTTGATGTCAGAAAAAGAAGATTCCTTTGTGGATTATTTAATTTTTTATTTATTAGCAAAATATAATAGAAGTTGGGAAAAAAGAAAAACGAGATCAAACAAAATAGAGAAATAAAAAAAAGAAATTGAGAAAAAAAAGACAAGAAAAAAATAAAGATTAAGAAAAAAATGAAGAATTAGAAAAATTAAGAAAAACAAAAATGAGAGAAAAAAATAAAAATAAAGTTTGAAAAAAATGAGAAAAAAAAAGAAGAGAAATGATAAAAATAAAAAATAAAAGAAAAATAAAGGTTGAGTCAAATGAATTAAAAAAAATGAAGAAATAGATAGTGTTTGAGAAAAAAAAAAGAAAAAGAGAAAAAAATAAAGGTTGAGACAAATGAATTAAAATATGAAAATAAAATTAAAAGAAAAATAAAAAAGTGAAATAATAAAAATAGAATTTGAGAGAGAAATGAGTATGAAAAGTTTAAAAATATTTGAGATGTAGAGGGACAAATTGTATTTGTACTATCTATAATTTATATCTATAATCTATATCTATAATATAGTAAAAGTGTGAAGACTTTTGGAAAAGTGATTTGAACTTTTTGCCCTTCATTAAAAGTCTCTTCTTTAGACAGAATTGTCTTTTCATCATTTTCCTCAAATTATTATTTAGTTATTATTAATATTAGAACTTTGAAATTAATTAAAATCCTTATTGAGTTAGGAAAGAAAGTTTTAAATCAATTCAAAGCTTACCTTATATGTAATTTATTAATAAATTAAATAAATAAAAAATAATATTGATTTGAATTGATAAG